>CM073764.1:117983054-118674996 GCA_037127475.1 Arma custos | reverse complement strand
ACATTGAATTGCCTTAAGACATAACATACTCATCAATTCATATTGGACATACTGTACATTACAATTTTCAATTTATGTATATTCGTTTTACTCATTCTTTGTCATAACTATCGCATATTTATCCTTTTCATGTTTTGAAATGTTGGTTCTTGGATAATCCTAAATATCGGATCTTCTGACCGAAGTAGACGTCGGATACTAGACTTTTTTTATGCTACCTTATCTGTTCATTTATTTAATGTTTGATAGTTTCAATAGATAGGTTAGATCGATGTTAAGATATCACAATTATTATGATTTAGTTTACTTTATTAAATAATTGATTACTAGCAATTTATTTGAACTGTAAGTGACTATTTCATGTCTTGATTTTGTTCGATTGTTATTGAAATGTTGTAGTTAGTTAATAATGGTATGTCAATTTTTGTAAGACTGTTTTCATAGAGAGGGAGAGTGAGTGGGGAGGGGAATGCTTAATGTTCTTTCATTAGTGCCGTCTAACTACATTGAATTACCGTAACACATAGCATCCACATCAATCCATATTGGACTTGCTCTACATTACAATTTTCAATTTATGAATATTCGTTTTCACATTCTTTGTCATGCATATCGCATATTTCTCCTGTTCATGCTTAGAAATATTGGTTCTTGGATAATCCTAAATATCGGACCTTCTGACTGAAGTAGACGTCGGATACCAGACTTTTTTTATACTACTTTATCTATTCATTTATTTAATGTTAGATAGTTTAAATAGATAGGTTAGATCGATGTTAAGATATAACGATATATCGATGTTAAGATATCACAATTATTATGGTTTAGTTTACTTTATTAAATAATTGATTACTAGCAATTTATTTGAACTGTATGTTACTATGTCATGTCTTGATTTTGTTCGATTCTTATTGAAATGTTGTAGTTAGCTAATAATGGTATGTCAAATTTTGTAAGACTGTTTTTATAGAGAGAGGGAGAGTGGGTGGGGAGGGGGATGCTTAATGTTCTTTCAGCAGTGCCGCCTAACTACATTGAATTGCCTTAAGACATAACATACTCATCAATTCATATTGGACATACTGTACATTACAATTTTCAATTTATGTATATTCGTTTTACTCATTCTTTGTCATAACTATCGCATATTTCTCCTTTTCATGTTTTGAAATGTTGGTTCCTGGATAATCCTAAATATCGCACCTTCTGACTGAAGTAGACGTGGGATACCAGATTTTGTTTTCCACTACCTCATCTATTCCTCTATTTAATCTTAGATAGTTTAAATAGATAGGTTAGATCGGTGTTAAAATAGAACGATATATCGATGCTAAGATATCACAATTATTATGATTTAGTTTACTTTATTAAATAATTGATTACTAGCAATTTATTTGAACTGTATGTTACTACGTCATGTCTTGATTTTGTTTGATTCTTATTCAAATGTTGTAGTTAGTTAATAATGGTATGTCAATTTTTGTAAGACTGTTTTCATAGAGAGGGAGAGTGAGTGGGGAGGGGGATGCTTAATGTTCTTTCATTAGTGCCGTCTAACTACATTGAACTACCGTAACACATAGCATACTCATCAATCCATATTGGACTTACTCTACATAACAATTTTCAATTTATGAATATTCGTTTGCACATTCTTTGTCATAACTATCGCATATTTATCCTTTTCATGTTTTGAAATGTTGGTTCTTGGATAATCCTAAATATCGGATCTTCTGACCGAAGTAGACGTCGGATACTAGAGTTTTTTTATGCTACCTTATCTGTTCATTTATTTAATGTTTGATAGTTTAAATAGATAGGTTAGATCGATGTTAAGATATCACAATTATTATGATTTAGTTTACTTTATTAAATAATTGATTACTAGCAATTTATTTGAACTGTATTTTACTATGTCATGTCTTGATTTTGTTTGATTCTTATTCAAATGTTGTAGTTAGTTAATAATGGTATGTCAATTTTTGTAAGACTGTTTTCATAGAGAGGGAGAGTGAGTGGGGAGGGGGATGCTTAATGTTCTTTCATTAGTGCCGTCTAACTACATTGAATTACCGTAACACATAGCATCCACATCAATCCATATTGGACTTGCTCTACATTACAATTTTCAATTTATGAATATTCGTTTTCACATTCTTTGTCATGCATATCGCATATTTCTCCTGTTCATGCTTAGAAATATTGGTTCTTGGATAATCCTAAATATCGGACCTTCTGACTGAAGTAGACGTCGGATACCAGACTTTTTTTATACTACTTTATCTATTCATTTATTTAATGTTAGATAGTTTAAATAGATAGGTTAGATCGATGTTAAGATATAACGATATATCGATGTTAAGATATCACAATTATTATGGTTTAGTTTACTTTATTAAATAATTGATTACTAGCAATTTATTTGAACTGTATGTTACTATGTCATGTCTTGATTTTGTTCGATTCTTATTGAAATGTTGTAGTTAGCTAATAATGGTATGTCAAATTTTGTAAGACTGTTTTTATAGAGAGAGGGAGAGTGGGTGGGGAGGGGGATGCTTAATGTTCTTTCAGCAGTGCCGCCTAACTACATTGAATTGCCTTAAGACATAACATACTCATCAATTCATATTGGACATACTGTACATTACAATTTTCAATTTGTGTATATTCGTTTTACTCATTCTTTGTCATAACTATCGCATATTTCTCCTTTTCATGTTTTGAAATGTTGGTTCCTGGATAATCCTAAATATCGCACCTTCTGACTGAAGTAGACGTGGGATACCAGATTTTGTTTTCCACTACCTCATCTATTCCTCTATTTAATCTTAGATAGTTTAAATAGATAGGTTAGATCGGTGTTAAAATAGAACGATATATCGATGCTAAGATATCACAATTATTATGATTTAGTTTACTTTATTAAATAATTGATTACTAGCAATTTATTTGAACTGTATGTTACTATGTCATGTCTTGATTTTGTTTGATTCTTATTCAAATGTTGTAGTTAGTTAATAATGGTATGTCAATTTTTGTAAGACTGTTTTCATAGAGAGGGAGAGTGAGTGGGGAGGGGGATGCTTAATGTTCTTTCATTAGTGCCGTCTAACTACATTGAACTACCGTAACACATAGCATAGTCATCAATCCATATTGGACTTACTCTACATTACAATTTTCAATTTATGAATATTCGTTTGCACATTCTTTGTCATAACTATCGCATATTTATCCTTTTCATGTTTTGAAATGTTGGTTCTTGGATAATCCTAAATATCGGATCTTCTGACCGAAGTAGACGTCGGATACTAGACTTTTTTTATGCTACCTTATCTGTTCATTTATTTAATGTTTGATAGTTTAAATAGATAGGTTAGATCGATGTTAAGATATCACAATTATTATGATTTAGTTTACTTTATTAAATAATTGATTACTATCAATTTATTTGAACTGTAAGTGACTATTTCATGTCTTGATTTTGTTCGATTGTTATTGAAATGTTGTAGTTAGCTAATAATGGTATGTCAATTTTTGTAAGACTGTTTTCATAGAGAGGGAGAGTGAGTGGGGAGGGGGATGCTTAATGTTCTTTCATTAGTGCCGTCTAATTACATTGAACTACCGTAACACATAGCATACTCATCAATCCATATTGGACTTACTCTACATTATAATTTTCAATTTATGAATATTCGTTTGCACATTCTTTGTCATAACTATCGCATATTTATCCTTTTCATGTTTTGAAATGTTGGTTCTTGGATAATCCTAAATATCGGATCTTCTGACCGAAGTAGACGTCGGATACTAGACTTTTTTTATGCTACCTTATCTGTTCATTTATTTAATGTTTGATAGTTTAAATAGATAGGTTAGATCGATGTTAAGATATCACAATGATTATGATTTAGTTTACTTTATTAAATAATTGATTACTAGCAATTTATTTAAACTGTAAGTGACTATTTCATGTCTTGATTTTGTTCGATTGTTATTGAAATGTTGTAGTTAGCTAATAATGGTATGTCAATTTTTGTAAGACTGTTTAATAGAGAGAGTAAGAGGGGAGGGGGAGGAGGATGCTTAATGTTCTTTCAGTAGTACTGTCTAACTACATTGAATTACCGTAAAACATAGCATACTCATCAATCCATATTGGACTTGCTCTCTCTCTCTCTCTCTTATATAAATGTTGTAGTTAGCTAATAATGGTATGTCAATTTTTGTAAGACTGTTTTTATAGAGAGAGTGAGAGTGGAGGGGGAGGAGGATGCTTAATGTTCTTTCAGCAGTGCCGTCTAACTACATTGAATTACCGTAACACATAGTATACATCAGTCCCTTTTGGGCCTAGTGTACATTACAATTTTACATTTTTATGAATATTCGTTTGCACATTCTTTGTCATCCCTATCACATATTTCTCCTGTTCATGCTTAGAAATATTGGTCCTTGGATAATCCTAAATATCGAACCTTCTGACTGAAGTAGACGTGGGATACCAGATTTTGTTTTCCACTACCTCATCTATTCCTCTATTTAATGTTAGATAGTTTAAATAGATAGGTTAGATCGGTGTTAAAATACAACGATATATCGATGCTAAGATATCACAATTATTATGATTTAGTTTACTTTATTAAATAATTGATTACTAGCAATTTATTTAAACTGTAAGTTACTATTTCATGTCTTGATTTTGTTCGATTCTTATTGAAATGTTGTAGTTAGCTAATAATGGTATGTCACTTTTTGTAAGACTTTTTTTATAGAGAGAGTAAGAGGGTAGGGGGAGGAGGATGCTTAATGTTCTTTCAGTAGTACTGTCTAACTACATTGAATTACCGTAAAACATAGCATACTCATCAATCCATATTGGACTTGCTCTCTCTCTCTCTCTTATATAAATGTTGTAGTTAGCTAATAATGGTATGTCAATTTTTGTAAGACTGTTTTTATAGAGAGAGTGAGAGTGGAGGGGGAGGAGGATGCTTAATGTTCTTTCAGCAGTGCCGTCTAACTACATTGAATTACCGTAACACATAGTATACATCAGTCCCTTTTGGGCCTAGTGTACATTACAATTTTCAATTTATGAATATTCGTTTGCACATTCTTTGTCATCCCTATCACATATTTCTCCTGTTCATGCTTAGAAATATTGGTCCTTGGATAATCCTAAATATCGGACCTTCTGACTGAAGTAGACGTGGGATACCAGATTTTGTTTTCCACTACCTCATCTATTCCTCTATTTAATGTTAGATAGTTTAAATAGATAGGTTAGATCGGTGTTAAAATATAACGATATATCGATGCTAAGATATCACAATTATTATGATTTAGTTTACTTTATTAAATAATTGATTACTAGCAATTTATTTAAACTGTAAGTTACTATTTCATGTCTTGATTTTGTTCGATTCTTATTGAAATGTTGTAGTTAGCTAATGATGGTATGTCAATTTTTGTAAGACTGTTTTTATAGAGAGAGTGGGAGTGGAGGGGGTGGAGGATGCTTAATGTTCTTTCAGTAGTGCCGTCTAACTACATTGAATTACCGTAACACATAGTATACATCAGTCCCTTTTGGGCCTAGTGTACATTACAATTTTACATTTTTATGAATATTCGTTTGCACATTCTTTGTCATCCCTATCACATATTTCTCCAGTTCATGCTTAGAAATATTGGTCCTTGGATAATCCTAAATATCGGACCTTCTGACTGAAGTAGACGTGGGATACCAGATTTTGTTTTCCACTACCTCATCTATTCCTCTATTTAATGTTAGATAGTTTAAATAGATAGGTTAGATCGGTGTTAAAATATAACGATATATCGATGCTAAGATATCACAATTATTATGATTTAGTTTACTTTATTAAATAATTGATTACTAGTAATTTATTTAAACTGTAAGTTACTATTTCATGTCTTGATTTTGTTCGATTCTTATTGAAATGTTGTAGTTAGCTAATAATGGTATGTCAATTTTTGTAAGACTGTTTTTATAGAGAGAGTGGGAGTGGAGGGGGAGGAGGATGCTTAATGTTCTTTCAGTAGTGCCGTCTAACTACATTGAATTACCGTAACACAAACTATACATCAGTCCCTTTTGGGCCTAGTGTACATTACAATTTTACATTTTTATGAATATTCGTTTGCACATTCTTTGTCATCCCTATCACATATTTCTCCTGTTCATGCTTAGAAATATTGGTCCTTGGATAATCCTAAATATCGGACCTTCTGACTGAAGTAAACGTGGGATATCAGATTTTGTTTTCCACTACCTCATCTATTCCTCTATTTAATGTTAGATAGTTTAAATAGATAGGTTAGATCGGTGTTAAAATATAACGATATATCGGTGCTAAGATATCACAATTATTATGATTTAGTTTACTTTATTAAATAATTGATTACTAGCAATTTATTTAAACTGTAAGTTACTATTTCATGTCTTGATTTTGTTCGATTCTTATTGAAATGTTGTAGTTAGCTAATAATGGTATGTCAATTTTTGTAAGACTGTTTTTATAGAGAGAGTGGGAGTGGAGGGGGAGGAGGATGCTTAATGTTCTTTCAGTAGTGCCGTCTAACTACATTGAATTACCGTAACACATAGTATACATCAGTCCCTTTTGGGCCTAGTGTACATTACAATTTTACATTTTTATGAATATTCGTTTGCACATTCTTTGTCATCCCTATCACATATTTCTCCTGTTCATGCTTAGAAATATTGGTCCTTGGATAATCCTAAATATCGGACCTTCTGACTGAAGTAGACGTGGGATACCAGATTTTGTTTTCCACTACCTCATCTATTCCTCTATTTAATGTTAGATAGTTTAAATAGATAGGTTAGATCGGTGTTAAAATATAACGATATATCGGTGCTAAGATATCACAATTATTATGATTTAGTTTACTTTATTAAATAATTGATTACTAGCAATTTATTTAAACTGTAAGTTACTATTTCATGTCTTGATTTTGTTCGATTCTTATTGAAATGTTGTAGTTAGCTAATAATGGTATGTCAATTTTTGTAAGACTGTTTTTATAGAGAGAGTGGGAGTGGAGGGGGAGGAGGATGCTTAATGTTCTTTCAGTAGTGCCGTCTAACTACATTGAATTACCGTAACACATAGTATACATCAGTCCCTTTTGGGCCTAGTGTACATTACAATTTTCAATTTATGAATATTCGTTTGCACATTCTTTGTCATCCCTATCACATATTTCTCCTGTTCATGCTTAGAAATATTGGTCCTTGGATAATCCTAAATATCGGACCTTCTGACTGAAGTAGACGTGGGATACCAGATTTTGTTTTCCACTACCTCATCTATTCCTCTATTTAATGTTAGATAGTTTAAATAGATAGGTTAGATCGGTGTTAAAATATAACGATATATCGATGCTAAGATATCACAATTATTATGATTTAGTTTACTTTATTAAATAATTGATTACTAGCAATTTATTTAAACTGTAAGTTACTATTTCATGTCTTGATTTTGTTCGATTCTTATTGAAATGTTGTAGTTAGCTAATAATGGTATGTCAATTTTTGTAAGACTGTTTTCATAGAGAGAGTGGGAGTGGAGGGGGAGGAGGATGCTTAATGTTCTTTCAGTAGTGCCGTCTAACTACATTGAATTACCGTAACACATAGTATACATCAGTCCCTTTTGGGCCTAGTGTACATTACAATTTTCAATTTATGAATATTCGTTTGCACATTCTTTGTCATCCCTATCACATATTTCTCCTGTTCATGCTTAGAAATATTGGTCCTTGGATAATCCTAAATATCGGACCTTCTGACTGAAGTAGACGTGGAATACCAGATTTTGTTTTCCACTACCTCATCTATTCCTCTATTTAATGTTAGATAGTTTAAATAGATAGGTTAGATCGGTGTTAAAATATAACGATATATCGATGCTAAGATATCACAATTATTATGATTTAGTTTACTTTATTAAATAATTGATTACTAGCAATTTATTTAAACTGTAAGTTACTATTTCCTGTCTTGATTTTGTTCGATTCTTATTGAAATGTTGTAGTTAGCTAATAATGGTATGTCAATTTTTGTAAGACTGTTTTTATAGAGAGAGTGGGAGTGGAGGGGGAGGAGGATGCTTAATGTTCTTTCAGTAGTGCCGTCTAACTACATTGAATTACCGTAACACATAGTATACATCGGTCCCTTTTGGGCCTAGTGTACATTACAATTTTCAATTTATGAATATTCGTTTGCACATTCTTTGTCATCCCTATCACATATTTCTCCTGTTCATGCTTAGAAATATTGGTCCTTGGATAATCCTAAATATCGGACCTTCTGACTGAAGTAGACGTGGGATACCAGATTTTGTTTTCCACTACCTCATCTATTCCTCTATTTAATGTTAGATAGTTTAAATAGATAGGTTAGATCGGTGTTAAAATATAACGATATATCGGTGCTAAGATATCACAATTATTATGATTTAGTTTACTTTATTAAATAATTGATTACTAGCAATTTATTTAAACTGTAAGTTACTATTTCATGTCTTGATTTTGTTCGATTCTTATTGAAATGTTGTAGTTAGCTAATAATGGTATGTCAATTTTTGTAAGACTGTTTTTATAGAGAGAGTGGGAGTGGAGGGGGAGGAGGATGCTTAATGTTCTTTCAGTAGTGCCGTCTAACTACATTGAATTACCGTAACACATAGTATACATCAGTCCCTTTTGGGCCTAGTGTACATTACAATTTTACATTTTTATGAATATTCGTTTGCACATTCTTTGTCATCCCTATCACATATTTCTCTTGTTCATGCTTAGAAATATTGGTCCTTGGATAATCCTAAATATCGGACCTTCTGACTGAAGTAGACGTGGGATACCAGATTTTGTTTTCCACTACCTCATCTATTCCTCTATTTAATGTTAGATAGTTTAAATAGATAGGTTAGATCGGTGTTAAAATATAACGATATATCGATGCTAAGATATCACAATTATTATGATTTAGTTTACTTTATTAAATAATTGATTACTAGCAATTTATTTAAACTGTAAGTTACTATTTCCTGTCTTGATTTTGTTCGATTCTTATTGAAATGTTGTAGTTACCTAATAATGGTATGTCAATTTTTGTAAGACTGTTTTCATAGAGAGAGTGGGAGTGGAGGGGGAGGAGGATGCTTAATGTTCTTTCAGTAGTGCCGTCTAACTACATTGAATTACCGTAACACATAGTATACATCAGTCCCTTTTGGGCCTAGTGTACATTACAATTTTCAATTTATGAATATTCGTTTGCACATTCTTTGTCATCCCTATCACATATTTCTCCTGTTCATGCTTAGAAATATTGGTCCTTGGATAATCCTAAATATCGGACCTTCTGACTGAAGTAGACGTGGGATACCAGATTTGTTTTCCACTACCTCATCTATTCCTCTATTTAATGTTAGATAGTTTAAATAGATAGGTTAGATCGGTGTTAAAATATAACGATATATCGGTGCTAAGATATCACAATTATTATGATTTAGTTTACTTTATTAAATAATTGATTACTAGCAATTTATTTAAACTGTAAGTTACTATTTCATGTCTTGATTTTGTTCGATTCTTATTGAAATGTTGTAGTTAGCTAATAATGGTATGTCAATTTTTGTAAGACTGTTTTTATAGAGAGAGTGGGAGTGGAGGGGGAGGAGGATGCTTAATGTTCTTTCAGTAGTGCCGTCTAACTACATTGAATTACCGTAACACATAGTATACATCAGTCCCTTTTGGGCCTAGTGTACATTACAATTTTCAATTTATGAATATTCGTTTGCACATTCTTTGTCATCCCTATCACATATTTCTCCTGTTCATGCTTAGAAATATTGGTCCTTGGATAATCCTAAATATCGGACCTTCTGACTGAAGTAGACGTGGGATACCAGATTTGTTTTCCACTACCTCATCTATTCCTCTATTTAATGTTAGATAGTTTAAATAGATAGGTTAGATCGGTGTTAAAATATAACGATATATCGGTGCTAAGATATCACAATTATTATGATTTAGTTTACTTTATTAAATAATTGATTACTAGCAATTTATTTAAACTGTAAGTTACTATTTCATGTCTTGATTTTGTTCGATTCTTATTGAAATGTTGTAGTTAGCTAATAATGGTATGTCAATTTTTGTAAGACTGTTTTTATAGAGAGAGTGGGAGTGGAGGGGGAGGAGGATGCTTAATGTTCTTTCAGTAGTGCCGTCTAACTACATTGAATTACCGTAACACATAGTATACATCAGTCCCTTTTGGGCCTAGTGTACATTACAATTTTCAATTTATGAATATTCGTTTGCACATTCTTTGTCATCCCTATCACATATTTCTCCTGTTCATGCTTAGAAATATTGGTCCTTGGATAATCCTAAATATCGGACCTTCTGACTGAAGTAGACGTGGGATACCAGATTTTGTTTTCCACTACCTCATCTATTCCTCTATTTAATGTTAGATAGTTTAAATAGATAGGTTAGATCGGTGTTAAAATATAACGATATATCGATGCTAAGATATCACAATTATTATGATTTAGTTTACTTTATTAAATAATTGATTACTAGCAATTTATTTAAACTGTAAGTTACTATTTCATGTCTTGATTTTGTTCGATTCTTATTGAAATGTTGTAGTTAGCTAATAATGGTATGTCAATTTTTGTAAGACTGTTTTCATAGAGAGAGTGGGAGTGGAGGGGGAGGAGGATGCTTAATGTTCTTTCAGTACTGCCGTCTAACTACATTGAATTACCGTAACACATAGTATACATCAGTCCCTTTTGGGCCTAGTGTACATTACAATTTTCAATTTATGAATATTCGTTTGCACATTCTTTGTCATCCCTATCACATATTTCTCCTGTTCATGCTTAGAAATATTGGTCCTTGGATAATCCTAAATATCGGACCTTCTGACTGAAGTAGACGTGGAATACCAGATTTTGTTTTCCACTACCTCATCTATTCCTCTATTTAATGTTAGATAGTTTAAATAGATAGGTTAGATCGGTGTTAAAATATAACGATATATCGATGCTAAGATATCACAATTATTATGATTTAGTTTACTTTATTAAATAATTGATTACTAGCAATTTATTTAAACTGTAAGTTACTATTTCCTGTCTTGATTTTGTTCGATTCTTATTGAAATGTTGTAGTTAGCTAATAATGGTATGTCAATTTTTGTAAGACTGTTTTTATAGAGAGAGTGGGAGTGGAGGGGGAGGAGGATGCTTAATGTTCTTTCAGTAGTGCCGTCTAACTACATTGAATTACCGTAACACATAGTATACATCGGTCCCTTTTGGGCCTAGTGTACATTACAATTTTCAATTTATGAATATTCGTTTGCACATTCTTTGTCATCCCTATCACATATTTCTCCTGTTCA
This sequence comes from Arma custos, assembly GCA_037127475.1. Taxonomy (NCBI): domain Eukaryota; kingdom Metazoa; phylum Arthropoda; class Insecta; order Hemiptera; family Pentatomidae; genus Arma; species Arma custos. Next base: position 118,663,508 of record CM073764.1, on the reverse strand, counting down.
TGCTTAGAAATATTGGTCCTTGGATAATCCTAAATATCGGACCTTCTGACTGAAGTAGACGTGGGATACCAGATTTTGTTTTCCACTACCTCATCTATTCCTCTATTTAATGTTAGATAGTTTAAATAGATAGGTTAGATCGGTGTTAAAATATAACGATATATCGGTGCTAAGATATCACAATTATTATGATTTAGTTTACTTTATTAAATAATTGATTACTAGCAATTTATTTAAACTGTAAGTTACTATTTCATGTCTTGATTTTGTTCGATTCTTATTGAAATGTTGTAGTTAGCTAATAATGGTATGTCAATTTTTGTAAGACTGTTTTTATAGAGAGAGTGGGAGTGGAGGGGGAGGAGGATGCTTAATGTTCTTTCAGTAGTGCCGTCTAACTACATTGAATTACCGTAACACATAGTATACATCAGTCCCTTTTGGGCCTAGTGTACATTACAATTTTACATTTTTATGAATATTCGTTTGCACATTCTTTGTCATCCCTATCACATATTTCTCTTGTTCATGCTTAGAAATATTGGTCCTTGGATAATCCTAAATATCGGACCTTCTGACTGAAGTAGACGTGGGATACCAGATTTTGTTTTCCACTACCTCATCTATTCCTCTATTTAATGTTAGATAGTTTAAATAGATAGGTTAGATCGGTGTTAAAATATAACGATATATCGATGCTAAGATATCACAATTATTATGATTTAGTTTACTTTATTAAATAATTGATTACTAGCAATTTATTTAAACTGTAAGTTACTATTTCCTGTCTTGATTTTGTTCGATTCTTATTGAAATGTTGTAGTTACCTAATAATGGTATGTCAATTTTTGTAAGACTGTTTTCATAGAGAGAGTGGGAGTGGAGGGGGAGGAGGATGCTTAATGTTCTTTCAGTAGTGCCGTCTAACTACATTGAATTACCGTAACACATAGTATACATCAGTCCCTTTTGGGCCTAGTGTACATTACAATTTTCAATTTATGAATATTCGTTTGCACATTCTTTGTCATCCCTATCACATATTTCTCCTGTTCATGCTTAGAAATATTGGTCCTTGGATAATCCTAAATATCGGACCTTCTGACTGAAGTAGACGTGGGATACCAGATTTGTTTTCCACTACCTCATCTATTCCTCTATTTAATGTTAGATAGTTTAAATAGATAGGTTAGATCGGTGTTAAAATATAACGATATATCGGTGCTAAGATATCACAATTATTATGATTTAGTTTACTTTATTAAATAATTGATTACTAGCAATTTATTTAAACTGTAAGTTACTATTTCATGTCTTGATTTTGTTCGATTCTTATTGAAATGTTGTAGTTAGCTAATAATGGTATGTCAATTTTTGTAAGACTGTTTTTATAGAGAGAGTGGGAGTGGAGGGGGAGGAGGATGCTTAAAGTTCTTTCAGTAGTGCCGTCTAACTACATTGAATTACCGTAACACATAGTATACATCAGTCCCTTTTGGGCCTAGTGTACATTACAATTTTCAATTTATGAATATTCGTTTGCACATTCTTTGTCATCCCTATCACATATTTCTCCTGTTCATGCTTAGAAATATTGGTCCTTGGATAATCCTAAATATCGGACCTTCTGACTGAAGTAGACGTGGGATACCAGATTTTGTTTTCCACTACCTCATCTATTCCTCTATTTAATGTTAGATAGTTTAAATAGATAGGTTAGATCGGTGTTAAAATATAACGATATATCGATGCTAAGATATCACAATTATTATGATTTAGTTTACTTTATTAAATAATTGATTACTAGCAATTTATTTAAACTGTAAGTTACTATTTCCTGTCTTGATTTTGTTCGATTCTTATTGAAATGTTGTAGTTAGCTAATAATGGTATGTCAATTTTTGTAAGACTGTTTTCATAGAGAGAGTGGGAGTGGAGGGGGAGGAGGATGCTTAATGTTCTTTCAGTAGTGCCGTCTAACTACATTGAATTACCGTAACACATAGTATACATCAGTCCCTTTTGGGCCTAGTGTACATTACAATTTTCAATTTATGAATATTCGTTTGCACATTCTTTGTCATCCCTATCACATATTTCTCCTGTTCATGCTTAGAAATATTGGTCCTTGGATAATCCTAAATATCGGACCTTCTGACTGAAGTAGACGTGGGATACCAGATTTTGTTTTCCACTACCTCATCTATTCCTCTATTTAATGTTAGATAGTTTAAATAGATAGGTTAGATCGGTGTTAAAATATAACGATATATCGATGCTAAGATATCACAATTATTATGATTTAGTTTACTTTATTAAATAATTGATTACTAGCAATTTATTTAAACTGTAAGTTACTATTTCATGTCTTGATTTTGTTCGATTCTTATTGAAATGTTGTAGTTAGCTAATAATGGTATGTCAATTTTTGTAAGACTGTTTTTATAGAGAGAGTGGGAGTGGAGGGGGAGGAGGATGCTTAATGTTCTTTCAGTAGTGCCGTCTAACTACATTGAATTACCGTAACACATAGTATACATCAGTCCCTTTTGGGCCTAGTGTACATTACAATTTTACATTTTTATGAATATTCGTTTGCACATTCTTTGTCATCCCTATCACATATTTCTCTTGTTCATGCTTAGAAATATTGGTCCTTGGATAATCCTAAATATCGGACCTTCTGACTGAAGTAGACGTGGGATACCAGATTTTGTTTTCCACTACCTCATCTATTCCTCTATTTAATGTTAGATAGTTTAAATAGATAGGTTAGATCGGTGTTAAAATATAACGATATATCGATGCTAAGATATCACAATTATTATGATTTAGTTTACTTTATTAAATAATTGATTACTAGCAATTTATTTAAACTGTAAGTTACTATTTCCTGTCTTGATTTTGTTCGATTCTTATTGAAATGTTGTAGTTACCTAATAATGGTATGTCAATTTTTGTAAGAATGTTTTCATAGAGAGAGTGGGAGTGGAGGGGGAGGAGGATGCTTAATGTTCTTTCAGTAGTGCCGTCTAACTACATTGAATTACCGTAACACATAGTATACATCAGTCCCTTTTGGGCCTAGTGTACATTACAATTTTCAATTTATGAATATTCGTTTGCACATTCTTTGTCATCCCTATCACATATTTCTCCTGTTCATGCTTAGAAATATTGGTCCTTGGATAATCCTAAATATCGGACCTTCTGACTGAAGTAGACGTGGGATACCAGATTTGTTTTCCACTACCTCATCTATTCCTCTATTTAATGTTAGATAGTTTAAATAGATAGGTTAGATCGGTGTTAAAATATAACGATATATCGGTGCTAAGATATCACAATTATTATGATTTAGTTTACTTTATTAAATAATTGATTACTAGCAATTTATTTAAACTGTAAGTTACTATTTCATGTCTTGATTTTGTTCGATTCTTATTGAAATGTTGTAGTTAGCTAATAATGGTATGTCAATTTTTGTAAGACTGTTTTTATAGAGAGAGTGGGAGTGGAGGGGGAGGAGGATGCTTAATGTTCTTTCAGTAGTGCCGTCTAACTACATTGAATTACCGTAACACATAGTATACATCAGTCCCTTTTGGGCCTAGTGTACATTACAATTTTCAATTTATGAATATTCGTTTGCACATTCTTTGTCATCCCTATCACATATTTCTCCTGTTCATGCTTAGAAATATTGGTCCTTGGATAATCCTAAATATCGGACCTTCTGACTGAAGTAGACGTGGGATACCAGATTTTGTTTTCCACTACCTCATCTATTCCTCTATTTAATGTTAGATAGTTTAAATAGATAGGTTAGATCGGTGTTAAAATATAACGATATATCGATGCTAAGATATCACAATTATTATGATTTAGTTTACTTTATTAAATAATTGATTACTAGCAATTTATTTAAACTGTAAGTTACTATTTCATGTCTTGATTTTGTTCGATTCTTATTGAAATGTTGTAGTTAGCTAATAATGGTATGTCAATTTTTGTAAGACTGTTTTCATAGAGAGAGTGGGAGTGGAGGGGGAGGAGGATGCTTAATGTTCTTTCAGTAGTGCCGTCTAACTACATTGAATTACCGTAACACATAGTATACATCAGTCCCTTTTGGGCCTAGTGTACATTACAATTTTCAATTTATGAATATTCGTTTGCACATTCTTTGTCATCCCTATCACATATTTCTCCTGTTCATGCTTAGAAATATTGGTCCTTGGATAATCCTAAATATCGGACCTTCTGACTGAAGTAGACGTGGGATACCAGATTTTGTTTTCCACTACCTCATCTATTCCTCTATTTAATGTTAGATAGTTTAAATAGATAGGTTAGATCGGTGTTAAAATATAACGATATATCGATGCTAAGATATCACAATTATTATGATTTAGTTTACTTTATTAAATAATTGATTACTAGCAATTTATTTAAACTGTAAGTTACTATTTCCTGTCTTGATTTTGTTCGATTCTTATTGAAATGTTGTAGTTAGCTAATAATGGTATGTCAATTTTTGTAAGACTGTTTTCATAGAGAGAGTGGGAGTGGAGGGGGAGGAGGATGCTTAATGTTCTTTCAGTAGTGCCGTCTAACTACATTGAATTACCGTAACACATAGTATACATCAGTCCCTTTTGGGCCTAGTGTACATTACAATTTTCAATTTATGAATATTCGTTTGCACATTCTTTGTCATCCCTATCACATATTTCTCCTGTTCATGCTTAGAAATATTGGTCCTTGGATAATCCTAAATATCGGACCTTCTGACTGAAGTAGACGTGGGATACCAGATTTTGTTTTCCACTACCTCATCTATTCCTCTATTTAATGTTAGATAGTTTAAATAGATAGGTTAGATCGGTGTTAAAATATAACGATATATCGATGCTAAGATATCACAATTATTATGATTTAGTTTACTTTATTAAATAATTGATTACTAGCAATTTATTTAAACTGTAAGTTACTATTTCCTGTCTTGATTTTGTTCGATTCTTATTGAAATGTTGTAGTTACCTAATAATGGTATGTCAATTTTTGTAAGACTGTTTTCATAGAGAGAGTGGGAGTGGAGGGGGAGGAGGATGCTTAATGTTCTTTCAGTAGTGCCGTCTAACTACATTGAATTACCGTAACACATAGTATACATCAGTCCCTTTTGGGCCTAGTGTACATTACAATTTTCAATTTATGAATATTCGTTTGCACATTCTTTGTCATCCCTATCACATATTTCTCCTGTTCATGCTTAGAAATATTGGTCCTTGGATAATCCTAAATATCGGACCTTCTGACTGAAGTAGACGTGGGATACCAGATTTGTTTTCCACTACCTCATCTATTCCTCTATTTAATGTTAGATAGTTTAAATAGATAGGTTAGATCGGTGTTAAAATATAACGATATATCGGTGCTAAGATATCACAATTATTATGATTTAGTTTACTTTATTAAATAATTGATTACTAGCAATTTATTTAAACTGTAAGTTACTATTTCATGTCTTGATTTTGTTCGATTCTTATTGAAATGTTGTAGTTAGCTAATAATGGTATGTCAATTTTTGTAAGACTGTTTTTATAGAGAGAGTGGGAGTGGAGGGGGAGGAGGATGCTTAATGTTCTTTCAGTAGTGCCGTCTAACTACATTGAATTACCGTAACACATAGTATACATCAGTCCCTTTTGGGCCTAGTGTACATTACAATTTTCAATTTATGAATATTCGTTTGCACATTCTTTGTCATCCCTATCACATATTTCTCCTGTTCATGCTTAGAAATATTGGTCCTTGGATAATCCTAAATATCGGACCTTCTGACTGAAGTAGACGTGGGATACCAGATTTTGTTTTCCACTACCTCATCTATTCCTCTATTTAATGTTAGATAGTTTAAATAGATAGGTTAGATCGGTGTTAAAATATAACGATATATCGATGCTAAGATATCACAATTATTATGATTTAGTTTACTTTATTAAATAATTGATTACTAGCAATTTATTTAAACTGTAAGTTACTATTTCATGTCTTGATTTTGTTCGATTCTTATTGAAATGTTGTAGTTAGCTAATAATGGTATGTCAATTTTTGTAAGACTGTTTTTATAGAGAGAGTGGAGTGGAGGGGGAGGAGGATGCTTAATGTTCTTTCAGTAGTGCCGTCTAACTACATTGAATTACCGTAACACATAGTATACATCAGTCCCTTTTGGGCCTAGTGTACATTACAATTTTCAATTTATGAATATTCGTTTGCACATTCTTTGTCATCCCTATCACATATTTCTCCTGTTCATGCTTAGAAATATTGGTCCTTGGATAATCCTAAATATCGGACCTTCTGACTGAAGTAGACGTGGGATACCAGATTTTGTTTTCCACTACCTCATCTATTCCTCTATTTAATGTTAGATAGTTTAAATAGATAGGTTAGATCGGTGTTAAAATATAACGATATATCGATGCTAAGATATCACAATTATTATGATTTAGTTTACTTTATTAAATAATTGATTACTAGCAATTTATTTAAACTGTAAGTTACTATTTCATGTCTTGATTTTGTTCGATTCTTATTGAAATGTTGTAGTTAGCTAATAATGGTATGTCAATTTTTGTAAGACTGTTTTTATAGAGAGAGTGGGAGTGGAGGGGGAGGAGGATGCTTAATGTTCTTTCAGTAGTGCCGTCTAACTACATTGAATTACCGTAACACATAGTATACATCAGTCCCTTTTGGGCCTAGTGTACATTACAATTTTACATTTTTATGAATATTCGTTTGCACATTCTTTGTCATCCCTATCACATATTTCTCTTGTTCATGCTTAGAAATATTGGTCCTTGGATAATCCTAAATATCGGACCTTCTGACTGAAGTAGACGTGGGATACCAGATTTTGTTTTCCACTACCTCATCTATTCCTCTATTTAATGTTAGATAGTTTAAATAGATAGGTTAGATCGGTGTTAAAATATAACGATATATCGATGCTAAGATATCACAATTATTATGATTTAGTTTACTTTATTAAATAATTGATTACTAGCAATTTATTTAAACTGTAAGTTACTATTTCCTGTCTTGATTTTGTTCGATTCTTATTGAAATGTTGTAGTTACCTAATAATGGTATGTCAATTTTTGTAAGACTGTTTTCATAGAGAGAGTGGGAGTGGAGGGGGAGGAGGATGCTTAATGTTCTTTCAGTAGTGCCGTCTAACTACATTGAATTACCGTAACACATAGTATACATCAGTCCCTTTTGGGCCTAGTGTACATTACAATTTTCAATTTATGAATATTCGTTTGCACATTCTTTGTCATCCCTATCACATATTTCTCCTGTTCATGCTTAGAAATATTGGTCCTTGGATAATCCTAAATATCGGACCTTCTGACTGAAGTAGACGTGGGATACCAGATTTGTTTTCCACTACCTCATCTATTCCTCTATTTAATATTAGATAGTTTAAATAGATAGGTTAGATCGGTGTTAAAATATAACGATATATCGGTGCTAAGATATCACAATTATTATGATTTAGTTTACTTTATTAAATAATTGATTACTAGCAATTTATTTAAACTGTAAGTTACTATTTCATGTCTTGATTTTGTTCGATTCTTATTGAAATGTTGTAGTTAGCTAATAATGGTATGTCAATTTTTGTAAGACTGTTTTTATAGAGAGAGTGGGAGTGGAGGGGGAGGAGGATGCTTAATGTTCTTTCAGTAGTGCCGTCTAACTACATTGAATTACCGTAACACATAGTATACATCAGTCCCTTTTGGGCCTAGTGTACATTACAATTTTCAATTTATGAATATTCGTTTGCACATTCTTTGTCATCCCTATCACATATTTCTCCTGTTCATGCTTAGAAATATTGGTCCTTGGATAATCCTAAATATCGGACCTTCTGACTGAAGTAGACGTGGGATATCAGATTTTGTTTTCCACTACCTCATCTATTCCTCTATTTAATGTTAGATAGTTTAAATAGATAGGTTAGATCGGTGTTAAAATATAATGATATATCGATGCTAAGATATCACAATTATTATGATTTAGTTTACTTTATTAAATAATTGATTATTAGCAATTTATTTAAACTGTAAGTTACTATTTCATGTCTTGATTTTGTTCGATTCTTATTGAAATGTTGTAGTTAGCTAATAATGGTATGTCAATTTTTGTAAGACTGTTTTCATAGAGAGAGTGGGAGTGGAGGGGGAGGAGGATGCTTAATGTTCTTTCAGTAGTGCCGTCTAACTACATTGAATTACCGTAACACATAGTATACATCAGTCCCTTTTGGGCCTAGTGTACATTACAATTTTCAATTTATGAATATTCGTTTGCACATTCTTTGTCATCCCTATCACATATTTCTCCTGTTCATGCTTAGAAATATTGGTCCTTGGATAATCCTAAATATCGGACCTTCTGACTGAAGTAGACGTGGGATACCAGATTTTGTTTTCCACTACCTCATCTATTCCTCTATTTAATGTTAGATAGTTTAAATAGATAGGTTGGATCGGTGTTAAAATATAACGATATATCGATGCTAAGATATCACAATTATTATGATTTAGTTTACTTTATTAAATAATTGATTACTAGCAATTTATTTAAACTGTAAGTTACTATTTCATGTCTTGATTTTGTTCGATTCTTATTGAAATGTTGTAGTTAGCTAATAATGGTATGTCAATTTTTGCAAGACTGTTTTCATAGAGAGAGTGGGAGTGGAGGGGGAGGAGGATGCTTAATGTTCTTTCAGTAGTGCCGTCTAACTACATTGAATTACCGTAACACATAGTATACATCAGTCCCTTTTGGGCCTAGTGTACATTACAATTTTCAATTTATGAATATTCGTTTGCACATTCTTTGTCATCCCTATCACATATTTCTCCTGTTCATGCTTAGAAATATTGGTCCTTGGATAATCCTAAATATCGGACCTTCTGACTGAAGTAGACGTGGGATACCAGATTTTGTTTTCCACTACCTCATCTATTCCTCTATTTAATGTTAGATAGTTTAAATAGATAGGTTAGATCGGTGTTAAAATATAACGATATATCGATGCTAAGATATCACAATTATTATGATTTAGTTTACTTTATTAAATAATTGATTACTAGCAATTTATTTAAACTGTAAGTTACTATTTCCTGTCTTGATTTTGTTCGATTCTTATTGAAATGTTGTAGTTAGCTAATAATGGTATGTCAATTTTTGTAAGACTGTTTTCATAGAGAGAGTGGGAGTGGAGGGGGAGGAGGATGCTTAATGTTCTTTCAGTAGTGCCGTCTAACTACATTGAATTACCGTAACACATAGTATACATCAGTCCCTTTTGGGCCTAGTGTACATTACAATTTTCAATTTATGAATATTCGTTTGCACATTCTTTGTCATCCCTATCACATATTTCTCCTGTTCATGCTTAGAAATATTGGTCCTTGGATAATCCTAAATATCGGACCTTCTGACTGAAGTAGACGTGGGATACCAGATTTTGTTTTCCACTACCTCATCTATTCCTCTATTTAATGTTAGATAGTTTAAATAGATAGGTTAGATCGGTGTTAAAATATAACGATATATCGGTGCTAAGATATCACAATTATTATGATTTAGTTTACTTTATTAAATAATTGATTACTAGCAATTTATTTAAACTGTAAGTTACTATTTCATGTCTTGATTTTGTTCGATTCTTATTGAAATGTTGTAGTTAGCTAATAATGGTATGTCAATTTTTGTAAGACTGTTTTTATAGAGAGAGTGGGAGTGGAGGGGGAGGAGGATGCTTAATGTTCTTTCAGTAGTGCCGTCTAACTACATTGAATTACCGTAACACATAGTATACATCAGTCCCTTTTGGGCCTAGTGTACATTACAATTTTCAATTTATGAATATTCGTTTGCACATTCTTTGTCATCCCTATCACATATTTCTCCTGTTCATGCTTAGAAATATTGGTCCTTGGATAATCCTAAATATCGGACCTTCTGACTGAAGTAAACGTGGGATATCAGATTTTGTTTTCCACTACCTCATCTATTCCTCCATTTAATGTTAGATAGTTTAAATAGATAGGTTAGATCGGTGTTAAAATATAATGATATATCGATGCTAAGATATCACAATTATTATGATTTAGTTTACTTTATTAAATAATTGATCACTAGCAATTTATTTAAACTGTAAGTTACTATTTCATGTCTTGATTTTGTTCGATTCTTATTGAAATGTTGTAGTTAGCTAATAATGGTATGTCAATTTTTGTAAGACTGTTTTCATAGAGAGAGTGGGAGTGGAGGGGGAGGAGGATGCTTAATGTTCTTTCAGTAGTGCCGTCTAACTACATTGAATTACCGTAACACATAGTATACATCAGTCCCTTTTGGGCCTAGTGTACATTACAATTTTCAATTTATGAATATTCGTTTGCACATTCTTTGTCATCCCTATCACATATTTCTCCTGTTCATGCTTAGAAATATTGGTCCTTGGATAATCCTAAATATCGGACCTTCTGACTGAAGTAGACGTGGAATACCAGATTTTGTTTTCCACTACCTCATCTATTCCTCTATTTAATGTTAGATAGTTTAAATAGATAGGTTAGATCGGTGTTAAAATATAACGATATATCGATGCTAAGATATCACAATTATTATGATTTAGTTTACTTTATTAAATAATTGATTACTAGCAATTTATTTAAACTGTAAGTTACTATTTCCTGTCTTGATTTTGTTCGATTCTTATTGAAATGTTGTAGTTAGCTAATAATGGTATGTCAATTTTTGTAAGACTGTTTTTATAGAGAGAGTTGGAGTGGAGGGGGAGGAGGATGCTTAATGTTCTTTCAGTAGTGCCGTCTAACTACATTGAATTACCGTAACACATAGTATACATCAGTCCCTTTTGGGCCTAGTGTACATTACAATTTTACATTTTTATGAATATTCGTTTGCACATTCTTTGTCATCCCTATCACATATTTCTCTTGTTCATGCTTAGAAATATTGGTCCTTGGATAATCCTAAATATCGGACCTTCTGACTGAAGTAGACGTGGGATACCAGATTTTGTTTTCCACTACCTCATCTATTCCTCTATTTAATGTTAGATAGTTTAAATAGATAGGTTAGATCGGTGTTAAAATATAACGATATATCGATGCTAAGATATCACAATTATTATGATTTAGTTTACTTTATTAAATAATTGATTACTAGCAATTTATTTAAACTGTAAGTTACTATTTCATGTCTTGATTTTGTTCGATTCTTATTGAAATGTTGTAGTTAGCTAATAATGGTATGTCAATTTTTGTAAGACTGTTTTCATAGAGAGAGTGGGAGTGGAGGGGGAGGAGGATGCTTAATGTTCTTTCAGTAGTGCCGTCTAACTACATTGAATTACCGTAACACATAGTATACATCAGTCCCTTTTGGGCCTAGTGTACATTACAATTTTCAATTTATGAATATTCGTTTGCACATTCTTTGTCATCCCTATCACATATTTCTCCTGTTCATGCTTAGAAATATTGGTCCTTTGATAATCCTAAATATCGGACCTTCTGACTGAAGTAGACGTGGAATACCAGATTTTGTTTTCCACTACCTCATCTATTCCTCTATTTAATGTTAGATAGTTTAAATAGATAGGTTAGATCGGTGTTAAAATATAACGATCTATCGATGCTAAGATATCACAATTATTATGATTTAGTTTACTTTATTAAATAATTGATTACTAGCAATTTATTTAAACTGTAAGTTACTATTTCCTGTCTTGATTTTGTTCGATTCTTATTGAAATGTTGTAGTTAGCTAATAATGGTATGTCAATTTTTGTAAGACTGTTTTTATAGAGAGAGTGGGAGTGGAGGGGGAGGAGGATGCTTAATGTTCTTTCAGTAGTGCCGTCTAACTACATTGAATTACCGTAACACATAGTATACATCAGTCCCTTTTGGGCCTAGTGTACATTACAATTTTCAATTTATGAATATTCGTTTGCACATTCTTTGTCATCCCTATCACATATTTCTCCTGTTCATGCTTAGAAATATTGGTCCTTGGATAATCCTAAATATCGGACCTTCTGACTGAAGTAGACGTGGGATACCAGATTTTGTTTTCCACTACCTCATCTATTCCTCTATTTAATGTTAGATAGTTTAAATAGATAGGTTAGATCGGTGTTAAAATATAACGATATATCGATGCTAAGATATCACAATTATTATGATTTAGTTTACTTTATTAAATAATTGATTACTAGCAATTTATTTAAACTGTAAGTTACTATTTCATGTCTTGATTTTGTTCGATTCTTATTGAAATGTTGTAGTTAGCTAATAATGGTATGTCAATTTTTGTAAGACTGTTTTTATAGAGAGAGTGGGAGTGGAGGGGGAGGAGGATGCTTAATGTTCTTTCAGTAGTGCCGTCTAACTACATTGAATTACCGTAACACATAGTATACATCAGTCCCTTTTGGGCCTAGTGTACATTACAATTTTACATTTTTATGAATATTCGTTTGCACATTCTTTGTCATCCCTATCACATATTTCTCCTGTTCATGCTTAGAAATATTGGTCCTTGGATAATCCTAAATATCGGACCTTCTAACTGAAGTAGACGTGGGATACCAGATTTTGTTTTCCACTACCTCATCTATTCCTCTATTTAATGTTAGATAGTTTAAATAGATAGGTTAGATCGGTGTTAAAATATAACGATATATCGATGCTAAGATATCACAATTATTATGATTTAGTTTACTTTATTAAATAATTGATTACTAGCAATTTATTTAAACTGTAAGTTACTATTTCATGTCTTGATTTTGTTCGATTCTTATTGAAATGTTGTAGTTAGCTAATAATGGTATGTCAATTTTTGTAAGACTGTTTTTATAGAGAGAGTGGGAGTGGAGGGGGAGGAGGATGCTTAATGTTCTTTCAGTAGTGCCGTCTAACTACATTGAATTACCGTAACACATAGTATACATCAGTCCCTTTTGGGCCTAGTGTACATTACAATTTTACATTTTTATGAATATTCGTTTGCACATTCTTTGTCATCCCTATCACATATTTCTCTTGTTCATGCTTAGAAATATTGGTCCTTGGATAATCCTAAATATCGGACCTTCTGACTGAAGTAGACGTGGGATACCAGATTTTGTTTTCCACTACCTCATCTATTCCTCTATTTAATGTTAGATAGTTTAAATAGATAGGTTAGATCGGTGTTAAAATATAACGATATATCGATGCTAAGATATCACAATTATTATGATTTAGTTTACTTTATTAAATAATTGATTACTAGCAATTTATTTAAACTGTAAGTTACTATTTCCTGTCTTGATTTTGTTCGATTCTTATTGAAATGTTGTAGTTACCTAATAATGGTATGTCAATTTTTGTAAGACTGTTTTCATAGAGAGAGTGGGAGTGGAGGGGGAGGAGGATGCTTAATGTTCTTTCAGTAGTGCCGTCTAACTACATTGAATTACCGTAACACATAGTATACATCAGTCCCTTTTGGGCCTAGTGTACATTACAATTTTCAATTTATGAATATTCGTTGGCACATTCTTTGTCATCCCTATCACATATTTCCCTTGTTCATGCTTAGAAATATTGGTCCTTGGATAATCCTAAATATCGGACCTTCTGACTGAAGTAGACGTGGGATACCAGATTTTGTTTTCCACTACCTCATCTATTCCTCTATTTAATGTTAGATAGTTTAAATAGATAGGTTAGATCGGTGTTAAAATATAACGATATATCGATGCTAAGATATCACAATTATTATGATTTAGTTTACTTTATTAAATAATTGATTACTAGCAATTTATTTAAACTGTAAGTTACTATTTCCTGTCTTGATTTTGTTCGATTCTTATTGAAATGTTGTAGTTACCTAATAATGGTATGTCAATTTTTGTAAGACTGTTTTCATAGAGAGAGTGGGAGTGGAGGGGGAGGAGGATGCTTAATGTTCTTTCAGTAGTGCCGTCTAACTACATTGAATTACCGTAACACATAGTATACATCAGTCCCTTTTGGGCCTAGTGTACATTACAATTTTCAATTTATGAATATTCGTTGGCACATTCTTTGTCATCCCTATCACATATTTCTCCTGTTCATGCTTAGAAATATTGGTCCTTGGATAATCCTAAATATCGGACCTTCTGACTGAAGTAGACGTGGGATACCAGATTTGTTTTCCACTACCTCATCTATTCCTCTATTTAATGTTAGATAGTTTAAATAGATAGGTTAGATCGGTGTTAAAATATAACGATATATCGGTGCTAAGATATCACAATTATTATGATTTAGTTTACTTTATTAAATAATTGATTACTAGCAATTTATTTAAACTGTAAGTTACTATTTCATGTCTTGATTTTGTTCGATTCTTATTGAAATGTTGTAGTTAGCTAATAATGGTATGTCAATTTTTGTAAGACTGTTTTTATAGAGAGAGTGGGAGTGGAGGGGGAGGAGGATGCTTAATGTTCTTTCAGTAGTGCCGTCTAACTACATTGAATTACCGTAACACATAGTATACATCAGTCCCTTTTAGGCCTAGTGTACATTACAATTTTCAATTTATGAATATTCGTTTGCACATTCTTTGTCATCCCTATCACATATTTCTCCTGTTCATGCTTAGAAATATTGGTCCTTGGATAATCCTAAATATCGGACCTTCTGACTGAAGTAGACGTGGGATATCAGATTTTGTTTTCCACTACCTCATCTATTCCTCTATTTAATGTTAGATAGTTTAAATAGATAGGTTAGATCGGTGTTAAAATATAATGATATATCGATGCTAAGATATCACAATTATTATGATTTAGTTTACTTTATTAAATAATTGATCACTAGCAATTTATTTAAACTGTAAGTTACTATTTCATGTCTTGATTTTGTTCGATTCTTATTGAAATGTTGTAGTTAGCTAATAATGGTATGTCAATTTTTGTAAGACTGTTTTTATAGAGAGAGTGGGAGTGGAGGGGGAGGAGGATGCTTAATGTTCTTTCAGTAGTGCCGTCTAACTACATTGAATTACCGTAACACATAGTATACATCAGTCCCTTTTGGGCCTAGTGTACATTACAATTTTACATTTTTATGAATATTCGTTTGCACATTCTTTGTCATCCCTATCACATATTTCTCTTGTTCATGCTTAGAAATATTGGTCCTTGGATAATCCTAAATATCGGACCTTCTGACTGAAGTAGACGTGGGATACCAGATTTTGTTTTCCACTACCTCATCTATTCCTCTATTTAATGTTAGATAGTTTAAATAGATAGGTTAGATCGGTGTTAAAATATAACGATATATCGATGCTAAGATTATTATGATTTAGTTTACTTTATTAAATAATTGATTATTAGCAATTTATTTAAACTGTAAGTTACTATTTCATGTCTTGATTATGTTCGATTCTTATTGAAATGTTGTAGTTAGCTAATAATGGTATGTCAATTTTTGTAAGACTGTTTTTATAGAGAGAGTGAGAGTGGAGGGGGAGGAGGATGCTTAATGTCCTTTCAGTAGTGCCGTCTAACTACATTGAATTACCGTAACACATAGTATACATCAGTCCCTTTTGGGCCTAGTGTACCTTACAATTTTCAATTTATGAATATTCGTTTGCACATTCTTTGTCATCCCTATCACATATTTCTCCTGTTCATGCTTAGAAATATTGGTCCTTGGATAATCCTAAATATCGGACCTTCTGACTGAAGTAGACGTGGGATACCAGATTTTGTTTTCCACTACCTCATCTATTCCTCTATTAAATGTTAGATAGTTTAAATAGATAGGTTAGATCGGTGTTAAAATAATGATATATCGATGCTAAGATATCACAATTATTATGATTTAGTTTACTTTATTAAATAATTGATCACTAGCAATTTATTTAAACTGTAAGTTACTATTTCCTGTCTTGATATTGTTCGATTCTTATTGAAATGTTGTAGTTAGCTAATACTGGTATGTCAATTTTTGTAAGACTGTTTTTATAGAGAGAGTGGGAGTGGAGGGGGAGGAGGATGCTTAATGTTCTTTCAGTAGTGCCGTCTAACTACATTGAATTACCGTAACACATAGTATACATCAGTCCCTTTTGGGCCTAGTGTACATTACAATTTTACATTTTTATGAATATTCGTTTGCACATTCTTTGTCATCCCTATCACATATTTCCCTTGTTCATGCTTAGAAATATTGGTCCTTGGATAATCCTAAATATCGGACCTTCTGACTGAAGTAGACGTGGGATACCAGATTTTGTTTTCCACTACCTCATCTATTCCTCTATTTAATGTTAGATAGTTTAAATAGATAGGTTAGATCGGTGTTAAAATATAACGATATATCGATGCTAAGATATCACAATTATTATGATTTAGTTTACTTTATTAAATAATTGATTACTAGCAATTTATTTAAACTGTAAGTTACTATTTCATGTCTTGATTTTGTTCGATTCTTATTGAAATGTTGTAGTTAGCTAATAATGGTATGTCAATTTTTGTAAGACTGTTTTCATAGAGAGAGTGGGAGTGGAGGCGGAGGAGGATGCTTAATGTTCTTTCAGTAGTGCCGTCTAACTACATTGAATTACCGTAACACATAGTATACATCAGTCCCTTTTGGGCCTAGTGTACATTACAATTTTCAATTTATGAATATTCGTTTGCACATTCTTTGTCATCCCTATCACATATTTCTCCTGTTCATGCTTAGAAATATTGGTCCTTGGATAATCCTAAATATCGGACCTTCTGACTGAAGTAGACGTGGAATACCAGATTTTGTTTTCCACTACCTCATCTATTCCTCTATTTAATGTTAGATAGTTTAAATAGATAGGTTAGATCGGTGTTAAAATATAACGATATATCGATGCTAAGATATCACAATTATTATGATTTAGTTTACTTTATTAAATAATTGATTACTAGCAATTTATTTAAACTGTAAGTTACTATTTCCTGTCTTGATTTTGTTCGATTCTTATTGAAATGTTGTAGTTAGCTAATACTGGTATGTCAATTTTTGTAAGACTGTTTTTATAGAGAGAGTGAGAGTGGAGGGGGAGGAGGATGCTTAATGTTCTTTCAGTAGTGCTGTCTAACTACATTGAATTACCGTAACACATAGTATACATCAGTCCCTTTTGGGCCTAGTGTACATTACAATTTTACATTTTTATGAATATTCGTTTGCACATTCTTTGTCATCCCTATCACATATTTCCCTTGTTCATGCTTAGAAATATTGGTCCTTGGATAATCCTAAATATCGGACCTTCTGACTGAAGTAGACGTGGGATACCAGATTTTGTTTTCCACTACCTCATCTATTCCTCTATTTAATGTTAGATAGTTTAAATAGATAGGTTAGATCGGTGTTAAAATATAACGATATATCGATGCTAAGATATCACAATTATTATGATTTAGTTTACTTTATTAAATAATTGATTACTAGCAATTTATTTAAACTGTAAGTTACTATTTCATGTCTTGATTTTGTTCGATTCTTATTGAAATGTTGTAGTTAGCTAATAATGGTATGTCAATTTTTGTAAGACTGTTTTCATAGAGAGAGTGGGAGTGGAGGGGGAGGAGGATGCTTAATGTTCTTTCAGTAGTGCCGTCTAACTACATTGAATTACCGTAACACATAGTATACATCAGTCCCTTTTGGGCCTAGTGTACATTACAATTTTCAATTTATGAATATTCGTTTGCACATTCTTTGTCATCCCTATCACATATTTCTCCTGTTCATGCTTAGAAATATTGGTCCTTGGATAATCCTAAATATCGGACCTTCTGACTGAAGTAGACGTGGAATACCAGATTTTGTTTTCCACTACCTCATCTATTCCTCTATTTAATGTTAGATAGTTTAAATAGATAGGTTAGATCGGTGTTAAAATATAACGATATATCGATGCTAAGATATCACAATTATTATGATTTAGTTTACTTTATTAAATAATTGATTACTAGCAATTTATTTAAACTGTAAGTTACTATTTCCTGTCTTGATTTTGTTCGATTCTTATTGAAATGTTGTAGTTAGCTAATACTGGTATGTCAATTTTTGTAAGACTGTTTTTATAGAGAGAGTGAGAGTGGAGGGGGAGGAGGATGCTTAATGTTCTTTCAGTAGTGCTGTCTAACTACATTGAATTACCGTAACACATAGCATACCCATCAATCCATATTGGACTTGCTCTACATTACAATTTTCAATTTGTGAATATTCGTTTTCACATTCTTTGTCATGCATATCGCATATTTTACCTTTTCACTCTTAGAAATATAGGTTAGATTAATTAGATAGGTTAGATCGATGTTAGGATAATGATACTAAATGTAAAAGCCTTTTTACATAAAATCCTCCCACTTACGCCGCGGTTTACGTAATAGTTCTATTATTTTACTGCGTCTATTCTTTTATTACTTGTCCGTTTTAGGACCATCTATTTTAGTAAATACCTTACGTAAGGCATTTTTATTTCTTTGTATTTAGTTGTGGAGGTTCACACCCAAACTGAAAATTTGATTGATAATATTAAGTATAATTTTTTAATTTCAGTAAAGAATGAGCTTATTGAATCAGAAAAAAATAATAAGCTCTTCTTTTTATCGTGCTTTATATTGAAAATCGATAGGGTTGTAAAAAATTTGAATAGTACTGCAGGACATGGAAAGAATCCTGGAAGATTCAATGGTAACAAAGAGCCATAAATAATGATGTAATAAATTAGAATTATAGCTGTGCTAGGTGAATATAAACTTTTGTTCTTTAGATAGCTTTTTAATATTTTTTTTTCCTTTTGTTCAATTGTACTAAAGAAAAATCTGTTATGTTATTTTTAATAGTGTTCGTAATGATGACTTTTATTTTGTTGTTTTAGATAATCTTTCTTGTTCTTTATATTCGCCAAACACCGGTACTTAGCGAAAGTCGCGCTGTTGATCGATTCACTGACTAAATTATTTAAGTGATCTACAATGCTTTTTCAGTGGATACATTGGTTCTTGGATAATCATTAATATCGGACCTTCTGACTGAAGTAGACGTCGGATGGCAGACTTTTTTCCACTACCTCAGCTGTATTTTGTCATCTTAAGAGCTCTTAGTGAGTTCCCTCGCATTATTCTTTCCTCACTAACATTAATTTTTTCTTGAGGAACATCCATCAGAAAGATTAGGTCATTCCTTTCGCCTGCCGGATAAGGAGTTGCCGCGTGTGCATTCTTTATATTTGATGAATGGGCAGTTTGTCGGAATTGTATTATGTACTTTGTTCTTCTATTAGCATGTAATCCCAGGAGTTATGTTGATTTTGTTTCGTGTGATAGGACTATAGCCTGTTATTTTGTTGTATTCTTTTTTTCAAGTTCTCAGTTGTTTTTCTGAAATATTTCTTATATTTCTCAGAGCAATAAATATATACAAGCATATTGGCGCTGTCAGTATGATTTCGCGCTATTCTAGTATTTTACAAATATCATCTAAATTTGGGGCAAGTCTCAGGTACATAATCGTATTGATTTCCAATATTATTTCTTGTGCTAGAATACAACGCTAATAATAATTATTTTTTTTTTTTAAGAAATCAGAATAGTTTTTATTTCTATGTTTTCATGTAATATGAAAACATAAAAATACCCCTTAGTTAATATCTGTAAAGGTATGAAATTTGGGATTTCAAATCATATGATAAGCAGTATGTGGTTTATGATATAAACGGAACCTTGATTTTCAACTGCCCCTTCAGCAGACATAGATGCTGTTTCGCACGACTGTGCGGTATGGCGGTACTTATATGAGCGGCAAGTACTATTTTTTTTTATAACTAAAAATTATATCAATAAGTTTTGTTGAAAATAATCAAACAGCTGCATGTGCAGTTAAAATATGAATTTTGCATGCAGCATCTGGTTTTCATATTAGACTACCCATGGCTAAATACATATTCGATGAAATTAAGATATTTTTTCCCCAATGTCGGTCCGATTTGTCAACTGCTCTGGCATCTTTGTTAAAGTATATTATTCATAGCACATGGAGTATGTGATGTGGTTTATTTTCGGGCCATGAAGTTTGGGGGATGACTTTACTAATCGGGGCTTAATAAAGAAAGATTTTGGGGATGAATGCCTTTCTCTTACCCTCCGAAAAATATCTTTTGCCGATGAGGGAATGGTTGACCCTACGTTTCCTTAGTGATTTAGAAAATGGACGCATGTGATTTCAATGAATGTTATTTAAATGAGAAAAAGTTATTTATTTTGTGCCAATATTTCTAAAAAAATGTGCCTAACGACTAAAAAAAAATATGATAGCATTATCAACATTGAAGTAACAAAGAAGAAACGCACTTTTATTGAGAATAATACAATAGAGAGGCTATTGTTATAACATTCTTGACGGCAAATTAAACAACAAGACTGAAATGAAATTTAGGAAGAAAATTAAACTTAATGAAATTATGTGAGATTTAATTTTTCAATCAATTTTTTATAATTGTGACTAGTGGATGTTTAAATACGGTTACCATTAGTTACAAGATAAATAAGATAACTATTAATGTTCTAAGATAGAGCTTTATAATCCATTAAACGTTTTATATATATATATATATATATATATATATATATATATATATATAAGTATATGTGGCGATAAAAAGAATAGAAATAAAGTGAATGAATGGACAAAAAATATCAATAACGAAATATTAAATAATAACTTTTTTTTTTTTTTTATCTGAACGTTGTTATTTATTAAAATATATATTTAAGGAATTTAATTTAGTAATGTGTATCAAGAGTTAGAATTAAGTATTGTTAGGAGTTACTCAATAAAGTAAAAATTAAATAATATATTGTCATATGTGGGAACGAAAAGGATGTATGTGTATATATATATATATATATATATATATATATATATATTTATATATATTTATATATATAGAGAGAGAGAGAGAGAGTGAGAGAGAATGCTAATTGATTGTTACAATCGGAGAAACAAAAGATATCATGGCGATTGAACCTCGAGCATGCTTGCAGCGAAATTGTTAGGTTGAGTTCGCGTGCTTTGCTAGGTTAAGAAAGCTCAACGAGCTATTATTAGTTTCTTCGAGTGTTTGGCATACCTTTCCCTTCAGTTTTACCAAGTTTACAGTCTTAGTTACACGGTATGGAGAGGCAAGAGGTGATGAAGTTGATGGAAACAGGAGTTGTTGATTCATATTTTTTATTCCCTTAACCACCCTCTGGTGATGTGAATCTTTCCAAAATTGATTTCCCATTCGAAATCAGTGAGCAGCTTATCTTATGGAGGTTCCGAAAACAATACTTTTAACCGCGTCTTACGGTATTCCCTAGTTGTAAACGTCGGTGGCGTTAGCTGCGTATACAATAAAATCGAAGAAATGTAATACATACTCCACAACGTGTTCTGCACTAAGGGACCTTTTTAAATACAATTAAAAAAAATAAGGAGGTAAGTTAACAATGTATTACATCATTATTTGCATTAGACTAAATTATACATTTTAATTAATCAGAGAAAATACTCAATTTCTACTGAAGTTTTTATATATGTGTTCAGCTATACATCTAAAATTTGAGAATCTAATTAAATTATAAACAAATATCGATGTAATGATAATGAGACCAAGCGTTTTAGACGAAAAAACGAGAAAAATATCTATTATGCACAATCTTTTACCTGTTCGTTTGTATAAAAAAATATAAAAAGGCTATAACATTATAACCCATATCGGATGTTCGGTGCTGTTTATGATAGAAACCACCCTGGTTCTAAAATACCGTTGTACTGGGAGTTGATTTGTCCAAGATCACTCTCTACCGCCAGGTTATTCCCTAGTAAACAGATTAAATGGCATTTAGCCGGATTCAAACCCGGGGCCTTCAGGAAATCAACTTTTTGTTCTACACACTGAGATACTCAGTTTTAAATGAGTATGCGTTAATTAAAAAAAAAAATGAACTGTTTCATCAGTCAATAACTAGTATCAGTGTCATCAATTACCAATGCATTTCGTGCAGAAACTTTCAGTTTAGCCTGATGGCGTTGAAAATTTCCAAACCATTTTCGGTGACACAGAGATGCGGGCACATGCTCTGTGCTGCGCGATCTGGTCCGCTGGATTACAAGCTGGCTGTAAATGTGGCATCTGCGTTCTCAGCTAAAGGCGATAAATTTTCAAATTGTGGTCATATCAGAGAGGATTGCAGTAGTCTGTTCTGTCAGCTGGAATAGTAATTTAGCAAGTGAGTTATCTCCGCTTTATTATGCACGTTATAGCGTATGTTTTGCAGGGGCGGGCTAGGCGTAATTAGACTTTTGTGTTAATTTTTTTTCGACCGAGTTGAAATTCTCTTAAATAAATCTATGTATGACGATATATTGACGATAACCTAGGATTTGTTGACAATACGTACAATTCAAATAGATCTTCAAACAGATTATCAATAAAGGTTTTTACTCGATACGTTTTACTCTAATTATTTTCTTAATTTATAAAATTAATTATATGAAATTATATTATGGAATCCCGCATGGAGCCAGGCCACATGGAAGACCGAAAAGAAGATGGAAGGACGATGTGGCTGAGGACTTGAGAATGATTGGAGTGTCCAGTAGACGTTCTGCGGACCGAAATGAATGGGAGGAGGCAGTTAGAGGGCCAAGTCGCGCCTGTCGAGCCGATATATAAAATAATAATTTTCTTAATCAAGATAGGTTCTTTAATATTTAATTAGACTTGTCTAAAATTAGGATTCTGGTTAATTAAGCAATATATTCTTCTCTACACATTTTATTTACAACTATACTTGATGTTAATCAGCGTTATCAAGAAAAAAGTAAGAAAAAGAACTACGTAGAAAATAATTTGTTTTTTAAAGTTGGCTTGTTCTTTTTCATAATACAAAAATAAAAATTCATTTGGCTTTAATAAGAATAATAATAATTTATTAACTGCAACATGTGTATTACCAATAAAATTAAACATTAAATGTAATCATCTTTTTTATCGGCGCCAAAACTCATCGCTTAGTCATTGCCTTCTAAATTAGTTTCGCCCTTTGGTCCCTTTCTCTTGCAACCGTTCTCCAGTCAGCCAGTCAAGAAGAGAATCTACGTCGACCCCATCAATCTAGCGGAATCTGGGCCTTCCAAATGCCTCGTCAGCATTAGTTTGCTGGTTGGGTTACTCTGGTCCATCCTGGTCATATGACCCGCCCATTTCAGACGCTGAATCCTAATAAACCGGATTGAGTTCTTATTTTATGTATGGCGGGCAGTTCTGCATTACTACGCCTCCTCCAATCGTTACCTGAGCGTACTGGTCCATAAATGCGACTTAGTATTTTTCTTTCAAAGACGAGCAGGCTCCTATCATCTGTTTCTGAGAAGCTCCACGTTTCCGCCCTGTATGTGAGGACTGGATGAATCAACGTTTTGTACATTGTCGCTTTTGTCATCCTTGAGATTAAGCGATTACTAAGAGACCGTCGTAGGCAAAAGTAACACTTATTTGCAGCCAGGATCCTCCTAGATATTTCTCCTGACACAAACTGTTGGACCGTCTCGAATGTGTAATAAACAATTGACATTAGTTGATGTGGAGCAATTATTTCAGCGAACATATATATTACTTGATTTTATTCTTAATTATACCTGCTTCATCACCTCTCATTTATAGAAAGTCCTCCGCGCAGACTGTTGGAGAGCAAAAAAAGCCTCTTTACGCCGCGAAGTGACCTCTCGATGATATTAGTGTCGTCTAATGATATTAATATCGTCGTTTGTCATTTTTATTACTCAGATAGATACTCACCAAGCCAAGAAGGACCTTAATTAATCCGGTTTTAAGTTTGAGTGAGCCTGGAATATTTGTCTATTGTTCATTTTGGTGATTACTAAAAAAAAAATGTTAGTGTTGATAAAGGTTTATTAAAGAGTGGACGATTCGCAAATTAATTATGGGATATTTTTATTTCAAATAGAAAAGATATGCCCCCGGCCGGGATTCGAACCCGGATTCTCTGTCTCTTCTTGGGGCATATCTTATGTATTAAAAATAAAAATATTTAAAAATCAAAACAGTTGACCAATAATTATAAAAATTTATAATTATGGGATATGTTGATATTTTTTTTAAAGTTTACTTGAATATTAAGTATTATTTTGTAGCATTTAAAGATTTAGGGCCCTGATCAAAAAGGGAATGCTTTTTGCACAAAGAACAATGTCGGTTTGTGAGAAGGAAGTCACTACCACTATCAAATACGAGATTTAGAGAATTCTAAGGCACATTCCAACTGTGGCCGGTATACTAATGGTTTTTACTGCTTATTCTTCTCTTCCCTCCAGATTCGATGGTTTGAATAGTAATGTTTGTCAAAATGAACTTTTGAGTTCTAAGGAAAAGTAAAATAACCGTTAACATTTAATGTCAATCGTTGAACACGGTTCCTACAACAGATATAATCTCCTTCATTCTTGCAAATCCTATTACGATAGTTAGCTACGTTATCTACATTACTTACCCAATGTGGGTAGTTTGAGTGACCTTGTGTCAGAATGATAAGTTATGTACTCTGATTGGGCTCGAACCCGAGTAATTCTCTCAAATTGGTAAATCAAATCAGAAAGTTATGTATGAAATTCTATGAAAGATTTCAAACAATGTCAGTGGGCAAATGTTTTTCGGCTTCTCTTTTTCGTTGTCAGATCTGGTGTTTAGATTGTAATGGAGAAAATTAACTACACAATTATATGAATTGCAGTTACGTCCTAAAACCCTGTTGATGCAATTTCAACTGTCATTTCTTGAGTGACATGAATTTATCAAATTTATGGAAAAGCAAAACAACCGTTAACAGTTAAACACAGACCCGATATTGTTGATTCTGTTACTGTTTCCACAAGGAATTTATTAATCTAATTAATTATTAAACCATTCCTCGAATATAGCAGCTATATATTCAAGCATATGTATTTATACAAATAATAAATGCGCAACTCAAAAATGCCCATTTTTTTTAGGGCATTCTTCTTATTCTCCCCTTACAGAGTTACAGAGTTACTGTTATTATCCACAACAGGGGTTCCCTACATGAGGTGGGCGAAGAAAAGTCAGGGGGGGGGGGCGCAAGACCATTTCTATAGACCACGGTTGCTTACTCAGGGTATCTTCTGGCTATACATCTTGAGGTAGGGCTGGTGTTTGTCAGGTAGTTGTTATCGCTATAACTGTCTTGCTATGATACTCTGGCTAGGATCACGACCTACCAAGGGTGCCAGTTTGAGTCAGACCTTTACATAAGCTTATTTATTATTCCTTGGTCTATCTTTGCATGTTCATTATGCTGAGATATCTGAGGAATCCGTATACTAATAGCCTCCTGTTCGCTATTAGTATACGGGATTATTTTTGCTTTCTGGTACATTTCTATGTTGTTCCGCAATTTCTTTTCAGTTCCACCAACAATGCTTTGTAGTTTACTATTTCTGGTAGAAGACCACTAAAAATCTCATTGATATTTTTTTCGTCAAATCTCTTTCCGACGCATTGTAGTCTTTAAGATGTATAAAATCAAGACCCTTCCTGAGGTATATTGGTACATGATTTATGATTATAGTATTTCCAGGATTACGAATTCCCTCTTCTTTTTTTGCTTTTCTTCACATTTCATTCAGACTGTTCTGTTTCAGACCACTTGAGGATTTTTTCTCATTATTTAGAGTTTCTTGTTTTTCAAGAATATTTTCGATCAATATTGTTATTATTCTTTTACTAAACAGTTGTGAGGTAGACCTTTTCTTATGTGTTTGGTGTTTTGTTTTTTTCAGTTAAATCACTTTCTGACTCAGTACCTCGCTGTTGTTATCATTTTCTTACTCATTTTCTTCTATTTTCAATCATGAAAATTCTCTTTGCTGCAACATGCTAGATGTATAATGATGCAGTTTGTTTGAAGTTTTATAAAATCTTTTTCTTACTGCAAGCTGGATGTTCGGAGTGCTTGGAATTTCAGTCCTCCCTGAGAGCCGCTGGTCCAGAGATGGTATGCATTCCTTTTTCGGCCCGGTATGCGGAGGACACTTTGATGACCGCTATCCTCAAGGCTGAGTGGCTATGGTAAAGGGTCTTTGTATTCAAAATGAAAAAAAAAATTGAGTGGGTGTATCTAGGGTCGATAGATGGAGATTTTTTTTCTATTTTATGTAAAAATTGTATTAATAACCCTTCCGTTTTCTCAGCTAGTTTGGCCTACTTATTATAATAAAACCTCATAGTTTATAGTCTCATATCTTCCAGGTTGTAAAATTTCAATGTTTTAAAATTTTACTTGTTTACTACTAATTGAAACTTTTTTTTTTAGAATTAGTACGTTTCAATTTAAAAAACACAAACCAAACCTTTCACTTTTTAAAGAGCGACTTAAAACTGAAAATGCGGAAGAAACAGTAGCCTGGGATGCTGAGAGAATAAATTCTGTAATAACTAAAGACTATTTACTACCTTGTGAGACCTTATTTTGAGTTCAAACCGTCCCAACTTTCTTCGCTAGAGTAATTTACGTGCTAAACCGATAATTATTCTAGATAAGACTCATAATACACGAAAACAGATGTCAGAGTCAATGCCGTGTATAATTAAACTGATTTTTAAATAACACTTTCTACTTTTTAGTGAATGGCACGTATTTTCATGTCATTATTATTTGTTTTGCACCGCTGATTCCATTAGTATAATTATATAAATTATTTTTATATATATGATTAGTTGGTGGTCTTATAAAGTTCAGTTTTTTTCTGATTATCATTTTTTATTTTACGATTTCTTTCATTTTTTTAACGTTTATGCAAGGTCACTCAATGACGAATGTAACATGTACGTTTCTCTTATGTTGTCTTTAATATTTCATGACGTATTCTCTGCATAACACAAAATATTATTAATTTGTATAAAATTACTGTACTTATACCCCATATTTGGTCTTCCGTGTGTTGGTGTTTCGCAAATTTTTAGTTTTTATAGAATTGACCAGTTCAAATACTTCAGTTTTTTTTACTGGTAAATATATAATTTTTCTATGTTAGTGAGCAGGTGGTTCTTGCAGTCGCTTTAATTGTTTTATTATTTATCTCGTCGAAACCGAGGAAGAATGGCTGAGTGGTTTAAATAATTGAAAATATATTTGATGTATTAAAACGAAAACAAGGAATACGAGAAGTAGTTGTGTTTAAATTTTACAAATTCAAATGTTGAAAATTTTATTTCGGATTCTTTCATCCATTTTAAATATTGACGTTAGCCAATTTTTATGTTTGCTAATGCATTTATACTGGGTACTTTTTATATTTCATTCCGTACTACTTTAAACATACATATAATGTTTTTTATAACTTTTATACATATATTTTTTTATGCCTACTTAATATTATAAGTTCATTCAATAAACGAGAGCCAAAAGCTCAAAAAGAAACACTATTATTTATTATAATGCAACTGGGAAAAAACACATGCAAAGCCTTATGTTTCAAATCCAGTAATACACCCACTTACCGGTCGACGTTTCGCCTATTCAGGCATTATCAAGACACCAAAAACAAAAAAGGGGTTATGTGAATCACATCTCGAAGAAAAAGGTGCAATACATCCCAACGATCAATAGTCCAAACATGCTCGAAACATGAGACAGCACCCCACCACCATGACGTTCAACATACAACTATGTATGTATGAATATGAGTTGTATGTTGAACGTCTTGGTGGTGGAGTGCTGTCTCATGTTTGGAGCCTGTTTGGGCTGTTGATCGTTGGGATGTATTGCACCTTTTATTTCGAGATGTGATTCACATAACCCCTTTTTTGTTTTTGGTGTCTGGATAATGCCTGAATAGGCGAAACGTCGACCGGTAAGTGGGTGTATTACTGGATTTGAAACATAAGGCTTTGCATTGTGTTTTTTCCCAATTGCATTATAATTATAAGTTCATGTTTTATGTAAAGGCATACTTTCTTCTTCCTCCAAAACTACATATCTTGTAGTACTCTTTCTTCAAAACCCTTTGAAATATTTTGAGCCAATCGTCATTTTTTTCTCTTTCAGCGTTGGAATGCCTTCATTCCCAACACTTCTTCCTAGGATGAGTGTTTCCTCGCTTCGGCTTCCCTATATTGTTTTATTTCCAAATCTTTCTTCACTTCATGCAACCAAGTTGCTAATCTCTAGTTATATTTAAAATTTCAAATCAATATAGTTATCCTGCCATCATTCAGTCTGTTTGAGTGTTAAAAAGAAAGTTATTGCGTCATTTTAATTGGTGTATTGGTCTAGATATCGCTACTGAGAACGTCATAACTCAAAAACCCAATTTTCATGCGAGTTGATCAAATTAGGGTATTTGTAAAGCAAAGCATTTAATTGTGGAGATTATGTTGAAATTCTTCTATTAACCATTAGATAATTTCTAAAAGCTTGATACTTTTTGATTTTAAGTTTTGTCATTATTCCCAGTAAACTCCAAGTCCAAGGAAGACAGAACTCAAAATATGACTTTATTATGAAAAAAAAACAAGTTGGAAATGTATTATCAGATGTCGCTCCTGAATTAAAAAGTTTCACCCAATATAATTGCATTTTACTTACTACTACCACTCCAGTCTTACTTCTTAACATTTGATATTGGACCAAGAATTTATCAAAAATTCTTTTTTCTATCAGTTCTAATTTATTACACTTATAATTCATTATTGATCACTTAATTGATATTATTTTGATTTCAATTTCAAATAATTAGTGGTATAGAGAGATTTTATCTCCTCGCACCCTGGCCCTGGACTCCTCAACTCCTCATTATATTCGCTTCCTTAAAACGAGAGAGCTCTCCTTCCGTGGCTTGATCGCAGCTGGGCGGATTCATTTTTAATTGCCCCGGCAGTTAATTGGCTGGCTGTCCACTGCCTTTTCCTAATCCTTTTTGCAAGAGCCAACCCCGGTCCCAATTTAACTTTGCTGCTTTCTATAGGAGCTCCAAGAATAGAATCTGTATAATAAAATAGAAGTTTTAGGGAATATTTATATATTTTTATAAAATCTTCATAAACAATATACAACTAATAATGTTAATGAATAAATAATAAACTCAATCACAGTTATACCACACTAATATTTGACTATTACGGAAAATGCGGAGAACAACAACTTAAATTAAAGAAGTAGAGTGGAGTTGGATGTGTCTCACATACTTATGTATGATAATTTAGGCGCAGAGTGAAACATCTGGAAAGGTTTCAGGATGAAGATAACTAGAGAAGGTTGTATGAAGATAGGCTGAGGATTGGAAGAAGCTTGCCTGTAAAAGTATGAAGGAATATTGGAGTCAGAGAATACTCCAGCCGAAGAAACCCTAAGTTTCAACATGATGCGAAGTGACCGATAGAAAGAAAATATGTGTAAAATGCAAGTACTGGATATTTAGTTAGCCGTTATTGTAAGATAGAGGTACGAAAAACTGTTAAAACAGAGAAGATAGTTTAATTAAATAACGAGAGTGGAAATCCTACATCTCAAGTTTCTGGACCCATGCAACGATTGCGGCGATCCTGCGACCTTTACCTGGATTACTAGCGTGTGCTTGTTGTCTCAAGACTTCATAATCAACAAATGCTACAGGTTGAAAATCATCGGTCATTTTAAAATTATAATTCATAGTAGTGTCCCAGTTTTGAAAAGCTGCTGCACTGGCTTTTACGATACAATATCGTTGTGCGTTACTCTAACTTTTCCGGTGCATTGCATCTAAGTACGCATGGTTGGCAGTTTGGGATCCAAATGGCGCAAAGGAATATTAATTAACGGGAAAATAAGAGAGACGAGCCTTATTTGGCCCACTAGATGCCGTTCCTGTAGCACCGACGAAAACGGCATTTGCTAAACCGGTCCACAACTTCGTTTCCCTAGGTATTGAGGAAACTTTAAATACTCCAAAAAGCAGAGTTTATACAACAACACTAAAGAACTTGCAGTTAGACTACCTTATTTATCACATCGTTTATCGTCGGAAACGGATAACACTCTGGTATAATCAAACTGTTTAATTTTCGAAAATCAATGCAGTGTTGAGTTCTGCGACCATCTTTTTTAATTGCGAGTGTTAAAGGCGATGCAAATGGTGAATCTGACTCTTCTATAAGATCGGCTTCTAGTAATTTTTCTATTTGAGTCTCCTGTTCATCTGGTATAGAGCATTTATATGCTTGTGAAGTAACCCATTCTTGTTTCATTAAGTTTATTTCAG
This sequence comes from Arma custos, assembly GCA_037127475.1. NCBI lineage: Eukaryota > Metazoa > Arthropoda > Insecta > Hemiptera > Pentatomidae > Arma > Arma custos. Next base: position 118,633,008 of record CM073764.1, on the reverse strand, counting down.
TTTCTTTCGATTTCACTCTAATAACTTCAAATGTATGCTTAGCAAATACCTGTTTATACTTCTCTATTAATTTTGAAATTTGTATTTTTCTGTATTCCTCTTTTATATGATCTAAATTGGTGCTAGATTAATTCACTTTTTTTTTATCAATATTTAGTTCAAAATTATTAAATCTATTACATCCTATAATTGGCCTGATACAGCATATTTAATAGTAGATTTTGTCAATAATACCTCATGATGACGTAGGTTTCTATAACCTTCTGGTAATAAAAAACCATACTATCTGATCTTCTGATATTTCCACCTCATTCGTACTCATCTTCATCTAATTTAGTTATGTGGACAAATAATTTCGTTCCTTTTATCTTGTCCTCCATTTCAATCAACTTGTAATTTAATTTATAATCCATTTGGATTATACTTAAATTGGATTTTACATATGTTAATAAAAAAACACGGAAGTTTGTTAGGAAACTTATTTGCCAATGTCATTTTGTTAAAGTTAGACTCGTTAAGTTCTATGTCAGCGTGGGTTTAGAACGACATAATACGCTTCTAGATATACTAATTAACTCTTAAGTATATTGTTGGAAATGTGGCACTGTGTGGATTATGGATGATTAACTTCTAATGGGTATTAATATGGATTTAAATACAATAAGTTGGACAAATGCTGGTAACTTTGAAGTTGATAGTTATTAAGAAAGTACATTTAGTAGTAAGAGAAGGGGCAATTTTGGTAGTTAAGTCGATAGGAAGAAGCTTGAATATGTCGAGAACTTCAAGTACTCAAGGTATCTGGAAAAAAACGAAGTTTTTGATGAATTAAAGGCAGGAAAATTCTCGTAATATTTATAATTCAATATTATTAAGCTAGTTCATCTGATCCCGGAAATAAAAAAATATATTTTATCCTACTTCTTACTCTCTTGTTGGATGTGAAATGCGGCTTTTAACGCTGAAGTATGAAACACAACGTATTAAGGAATTTGAAAATGAAGTATTGTAATGGATATTTGGTGTCCGAAAAGGTTTTTTCCAAGGAAGAATTTCCAATTTGGAATCGCCCTGTTAATATAACTAAAGTGATTGCTTCGCGAAGGTTGAGGCAGGCTTTAAGGTTTTGGGAGTTCAGGAACGAATTCATCTTTTGTTTGCTTTTTGACTTTTAAGGCCAATGTGAGGTGAGCCGAACGGTGAAAGTTGGAGGACTAAACCGCAGCATAGGTGGAAGGCTAGCGTTAAGGGTTATCCGACGAATTTGTTTGAGGCTAGAAGTTAGTGTGCAGTTTGCTATCGGGTCGGAACCTGTGGTTTCAATGAGCCTATTATTTTTTAAAAAACCATACGATATTTTCGGTATCTAAATGGTATTTACAAGTAATTCGTGAGCTATCTATGATTTCGAAATAAAATGTATTTTCAATTTTCTCATTTCTTTTTTTGTGGGAGGTGGGTTTATTGTTGTTTTATAAGATGGATATACTTTCTGATGCGTTAGTGGAGTTGAAGAGCTTCATGCTTGTGTATGGCTTCTTTGTTTACTGTGTACTTTCCAGTTGTTGTTTTTTTTTTGGCTTTCAACGTACAAATAAGTTTTTTCTTTTTTTATTACTGCAGGTACTTGAACTCATCTTTTTTTTAATCTCGAAATGCTCAAAACTTGTTTGTCATTTATTAAATATACATATATTTATTCCATTGATATTTATATTTTCCTGAAGATACGAATTTCAAAAGTAATACCAACATTTTTATCCTTTCATCATTCTGTTACTGGTTTTGGTTTAATTATTTGCTATTTTTGATTTTTTTTTTAATCTCGAAATGAATTTATTTTTTATATTTCAAACATGGAATAAAGTTATAAATGCTCAATACTTTTGCAAAAATAATTAACTCGATATAATTTTTTTTATTAATCTGTTTTTTATTTTATTTTTTCACCCTTTTAATTATAAATTTTAGGTTATATGGGGTTCATAGGAGCATGATTTGCTTTTACCCCTTTTATTTAATTTGTTAGGAAACTACTCAAAAATATTAGAATACTATGTACGCAATGGTCAGTGATTTATGTTTAAAATATGTACTAATAACTATTTTTTGCTTAAGTTAAGATCAATATTAATAACAGTTGAATCATTTTTGAGAATAGAAGAACATTTACTACTGTCGACCAGTGTATAACTTCTTTTTTTTTTCTCAACCGTATCTTGTAATAGACTAATTAACGCGATTCCCAAAGATGATTCGTGCAAGTAGTCCTCAAGCTTACAATACCCCGCCCTGGATAAGTCCTTACTAATGTGTACTTCGTTAATATTTCCAGCGACAGTTTATATAGGAGCAAAACCATATACACTGGCTCCCAGTCATAATGATACACCAGGATATTTACAGATGTCTTTGAATAAATAAATAGTTCAAATTATATTACATTAAATACCATAATTTATTGTAATCACTAAACATCCTAGAAGTATGTACTTTATATATAAATATTTAAAAATAAACGAGGATTTAATAATTAAAAAAAAAACACATTTGTTTAGGATTACTTATCTCACAGAGAAAATGATACACCTTAGTTTTTCCTAATATTTGTTTACCTTAAACTATTTTACTTTAGTTAAACTCTTGTGTCGAAAGTGTTTGGCTCTTTTCAAAGCGACTTGCAGCACCTATATGAAAAATTCCTCCTTCTCTGCAGTAGTGGCTCTGTTTCTCACACCAAACGCTACTCCTCAACAAATCACCGACGCTGGAGAAAAGTTCTTAGTAGCAGTTTATGGAGGCGACATTGAAAATGACAACCTCGACGACCTGCGGTCCCGATTATTTGCACGATCAGTGACGAGGGCTAAATTGCAACTAGCCCACCTACCACCGACAAGGGACGCTGGCAATTACCACTCCTTACGCAAGAAAGCAGCTCTTAGGTGTTCAGCAATGTGCAATACTGCAAAGGCCATTCCTGCGAAAATTACCCCACAATTGATTTGAAGAAGGAGGATTTACCAGACATGATCGACGAATACGAAGACATGACCGCTGAGGAGGACGACGATCTGTTTGAAGCAGAACCAACGGCTAAGAAATCCCGACAAGAACCGTTATCAATACAAATGAGTACCAGGAGTTGGTTTATGTTTTGTCTCTCTCTAGGGATTTGTTACCTTCCGAATCATTACTAATGGAAGATTATTGTTTTTTATTATACTTCAGAACAGAATATGTTGAAATAAATTGAGAATTTCCGAAACTGAATGTGATTATGGTTTAGGAACTCATTTTCATATTCCAGTATGGTAATTGGTAATTCGCGGGCTAAACCTCCTCCTCTGGTATGATCTTAGAAATTGTTCATTGGTCATATGCTATTAGAAAAGGGAATAGATTCGGACCGAAAAGATTTAAGTAAAATATTCTTTCATTAAGGCACTATCAGATGAAAGCGTGGAATGTGTAAAAATCATTGCATGGATGAGAGCGTAGTTAATGAATTTAGGTTTATAGTAAAGAGTAGGCTTTGGTACTTAACTTTTGACTATTTCAGTGACTGATTTACTGTAGATATATAGTGGAAGGCTTAAATTAAATCAAAGATTTAAATCTGTTAGAAATTTATTACATGTAATTCTCATTATATAAACGCCAAACTCTTCCATGTTGGGTTCGTACTCTTATCCAGGAGGTGGTATTTAATTGTGTAAACTTATTGCTTTTGAAACTTTTTCTTCGATATACTACTAATGAAAGATGAAAAAAAGATGAAGATACTGATTAATTTCTTGAAAAAATGTTTTCTGGGTGGCCGAAAAAGCTAATCGCCCACGAAGATTAATGTGTCGTGGATAAGAAAATGATGGTGGGGAAACACTCTCCCCCTCTGAAATGATAAACTATTTTCAGAATATGTCTAGTGAAAACAGTTTAAAATGTTTAAAATAGGAATTTTCTTTATGATTATCGTAATAATTATTTTAATTTACAAATAATTACTTTCCCATACATCTTGAGAATATTTTTTTTATTTTATTTTATTGAAGTCCTGAAACTAAAATAAAAATAAAAAACGAGAAATTGTCAAGTTTTCAACAATTATCCTATTTCTTTTTTCAGAGAAAGACTTTTCGTTTAGATTCTTTCTATTTGTGTCCACTGGATTATTTTATGCCTATTTTTAAAGTGCTCTTCTAATCCGTCTTTATTTATTTAAATTAATATTTTATTTATTTGTATATTATTACGTTAACCTTTTTCAATAATTTTTATTAGTTTAAAATTATTATTGTATTTTTATTGTTCTTATGGCTGTCTGGGAAATTGGGCCACAAAATACTTTTGAATTGATGTGTATTGTAAAAATGATCCTTTAATATTTAGTTTCCCTATATTTTTCTTTTTTTCTGGTATGTTTATCTTTTTCTTCTCTCTTTTGTCGGGGAATAATATTTATTTCTTCAAATTCATATCATTATAATGTGAAGATACAACGGTTTTATCTTATAACTTATTTGAAATTCAGTTAAATATTCATTTTGCCTCCCTTTAAAGTATCTTTGAAGTCATTACTAGGCACTGTAAACTCAGGAAGCATATGCATCGCCTGGGCATTGAACAAGAACCTCCTTGCAGATGGTGCACAGAGGAGGACGAAACTCTCTGGCACGTTCTCTTTGAAAGTAATGCACTATGTCGAAAGAGGGCCTTTGAACTTGGCCCTGGAGGACGCGAGGAACTTCAGGAACCGAGATTTAAAGATTATCTAAAATATCTCAGAACTCTAGACCTATAATAGGGATTTTTAGGACACGTGCACAATGGGCCTCTTTAGCAGTAATTCACAAATAATAATAATTGTCCCCCTTTTGAAAACGTATAATATGATATCTAAATATGAGTCCCCATTTTAGATATAGTATGTTTTGCAAAAAAAAAAAATAATGAATTGTTTATTTTAAGATTGAAAAGTAAAAAAGAGACCTTACAAAAATGTTAAGACCGTGGAAAAATTCCAAGGAAAAGCCTTAAGTCTCCAAACTAAAACAGAAATAGAACTTATCTGTCCAATATTTCGCCCATTCAGGCATCCTCAGGGTAGAAAGAGAATAACAGCAAAACAAAACATGAATAATGCACCCAAAAAACATCCCATCACCTCGAAGGCTCAAATGCAACTAATGAATCATAAGGAAGGTTACTCGACCCCAGCTGGATAAGGTTAGATAAAAACAGCTGATAAATACTTCAGAAATTCAAAATCCAATATACAATCACCAAATTTCAAAAGCACCACAGGAAAAATAAATAATAGCAAACGTCACAAAATTTAAGACGAAAGACCATATGAAAAAATAAAAGTAAAAATGCAAGAAAAAAAAATTATCATTATCAAGAAACCAGTGGACCTACGGCTACTCCACAAAATATATTAATATTGAAAAGTTTATAATTTCTATTTCTGTTTTAGTTTGGAGACTTAAGGCGTTTCGTTGGAATTTTTCCACGGTCTTAACATGCTTATTTTAAGGTTTATTATATGTATAATAAATAGTACTGCTTATAAGAAAAATGCTTTAAGATCTTATAAATATCTTATTAAGTGTTAAATTTATTTCACTGCATTCTGTATTGATATAACACTAGAAACATTAGAAGGATGCAGCTTGTTTTACTTTTTAATTCGAGGCATTGAACGGTTTACAAAAGTCAGGATCTGATGATGATGGATTTCTGAAGCTCTTGGACTGTGTAAAGTGAGACAATTGATCCCTAGCATATATTTCATTGAATTCAGAGTCTTGATAAGTCTATATTATGATTTTATTTTGACTCACTCATTTTTAGTCCTTCTAACTGTATCTCAGGGTTGCTTGCACCGCTAGAGGAAACTTCGTGAATATAGCTAATATTTTTCGGTTGAACAAAAAATATGCCATCTAATTGACTTATATTTCATCTTAACCGATGAATTATTTTGTATTTAATTGCGCATACGTTGTTGGTTGATGAGAATTATGATTTATTCCCTAATGTAAATATCCAAAAATAATGATGGTCAAAAATATCCATTATTTTAGCAGGTTTTTAATTATTAGAATATCAGTTCTCTTATAAACCCTTTGTCCACCAACGGCTTTGAGAAGACCTGAAAGCTATTAAATAAAATGAAAAGGGTTTTCTATAGCTAGCTGGCAGCTGAGAGGTGCATTTTCCTCTAATCCATCTTTTCGAGAAGAAACCTTTCCCCTCCCGCGACTTAGCAAATCGTCAGCTTCCTTTGTGACTCTTTTGCACCCTTTTTGTCCCATTACATCAACTTTCTGAAATAAGCGAAATTACAACATTTTTTTGATCGGAGTTATTTCTGTCTATGAGGTTATCATAGTATATCGCATTTATTATTAACACGCATCTAATGATACATAAATGAACAAATAAAGTTTTTAAAAACTCAATACTAACATAGCTCACAAAAAGTCTTGGGTTCAGTAGATGGTACAAGCTGCACTATTTCTATGCATTGTATTCCAGGACTTTTCCTCAATAAAGGGTATCCAAATTGATGGTTCTAGATCCCACAGATTCTGTTAACATATAATAGGTTAAATATTATATCTGCTATAGCTTGGTTCGAATCCGATCCTTCAGCTCAGCAGCTGAGCTTGGGATTGAGGCTGATGATCTGGCACAATCCCTGAAGCTTTATCTACTACCGTCTTTGCTTACGATTTTACGTTCCAAGCTATCTACACCTCCAGACATTTTCGTTGAGGGAGTAATGGAGAAAGTTTCTACTTCATTTCTTTTAAGCCGCTACAAAAATTAATTTGGCGGGTTTGTCAATGGAATCCTCATGCATTGACTATCTACGACAGACTCAATAAAAACAGTCATTGTAGATATAGTATGATTTTAGTTGCCCTTACCTTGGGGGACTGAAATCTTATGCCTAGTCGTTTACAGAGCTGATATTCTAACCCATCCTAATAATATGCTAACCAGGTATGCTTATGATGCATGTATATTATCAGTCCACACTAATCCTTTTTTTGGATCCTATACTTTTCAATCTACATAACTGACCTTAGAGAATAGCTTTAAAACATGGGGATTAAAATTAATTATCACAAATCTTGTCAAATTATCTTTACCCTGCCTCGTTAACAAATGAGTTCCTTTCCTCCAGTATCCTTTAATAATTTTCAACCATCTCTTGTAGAACACATTGAAACCTTAGGAGTACATCTTGACAAACATGTAAGTTGAAATCCTCATCCTAGACAGAAAAGACAAGGAATTTCTCGCCGTCTCAGGTTACTTCAACACTTACTAGACAAATGCTCTAATCCTTACAATCACAAATCATTCTAAAAACTCTAAATTCCTCTTTCACTGTTACAAATCTGTTTATAAATAACCTAATGAAATGTCCATTTTCTTGCTTACTTGGCCCGATCCTGATATTCCTTTCATGTCAAACTTTATTCTCACTCGAACCCTTTAGCTTCAAGCCCACTTCCTCAATTCCTGAAATTCCTCTTGAGGGAAAGAACTAGTGAGCCACAACACTGAACCCCTCAATCCTACCATGCAATTGAAAGCCAAAAAATCCTATTCACATTCCTCTCATAAAATGCACCTGGTGCAGTAAAAGAGATTCCAAATATCATATTAATATGTTATTATCTAAAAATAATAAAAGCCAAGGGGCTAAGAAAAAAAAAACCTCTCGTGTGAGGCGTGTAAAAAGAAGATGGCCTTTGAAATTGAATTTGTTATTAAAGAACTACCAGTAGGTAGTTTCTCTACTTGTCTTTATCTCATGTATTTTATGTATTGCATTTTATTTACTTGTATTATGCAGTTATAAATTTCAAGTAATAAATTAAAAATCATTTTCTTATTTTATTTACTGTTTACAAATCTACTTTGGAGCTAAAATTTAGCCTCCAGAGTAGAATAATATGGAGTGAAATAGTTTTTTTGATGATGACTGGAATTCATTTCATAAAATGGATGATTTGCAGTTTTGTAGATAGAGAATGATAAATATATAACTGATGTAAAACTATATGTAACTTATATATTTACTCTTAATTTAATTTATCATTCATTTTTTAAAAATTTTAGAAAAAGTACATACTATGTTTTGTATACTTGGTTATCCATTTGCCTATTTTTATATGTTTGAAAAAGATTAGCTTTACTCTTCTCTGTTTTGTCAAGTGAGCAAGGAATGAATATGGAAAGTTAAATGTTTCTTTCTAATTAAGGAGTATGTGTTCATAGCTTTATATTACTGAAAAAATGACTCATCTGTAACTAGTTTAATGAATATGTTATTCATATTAGTTTTTGTATATCAGTAAAGTAGCATGTGAATATTTGTTCCATTATTTTTTTTTTCAATTATTGTATAATTGTTTTACATCAGGTTTGCATCCTTACATATTTTTGCGCTTGTAATTTTTAGCCCATTTGTATTGCAATATAATACCATATTGTGTGTATATATTTTTTGTTTATATTTATTTTTGAAAAAATGTTTCAGTTTATTTTATGGATGTAATAGTCCCATACTTGTATTATATTTATACAATAATAATATAAACATTGATTTTAGATTTTTTTTCAATTTAAAATAAAATTATAATGAATTATACTGGTATAAGCAATACGTAAATTGGCGACTCAGAATAAATTTTAAAGTGATATTTCGCTTGCTTGGCTGCACTTAATTATTCACTTTTATTCTTATTTGATTGTATGTATTTGTTCATAATGATATTTAAAGTGTTAATTCTTTAATTAAGATTTAACTGATTGTTCAATTATTTACTATTACATTTATTTTCTTAAAATGCGGATTCTTAAGGAGTTTAAAATTCAAAGTAGATATTTATATTACAAGTATATTTATATGTATTACTATAAGTTGTGGTTATAATTATGAATATTGCCTTTTTTGTAGAAAGTTTAATGTTAATTTTAGTTTTACTATGCTATTAGTTTATATATTATAGGTGTAAGAGAACCAAGATTTTATTAAGACAGTACATTGGTTGAATATATTTAAATTGTAATTTTATCATTTTTGAATGACACTGTACTATTTTTTTAACAATCAGCAGTACAACCAATTACAAAAGGGTATTAGACATGTAAAGAAATTCCGGACTTTCGCAGTAAATAGGACATATTCAACCTCTATGAAAAAGAATGAATTCAATAATTAGCTAGTGATATTCGTAAGCCAGTTGACGATGACTAAGATATCTAGATGTTAGTGAATTAATTGGATATATAATTAGAGAATTATTAGTACCTAGTTTCATATGTTCACCAAAAATAACCTGCTCTATGAAATTAGGCGATCATCAGGCCAATGTTGTTACATGTTCTAAAGCTACCCCTCAATACTATTCCTGATCAAATATGCCACACCGGATTTCAGATAAGGATTGGAATTCTGGAAGACCATTTTTGTATTCAGAGTGTGCTGATTCAGAGATGTGTCGACTTTAACAGGTAGCTATTGTGCGTGTTTCCTCGACTATAAACACCCAAACGCCAGACTTTGACTATAAAAATAGCCTTAGCAATGCCTTTGACAAGATGTATGATGATCAAATAATAAGCATTTCTTAGAATAAATATCCAGATAGTAGATCCTTACGGACCATTACAAATCTGTGTTGCAATTAAATAGCTAAGAGACAAACACTCTGAGAAAGAGGGAAATGGCCTGATTAACGTTCTCCATTTTGGGATAATTCGCTAATAAAAAAATAGCTACAGTATGCATAGACAATACCTCATCAAAATACGAAGAAACAGCAGTCTCTGTCATTCCGTTAAAAGTTTAAGCTAAGCAGATAATATATTAAAGAAACCACAGAAGAGTGTGGACGGCACTGTGATTTTTACCGGAGCATATAAAAAATCTGAAAAGAGGAATGAATATTGTGTCTTCTACAAAGAGTAGAACAGTACTATGAAGGGAACCAGAACAGTTTAGTAAGAAAGAAACCAAAGCACCAGCCTACTTATTTAAAAGAACCAAGTTTTCCATAATAAGGACTTAGGACATCGCTAAGCTGTATCTTATGTTTCTTCTACTATCCTTTATGTATCTAGAGCATGGACTGCGAATTTAGCAATTCTTTGGAGCATTTAGCAATGGTTGGAGCATTTGAAATGTGGGTATGTAGATGTTTCTCCAGAATATCATGGACGTATTGTATAGCAACTGTAAGTCCAACTGTAAGTCAACTGTAAGTCCAAAGACGCACAGGCAGGGAAAAAGAAGTTTTTACACTATAAATGTCAAAAATTGGTATATTAGGTCATTATTATAAGTGCTGAGCTATATAAATTTGTACATGTGATAGCACAATTCAAAATCCATGGAGTATTGCAGTATTGCTGAAGAAGAATCTAATTTATATAACATGAGGAAGTGGTTCGGATGCAGTTCTCAACTGTTTTATACAACCGTTTCCAAAATGAAAATAGCCAGTATGTTTGCCAACCTTCGACTCAGAAATGTCGCTTGAAGAAGATTTATTTTTTTTATTTCTGTGTATATGTTAAAACATATACATGTAATAAAAAAAAAAGTAATATTCTTTTTGTCGAAGAATATTACTTTTATGTTAATATAGTATAATTTAGTTAATGTGATTATGTTTTATAATCAATTTTTAGAGTTTTGTAGTAAATATTTCATTTTATGAAGACAAAATACCTTTATGTTTGACACATACAAATATTTAAACCTAGTAAATTAAAATAAAATATATGAATTTTACATGATCTGTTTTTATGATATATCTTATTTTTTTATTCGGTTGTCTGAACATCATCAAATAAAAATAATTATCTTATTTTTAAATAAATAAATTTTGTACTTTTATACATTTTATATATTACCAGTCTATTTTTACCTCACCTTATTCATGTTGTTTTCTATAATGTTTATTTAAATATATTGTTGATATTTATGCTGATGGTATGTAAAATCTTTATGTTACATGGTTGGCTATGGTAAGTAGTTATTTTGTATTATTATTTAGTTGTATTGTATTGTTTAGATTTACTTTTCACGGGCTGTGTGTTAATCCATTCGTATTTGGGTGACTTTCTTTTACAGTGGGGATGACATTTGGGAAAAATGTGTATTGGTGTTTCTCCGAATTTATTCATTGATACATATTTATTTTCACTTCCTGTCTCAAAAGTTTTCAATCGGATGTTATGTATAATTTTTTTTTTAATTTTAATTACTTTAAATTGTATACCCATTGGTTATTCTGTTTATGTATAGTCTTTATTTTTTTCAAATCAAAGTGATATTACAAATCAATGTCTTCAATAAAAAAAATGTTATTTCTAATTATGCCTAATTATAGTGATTTCGTAATCGTGTAAATATTGTTTTTTTGATTATTATGATATATTCATTTCATTTGTTAAGTACATGGGATAAATATTTGTGCTGTGTATGCATCTAAAGATACTTCTATTGTGTGGTGACCTGAAATTTGTATCTGCTGTTTAAATAAAAATATTGTGTATGTTTACTTACTTGTGTGTTGATCATGGTATTTTTTTTTTCTAACCTTCTTATTAGCTACATGTTCGTACTTACCTGAAATCGAAATAATTATTAATTTTTAATGTACTTGGAATAATTAAAATTCAAACTTTATGTTGTATACTGTGCAAAAATAAAAATTCTATATCAGTCCTTCTTTTTTTTATTATATAGTTTTTTTATGTGTATATTTTTTTCTGAAGGCAAAAAAAAATAACCTTACGTTTTACCAATTTTTCCAATGCGAGATTAATAAAAGAGATTCTACAATTCCGATATATTATTTTTTATGATTTTATAAACATTATAAATAAGGATTGCAAATTATAGGATTTTTTAATTTCATTTCTTATCTGTTCCAAATGTATTGTTCATTTTATGTTTATTTTATATCTGAGTACACTAACTTCTTTGCTCGTAGATTTTTTATGTTCTGATTTATTGTTCAACTATTTTTTAGAATGTTTACACATAAATAATTATATATAAACTATACATAATTATAGAAATAATGTATAACAAAGTTTATGTAAATATGCATCATCCCTTAGAACAGAAATAAATAAGCTGACAAATTATCAACCTTGTTGTCTTCTCATATTTTATTTTTAAACATTTACAACAAACAATCATTGATGTTTATACAGTGGTAACTGTAATAAGAATGAGAATAACAATTCTAATGTCTCTATGAAGTTATAATCAATGAAATCTAAATGGAACTACATTTATTATTGGCTTCTAAGTTGAGTTATTTTTATCAGTAACACAACTGCTTTTTATACGTTATTTCATGCATTAATACTTATTCATATTATTTTTTTTTTCATATTAGGTTAACTGAAGCGTATTGGAAAATAATTTTTACCTCTTAGTGCTTGCATTCATTTTTACCATCACGTGATTATTATTTGTTATTTTACTTTAATTATTGATCACTTCATTAATTTATTCTTGTTTAATTTTCTTTCTTTTTAGTACATTGGTATTGATTTACAGTTTAGGTTCAAAAGCGGATAACTGCAAAATTTCTAATATTGATTTTTCTCATTTTTCATTAGTTTCGCCAAATAATACTTTATTCTTCTGAAACTACAGGTTCAGAACCAGGGCTAAAACTATGAGAAATAAGGCGGCAGAGTGTCGTGTTGTAAAAAAACTGCTCCCGAAAAAGTTGACTTTAGAAATTTCGGAGTTATCTATTTTGGATCCTTAACGCCTCCTACTGGTGACATATATATTTTTTTTTTAATTTTTTTTTGTGGTTCGGACCTTGAAGACCATTAATTTTATCATGTGATGAAACACATTAGAGACGTGTTTACATCATGGTTTCATTGCTTATATCCTACATTCTTAATTTTTGAACAATGTGAAGTATTACAAAAGGCTTTGTTTATTTCTTCTGGTTTTGACCTTGTTGATAAATTTTTCGCCAACGTTTCGTCAACCATGCTGCTGACTTCCTCAGGGCTGAGATGAGAATTTCTGATCTTTGAGTTTCTCATCTCAGCCCTGAGGAAGTCAGCAGCATGGTTGACGAAACGTTGGCGAAAAATTTATCTACACGGTCTAAACCAGAAGAAATAAACAAAGTATTTTGTAGTAATAGTGGTCGTGGAAGCCTAGAAGAATATTTAATGTGAAGTATATTTTTTATATTTATGTGATTTAATTTGATCCTGAATTTTCATTTTATTTTTACAAAATACATAATATTTAACCATATAATAATATACAAATTAAAAGGTAGCTATGTATTAAGACGCACTATATAAGACCCGAGAGATGAGATCTAACCTCAGGAGATAACGACCCGTGAACCCACTCTGTCTGTTTAGTGACCGTACTCAAAGGTAACGAGTCTTAACCCAATACACCAACCCTAATCTTTCCTCTCTACCTTCCTTTCGGTTTCTCTACCTTTCTTCTTTGCTACTTTCTCCCTTTCTTTGATTTTCTAGCCGCATCTTGCTTCCTTTGCTACCTGTTCCTCTATATTAAAATAAAATTTGTGAAATAAATCCAAAATTTCTTTCACATTACTAAAAATGTTGGGACCGCTCAGCAACTATTAAATTATAACATAAAAAAATATTAGGAATAAAAATTAGGATGGAGATCAACAATTTTTTTCTTTTAAGTTCAGAGAATTTTCAACAATAAACAGTTCTTTCTACTTAAGCTATTTTTTTACCTCCACCCGGCCGATTTTCTCCCTCATATATTTAAGGTCAACTATTGTTATTTAAGATAATAAAATATAATTCTAACAAGAAGGAATGAATAAAATGTAGCGATCAATTATTTAACCCTCCAAAGCCTAGTGTGATCCTCCCCTTTCTCTTTTATTATTGTTAATGGCGAATTACCGTTGCACCTACCTGCAAGGAACAGTCAGTTTAGTGCACATTTTAAAAATTATTTTTCTCGAGTTCTGTTTCACTATAAGAATAGAAAAATGTATCGGAAAAGCAAATATTTTTCAAAAAAATAATTTCCGGCTTTGGTGGGTTAAGTTTTATAACAAATAATAAGGACATGCTGTTAGAAATAAATGAAAGCCCTAATAGATTACAAATTCATTTATTTTTTTTATAAATTACAGGTTATGAACACTTCATTTATGAAAAAAAAAAAGATTTTTCTCGAAAAACATTATCTGAGTAGAACACATCGACCCTGCCATTTCCAACCATTGAATGTGAAAATCGGTACTTTTGAGGAGAATAAAAAAAAAATACAATTTCAAGGTTCAATAAAAAATGATGCCTTTAATCAAACCAATGACATTCGTTTTTATTGGCTGATAGATGCCTCTATATGAATTTTATATCAATTATCAAACCTAATGCAACTGCTATAAGTCGAAAACGAAAATTGTGTTGTTTTCACATTCGATACTGGATGACATTATCACTGTTTTGTAAAAAAATTATTGATTATTAATTAAATGTAACAATATTAATAATATTAGCACAAATGATTGATAGGCTCTTGTGTTACTGGGAAAAAATAACGAAAACTAGGTGGAAGCTGATAATGAATATAGTTCATTAGATTTAATTGATTATGACTGCTTGTGTATTTGTAAGAATATTTTAGTATATACATATATATATACATATATATATATATATATATATATATATATATATATATATATATATATTTATATATATATATATATATACAAATAAATATCCATCCAGGTACTGTTCGATTTTTAGCCAACTGTTGAGCAGGGAGAAGTATTCTTCAAGTTCACGCTCAACCGCCTGTTCAATCTCCACACGAAAGAAATATACATACTTTCATATCATTCATATAAATGTAATTACACACAAGCATTATGGAGGGTGATTATCTGTGGTATAGAACTTATAGTTATATAGCCAGTATAAGCCCAGTACAAAACGAGTATTTCTTCTTCCACATCTTTAGATTTAAATTTACTAATTTTTCGATTATTTGCTAATTAGAATAATTGATTATGATCATTCTGACGAGGAAAAAAATTTGATATAACATCATTATAGATAATTATTACTCCAAATATTAGAGGCTTTTTAGCTGTACTTTATTTTAAAATTATAGATTACAATTATAAAAACTTAAAATTATAAATTTTAATTAATGAATCACCTACCGATTAACTGTCTTTAGAAATTCAACAGTAAATTATTAAGGATTAATGTAGGATAAAATAATTGCTAATAACCTAAGGGGTATTACAAATACAAATAGCCGAATGAATAATCGTCGAGAAAGTATTTAATTGATTGTAATTATATATGTTAATAATATTCTTCTCTTAAATTATTACTATATGTTATACTCTGTCTTTAGATGACTGTAGAAAATGTAGAAAAATGTGACAATTGCGTTATTTTTTCCCATATTTCTCTTAAGGCTATATAAGGCTTTCTGATATATATATTGTATATTAAATATATCTTATTATATCTTAAGGCTATATAAGGCTTTCTGATCAATATATTTTATATTAAATATACACTAATAATTATTTAAATAAAAAATAATCGGTATTGTTATAATTTTATTTAAATTTACGTCTACACGCTTTTAGTAATTTAAGCTATGTGAATTGATTGATTTTCCTTTTTTTTTTTTAGCGATTCTCAGTAATTCTAAATTCATGATTATCTATTATTATTAAGAATTTTTGAGATTCAAACTAAACTTTGGTATGGGTGATTATTTTAGTAAATCAACAATATCAAAATTGTAAATGCATCCCTGTTTAATAATTTAATCTTGGTTTAGTAATCTAGTAATTTTAAAATATTTATATTTATGTCAAGTAAGGCGTAATCGTGATACTTTGTGATATTGTTGAAAAATACAAGAAGCCTATTAATGTTATATAATAATGGTTCATTTATTTGATTAATACTATTTACAATTGTTTTGTATTTTTACAATTTTTCTCAATAATACTTAATTCCTGATTTTCCGTTCTGTTCGGAAATTTTAACTGACAAGATTTTAAAAATAAGAAGGTCAGTGTGGTAACTTGAAGAGTTCGTAACCCAATCCTCTTAATTTGGGTTGATTTTTTAGTAAATTGACATTCTTCAGATTTTAGTCATACTCGTATCACTGTTTTAAAAATTTAATCTTTGTTAATGAGCAAGCATAATATGTTATTCATTCTTGCTTTATTAAATATACTATTTTAAAATATATAGTTTATATTAATGTCAAATTTATATTATGTTAATTTATGAAGTTTTTTAATAACAAAAAAGCCTGTTTAAAGTCATATGAATATCCCTTGATTTTTATTATGAATGTTTTTTTTCCTATTTTCTCATAAAAAAATTTTCTTATAAAAGAAATGTTCTGTCTGTCTTCATGAATATTATCTACTAAATTTAATTGGAGTTGTTTTTTTAGTAGATTTATGTTCTAAAACTTTTAAGCATTTCTAAGTTGAAATTTATAATATAAATCATTGATAATGATTATCATGTAAAGTAGTTTAATAATTCTTACTTCGGTAATTTTGAAATACATAGCTTATTTACTCTTTCAAGTTTCCAGACATGCGGCCACTATTCATACAAAAAACTTCAGTTGTTTCTTCTGGTTTAGACCGTGTCGGTGAATTTTCTGCCAACGTTTCGATTGGCTCCCATATAAAGCCGGGGGTCAGCCGAACACCTTCAGTCTCAATTAAGCCTCGAGGAAGTCAGCAGTATGCCTGGTGAAACGTTGGCAGAAAATTCACCGACACGGTCTAAACCAGAAGAAACAACTGAAGTTTTTTGTATAGTTTATATTATTGAGAAGTATGACGTAATAAACTAATATTTTGTTAAAATGATAAAAACTAAAAGCCTAATTAATTTCATATGATTTATTTTATCTTCATTATTATTTTTTAGTCTGAATAATACTTAATTCCTGACTTTCTGTTCGGATTTAGCAAAATTAATTTATAAGATTTGAAAAATAAGAAGCTCAGTCTGCTTTATGAATAATTCATTAGTGTCATCTGATAAATTTAATCGGAGTTGTTTGTTTAGTAGGTTAACAATTTAAAGTTATACATTTCGCAGTTTAAAAAAAATAATAATGATTCTATTAAAATATCTTATTGATTACTGCTTTAGTAATTTTAAAATATATGATTTATATTACTGTCATATATGGCGTAATAAAATAATGGCTTGTACATTTAAAAAAAGAAAATAGCCTACTATAGCCTTGTGGAAGTTATTTTATTCTTATTTGTAAAAATACTGTTATAAACAATGTTTGGTTTTTATTTAAAATCTAATTTTGAATGAACTAACGTTTTGTAAGGTATTGAAATGTTTCGCAGTTAATGAAGTGCTCTATACTAGATCGTGCTTGATAAAACAGTTCGTCTGAAAAGAGGCATGTTGAAAGGAAGGAATCAAAGGAGTTGGAAGGCGGTCAATACTTGCTCACTTAGCTCCTTTCCTTAATTAATTTCGCTTTAATCTTTTATAAGATAAATTCTACCTAAGTTATATTAATTGTCAATCGGTTCATTATGTTATAATATAGTTAATTAAGCCATATACAAATTACACTTCTATCGCTTTGTCGGTTCCTTACAAAAAAAAAAAAAAAGAAATTGTACCACTACAAATTGAATGGGTCTTCGGCTCAGTTCATGGTAGAGACTGTTGTGTACTGTTTCACGGACAACGGTTCTGCAAGGAGGTGAATTGTCCTAGGTTACGCTCAACCGCCAGATTCTCCCCCTTACTTTGGGTACCCTATTTTTATAATATTTATAGATGCTGGGTGAGCCACAGGAGTGTCCTAGATCCCATATGATCCACCTTCCGCTGCAGACAGACTAAATAAAAGTACTGCCTGCAGCGGGATTTGGATCAGGATTTCCGGCATGGCAACTCAGTGCTCTATCACTGAGCCACTCCGGTCCCCCTGTTCCTTACAATTGTAGATTATGTTTAATTCTTATTCATTATTTTTTTGTTGTGGTTTTCCTTTTCTTTTGTATTCTTTGATTTTGGTAAGTAATACTTCTATTGGTTTTTTTTTACAACGGAGAACGATTTCTGAAACGCAGTAAATGTTAGTTTTATTACCTCATACTTGGATTTCATTCTATAGTTTACGTATTTAAAAGACTAGGTGGTGACCTGTATTGTAGCATCACAACCTACTATGCCTAAGAGCACGGGTTGGTAGCTTGGCAGGTGGCCTAGAACTTTTTAAAAGAGAGTAAAAAGATCCTTGTTTATACCGTCCTTTGAAAGGGACCTAAATGGTTCCCGAGCCTGTACGATGCCATACTCGATAAAGGACCCTATCCTAATTAAACCTGGATACAAAAAATTAGGGATCCCACTGTAGCATAGTCCGATTAGCTATATCACCATAAATTGACGTATAATATACATACAAGAAGGGTATTTTTCACAGTTATACTTTTCTACTCCCCCATTGCACTTCACTTGTTCCCTAACTTCCAATCATAGGGTTTCCCTTATTTTCCCAAACTATTGGAGGGTTTGTGGCAACGTCTGATAATGTTAGTTTATATATAAATGGTAATAGTTGACTGGATGATTCAAAGGATAGTGTAACATGGTGAGGAGGCGCGGCGCATTATCTGCATTCTACAAAATGGAAACTATTTTAGAGTGCCTACGTTTCGGAATAATATTTAGGTCATGTTCAAAGAGTTTTAAATAGCTCAGTTGTCAGTTGGTGTTATACTTCTCATTTCTGATGTTTCGTAAACATTAAGTTTTTCTCTTTTGAATCTCCACGACCCGTGTTCAATAAGAAAATAATGCTAACGATATTTTCTACTGTTGTTACTGTTTATTTAATGTTAAAAACCTAAAGTGTGTAATAGCGTTGTTGAGACAAAGCTCGTAAGTTTATTTTTAAATTTCTTAAAAGGAAGCGTAGGTTTCGTCTGAGTCAAATCTCACTCTGGGTGTGTACTGTATAGTGTATTTTTAAAAGAGTTCGCAACTAGAGTGAAATAATAGGAAGAAATCTAAACTATTTCAAAAAATCTACTCACCAAAGACGCAATTCCGGCAGCTTCGATAATAAGACCTTTCTAGCCCTACAAGTGCACCTGAATGGTCAAAAGAGGTTCGTAAAGCTTGTGGTTGCGATAGTTTGGAAATATTCCTGTTGAATCCACACTTTTTTGCAAGTGAAGCGGGCGTTAAACTGGTATAGAACTTAAATGAATACTAACGGAAGGCAAGGATCTTGTATATGAAAAAGATTCGCGACTTGAGCTGGATAGCTGGAGGCATAAGAGATGAACATGTGTGACTACTTTGTGGCTGCACGCTCAAAACACAAGACGAGATTCAAAAAAGCAGCATGTGACGAGAGTAACCGTATCGCGTTCTGGCTATGATTATGTGTATTAATTAAAGTGTTAATTAATGCCACTAACCGCTAGATGGGGTTTAGTGTGGTCTATTACAAGATTTATTGGTCACTTTATCATTTCTCACGTATTGAATTCACTTATTTATAAAAAGAACGCCAAATGGCGTGAATAGCGTAAATTTGTCAGAATTTTAATTTATTATTTGTAATTCTTATTGTATGAATTATAATGTAACGATAGGATAGTTATTATTATTACTATAACACAAATTCTTTTTTTTTAGATGAATATGAATGATTCTGATACTGATGGATTTTAGTAATTCCAACATTTTAATTTCTAACTTTACTGTTCAAAGATCAATAAATGCGTTCCTATTTGCAATTATGAGAAGCGATGTAATGTATCAACTAATGAAGGTGCTAAAGGCAAGATAAATTGTGCTACCTAAGTCCGCTGTGTAGCGCACCTGATGTCTAAGTCCCTCCCCCTGCTTCACTTAGCACCTTCCTTCACTCAACTTAGCTCTTTGGATTTGAGTGGTCCGGTTATAATCGAAATCCAGTATTTGTTTATTAATTTTCTTTTAATATAAAATCTGTGTTTATACTTGTTAAAAAGCATACTTATTTTTCTTTAAATTAATATGTATTTTTTTCGACCGTTTATAATATAAGTTTCATTCAGGCTCTTCATGGTCATTCGATACTCCTTGTCCTATATATGAGGAGATGAATATGGTAATTTTCTTTACACCAATAAGCGACGATAAATTAACAACACACTAATGTCTAACACATATGTTTTATTTTGTATGCAGTAGAATCTATTATTATCAACATTCTTATATACCCGGAAATACTATGGATACGATTATGGCTTAGCGTACTTGAAAGCTTGATGCCGATGCTACTATTCAACCTTCTGCCCACGCAACACAACTTATCTCTCTTAACAAATCCTCCCACCGACGCCTTGTCTACCACTTGGCCGTTTACCATTTGGCTAAGCTTTTATTAAATGTTTTGTAATTCGGCTGTTACTAAGCTCAACAGCTTTACAAGCGCATCTTTGCGACGCTATAACTTCTGTATTAACCGAGCATACGCCTCTGCAACGGCGTTCTGTGCAATCTCATAAATTTTCTAGAGGTCTCATATTTTTTTGTCTGAATATCTTAAGCAAGGCGTTATTTTAAAACACCTTTAGCCGTTCTTCGTCTTTCAAAGTTAACGGCCACATTGAACAGTTGGAAGGATGGTAATGGATGAAATTCTAACATCAATTTTAACAACGATTGAATGTTATGACATTCCATTCTCAAGGTTGAGATTATTTTATGATATGAAAGGGGCTATTTGAAATTGTTATAATTCCATTTTTTCAAATTTTCGATATCTTAAGGTTTTCATTTTAATTACTTTAACAATGTGGGTAAACGTGCAAACGTTTTATCACTTTTCACTTAGAAGTGAGGTTTTAAACCCTACATAACTTTTAAATTTTACTATGAAATAACAAACATAATAACCATTAAAACCATTTAAATAGAATAAACAATTTTTTTTCATCTAAATAGACTTATAATACATTCAAATATATCAGCTCAAATAATATATTTACGTATATAATCTATAGGATTGCCATTAATTATCACTGTTTATTCTTATTCATTACTTCGAAAACCTTAGAAATAAATCATAGCCTAGGCCTAATATATTAACAGTTTTATCTCGTACATCAATCTAATATAAAATCAATAGACGGATTCACTGATTTTTCAGCTAAATTTCCGTAGGAAAGTATTATTTTTTTTACAATAATAGTTTTCAAAGGCTCTTATTAGAATTTCAATACAAGCTAATTAATCACAAAACGACCTAACGAACCATTGAAAATGTTAAGGAGTTGTCAGATAGATCAAAGACTAGAATCTCATTTGAGACTAAACACTCTCTAAGTACCTCATGCAGATTGGGGTTTTGCATAACTTAAATCTTCTTCTTCATCACAATGTCTTCTAAACTTCTAATTACGCAAATATTCTCAATTAAATTTAATTAAATTCTATTATATTCTTTCTGTTATTTCTAGCGGTTCGATTTTGATTATAAGAAGCTCCAGACTTTGGCGTACCCAACTTTATGAACTTCTAATGTATTTTCATATTATCTCATGTGTGAACCTGCATTATATAGCTAATCTATAAGAACTTATATCAACTGTTTAGAAAAAAATTAATTAAAGTTGCGATAACAAGCTTGTGAATATTAGTTTAACTATGTAAGTCTAGTATTTCTTTAGAATTGGGGAGGAAAAAAAATGCTCTAAAAAAAGTTAATATGTTAGATCTTTTAAATATCTCGTTATATTATAATAAATAATGTTAGGTGGGTCAATAGGTAAAAACAAATCTGTGAACGTTGTTTCAGTAAGAGAGAAGTGTGTTGTGCACTTTGTTTTTTTTTATGCGATTTTCTTTTTGCTATTTGTGCTCATAATTACTGAATTTACAAAACGATTACTGGTATTTTAGAGTCTTGTGACGTTTCGGACAATTTTCTTTTTCTATCAAAATCCTTTAGGTCGATAGAACTTGACAAATCCTATGAGTCTATAAATTATAATGATATTTATTCTGGATGTCCTAATGAAAATTATTGTGTCTGTATATGTGCGGTTATCAGCCATTGCTACCTTGTGATAATTACAGCGCTTTGATTATTAACAATAAATTCTTATAAAGTGACAGATTAATTAAAAATATAAATTTTAGTCTCAGAGAAAGGTTTTGTTGTTTATTTGTTAAATAATATTTCCGGTTTTTGTTAAAATTAATTTTTAAGAAGTATATTAATGATGTAAATACAAAGTATATTAAACAAAATATGAAAATAAGTTGAAGGATTTATTTTATATTTTTCTATCAAAAGCATATTCTTGTTTGGATGAATGTAAGCCTGTAAGGTGTTAATACTCGTAGACTAAAAAACTAGTTAATAGAATTACTGAATTTTTCTTCGTTAATAATTTCTCTTAAGAGCGGATCATCGATAAGGTATTACTGATAATCATTATAAATGCTATGTATAAATAACCAATAGGTTTCGACGAATTTAATAAATGTAACATTAACGTTTATTTACTTTTTCTTATATAATCCAATTTAGACATTTTAAATTCGAAGGTCACCTGTGGTCTAGTGGTTAGCGTAACAAACTACTAAACCCAAGATCGCGGGTTCGTAGCCCGGCAGGTGGCCCTAGGATTTTTTTAAGGGAGTAAAAAATCCTTAGTTACGCCGTCCTTCGGAAGGGACGTTAAACGGGGGTCCCGAGCCTGTACGATGTCAGGTACTCGTTAAAAATCCCTATCCTAATTAAACCTGGATAGGCAAAATTTAGAGCTCCCACTGTAGCATCGTCCGATTAGCCATAGCAGCATAAAGTGACGTTAAATGAACAAACAAACAACATTTTGAATTCGTATTAATGAATCTATGTATACATTTTTACTTGTAAATATCTTGATGAAAAAATATACATATATATTTGGTTGAAAACTGTCTTTGAATAGCGAAAACCTACCCTGCACTATTGACTTGGAAAGGAGCCAAATGTATCCCGACAGACCTGGACTTCTTTTTCTCTCCATTCATCAAATATTGAGAAAGTACTTGAATCTGCCTCTTTGACCTTTTGTATCTCTCTTGCAAAACCAACGAAATCGTTTTTAGTGCTCAGTTTTATCGTCTACGATACTGTTTATGCTTGTCCTTTATTTTGGAAATATTCCTCGCATTCATTATCATTATCAGAATGATATAGGACTATTATCGGTATTTAAACTCGGGATATTTAGCACAGTATACAATGAGTTATCAGTGTTAGTGTGTGTCTAAGCCATTTGCTAGTTGCGTCCATCACTACAAACCAACATTTTTCTTCAACGGACCCCAGTAATCCACGTGTAAGCGAGTCCTTGGAATGTCCGGTACTGTCCATGAATACAGAGGTGTTCATTGGTTATTTTTCTATGTAGTTTGTCAAATTTACATGTATTGACACGTTTTTCTATAACTTTGTCGAGTCCTCGCCACCGGATGTGATTACGAGCAACAGTATTCATGCTTGTGGTGTCCTTCATGTAGAACTTTAGGAACAGCATTTCGGAGGGTCTTGGGAATAATTAGTCGTCCTTGCCAGAGTAAAATTATCCTTGCTAATTCGTCGCGTTTCTCGTACTAAGTAATTGGATAAATTCTTTTGTAATTTGTCTTTGTCAGTCGATCATCCGCTGGATCAGAAACGTGACTTTGATGCATTAAGTCTCAGAAATGTTTCTTGTAAGGCTGAGACACTAAGCTTTAATCAACGGCCTTGGTCAAGTTGGAAAGTAGCTGTTTTGTGCTTTTAAACTTCTGTAAGAGTTGTTGGAGCTGATTCATTGCTTTAATTTCTCCAGTTCCATCCTTTTGGAACGTTTATTTCCGTTTAGAAGAAGTCTAAAGTTTCTTGTAAAGGGTTATTTGATGATATAAAGGAGATTTAAGTCTAAGATCCTCTGGTATTTTCCGTTTGAGAAATGTCATTAAAGACTTTGCTAGCTCGATTACAAATCTCTGACCCTTAGCATAGTCCACATTTATACTCTACGTATTACTAATGACTTACTTATAAGTCATTCTGGATCATTCCTTCGATTCCTCAAATTGGATGGTACATTGCCTCCTCTATTCCTTATTTCTTAATCACGAAATCCGTTAATGAAATAAATCTGTAGAATTTATTTATTAAAAAATATGTCACTAAGAACTCGATAAAAAATATTTATTTTTGCACCCTCTGAAATGAAAATTGAAATACTTATTGGATATCAGAAATTGAAATGAGAATGATATTTAAAAAATATATGCAACATAGTTTCTCGCTTACATGTAATCTATTGACTATTATTACGTAACAATGTAGAATTATGTGAAGCTTCGAATTTTGTGAAGCTATTTTTTTTTTGTTGTACACAAATGAAATAAATATTCATAGTTTTTGAGAACATACATATTCCCTATATTGTAATATTATCAGCGAATCACCTGCAAATGCTAGAAAATTTTTATTAAAGTTATTATTTTTATATGCTATTATAATATTAGATTTTATCAATGTGAAATTAGTGGACTTTTTTTTTTATAATGTTTACTTTTACCGCCATTGAAAGAAAATTGTTTAGTATGGCATCAAATCTGACATTGGTAAAATGTTATTTTCTTGTTATTCTTTTTCATGAGTTTTAACTTTTATACCTTGTAGCTCACGCTACGAGAA
Organism: Arma custos; assembly: GCA_037127475.1. Taxonomy (NCBI): domain Eukaryota; kingdom Metazoa; phylum Arthropoda; class Insecta; order Hemiptera; family Pentatomidae; genus Arma; species Arma custos. The sequence goes on along the minus strand of CM073764.1, from coordinate 118,608,188 downwards.
TCATTAGATTCCGTTGTATCGAACCATAGTTTGCCGTTGGCTTGAGAAATTTTCCAAACAAAAAAGTTATTGGTTTTTAATTGCTGGAATAATTATTTTTTCCTTTCTACCCGGAACTGAAGCAATACCATCCACATCGTACTACAGGGATATTGATATAATTCCAGACCTCATGCTTCATGGAAGATATTGAATCAATTAAACGAGCTGAACGAAGCCAGAATTTGACAGACTTATCTCCAACATTAGTTAGTTCATTTAACGTCACTTTATGCTGCTATGGCTAATCGGACGATGCTACAGTGGGAGCTCTAAATTTTGCATATCCAGGTTTAATTAGGATAGGGATTTTTAACGAGTAACTGACATCGTACAGGCTCGGGACCCCCGTTTAACGTCCCTTCCGAAGGACGGCGTAACTAAGGATTTTTTACTCTCTTAAAAAAATCCTAGGGCCACCTGACGGGCTACGAACCCGCGATCTTGGGCTTAGTAGTTTGTTACGCTAACCACTAGACCACAGGTGACCTTCTCTCCAACATTATGATTCTCAAGTCGAAAACGCATTTTCAGACTTGATATTATTACAAAACAATGATTAGGGATTCAAAATTTGATTCATTGTTGAGGAAATATTTAGAAAATATAAATATATAAAGTATTTTGTATAAATATGTTTTGCCTTTCATTATGAATGCTTAATAAATAATCATTCCTTTGACGAACGTTCAGTTGAAACGACCCAACTGTTAATTAAATTTATGTTTTTTCCTTGATCTTCCTCGAGCTTACCCAGCCTCAATTATGTCAGAAAATCTGGCGGTTGAGCGGGATCTTGGTCAAATCACCTCTCTGCACAGCTGTTGGCCAACAAACTGTACAGTCTCTGAAGCTTCATGGATGTTAGTTGTTTGCAGGTTTTCATTGTTTTTTTCTTTATATGGTATTATGATATTTTGTTAATTTTATTTATTTGAATTGGATTACAATGAAGATTATTTCTCTCCTGACAATGACACATAAATTGAGACAAAGGATGCTCCGCCGTGGGCATTTTCCGGATGTTTCCCAGCGGCGGGAATCCATAGTATGCAACAGTTGGGTTAAAAATTCATGAGCGGTGGGGGCAGTAGACATGGGGTTTTAGCATCCCCTGCACCAACCCCAACTTCCAACTCAACCCTTACTTTACTTCCCCCTCTTACACTCCTCGGGCTAATGCCGAGCACTCGAATCGATATACTGCTTCACCTCGTCCCTACCGTAAATCCTCCCGGAATAATTTGTCGTGTCCTGTCGGTGGGAATTAGGGAGTTGGAGATGGCCTGGCTGGGAACACGGGTTCTCCAAGGGCAGGTCGAGTTGGGTGGAGATAAGGAACTTGTTGGAATGATAAAATCTACTTCGTCGATAAAGTTGAGCTTTCTCAGATCCTTAGAAGATAACTATCTAAATGTGTCTTCTTGGTCCGCTAACGCCTTATGCGCCTTTCGACCTTATTGTAGTTCCAACATCAAAATCTTTCGATATTTTATGATAAATTAATGCTAAGTTAGAATTTAAAGTTTCAATGAGGCAATTGTATCAGCCTCGAAAAGGTTCATGATCAATTGATCATCAGGTGCTGTATAGCATTAAACTTTTAGGAATTTTTTATATCTTTATATTTGCATCTACCACTTGCCAGAAAAAACAAATGACAAACAACAGACTGATTTTTAGGGGATTAGAAAATAAATAAATATGCTTAAAGAAGAACGACATGACATAATGACATACATGAAGAAGAACTGTACCCTGTGGTACCTCTCCCTTGGTTTGATATAGTTTTTTATATTAACAGACCCCTTATTCATGTTCATTTTAGACTCCTAGTGTTCTCAGGCACGTAAGTGGAGGTCATTTGTTATACCATTTAGACGTTAAACGTGTTCGTTAGTAAAGTTTTACTTATTTAATTAAATTTATTTATTCATTCGTTTTGTTATGTGAATTTATTCTTTATATTACTTTATTTTGTATCTCTGATTTATTATACTCATAAATCATCGTATTTCTAAACGAGTCTTATGAACTTTTTTTATTTTTAATAAATATTTTTATCACAAATTTGCTGATTTATTTGTCCGAAGAGAAGTCTACTTCCCGACTCTATAATGCTACTCTATCACCAAATTCTGTTGTAACTAATGGCATTAGATTACTCTTATAGTTACGAATCTACATAAAAAATCTAAAAACTCGCCGAATCGTACCATAGTATAATACCATAGTTTTTCATCCAAAAACTAACAAATTTATGATAAAAACTCTTGATCTTTCTATTCCCACATTTCTATTGTGATGACTGGAAGGCATTTAAACCTATTAAGACTTCAGACACAAGACGTATGCAAAATACTGCACCGGACGGAAAGAATGTGGAATTATCACTTATAGTGATAACTGTTCTACAAGGTATAAAAGATATTCAAGACAAACTATGTGTTTAGCCCGAACCTGTACTACCTCCCAGTAGGAACAAACCGATCCTTGCCTCTAATATCGGAAAGTATGGTTTTACTGCCAAAAAGGAAGGAGAGGGGATAGCAACGCTCAAAGCACGACATTTGCTGGATGTACGCCTAGCGGGACTGTCATACCAAAACATCGAAGCTACGACCGCCGCCGCTTTCAAGCCGCTATTCCTTATTGAGAACGTCCAGGAGGTCTTACAGCCTGTCACTCGCCAGGAGCTCTGCTGAGACACAAGATGGAGCTGCTGAGTTGATAATTGGGTATAGATCACCAAATCGTAAGTCCCATTTCATTATCATAAGTCCTCAAATCGCCGACTAATACTTCTGTTGATGATCAACGATTCAGTGTGTTTATATGGTATCAACAGGATAATTCAAGCTAATTAATCGTATCATACTTATTGCCCCTTTCATGCTGTGATCACTGGCCAAGATAATAATTATTCGCACATCTTCTCACCTGATTCGTGAATTCTTCATCATAACGTTCCTGTTTATGTTTTTTTATACCTTTGGCCATAATGCTAGCATGGAACAATTTCTATTAACGTTCATTATCGCTCATATTCAATGTTAATCTTCTGTATTAATCATTATGTATCATTATTATTAGATCGCATATTCATTAATATATTTATATTCACATATTCATTATTTATTAGTCATTAATTACCTTTGTTCATTAGATCGCTATTGTAATATTACTCCTTTCTGTTATAATTCATTAGTTATCATTATTTCGTCCATTTAAGAGACTCGCAATTTTGCATGTTTAGTCTTTAAGGCTTTCTTGTAGAACTGCTAACATTAAGTTTAATCGTTTTATCATATGTATATTTGCTTAGTATTAAGAGAAAGATATTTCATATGTCCTTAAAATTAATAAATCAAACGCTATGTTGATATTTGAGATTTCTTTCAAATTCTCGTTGTACTTCAATTGACTTCATATTAATTATTCTTCAGTCTAATACATCAAAGAAACAGTATGGTAAGTCAATAGATGCATATTCACGGTTGTGAAATACATCCCAAGAATGAAAATCCTACCGCCCCAGTGCTATAAATGTCAACAATTCGGGCACACAAAAAACTAATGCAACCAAACTTTAAAATGTGTAAGATGCAACGGCTCACATAACATTTCTGAATGTCAGCGGCTAAGCGAACCAAAGTACTCGAATTACGAGGGAGCGCACGTAGCTTCTTATAGAAAATGCCTCTACAGGAAAAAGTGAGAAGAAATATTGACTAAAAGGATGGAAGAAAAGAGGTCTAAGCAGATCAGTACTAACCAAACACATACTTAAACTAATGACTAACACCAAACTAAGGATGACAGTACATTCAGAAGAAAACATGCGTATTCTACAAGGCACCAAAATGAAAACCGAACCACAACCATCAACCAGTCAAACCATGCTCCACCACCATCAGAGCCTCCACAAAGTTTTGCATAAATACCTCAACCACCGCAGACGGACCAATCGAATCTCATGATAGCTCTTGCCAATTAAATGGCTCAGCTCATGGCACAATTTACTTCCATGATGTGAGAACTTACAACCACAATTCAAGGGTAAATAGGACAATATTAAACCAATTAAATAAATTCACAATATTAAATCTCAAATGTTAACTTACAGGTAATGATATAAAAATGTTTGATTAATTACGTATTGAAAAGATATATAAATATTAATTCATATTAATACTAATTGTGATTTTAATAAATATATATACGAAACGTTGGCATGATTGATACAAAATAAGTTTTACTTTTTATCATTATCATTGATTGCACCTCCCTCCCTCTTTCCCCCGGAACACTTCAATCCGTCATTGAATTATCTAGTAAACTATTTTTCACTCATATATCTATTAGTTATTTACAAACCTATATTTATAATTTAAATTAAAACAGTTCACATTAATTTGAAATGTTTTTTTTTAAATAATTCACAAATTAAAAAAAAAGAATGCGCGATGATAAGCATCACTAGAAAGCGATTAATCGGCAAGAACACATTTAAAATCCCGGAGATGACACCCACTTTTTAAAAATTAAATTAGCCAATTTTTATGTATTTTTTAACTTCAAAGTCGTAATCGAGTTTCTCATTTATATTTTTTACCACAATAAGGAGCTTACTGTTATTCTAGTGGCTGTAAGTCATTGATAATCGCTATGCAGGTAAGGGAATGCTGTAGTTGATAAGGGTTTCAACAGTTTCGTTTTAAATTGGCCCCGGACGTGACCTAAGCGATAGCATCTTAACCGGGTCTTTCAACAGGGAGGACTTCTTCTTCTACTTCATTCTTATAGTACATAGCTTTTATCTACTGTTACATGGAAATTCACTCTTATATTATGCCTGATATATATATATATATATATATATATATATATATATCATTTTTACATATATCAACTGTGGTTATACATTTTTAAATACTAGGTGTATTTAAAAATAACTTTGATATAAATAATAATTTAAAAAACACGCGTTAATAGAAAAAAATTATAAAATAGTTTATAATTTATTTATTTATTTATTAAGAATATTGTGACGAACTAAAATATCCATTTTATCGAAATAAAAACTTGGGGTTTTTTTAATTATTTTTCATATTAACTCTTCTTTTGCCAACATTAGCCAATAAAATATTTAAAACAATTAACACCAAGCAACCCACACTTTTTTCATTATAATGTTGTGTTTTTCGTCAATCTATTCTTTTTTTTAAGCTCAATGAAAATTATTTCGACTTTTTAGTTTGACTGGCTATGCTCAAGTGTTTTTTAGATTTTGTAGCCAATGTTCAGTTTTTACTTTTTATTTTGACCAGATGCAAATGCTTGTTTTTTAGTTTTCTTATAAATATATATATATATATATATATATATATATATATATATATATATATATATATATATATATATATATATATATGAAGTTCTGTGTTGAACCCGCCAGCAGTCGTGTTTGCCTCAAAGATTAATCCTTGGATGCCTTAGTACTTGACACAAGACACTACCCTTTCTTAGGATAAGTAAAATTGCTAATCCATCAGTTGCTTGGACCTGGAACCTTCCTTGTAGCAATGCAGCGCTACACTGACTGAACTATATTTTATTTATCTTAATTTTCTATTTATGTTTTATAAATCCTGTATAAATATTTAAGTTAATTACTACTGACACTTACCTGTGGAATAATTGTTCTTTTCTTCTTCTTCTTCGTTTTAATAATTATTGTACAAATATCCTTTTTGTAAACAATTAGTCTCTTCTCTAATCTAATCTGCTTTAATTTTAATCTTAGAGAAATTATTACTGTCGGTTGTTTGTTCCAAATTTGAGGCGTAAAACCGATTTTTCATAAATGCCTTAGTTTATTATAATTATTTATTTATATTATATAATATTTATTATAATTATAAATAGTTTATTATTATGAATAAATTATAATCAATAGTATCGTTATGTTATTTATAGATATAGAGTGGATTTTTTCCTATATACTGTTTATAGAGCCAAGCGGATGGAATAAAAGAATATGAGATGTATTGAAGCTGAACTTGGCTAACAATCTAGGACGGGAGAAAATATTCCTCCTGTGCCTCATCTTTTGTAAAAGAGAAAAACACTTCCATCACGAGTTCTCGAGAAATCTTTTTCACAACTTCGTATCTTCTTCTAAGAGGAGATATTTTTCAGCTTTTCTAAAAATCATGTTAAATATATTTTGCTTATTAGAATATTACATTATTGAAAGACCTATAATATTTCTTAGTCTTTATTTTGAACTCACTCTAAAATGACCAAAATTTTGTATTTTATCTATTTTTTAAAATATTTTAGTATAATCTGATTAATTGAACATCGTAACTAATTTTGTTTTCACCTATTGTTTTATATCTTAGTATTTTTTTTTCTTGACCTGAACATCTGTACATTTGATTTATCGTTTTTCTTAATTATTTATTTATTATCATTTTTTTTATTGTAATTATTAATAATCATTTATTTTTAACACTTTCTCATTTATTAATTGATTTGTAATATCTAATTAAACATAATTATATTCTACTGTAAGACATATATGCTTTTATATGTTTATTTGTATTGTTATTTTAAGGAGATTTGTACAAGAATAAATAAAGACTTTATTTTTATCATATCCAGTTTTAGAATCAAATATACCATCATCAATTAGATAACGTTTTAATGTTTGAAAACCTCTATTCGGAATATTCTTTTAATATCCTTCTGGAATTTCTTTCCTTTATAAAATAGTATTTATCCTTACTATGGCGCTCATGAAGTTTACTGTTTATGAAGTCTTTAGTAGTCTTGCTTAGGCATTATTTTTCTAATTAACTATTTATTCCTCAGTAAATTTAGTAAAGTTATTAAATGTATTTTTACTGATTATTATGGTATTGATCACATCTAAATTTTCAGTAGGTCAATAATCAATAATTTTTTTTTTATTAATTGTTAACTTCTTTGTTAATTTTCAAAGTATATAACACCTTTTTGGAAATTTTTATTTTAAGTTAAGGGATGCTACTGTGAGATTTCTTTCGCTATTAAAAACGTATTTATACTAATTATGACGCTGATCGGTTTTTTTTTTAATGCCGATAATAGTCGTGTTTAGGCACTGTTTTTCTGATTTATTATTAAAGTTTTAGTTAATTTTTTATGTAATATCCCCTTTTCGGAATCTTCTTGTAGCATATCGATTATTGCTATGGATTATACTTACATTTTTGAGCTGATCTAATATACTTAAATTAGCAATGATTACTATGGCTATATAACATAGCTATAGTTATTCCTGGACTATAATGATAGCTATAGATTCTCATTTATCGCCAAAAGAAATTTAACCATTATTGCACTTAGTTGGGCAATTCGTTGGCCATGTTTCCTACCCTTCTTTATTATTGCTGGTGGGTTTGGGGATTATAAAGAGGCCAATGGGAATACTACACAAAATAAATGCTTACTGAATTAATTATTTAAATTTATTTCGGGAACATTCTCTTGAACAATTACACGTTGCTTTGGAATAGTGTTAAAAGTTAATTAAGTGGGCTTTATTCTCCTAAAACATAACAAAGTAAATTTTAAAAGTAAAATGAGGTTCTTTTTGATTTCTAACTTTATCGATAAATCCGATACGAGTTAATTAAGTCTTTGTCCACATTTTTAGAGCCAATTTCGCTGTGTGTAGGAATATGGTGAATATAATTTTAAGTTTGAAATTCAAATTATAATATGCTAATGGAACATAAACAGGTATGTAATAGAGTAGAGTAATATATTATTCACAACAACTTTCAACATTGATATACATCTACTTCATTAATTTATTAACATCGTGACAAAGGAGACGTGTGTTGTTTGAGGCTTTGGGTATGAATATTTGCAATAAGTTTTAGATAAATAAATTATATATATATATATATATATATATATATATATATATATATATATATATATATATATATATATATATCCAATTTCCAATAAATTTATAAATATATAAACGCGTATTGGTATTAAAATATAGCAAGTAAATTTATTTATTTCTATTTTAAACTAATAGAAATAAATCTATTCGTTTCTTTAAGAATATTTTCACGTAAATCATTTTATCTTTTGGTTTTAATGATTGGGGAAATTAGTATTTTCCATTGTTTTTAAAGAAAATTAAATTTTTCAAACACTAATCAATGATATTAGTGCGATTTAAACTATGATAATTTTTTACTTTTTTGGTAAAACCATAATACCGATCCTTTAGAACTTCTTAGGTTTTGAGAAAAAAATTGAAACAAATTATTTCCACGTGCTTCTTTTGAAGTCGGCTTTGCTCCATCAAGAGAGTTCTGCAGAGACGGAAATAAATAGTCGGACAGGGAAAAGTCAAGGCTATACAGTGGATGCATCAAAAATCTCTTGCTAAACTCTCACTATGTTTGCGTATTTTTCCTGTCAGCCAATCTGCTGATTATTATTTATATTTGACTGGTATGGATAAAGATATAAAAAGAAAAAGAAATTTTTTTGCGTAGTCACTAAAGTTAATCGGTAGGTGAGGGGAGGTTGTCATGATGAAAATAGAACACCTTTCCTATTATCAATTCCAGTCGTTTTTTCTGAAAAGAACAATATAAAAATATTGCTTCAGCCGCATTATTTTTTGGCAGTAGAGTCGAGTGAAAGGTTAAGTCAGGTCTAAGCAGCTCATGATGGGATATTCGTTTCTAATCCCATCAACCACTCAACATTATCTTTCTTTGGATCGTGAAGCTTCCCTGAGCTTTAACCACGCTCATGTTCGCACATTATTATCTTATGTGACCCACTTTTCATATTATGTTTTAATAATAATTCAACAATCGTTTCATGTCAGTAGCGAATTACAGGTAAACTCGGTTGGTTTAATGTTTAACCGTTCCTTCAACCATCGACCATTATTTTTTATCAAGTAAAAAGAGCGACTTAACTCAAAAAAACTTACTTATCAATAGAGGCATGTGAATGATCTCTGTGGTTTAAAAAATAATAATTTTGGTATTGGTTTAGCAAAGCATTCCTATTTCAATAAGTTATTGATATTATTTTATTAACCATTAGAAAATTTTGAAATTTAACTTCTTTCATTATTGCCATAAAGCTTCAAGCTCAAGCATTATTTTATTGAAAATATGTCTTTAGTAAAAAAACGCATGTCTTCTATGAAGTAAAAGCTTTTAACCAATACTATTGATGCTGAAAGCTTTATTAAAAAATATCAAGTTTTGAGTCATGTCTTTGTTATCTTGAAGGAGCAATATGTTAATGGTTTTATAGTGTAAGCTGGAATTAAAAATGTTGGCTCACCTTCAATTTTTGAAGATTCATGGATTTTTTTACGATTAGCTATTAAAATGGTCATCTTGGCTTACGCTGAACCTTTCCTTCTTTTTTCAGTAAAAAAGAAAAATATTGTGAAAATGACCTTCTGGTATCAATATATTATTAAAGGGCAGTAATGTTTGATCTATAATTTTCTGTGGGACTACCTTTCAATCGCTCTTTATTATGGCTTCATTGTATGAGTATTATAAGAGAGTTGCTTTAAAGCTATCTATTCGAAAAAACTTTTTTTTTCTCTCTTTATATTTCCGTCCACACCTGTCAAATACAAGTAATTGACAATCAGTAGATTGGCTGACTGAAGAAAATGTATCAATGGGTTTGTGTTTCCGTATAGTTTTTCTTGAAAGCGTTTGTAGTACGTTCGTGTGTTCGTCAACCGTTTTTATTTTTAAGTCAGTATGCAGAATTTTGTTATTGACGTACCATGGTGCATTAGTGATAAGTCTAAGTACTTTTGACTGAAAAGTTTGTAGTCGTTTTCTGTGAGTCTGTTTAGTGATGCCGTAGACTAGTAAAGCAGATGTCCAACTGGTTTTAGTAAGTAAGTATACGTGTTAATTTCTGTCTTATATCTAATTTGGAGTTTTTCCTGAATAGCGAGTACATTAATTTGAGTTTGTGATTTGGTGATTGGCGTTTCATCTTAACGTGAGGACCCCATGTCATTCTCCTATCAAAAGTGAGTCCTAGGTATTGCACTTAGTCTCTCTGTGGGATGGGTGCGTTATTAAGGAAAATGGGAGGGCATGTTTCGCGTCTAAGAGTAAAAGTGATGTGATGTGACTTTTCGTGGTTCAGTCTGATTTTCCACAGTTGGCACCACTCATTAACCTTTTTTAAGTTGTGTTGTAAGTTTCGAAAAAAAAAACTTATACTACTTTTTCCCCTAGGCTATTAAATTTGTTTTCTTTAAAATTTTGGTAATTAATCCCGCAAGTTGTCTCCTCGAGTTGAGTAACAAGAGGTTTCAACTTTTAATTCGATTCCCTTTCAATATTTTTCAAAAATAGAAGTTATGAGCTTTAGTATGGAAAAGAGGATGTAATTATGGTAAATGTATATACTTTTGGTAATAATGAAATGATCGTTTCAAGAAACATATATTATCTGTACTTCGATATGCTAGATGAAGCTTTTATTTCGTGATTAAATTATTTCCAAAATCTTCCCATTACCCATAGTTACATTCTCTTCTCCATCCTAAAGCTCCCGATTACTCAACTAGACGTTACAATCTGGAAAGAGATAGCAAAATTTCTAATCGGTGAATGATTTTTTATTTAGTCACGTTTTTTTCTAATCGTACATAAACGCCACCTGGGTCACTTCAATTACAGGGTTCATGAAACTATGTCCTGTAATATTTACTCTCACAATATGGTGATTGTGTGGTATTTGTAGATCCCATGTAGATCGTTCTAATGAATATTTAAACTGTGGTGGTCATTTGTCTTTTGAAATATCGTTTCGATTAGGATAAGTGAGTAAATAAATCTATTCGTTTCTTTTAGAATATTTCACGTAAATTTCCCTTTTTGTGACAATTTAATTAGTTATTTCTTAATTGTTATTGTATTTTGTCTTTGCCAAAACATTGTTCAGATCCAATATAATTAGCAGAAGACCAACATCAACATATAAAGATTATAATGTTTAAATGCCTTATGTTTCTCCTGTAATAATTTATTACATGTGTATATAAATTTAAAGTATTACTGCAGAGAAGTGCTGATAATTTTGCAACAAAGTACCTAAATGATGCTATTTAAATCATGAAGTATTTTTCCGTTGCATCTTTACCCTTTACTGGTATATCCAGAAATCTTTACCATGTCTTTATTGAGTATACAAAACCTTTGAAACCACAAATATTTTCTTTAATCTAACCCATCTCCACATCTTTTAATCTCTCCCTGTCCATATCTGTCGCTTGTTTGAATAGGAATTTGGTATCTGATACAGCCTGCGTTTTTTTTCAATATAATTTTTCCCCTTAAGCATTTCTTTTTCTTGGTGATTGATAGTCAATTAATTTTGGGGGGAAACTACTCATTGTTAAAAACATATAGGTACCTAGATCATGAAAAAAGTAATGATCCGTGTAGAGGTCTAAAAAAAATATCTCAAATAGGGAGAGCTGTTTATTGGAAAGCCAACGTTTCAACCAACTTAGGAGGGCTTCTTTTTGGGTAAAAATACTAGATCCGTATAAATTAAAATAATATATGGCAACGAATAACAGTATATGCAGTGAGTATATAGAATAATATTATATGTAGAATGTAGTCGAAATATTATTAATTATAAATATTATTGTTAGATCATTAAACTGCATAAATTGTTATTCTTTACAATATATTACTTTAATTTATGTGTATCTTTTATATTTAACCCTGATGAAGACCAGCAATGGGGGTTGGGGGGGTCGAAACGTTGATTTTCTATTATTCAACTTGACCATGAAAGTTATTTAAGACGAAGTTCGTTTATCTTTCGTTCAAATGTTTTCTGATTTCGTACCTATTTGTTTCTGATTTATGATATGCGCCATAACATGCTCAATATGTATGTATGTCCATACTTATGTATGTATTCTTTTTTATTATACGTATATATTATGAAATATATTATGTATAAATAATATATGTTGTACAAAAAGAGTTTTGCGCTCTATATCGCGATCTAACTCCCGAGATATTTATAGCTTCCGAAAGGAGTATTTCCATAGATGACTAGAGTGCTGGTTTAGATTTATTGCAAGTTGTAAAAGATAATCGTTTGTGAGGGGGGTAGAGGATTGGGGGGAAGGAAGGGGGGTAGATAGCAAAACCTGGTAATTGCAGGGCGATATAGATCATCACGCCAATAGCACTCCTTGTTAATTACCCGCTCTGATGTCTGCTCTCTCTCTCTCTCTCTCTCTCTCTCTCTCTCTCTCTCTCTCTCTCTCTCTCTTAATTTCATTACTCCCATCTATCTTAATCTACGGTTGTTGTTTATATTAATTGTATCCAATTCGTATTCAATTAACGTAGTTTTAGTTAACTGATTATATAGTTAAAACCAAGGGAGCGGGGTGGCTCAGTGGTAGAGCAATGAGTAGCCATGCCGGAAATCCTGTTTCATATCCCGCTGCAGGCAGTTAATTTTATTTAGTCTGTTTGCAGCAGGAGATGACTCATTTGGAATCTAACCCTCCTGGGGCTCACCCAGCCTCTATAATATATTATAAAAATAGGTTATCCAAAATAAGGGGGAAAACCTGGTGGTTGAGCGCGACCTAGGACAAGTCACCTCCTTGCAGAACCGTTGTACATGAAACAGTACAGTCTCTACCATGTACTGAACCCCAGACTCGTTCACGGGTCATAGTGGTTACAGGTTTTTTTTAAGTTAAAACCATAAGACTTTTGTATATACAACACCACACTATTAGGTTTTTCGTTATGACATATTTTTAAACTACGTTCCCTGCACTATGTATTTGGATATTATTATGTGTCAGAAATATAAATTTTTAGTGCACTATGTTTTTTTTTTAAATAATCTCAGGCGAACAAAAAACAAAAGTTATAGTAATTATCTCATTAACTCATTCATTGAGAGACATCTTTTGTTTGGATTTGTTTGTTCATTTAACGTCACTTTATGCTGCTATAGCTAATCGGACTATGCTACAGTGGGAGCTCTAAATTTAGCCTATCCAGATTTAATTAGGATAGGGATTTTTAACGAGTACCTGACATCGTACAGGCTCGGGACCCCCGTTTAACGTCCCTTCCGAAGGACGGTGTAACTAAGGAATTTTTACTCCCTTAAAAAATCCTAGGGCCACCTGCCGGGCTACGAACCCGCGATCTTGGGTTTAGTAGTTTGTTACGCTAACCACTAGACCACAGGTGACCTTTCTTTTCTTTGGATAATTTATATGAAGATTCTTTTATTTTTTTCTAGAACCTTAGGTTCTAGGTTTAATATATTTTTTGCTAATACATTAATTACATTTTTTTAGTATTGCGATAGATGGAAGCTCTTTTACTGCACAAGGTGCATTTTAAGATAGGAATGTGGATAGGATTTTCTGGATTTCAATTAGATGATAGGAGTGGATGGATTTGACTTTCCCAAGGTCCTGTGTTCTAATCCGGTTGTGGCGGATAATTAACTTAATGTGTTAATAGCAGGGGATGAACCCTCAGGAATCTACTACCTACTGTGCCCTAGATTACGGGCTTGCATGTCGCTAGGTGGCACTAAGATTGTTTAAAAAGGAGGTAAAAACTTAAGTAATGCCTTCCTCTTAAGGGACATAAAATTGAGGTACTGTACCTTTACGGTATCAGATTATTGTTAGAGATACTAATTCTACCTGGACACTCCCGCTATAGTCATCGTCAGATTAGCCGTATAGCATTATGGGGATGTTAAATTAATAAGCATATAACTGGTACCGTCATAGTAACTAGGTTGCTTTGACAAAACTAGTAATTTTTCGCTCATTATATTTACTTATTTTTCGTATACATAGTTATTTATTTTAGATGATATACATAACTAAGTAAAATTAAACAAGTTTATATTTGTGCATCCTTAGGTGCTTATATGTGTTTAAGAGTCTTAACTCTCTGTAGTTTGAAAAAAAAAATGGCTAGAATATTTGTAATGTCCTCATGTCTTGATGGACTGTTTCTCCATTTTTGAGAAGATGGAATATTGATATCGGGTCTTACTGATGGAACAGCTGATAGATATAGCAGCTTCAGTATAATATTAGATGTCGTGCCAGGAAACAACAGGCATTGTCTTAAATTAGAAATTCGAAATAGAACCTTTAACGAAGATAATATAATAATTATAAAGATATTTATTTGAGAAATCATACAAATGCCATTTGGCACATATTGTATTTTTGATGTTCTTTGGAAAACCTCCCCTAAGGGATTCTCTTGAAAGGGTGTATGGAGAAACCTCCCATTGAAGGCATTCCTAGCGTGGTTCACCTCACCCTAGCAGATCCCTGCTCCAGAGACGTTTAAGTATCCTTGTCGGATTATGTGGTAATTTGTCGGTCACTAATGATTGCAGCAGTTCTGATGTCCAGAAAGTGAGTGATGGAATTTTTTGTAGTTTTTCTAGATTTTGTCAGTCACGAGTGGTATATTGAGATCTTTGTATGTATAATGTTTTATTAGTAATATAACAGAAACTATGGGTAATATAACGAAGGTATTTCTATTGAAAAATTTTAACGGTCAGTATGTGGGATTTTTTGCATGACCCCGACACTTGTGAGGCGTAGTTCCATATTGGTTTAAGTTGCTTGCATACTGTAATTTTTTTGTTAGTTATAGTTTATTTTTGTGGTTAAGTAGTCGTCTTAGAAGTATTTAATAAAGTTAAACTAATATATCATAGTCTAAATAAAGAAGTTTTTGTCCTATGAAATCGCGTTTGCTTTAAATATACTTTACGTTCGGAACACTTCAAGTATTTCATATGAACACTGTTAAGGCGTGATTAGACTGAATAAATTTTGATAGAAGCAAATGGAATGAAATACCATACCATGATAGTACCACGGGAATTGAATGAAAGCTCAGATATTAACAAAGCGTTTGATTTATTAATTTAAATAACATGCGAGATTTTCTTAAATACTATTAATATACATGTAAAAGATACAAATTAATAATAGCGTCTACAATATAACTTAAAACTAAACATGTAACTTAGCGATCTAATGAACAAATAAATCTTAGACAAAAAAAAGAAGAAAAAAATGATTAACATGAATGGGAGCGATAATTAAGAATAACAGAAATACTCCATGCTAGCATAATGGCCAAAGATATAAACAACAAAATGAACGTTATACTGAAGAGTTCAATAAGGCGCGAAGATGTGCGAATTATTATTATCTTCGCCAGTGATCACGGCATGAAGGAGCAATGAGTATGATATCATGAATTAACTTGAACTGTCCGGTTGGTACCATGTAATACGTTAATCATCCGGAGAAAAATTAGTTGACAATTTGAGGCCTTATGGTAATGAAAGGTGACTTACAATTTGTGTGATGTATACTCAATTATCATCATCTCAGCATAGCTTCTGGCGAGTAACAAACTTCAAGACTTCTGGACGTTCTCATATGAAGAGCGGCTTGAAAGAGGAGGGTGCGATGGTCGTAGCTGCGAATGGTGCGAATGCGATGGTGGTATAACTGCTCCGCTCGGTGATTTAACAGCTAGTGAAGTGACTCAATAGCGTCGCTCCCCCTCTCCTTGGTTTTGGCGGTACAGTACATTTTTCGATTTTAGAGGCAATGATCTGTCCGTTCCATCTGGCAGGCAGTTCAGGTCCGCGACTAAACAAACACTTTATGTAATTTTCGTACTTCATGATCTATTGTATTAAACTATTTTTTTAAATTCCGGTATATATTTACTGCTGAAAATATTTCAAGTTATAATTTCATGAATGAATTATTTATAATTCTCGACTATCCTATGTAATGTTGCCCAATGCGATTTCGATTATCGAAACTCAATTAAAATAGGAAAATGTCAAACAATTATCACCTTTATTAAATATTGCTTATTGCGACATGTGTAAAATTATCTATTATATTCTGTGTCAACTCAATATTGTAAAAATGTCAACCCACCTAGACGGTAGAAAGTATTTTCGAACTGGCGGAGTACGGGATGTTTAAGGTAGACACCTCAACGACCTCCGCCACCGCAGTCTCGTAAAGTTCATGACCAAGGCATCCGTAATAAAATTTACTGGATAGGTCATATTACCAATGTCGGTCTACCATCTGCTAGATGGTTAATATTAATTACCGAATGTAAGTAGATTAGTACCGTTAGTACCGAATATAATTCTTATTTATAACGAATATTAGTGGAAGGCTTGGGTTGCTTTCAAATCCGGTATGTGACAGATAAATAATTTAATTGTTAAAAGCCATAGATGGAGTCTATGGAATCTTCAGATCCTCCTGGGGCTCATACATTTTCTATTAGGTAATGACCCTCAATGGGTGGGGGGGGGTACTGGCGGTTGAGTGTGATCTCCCCTAAATATCTCTCTCAGGGTCAGGCTCAATGCCGATTACACCAGTCTCTTGGTCCATGGATAAAAACCCAAATATGAATCCCGTTGATCAACTGTTTCGCACACCCACACTTCTGCTACTATTTAAAATGAGATGAAAAAATAAATTAAAGTTATTAGCATAGGCTATTGTGTCCTATTTTTTTTTTTTTTTTTTATGCTGCAATTTGTAATCTTACTCAATTTCAAGTTTTGTATTTGTTTTTCTTTCTATTAATTCTTATCATTTAAATCGTAATTATTTTGAGGAATTATCCAGCCCCTAATGGATTTCGGATGTTTTCATATAATTCTATTTTTAATTTAATTTTCTTTTAAATTTAAATTTAATTATTCTTCAGTCTAGCCGTATTTTCTTAATATTTCTTCGCTTTAATATTATTTTCCCTATTCTGTTAGTTTTTACAGATCTATATAGTTCAATGTCGGATGTATTGGTACAATTAGGGGGGTCGTGGATCGTTTCATTCTTAATAGGAAACGATGTTGTTTCACTTACAACATATTCTTGCATTATTATCCTCTCTCAATTCCTGCTATACGAGTATGAGGATGATTTCCATATGTAAATGGTAGAGGAAATGGGACACCTGCGTTCCAGCCAGCGGCGACCGGAGGATAGGATCCTACAAATCCATTAGTTTAGCATATTCATTAATACAAATTAAGGTCGCCGAGAAAGTTTTTATATAAGCAATTTATCTTAAGTGGGTTGATAGCTTATGCTGAAGATCCCGGATTTGAATCCAACTTTGCTAGAACAGTTTTTTGATCTGTTATCAGCCTTAGATATAACCTGTGAGATCACTGGATCCACCTGGGGCTCACTCAGCCGCTTAGTACCTCGGTTAAATGTGACACTTTACAATAGTATGCATATTTAAATAATCCAGTAAAAAGTTACAGAACAGGTAGAGAAATTCCTCATCGGGTCTTTCAGGTGCAGTGGTTAGAAAAGGTCATAATGCCTATGGTAGGCAGATTCTAGGGGACGTCATATAGGAATTTTCAGTTATACTGTCATAACTAATTGGGGAATTTTGTATGTATTTATATATTATTATATGTAACTATGATCGTCGTATTAAGAAAGTAATGTTTTTGTATTCGACGAAAAAGGATGTTCATTTTTTAAAAAAACTTTTAGTCCATAAGCCCCGGACACTTTCGGAATAGGAGGGATATATATTATAATAAAAAAAATGTATGGTGTTATTAGTGATAGGAATTTTCGTAACACAAGCTAATATGCTCGTACCGCTGGATTGTGTCCAATGGATTGTGTATATCAATGAATGTTATTTTCCCTGAAGTCATTGTTTGGAAAGACAGCATTGCATTTCCCAGCACTAATGTCGTGTAAACAGTACAATGGCTGCCATGTAATCAGCTCAAGACCTTTCATGGGTTTGGGTTGTAGTAAAAGTTCGATTTATCATATTTTTGTTTACACATTTTTTAATTCTCCTTCTTCATTCTCTTTGCTGATTACTCTTAAATCTTTATAAAGTAGGTTGAATTTTAAATAAATCTCTGGTATATTGAACCGTGGTCTAACCAATCCATATCTCCAATATTCGGCTGAGGTTGCCATCCTTTGCCAGATCCGTGGATCGGAAATATCGGTTGCTAGCAGTACATTAGGTCCGGTGTCAGGTATATCGCTCTTGTAAATCTAGCCTTCCCTCTCTCCAAGTCGATACTCCATTCCTTGCTTTCTTCCGACTCCTCTAGCTTCTAAACATGACTGAATTAATTTTTTTTTTTTTTATCTTTATATTGAAATACTGCTGGTTTTATGAAATTAAACAAAATGTTGTTCCTCCACCAAATAATTTGTTTTTTAAATATAAAATATGGATAACTTGATAACGACTACTTGCTGCTATTATATATGAATGTACATTTTATGATATGTAAGTACGATGTTGCATACATACGTCATGAACATACATGAGTACATTATACACACACACTCAAATATAATGTACTTATGTATGTTCATGACATATGTACGCAACATCGTACTAACATATAAAATGTACATATATATATATATATATATATATATATATATATATATATATATATATATATATATTTATATAGACACACATTTATATTTCTGCCCCGGCAAAACTATTAATGATCTTTATTTTTATATTCATATTAATGAAATTTATGTTTAGTGATTAATTACGCTTAATTTAATGTTTTAGTATTTTATCTAAATTATTATAAAACATACGATTTTTGGTTAAAATTAGTTTTTATATTTGGATCTTGTTTCTTAATTCGACAGTAATTTTTACTACAAGTTATTACGGAGGTATAGGTAACATTTCATTGTTTATGTGTTTTATACTGTCATTTTTTTAAAATACTTATTGGTTGAAATATCAGGGTTACTATTTTCCATAATCACAACGAATTGGAATGAAGTCTTGAACGTATCATGTTCTTACTAATGAGTACCAAGTGTAAGTAATATTGCACTGTTTAATGTAGTAGCGTTATTATTTCATATGTTTCTTTTTCTTCAAGGATTGTATAATTATTTTATATTTAAGTTGGAATGCTGTTAAATTATCTTTTTCGAATCTTTAATCATTTCATTTGATTTTTTCTCTAGTAATAACTTTTATTAAATAGCCTCTTATGCCGATTCTTTGAACCCATTTTTTTCTAATTTAATGCCCTCTCGAACCTCGAATAAATTATTTTCAATATAGCGTAGTATATAATTTACTTTATATAATATTTCTCAATTAATTATTATATGATATGTTCTCACTATTGAATTCAATTGTTTTCTTATTTGGAAAATAACTTATTTATATGTCACGATGAAAATGAAAATTTTAATATTTAAATTTTAGCTAACATGTTTTCACCGACTTTGGCCTATTAGCCTTGAAATGCAGGATATTGTGATTCTCTAAATATCTGATAATCTGAAATTATCATTATATCCAAAATTTCTTGATATTATAGTGTGTTCTGAACCACCAAGGTATCCTCTTAAGTGCAATAGTTCAAACCAGCGATTCACGATAAATCTTTAAGGCGTTGTAAAAGAAAATTGTTTCTGAACCTTCTGGATAAAACAGTTACTTTTACTTGGTAGCTTTCATATTGAGCCAATGATGAGATCTGAATTGATAAACCGATTACCATCAGAACATTCTCATTAAATATCAGAGGTCGTGATGTGATGATTATGCATTATACCAAGGGCTCAATTGGTATAATGACGTTAGCACTCGCGAAACCACAAAGCTATCCGACGATTATCGAGCAGGCGTTCAAATGGTGTATTCGCATAACAGTTCATTAATTTCGGTGTAGTATATTGATAACAGTGCATCAGGTAACTCAATTTAATGACATTTATAGTTCAATAACATGCACATATAAAATTAAAAATAATTTAAAAGCACATAATATACAGGGTGTCCCGAATTAAAAGGGCAAAACTTCAGGAACTTATAGGGGACCGAAAAACCAAGACAAAAAGGCCTTTAGAGATTTGCTCGTTTTTGCTTAGTTTTAGAGAAAAT
Source organism: Arma custos (assembly GCA_037127475.1). Taxonomy (NCBI): domain Eukaryota; kingdom Metazoa; phylum Arthropoda; class Insecta; order Hemiptera; family Pentatomidae; genus Arma; species Arma custos. Next base: position 118,588,047 of record CM073764.1, on the reverse strand, counting down.
CGCAAAAAAAGAAACAAAACAAAAATGTTACAGGTAGCGATTATCACCTTTCAAAGTTCGTTCACCAGCTGTTTTTCTCTCTCTTTTCCAAGCCTATCGTCTCTTCCACCGCATCTCTAACAGCTTGACTTACAGTAGAACCTCGATAATCCGAACTAATTGGGACCGGGGGGTGGTTCGGACTATCAAATCGTTCAGATTACCAAACAAAGTGCTTTGCAGGCATAGTAGCATGCAAAAAATGATCACTGACATACAAGTTCCCATAAAAATAAATAAGGTAAACAATTGAGGGTTGAAGAATGTTTTTTGGCTGCTAAATCACGGATTTTCTTTAGCGTGATCAACTGAGGTAAACAGCATTCAGGTTGTTTATCGTACCAGTTCATTGTCGTTTCAAGAGCACTGAACGCATCGGCATGGGATGGGCCCGAATCAATAAATAGTGTCTTCATCATCACTGCTGTCTTCTGATTCGTTAACTTCCGTGACAAGAGACAGGATCTCGTTTTCATTGTAGATTTGGTAACCATGCTCGTTAATATCACTGTTGAGCCACTCTGTTGCATCAGCCAGGTCACACTCTTCAAAGCCAGGAATTACATTGCAAAGATCGGCGATTTCTGCTAGAAGCTCAGGTTCAAGTCCCTCGTTATTTTCGTCCTCATTGACAGCTGGCCTCGGCCAAAGTTTGTTCCGAGCTTCATTAGATTTCCCTCAGTTAGACTTTTCTAGGAATCCTCCAACATGTAGTAGCCATCTTTAAGATTTAATTTTTTTGTAAACTCAATCACACTTTCTTCATTTCGATCTGCTAGAAGTAGCCGCCGAAGCACTTCTTTCCTGTAAATCTGTTTCATTTTGGCAATTACGCCCTCATCCATTGGCTGGAGGAGGGCTGTTACATTTGGTGGGAGAAACATGACAGTAAAGTTGTTGTCAATGCTGTTCAAGCGATCAATATCAGTATGTGTGGGGGCATCGTCGATAATCAGCATAACTTTTCCAGTTTTCCCCTGGCTTTCTCTGAATTTCTTAACCTCTGGTATGAAAGTGTTAGAGTACCAATCAAGAAAATATCGGATGTCATCCATGAACTCTTTTGTGTCCAAAAATGACATGAAGGCATGCCACATTGTTAAAGTAACGAGGTTTTTTGCTTTTACCAATCAGCAGTAAAGGAAGAGAATGAGTGCCGCTTGCATTGGCACAAACCATAGCTGTCACCCTGTCTTTGCTCACTTTTTAGCCAGGAGCAGGAGTTTCATTACGTGATGCAAGAGATTTCGTCGGCAAGGTGTGCCAATTTATCCCAGTTTCGTCATCATTATAAACATCATCCCTTGACCTTTGTGTAAACCATAAATATAAGGCATCCTCAAAAGCCATATTATGCGCTAATTTTAATGTTTTTCTGTTTTTAGCGTTATTTTAATATCGTGTTTGGATGGTTCATCAAAAGCTATTCCTAACTGTTCGTAGTTTAACAGCTCTGTTAGTACTTCTTTCTCTTAAGGTACTTCATTCTCCTCATCTGTCTTTTCCTCCGTGGATGCATACACGCACATTCTTTACCAGAGATATATTAAAGAATTTTCTCTTCAAAGTTAGTGTGCATATTCTTTCATTTATCGTCTTAAATCCCTGAATAGCGTGTTTTATGTTCCTTCTTATCATGAAGCCTGTTTCAAATACATTTTCTTCATGGCCACTGTTGCTAGTGATATATTCTGTTAGCTCCATCTGATTTCCTGGAGAGCTACTACGTCGATCCTATATTTGCTTAGATATCGTTCTAGAGTCTGGCTCTTTTCTATTTGCAGGAGGCTACGTACATTCCATGTACATTTATCAATTCGCATCCTAAGCTTCTTTGAGGTTTTTGAGCTTAAGTTTACACAGGTGGGGGTGGTGGCCCCACACTGTGCCCCTTTTTGTCGCCTTTTATGACTGGCAGGATATACCCTATATAAAACTCTATAAACATAATAAAACTATTCAATATTTCATCTAACAGAAACTGAGAATATCCCAACCTCACATTCCACAATCTACCTTGGAAAGCACTTGGTCAAAATTATACTGAAGAATTGTAAGGAAGGTTACAGAACAGGAGTCAGATTATTATTTCGTAAATGTTATATTCTTTAAGCAGTTACAAAAAAGGAGTATTTACAGACTATACATCTATCAAATTAATATAGATAATAAAATTAAAATGCAACGAAATAAAGAAAACATGCAATACAAAAATGGCTTTATCTAAAACTCAACAAAAAATATAAATAAGGAAAAGTAAAAGCTAATTAGATACATAAAAAATAAGCACTTAGGTTAAAATTCTAACAAAAAACTTCAACACCTTTTAAGTTCTAATTGTACTACTTCAATACTTAGTATATAAACCCTTAAATATCACAATCCATTCTAAATACTTGTGACATAAATCGCTACTGGGGGGCTCGACGTCGAATGTTTGGGGAACCCCGTGCGGGCGTTGCATAGAGAAAGAAAGAAAGAAAAATCTTACTCAAACCCACTAATTTCAAACCTAGCTACTACTTCAAATTCCGATAATCCTCCGAAGCGTCAGTTGGCTTTCAATGTTGAATCTGTTATTGTTGTTTCATCCCATTATATTTATATATTAATACATTACAATGGTAAATTTTAATAAACAAACTCAAGAAAAAATATATAAAATCAGACATGTTATATCAAAGTAGGAACATAGACAATATAAATGAAATTATAAAAAAAGATAAAAAATCATCAACACGGTATCCTCGAGCCAAGATTGTTGTGAGAAGACCCTGGAGGGAAGATGAACAAATGGTAAGGAACTGGAAGGATTGCTCTTTGTCAGTTGGCCACTATCAAAGACAAAAGTAGCGCCTTGTCCATTGTCTTTAGGATTAGTCCGGCGTCGTGTAACCAGAACAATAGGAACTAGAGCAACGGCAATAGAATAAAAATGAAGTCGTCCCTCTCGGACCAAAAAACTTCTAAAGTATTCCGCTTCCACTGTCCTCATTTACGTGCCTGGCAAAGATTAATTTTAGTAGAGAAAACATTTTAAACAACCATTCTTCAACAATTTATGTTGAAACACATGTCTCCCACTTGGAAAATAAATAAAAAATAAACTAACAAAGATGTCTTTATTGTTCAATTTTTCATTTGCACCTGCGTAGATGTGCATTCGCTAAATTTATCCAAGTGTTTTTTTCTTTACTTTTCTGCAGGAATATCAAGTTTTGGAAATGATCAATAGTAGAGCTGTCTCTTGGCCATTGTCCTTTATTGAAAATATTCCCATCAATTCCGGGTAGCAGGGATTAGGAAAGCGAAATAACAAGTGGACTTCAGGATTTTGTGTTGATGAGAGTAATGTTGTGCGTTTGTTCTGAATGTGTGATTATAATGTGGGATGTTCATGTTGTGTATGGTGAAGTTCGATGTAAACCAATGAGCATTGACAATTTTTTTTAGAATTTTGGACAAAAAATAACCTTTAATAATTAAAATAAGAATAGAGTGATGGACGAAAAAAGGAAAAGATAATATCTTAGCAAAACATCCAGAATTTACAAGAAAATGAACTTTTTTATTCGTCACGCTATTTTTATTTCAAACATATTAAAAAATTAATTATTACAGTATTTAAGTACAGGTGCAGTATAATCGCGTTAGTACTTGACATAAGACACTACCTGATCTTCGGATTAGAAACGATCATCCTGAAGATCCTGACCAAGCTTAAATCTTATTTTGACGTTTATGCTCTTATAATCTTGCTGTAAAAAAAAATATTTTACCATGTTTCAAAATGATAAGACGAGGCGTCACTAATAAATATCAATGTTAAACAAAATAACTAGAAATTAGAATAAAGTACATAAAAACAATTTAAATTATTATTATGATTAGAACGAAATAAGAGGAAGGTGAACGTGAAACACTTGGCAAAACATTGTTTTTCGGATCAACATCTAATCATACATTATTTATGTAATTTATTTTATTGTTGTTTATAGAGCAATTACCCCATTAAACAGTATCCTGTATTAATAATATATTACATTGAATTATACATTATAGATATTTTTTTTTAAATTGAATTAAATAACCAAAAGTTGTAGAGTACTTAGCTTTTTTAGCTAAAGCTGAAAAGTTGCAAGCGCTAAATATTAAACCTAATTTAAATTTTCAATTTGGGCCAGTTGCAGGATCGAGTGCGACGTTTCCAATCCTAAACAATTTTTTATATTTCGGAATTCGGAAAGCACCTCAAGAAATGTCGAGCATATCTAGCAAAAAATAACAAACATTTTCAGTATCCAGTTATCAGGGATAGAAGGATAAATACTGGATGTGTATATAAAATATTCCTTATATATATACTTAACAAATAATATTTTATAAATTATTATAAAATCATTGTATTGTTTGAATTATTTACTGTATTCCTTGCGTTATTGTATGTTTATGAGGGCATCAGGTATTCGGATGTGGAGTAGAGTTAAGAACAGTGTATACAACAGGTGAGCTCAGGTATGCAACTGAATGAGGGATAATTATCCCGGCTGAAATTCTAATTAACGGAACGCATTGCTGGCGTACTCAATCCTCCACCTGGCCCAAATGGAAAACTTAAATTAGGTTTAACGCAATTAAAGTTTAGTGCTTGCAACTTTTCGGCTTTTGCTAAAACGACTAAGTACTCTACAACTTTTGGTTATACTTTAGAAGTTTTTTGGTACATTCTGCCGGACTAATCCTCAGGACCATGTACAAGGCGTTATTTTTGTCTTTGATAGTGGCCAACTGGCGAAGAGAAATCCTTCTAGTTCCTTACCATTTGTTCATCTTCCCTCCTGGGTCTTCTCACAACAATCTTGGTTCGAGGATACCGTGTTGATGGTTTTTTTATCTTTCTTATAATTTCATTTTTATTGTCTATGTACCTACTTTGATATAACATGTCTGATTTTATATATTTTTTCTTGAGTTTGATTATTAAAATTTACTATTGTAATGTAATAAAATATAAAATTATATAAATATAATGGGATGAAACAACAATAACGAATTTAACATTGAAAGCCAAGTGACCATCTTTTAAGACGCCTCGGAGGATTATCGGAATTTGAAGTAGTAGCTAGGTTAAAAATTATTGGGTTTGAGCAAGATTTAAGTTAGTTATGATAGGACTGAGGTTGGAGCAAAACCAACAGCAAATGGAACATTGAGGTCATTATAAGTGTTGAAGTTTTTTGTTAGAATTTTAAGATAAGCGTTTATTTTTTTATGTATCTTATTGGCTTTTACTTTTCCTTATTTATATTTTTTTATGAAAGCCTATTAAGTTTTAGATATAGTCTTTTTTCTACTGTATGTTTTCTTTACTATGTTGAATTTCTATTTTTTTTTTTTATCATTTTTTGTTATCCATATTATTTAGATAGAAATATAGTCTGTAAATACTCCTTTTTTGGCACTGCTTTAAGAATATAACATGATGAAATATTGAATAGTTTTATTATGTTTATTGGGTTTTATATAGATTGTTGACATTAGTTCATATTCATGACCGTGAACCATTGAAAAGTAACATTTGAACGAAAGTGTGATTATTTATTCTATTGTTTGTTTAAACCTTTTTTTGCTTTGAACTGTTTTGGTGATACTTTTTAATTTACAAAGCATATTTACCTGTGTTAACCTTATTTTTTAACGAAGTTACATATTTTTTTTTATAAAATAATGCATATGGAATAAACTAATACTCGTAATTAATTAATACCTTTTGTATATTTTAAATCAATTGTATTTGTTCGGAAAACTAGATCAAGAAATCCAAACAAAATTATGGTTTAATATTTATGTCTAAATATTATTGCATAACTTTTTTATATTACACAATCAATGTTTTTCGTTTTTCTGATCATGAATTAGTTATTTATTTCGCCAACTTTGGAATATTTACATTATGACCTCTCTCTTGATCTATCCGATTACGCTTTTACTAATATTAGAAATAATTAATATTTTGTCGGCCTGATTGTCTTTAGAGTTACTGTGTTATAAATTTAGCTTTCGCGCAAAAACTACGAATTATTAAATTATATTCATTTAACCATATTGCATGAATTACAGTTATAATGAGACTTTATTCGGAAAACACGATTATATCACAAAATATAAATCGGTAAAATTATCTAACATTCCACAAAAAGTTGACATGATACCTTTCGAGTAAAGAATCACTTAATAATAAAGAAAATTGTTTCGTGAACCCCAAGGCTGAGCCACCAATACTACTGTATGTATTAATAGTATAGAGTAGTATTGTGCATATATGTATGTATTAACACCCAAACAGTGTGTATTGAATGATCCTTAACTTAATCCTCCCAGCAGTTCATTTTAATGTACTTATTTACTTTGTAAGTAGTCATTATTTACTAAGCCCTTTATTACCTTAAAATTATGTCTCATACTTAACTTTAAATTTATATGTAACATCATTTTTTAAATCAATTTTTCTAGTTTTTTGTATGCCATCAGTTTCCTTTCTACATTGTAATGTTTATATTTTATAGATGCATCTGTCAAACCGATTTAAGCGTTTATAATTTAATGTTTTATTCTTACTTTAATATATATTATTTGCTTTTAAATTAGCTTTAATTTTAATTGCTTATGTTATTAAACTATAAATGTCATTACGTTGAGTTACCTGATACACTGTTATGAATATATTACACCGACATTAATGAACTGTTATGCAAATACACCATTAGAACTCCAGCTCGATAATCGTCGGAGAGCTTTGTGGTTTCGCGAGTGCTAACATCATTATATCAACTGATCCTGTGGTTTATCGCATAATCATCACATCACAACCTCTGATATTTAATGAGAATGTTCTGATGGTAATCGGTTTATCATTTCAGATCTTACTATTTTGCTATTATTATAATAGTTGTAAAGTTGAATAAAAAACAGCACATGTGTGCCATTAGTTATAATTTAAGGGCATTACAAAAGTTAGTGAATGCTATTAGGATGAGTCGAATCACGGAAACCCCTCGAATGAGAAACAGCAGGATTATAATTGAAAAAATAATCTTGTGGCCGATTCCGATATTTTTAAAAATTTTAAATATGATTTTGTTCCTTTTTAAATATAGGTATTTTTATATACTCAAGTTCTACTGTATTTGTAGTTATTGATTATTTTTTTTCATAACAATAAGCTTTAATTCTTTGTTGACTGAGTATTTTTGTGAATTTTATCCTTCAATTGCGATATTCTATCATAAATGGTTAAATGACCGTACCAAAAATTGACTAATCATCTGCTTGTGTTAATCTATTTTACTTATGGTATTTGATTCTTGTTTTTCCAACCGCTATTAATTTTCCAGGGCTTGACTATGTATACATTTTTAGGCTTATGAATTATTTTATTCAAGAATGGTATATTCAATTTTAAAATTTACTTATTGGGATGGAGAGCTTATGATCTATTTTTTTGCCATCAGTTTTCTTTCTACATTATAAGGTTTATATTTTTTTTTCTGGTGTAAGTTTTCTTATTCTCTTCGTTGATGATTATTTTGACGCAAACTTTTAAAACATTGTTTGCAATTCTAAGATATAGTTTTATCTCTAAAGCCCCTATTATATTTAGCAAAGTGAGGTTTTCTTCCTTGGTTATTGTTGGGTGCATGATTACTACGTAAGTATGTGATAAATGGTCACCGTTTGGTAAAACTCGGATGTTGTTTTCTGTTATTTAGTTTAAATAGTAGCAAGTGTCATGGCCGCAACTGAAGTTCCCTTGTAGTATCGCTCCGTGCTTGTTACGTTCTCAGCCCGTTATTACTGAACGTATCGTGGTGAAACTCTATAAACATTGAGTTTATAACTCATGGAACATTTTTAACATTGACCTAAAAGTGAGGTGAGTGGTTAATTATTGACAATTGATAAATGAACAACATAGTGATCGGTTGATAGAGGCTACTCAGCCGGCTGGTAATTCCTCTAGGAGGTCTTATCAGCTATTTACTATAGACTTCACGGTCACGGCCGTAAACTGTTTTCGTCTCCGGCCGATCTTAAGTTCGAACCCAGTGACATTAACTTTTTTTTTTTTTTTTTTTTTCCCCTTTCTTCTTTTATCCATTTTTTTTATGTATGTGTATTCAGAATGTTTTATTTTGTATGTAATTGTATATAATATTGTGGATGCTCTAGTTTCTTAGGCTTTATATAAAGAACTTTTATTTTAATATTTCTGTATTTTATTTTCTTTGGAACGGATAAAATGGATCTGGATGAGAATTCACTCCCCGAGGACTCGGAGGAAGAGATCCCGTTTTCTGAAATAAGCGAATCTGATTCCATATATTTAAAGGGACGTACACTACAAAAGCGCCACCGAAATCCTGCCCCCGGCTCCGCGGGCAACTCACCTAATAAAAAAAAGAATAAATCAAAACAAACAGTCGATAAAAAACAATCACCACCAAAAACTCGCAGTAAATCTTCTGCAGCCAGCAATAAAACTATAAATACAACAACCACTGTTGAAACCTCCCACAACTCACCAGGCAACAATAGCTCAGCCAATAAGAACTCGGATTCTCAAGGTTTTTCTGACCCTGAGCCACCCCCTGTATATGTCACCAAAATAGACAATTTTCTGTCTTTCGGTGATGAAATCGCCAATCTAATTGGGCAACCCAACTTCAGGTGCTACTCACGTATTAACGATATAAAAATAAATACAAATAGCAAAGACAACTATAAAAAACTGATTAATCATCTAACTGCCAATAATTACGATTTCCATTGCTATCAACTAAGAGAAGATAAAGCGTACCGTGTTGTCTTAAGAGGTCTTCACTCAAGCACCCCCACAGCAGCTATCAAAAAAGGTCTCGAAGAAATAGGCCATAGCGTTAGAAACATATCTTCTGTTCTACACCCAACAGAAAAATATCCACTACCATTATTTTTTGTTGACTTGGAACCAGCTCGAAATAATGCTGAGGTATTTCAGATCTCAAGATTAGTGTATTCAATAGTAAGATTTGAACAGCCCCGACAAAAACCATTAATAGTGCAATGCACAAAGTGTCAAAACCTAGGGCACACAAAGGCTTACTGCCATCACCAGAGCAGATGCGTCAAATGTGCCGGCCCACACTCATCTGAGGTATGTCCGAAACCTAAAGAGGAGCCTGCAAAATGCGCACTCTGTGGTGAAGACCATCCTGCTAGCTACAGGGGTTGCATCGTTTATAAAAACCTCTATCGGCAGAGATCGCATAATACTGCACAAAAAAAAACAGAACAGAAGACAAATGTTGTTCCTGAGCCTGGAAATTTATCACATTTCCCAGAACTGCCTCACACATCTACCAGCCATCAGCACCCCACTACCTCAACGATCGCCGATTTACAGGAAGACATAAAGCCGCCTTCTCAAGCCTACACCAAGACTCTACAGCAGCCGCGACGTCAGACGCCTCAGAAAATTCAATCTAAACCCCAAACCTCTCAATCCAAGCCACAGATCCCCAAGGCACAGTCCCAACCTCCACGACATCCCATTCCTCCTCACCACTTACCTCTCCGTGTTAAACTTCCGCCAGAACACCCACTTCCAGTTCCATCACAGCCTTCTCTCATGGTAAACCCCTCATTACATCGACCAACGAAAGTTGATCTACCTCCTCGTCCCCAGTGTCGGGCTCAGCATCCAGCCAACACCCCTACTGACTTTCCATCTCAATCTCCTTATCCATATCCGCTCCAAGAACATAATCCCTCCGACATATATTCCATCCTATCTTCCTTCCTGATAGACCTACAACAAACTATCAAACCGCTGATAACCCTCCTCACTAGATTCCTCACAGAAATTCCATTCAACTTCCCGCGATGAATGTGAAGCCCCTAGCTGTCCTCTTATGGAATGCGAACGGACTAAACAACCGCCGAGACGAACTTGACATATTTCTTCATGACAATCAGATTGACATTGCCCTACTTACTGAAACTCACTTCACTAAACGTTCATATTTTTACATACGCGACTACATCACTTATAGATCTGACCACCCCGACAACACTTCCCACGCCGGTTCTTGCATCCTTATCCATAAATCCATTCCACATTCCCTTATTCCCTCTACTCCAAATGCGGTTATCCAAGCAACCTCTATCATAATATCAACTCGTCCCCTCCATCTTACATTATCAGCTGTATACTGTCCTCCTGGTAATTCTCTATCCTATAACCAACTAGAATCCTTGTTCCAATCCCTCGGATCACGCTTTATTGCTGGAGGAGACTACAACGCTAAACACCAACGATGGGGTTGTCGAACATCCAACCCTCGTGGCAACATCCTGTCTCATGTCTCCACTTCTCGTAGTTATTCAATTCTCTCTCCCTCGAATCCTACCTATTGGCCAACTTCCCTGAAAAAACGCCCTGATATCCTGGATATATTTGTCACATCCCAGATTTCTCCTTCCCATGTATTAATCAAATCCCTGGATGACCTCTCCTCAGACCACAGTCCAGTTCTGCTCTCATTACACTCAACCTTCATTCCTAAGCCCTCCTCTCCTTCATTGATTACAGGACGAATTAACTGGGAGCAATTTAATAACGATTTGGAAAGCAAACTAGACTTACGGATTCCACTAAAAACTAAACAAGACATTGACAGCGCAATAGAAATACTTACAGCAACAATAACACAAAGTATAAGAGATAACACTACCATAAACAGAAATAATATCACACAACAGACTAACCTGCCACAGCACCTTCGCATCTTGCTAAGCGAAAAACGCAGAGCAAGATCTAAGTGGCATAGGACTCGTTACCCATCAGATAAAACGTATTACACCCAACTGACTAACAAACTGAAAACGGAGATTAGAAACTTCAAAATCCAAAATTTACTTAGTGTGACTGAAAATCTTACGACTACTAACAAATCACTATGGACGACCGCCAAAAAGATCCTTAAATTCAAAGATTTTAATCACCCTCTCCTTACTGAAAATCAAACTTGGTCCAGATCTGATGAAGAAAAATCTCACATATACGCTCAACACCTCTTCAAAACATTTAATCCACACCCTGATATCCTCAACCCTATTCACATTGAGCGTATTGAAGCAGAACTGGATATCCCACTCCAAATGTCTCTCCCACCTAAGGCTTTTCATCCGTCAGAAATATCCAATATTATTCATAGTTTACCTTCCCATAAAGCTCCTGGACATGACCTTATTACAGCTCACATCCTAAAATCCCTTCCTCGAAAAGCTATCCTATTCCTCACATACATATATAATTCTGTAATCCGTACTACCTATTTTCCTGATACATGGAAACTATCTATAGTAAAAATGATCCCAAAATCCAAAAAGCCTCCAGAACTCCCATCCTCTTATCGTCCTATCTCCCTCTTACCCATAATGGGCAAGATCCTCGAAAAACTCATTCTAAAACGTATTTATCCCATCCTAGATAGTAACCGCATAATCCCAGACCACCAGTTTGGTTTCCGAACATCCCACTCCACTATCCAGCAATGTCACCGTGTGGTGGATGTTGTCTCCTCTGCATTGGAGCGTAGATTGTACTGCACAGGAGCCTTTCTCGATGTAGAACAGGCTTTTGATCGAGTCTGGCACCCAGGTCTCCTTTACAAAATCCGACAATTCCTTCCTCCTACATACTTTTTAATCATTCGCTCCTTTCTAACTGGCAGAACATTTAAAGTAAGTCATAAAGGTTCCTACTCATCCCTCTATTCCCAGTCTGCTGGCGTTCCTCAAGGCAGCATCCTCGGTCCTATCCTTTACACAGTATATACAGCTGACATTCCAACCCATCCTAACACCTTCATCTCCACGTATGCTGATGACACGTGTGTTATCAGTTAATAACGACCCATACATTGCATCCCAATCCCTTCAATTACACCTATCAAGCCTCGAGGAATGGTGTCGGAATTGGAGAATTAAAATCAATCCCAGCAAGTCCCATCAAATTACCTTTACCCTTCGTCGAAAACCCATGACTTCCTGTCCTACTGTATTCTTTAATAGTACTCCACTTATCCCTGTTGAACAGATTCGCTATCTGGGACTCTACTTAGACAAGCGTCTTACTTGGAACCCTCACACAAGATTGAAAAGACAAGAAACAGCTAGACGTTTCCGACTACTTCAACACATACTGGATAAGCGCTCAAAGCTTCATATCAATTACAAAAGACTTATTTATGTGACTGTTTAAGGCCTATATGGACTTATGGAATTGAACTATGGGGCTCCACCAAACCATCGAATTCCTCTCGTATCCAATCCTTGCAATCCAAAATCCTTCGCAAAATCCTAAACGCTCCTTATTTTGTCACAAATAAAACCATCCATAATGACCTTAACGTTCCATATGTTACCGATTTAGCCCATTCCAGATACCTATCATTCCACAATAAACTTCAAACCCATCCAAACCCACTAGTTTCCATCCTTGCATCCAATTCCATCCCGGACAATCCTCCTAGGCGTCTGAAGAGAAGATGGCCTCGGGACCTTCTATTATAGAACTTTATTAGAGTGCTGCCAGTGGGTAGTATCTCTACATGTCCTATCATGTATTATTTTCTCTCGTAGCAATTGTACTAGATGTATGTATTACAGTTGTACAACTCAATAAAATAATAATAAAAAAAAAAAAAAAATAGTTTAAATAATATTCTTTTATAAATAGCGTTCCAGTTTTCACTTATAAGTGTTTATCGGAGATTATTCTGGAAGTTATTTTCTAACATTCCAACGCAAAATGTGAACATATTGTTGCTAAGATGTTATTTTCAGTAATATTGAAAAATTCCAATCGGCGTATGCTTAATCAGTACATACTATAATGTATAATATAAATAATGTTTTGTATAACCTATGTATTATATTTAATGGTAATATTCATAGTCCACAAGTGTATTGAGGATTTTTGTCTTCATATCGATATTATATGTAATGTTATCTATTTTACAACAGCGACAAATGTCGTTTTGGTTTATTTATATTCAGTATCCGTCGTGTAATTTCTCCATACTTATAATTTTTTTAAATTTTAGGCAGCTTACTTAATTTGTAGGTACAAGGAATTTACACCGTTCATACTTAATTCCTCTTAGAGAACAAATCTTAAACGCAAATACTATTCAGATTAGGCATGCCTTTATTATTTAGACAACGTTGATATGTATATGAAGATAATTTTATCCTAACGATTAAACTTTTATAAATTGTGTGTCTTACAGTTCATGAAAGTTTTGTCCTATTTCATCTAAAGTAGATTGGGAATCTAATGAAGGCTTTATATTACTGAGGTCTGCGTGATTCCGTACAAATTACTTTTTTATGGAACTGTCTATCAGGAATAATATCTTTTTAAAAGAAGTTTCAAGAATTATATCTAAGTTTAAAAGCCTTACAGTTTATTATTATATAGTTTTTATATAAACACATAATCATGAAAAATCTTTATGTGAGCTGGAGTATTCGTATGTTTTATTTAAAGACATACGAATTAATTGTTTTTAAATCATTAATTTTGTGTAGCGAAAAGGCACAAATCAATAATTTTGTAATAATTAAAAACTTTATCTTAGGTCCTATTAGTTACAAGTTAATTTTCTAATTCAAACGTAGAGTTATATATTCCAGTTGTTGTAAATAAGTAAATACAGCTCCTAAATTTACATTTCAGCATGAAGATACATTTTAATATCTTTAATCTTATGAGTTATAAAGTTTATATTTAAGGTGATTTTTTAATTTTTAAATAAATTTTTAATATGTTTATATATATATACATACAAACATACATATATATAGAGTCCCTGGCCATATTAATGTGCCCACTGGATAGATTCGTTCTTTTTACATGTTTGCATTATCTTTTTGTATTACGCATACAAATCTAAAATGTAAATCGAGTTTAAATATTGGTTTTATAGGTAAGTTATCTGATAATAATATGAAATTGAAAAAATTAAGTTCGAAAATAATCTTTATTTTTTTAAAATATTTTGTGGTGTATTTTACATATTGATGAATAAAAACTATCAAAACAGTTAAAATATACGATGCAAATAATAAATCAATAATAAACTTAACTAATCCGACTTGTATTTAATGAAAAAGAAACAATAAATCCACAAAAATTTCAAACACAAATTATGCACGTCGTCAGTCGTAAAACAAAATGGCTGTACTAAAACCAATGCTGCCATTACTAAAAAAAATACTTTAAAAAACTTATGACACTGTTGCCATTACTAAAAGCAGAAGGCACGGGAAAGTATATAAAAAAATTAGGAAAAAACAAAAAGAAAATAATCTTTCTTGGTGGTCACATTAATATGGTCAGGGACTGTATATGTATATATATATATATATATACACACACACACACACACACACACACACACACACATACACACATGTATACATATATATGTATGTATATGTATGTTTGTATGTATGTATATAAACATATTAAAAATTTATTTAAAAAATCATCCTTAACATAAACTTTATAACTTAATTTAGACAGATTAATTATTTATTCTAGAACGACCCGTTGAGGTTCTGGGACCGTCCCTAGTGCTGACTCAGCCTCCAGGAAGTGGTTTACCATAATTGGAGGGAGGGTAAAGCTTATGATTTGTCAGTGGTCAAATCATTTCGTTATACAAATGCTGGTTTAAACGTATTTCTTTAAAATGTCTTTAGAACATTTCAATAAACGTTCATTTATTAAATATTTCTTTGCAAATAATTTTAAAAAATAAATATAAAAATATATTTATCATAAAGAACCTATTATATAATGAATTTGTTTTTTGATCAGAATCTTATGAATACTCCTCACATTGACATGGAAACATTAGTAGAGATGATTTGAATTGAAATTGCTATTCTAAAGTTCTCTTTCTTATAATTATATTTTTTTTTTTCATTAGATTGTAATTGTTACACTGAACTGGTAAGCTGTTATCGCTGGTATATGATATTATAGAGATCTAATTATTTTCATTATGAGACGACTAATAGTAAAATATATTAAACTAAGTCATTAAAACACAGTTAAACTGTTGGTGAGGCCACATATTTCATTTTCTTATGATGATATTTAATTTTTATAATCAACATAAAAATAAACTGAATTCGGCTAAGGGATGTTATAATCAACTCTGCTGGTGTTAATAATTGTTTGTAAAATAGTTTCTTTATCCCTTCGCATAATAGTTGATTATGGGATTTTGGAAAAATATAATAAAAGGTCGGAAAACTTATCGTTACAACTTCTTGTACTACTAATGAAGTCTTATCTACTTATTTTCATTATTATATCATTAATATAAAAATTCGTTCATCGAGAATGACATACAATTATTAATGTTTAATTATTTTATCTTATGTGCAAAATCAGAATTTTATTCTTCATTACTTTAGTGCGGTCTGCGTGGTTGCGAACAAACAACTTTTTTTTTGTTGAGCTGCCTGTCAAGAATAAGTTCTTCCTAAAAGAAGTTTCCGGATTTCAATCTAAGTTTATTAACTATCACTTTGGAGTTAGTAGTTTATTATTATTTTTTCAATTGAACTTATGGTCCTAGATCATTTTCAGAAATAGGGTACATAAACACTTTATTGTTCTTAGACAAAAAAATCTCAGATACTCGACTAATGTATATTATTTTTAGAATTTTATTGAACTAATCTAAGGGCTAGAATTAAATTAGAAAAATCAGATTAAATGAAATTAGGAGCAGGATTGTGACACGATTTGTGAGCACATTCATATTTTTATTAAAATAAATGGGATCTTTATATCATAATTGTTCTCATTTTTCAAATCCGAATGCGACAGATAATTTATTCAGTGTTCTAACAGGCATTGATGATTGACCCTATCGGATCTGCCGACCGTCTTAGGGTTCTTTCAGCCTCTATACATATGGCACCTTTAATTAAGGGCAAACCCTATGGTTAATTTCGATCTCAAAAAATTCCCTTACTGCACAACCATTATCTTGGAAACAATGGAAATCACTGAACGTATTGAATCCAAGACGCTTTATAAGTTGCTGGGGTACAGGTTTTATTTAATATTGCAGTCACAGTGCATCTAGTGTATTTGTTAATTTAGTTGCATTTGGACTTGGCTGTTAAGCTTATTCTCGGAAGAATAGAAACAGTACTGTCCCTTCAATGTTGTTTTAATTTTTCATTTGAACTAATTTATTTTTAAATACTGTTGAATTTAATTATTAATTAAAGTATTCTCCTACTGATGCACAAATACATACTTTAAGGCTCATCGATCTACCCTTAATACAATCCCTTCCGGGATCGTATATTCCGCTCCTTAGAAGACGTTTTAGAACAATCGTTTTAAAATGTTTACTTTATAGGACGATGATCGATTAATTTTATAAATTGACGACGATGTTCTAAGTATTTAGATTGAGGGGGGGGGGGGCGAAAGGAGGATCTATTAACTGTAATCAATTTGGGAGGATCATTAGTCGACTAGAGTTCCGTGCCGCCTAAAAGCTGTAACCGGATCTGTTTCATCTCTCAGGCTAAATGTCTTTCTTCCGCTCCAGATTCTCCGCTTCGTAACTCAATTGATCCTAGATGGTCCTTTTTATAGCCTTTGCCCTATCTTATCTGTTCTTCTTCTACATTTATCGCCATTACCTTTTATTCGTATACATCTGCGGTCATTTTCGAGGTCCGCTGGGGTTATTACAAGGTGTTCGATTTTAGTCACAATACTTAGCGTTCAACAATGTTATTGGATTACGATTTGGAAACTGGAACACAAAAACTTTGATAGGGAATGAGGTAGATTTCCGAGGTTAAGAAGAAAGGGATTGGAGAATTAAGGCTAAACGATGACTATGCTCTTATATATGCTGGAGTTCCTCAAGGAAGTTTTACAAAACCAGGCGTCGGTATTGCTATGACACCAACAATGTTTAAACAAATGGAGGGAACCTATATCATCGAGGATAATTGCTGCTAATGTTTTGTTGGCCATTGGGAAAGTTAATGATAAACACCGAAAAAATCTGAATTTGCATATGCGTATTACAATACCCTTGTTTGGGTTTGCGCACGGTTTGGTTCAATTGGGTTAGGACTCGGATACTGTAAAACTAGGTACAAATGTGGTAATGATCGCACCAAAAGCGTAGATGAGCATGGCTGATTCAGCTTCCAAAACCTTATATTCTGTTATAATAGGTGGCTTATTTTTTATTAGTTGAATTGGAACCATTTTTTTCTTTAGTGTACGCAGTTGGCGGCCCCATCGCCCACTTTTCTGACTGCTACCAGCCGTTTGTTCTCCATGGTAGTTACACCTCTGTAAAACCTGGCTCTTGTTTTCCATAACAAGAGTAGGAAAGTATTTTAAATCCAAATTTAAAAAAAAAAAACACTAACCCTTTTAATTCTAGAAAATGGTTGACAAACAAAACAAATATTGTTCTGTTAACAAAAATTAATGTAGCACATGTTGTTTGAATCAGTAGTAAAGAGCTAGCAGACAAATGTACTCCAATAAAAAGTAGTCGTTCTGAATTTGCTAAGTGAAACAAATGAATGCTTTTAGCGCAGGCTTTGGTACATACAGCGTAGTACTAAAGAACACTAGTTTCACTAAAGTAGTGTGCGCTTTCCAAGTCTTTAACGTACTTTGTATTACCTAGGTATTCAAACAGATTTCCTTTTATTATTTCCATTAAGATAAAATATATATTTATACCAGTCATTGATCATAATAGTCCATCCTCTCTACCGCTCGTACAGTATGAGGTTTATAGGAGTCAGTAAAGAATTAATTAAATCTTTACTCGATGTCCATCTCATTGTTCGGAACCTTTTTTCTACTTCGTTGGGCAACTCTTCTTTTACCAATAAATCCAACTTGCTGTAATGCATGTAATTTGCTAATGCATTCTATTAGCAGGCATCCCTAGTATGTCCATTTCATGGAACAGAATAGAACACGAGTTTCTTAGAGCAGGGAATATATCTAATCATTATTACGGATTCTCCACTTACTGGACTCAATGTCGAACGCAGATCTGTATATTTTCATTAATATTCTGTTTTCTAAACTCCTCAAGCTAATGCTTACTGTTGTGGAAAGATTCCAAGTTTCCGCACCAAAAGTATTCATTCGTACATAGTTTTCTTCAAACATATTTGACGGCCTGAATAAAATCAGTTCCGTAACTACAATAGCACTCAGTTCGTCATTTTGTTCAAGTTTATACTTATTCATGTCTAATGCAATAGGAGTCTGGCCTCGTCCTCAGACCTTTATGCTTTGTTTTCTTTTCATCATCTTATTTATCTTTATCTCTCATTGTCCAGTGTTATAAACAACTCTATTATGTATTGGGTATCTGAAGGTCTAGATTTCGGCGTTAGCAAATATCTGACTAAATGAATATATTACATTAAAAAAATCCTGTCAACCATGCATTGTCTTCGGTTCATTTCCTGGTAGAGACTACTGTTTCCAGGAAAAAGGTGGTGAAGAGAGGTAATTCTACCAAAATCATGCTCAACCTCCAGGTTCTTATCCTAGGATAGATGCTGTCGGGTCAAAGAGGGTCTAAAAATCCCAAAGGATTTATCCCCTGTTTTAACAGATTAAATAAAATATGTCACAGCCGGAAGAGAAACCGGTACGTTCGGCAACTCAGTGCTCTACCACTGCGTTTCTACAATAATATACATTATTGTATGTAATGGCTCTTTGTGGATTTCACTCATGTCTTTTATAATGAGTCTTCATCTTTGAATCCAATACACTTGTTACCCTAATTAAGGTTTGAGGAATGATTGGGTCTCAAGCTGGTGGCGATTAATTGTATAATAACTTTGGAGAGCCACGTAAGCTTGGAGAATTATATGCTAATACACCGCTAAGCTTTGCTCGGAGCCGGTGGTGAAGTTAGATTGAGGTTTGAAAACTCCACTATGCCATCAGCCTCGGAATAATAGAGCTATCTCGTCTTCTTGTTATGTTATTTTACTTGAATTTTTTGTTCGATTAGAGTTTTAATTAGGATCTACAGTATGGTGAGTTTGGTATGTTATGTTACTATGTACTATAAAACTAGAATCGATAAGTTTTTTAATGATAAGATCGAGGTTCGCTTTGTATTTGTTCTTTACCTGGGTATAATATACTCTACTCTTTAACTTGGACACTTTTTAGTACATGATTGTGCCATTAGAAAGGCAATTCGCATCTTATAAGCTTCAAATTCGTTCTGAAATATCCAGACATGGGTTTACTGATGATTCAGTAGACATTGAATGCAATAAATATAAGGCTCATGAAAATAGAGGTGGGGGTAGCTGGATGTATAAAATGTTGAGATACTGAACTATAGTGTAAGTCCCGGCTTCGAAGACAGATAAGTATTCTGGTAACACCCCTGATGAATATACATATCCTCGTAGGAATCACTCAGCCTCTATAAATGAGGTAACCTTAATTGGAGATAAGCCTGGCTGATTGATATCGACGATTTCTTTGGAGAAAAAACATTGATAATGTATAGATGACGATGGTATAATTATCATGTTATAATCATGAACTAAGTATTTTGGTGCAATGTCAGTTAGTTGCGATTTTGTTTTTTCAAATTCATGTTTAATATTGTTTTGTTATATTTAATGTGATAGAATAAATAGAGTAGTTTTCTATTCTGAATGTACTTACCTTGAATTCTACCCTGAGTTACAGTTGATTTAGCCCAGAACTCCTTTAGCCGAGTTTAGGGGAGAGGGGATTTATTGGAGTGTCAATATATGCTAATAATTTAAATTTGAAATTTTAATAATTAAGACCTTAGTTGATTTAGAAATGTTAAAGATTACAGTGTTTCTAAAGTTTTGAGCTTTCATTTCTGTAGGCTGTTCTCATGACCGTCTATGTTTTTTTTTTATATATTTCATTATCGCTTTATGGGGGAATAGGATAGCCTATTGTGTAGACCACTAATTCGCTATACAGAGGAATCCGCGTTTACCTCCGTCAGTGACAGATAATATAATCTGTTAATATAATATAAATAAATAATATAATATAATGACAGATAATATAATCTGTTAACAATCCCGGTCGGACCTACGGGAGTCTACAGACCCTGATATTACTCACCTAATTTCTATGTGGTTATTATCCGTAATTGGGGTAAAACCCAGGATTTGAGCGTGGTCTAGGACAAATTCAACATGAAACAGTTCAGTCTCTACAAATATACCTTTCGTGAGATGTAGAGGTATTGATGATATTATAGTTTTACCGAAATTATCTTATTCTTCTCTTTATCTTATTTGTATCCTGATTTCTGGCTTGAAAATGGATAAAAGATTTGGCTGTAACGTCGATTTCAGAATAAGAAATTTACATCGAATTTACTCATATTATTTATTCCTTCGTAATTTTATACAATTTGGAGACAATTTTCGTTTGCAGGGCTTAAAAAGAGGATTCTATTATTATTTGAGATTGTGGAGAAGACATTATTAATTTAAATCTTGGACATAATGAGAATATAAACAGTAGGACTTATCTTCGCTCGCCACTAGGGTATAAATTTAGTTCCAGTTTCGGGAGCATTTTGTCAGCAATCCAGAAGGCGACCTGCTAAGTCTCTTGGCGCACATAAATCATTTCCTTCTTAAGCACTCTGTGGTCCAGCCTTTGTGCTGTTGGCGCTTCCTGTCACGGCTTAAGTACTGTAAAATTAATGTTTTTTTCTTCTTTATAATAAATTGTTTATATTTTTGTTTATTAATGCAGTCCAATTTTACATATGAATTAGGTTGATAACTAGAAAGTACTTAAGGAGAAAATAGAGACTGGTTTAAAGGCAGAAAAAGCTTAATTTTAATAACCTACCTGCGAGTATTAAAATTAAGCTTATTCTGCTTTTGTAAGCTTAAAAATTAAGCTTACGAAGAATATTGGATGTTACCAAACCCATATTCACTGAGCATTAAGTTAACGTAAGTATAGCATCATAAAGATAGAAACAGACTTTTAATACGTGCTGGGACGACTAGTAAATGTCCTATTGATAGGCTGTGTGTTGTGCTTGGGAGTATCGTAAGGGATTTTACTGGCTTGAGTTTTGTTGATAGTTATTTCGGCATTGCTAAGCCATTTGTTATTATTTAATTGAATCATATTTTTCCGTTCTCCAACCTTTTTTTTATCATTAGATGAGTTTTAGCACCTCCAGAAACTAAATGTGAATTTTTATACTCGTACGTTTTTTCAATTATGATTTAAGAATATATCCTAACTTTATTGTGACTATAGTAATTATAGGATTTAGTGCGTCCTAAAGCTCAATGCCGGAAATTTTTGCTCACTGATTACCCTATTGCCTTCAACTGGTTACTACCCAAATAGAAAACCTTTTGCCTCTGTTATTGAAGCAATAGTACTTTTAGTTTTATTTATTCTCTTGTTGTAAATGGTAATTCCCCTTCAGTGAGTTAAACCAGTTCTGATCTGAGAAATCTCTAATTTATACATATTTTACATATCAGTCTTAAATTAGACAGAATTCCATGTCATTGACATGTTACATGTTAGTCTTAAACTTTGTTGACCATATTTTTATAGATTATTTTCTCCCAAATAGGGTGATTTTCGGTATTTAATGTTTGATAATAATTTTTTGAGCCGTGGCTTTACTATTGAGTATAAAATAATGTTGTATGCTGAAGGGAATATTGCAGGAATTAAAATATAAAAACTTCTTATTGTGGACATTAACATTTAAAATAATTCTAAGTATTTTCTGCCTATACCTAAATAAATACTATACCATAATTAGTATTTATTTGACAAGTCTATTGTTTACAACTATCTGTTATTTATCTATTTTTTTCTGACTCGCTAAATATATTACATTTGATACTTCGTTCTTGGCTTTTCTATATTGCATAATTGCATTGCATTTGTTTAGAGCTGTATAGTTTCTGTGTTTTTTTTATCACTTTATATAGTTTAATAGAGCCTGATAAATCATAAATTTTTAATAAGATTCAGTTTTTGTCTTTAATTTTACTCTTCAAGTATCCTGGATTTTATAAATCTTAATTCAGGGGCTGATTCAAGGAATCATATTCTGGGGGGTTATCCTTCCATATTCCATATTTCAGCTTATCAATGACGGCGCATTGCCATTCTTCGGACAGGTGGGATTACGGATTAGAGTTAAAAAAAATATGTATAAAAAATGAATCAATTTTTCCACTTTATGACACTTCAGTGACAGTTCCAACCTTTAGCTCTCGTACCGAAGTCCAGGGGAATGATTTGTTTATAATTAGTCTTTTTTATGTTTTCATTTACTACATTAGTTAATTTTTGTTGTCAATGGCAGAAATAAGTTATTCATCGAAAGCTGCAATACTCTTTATTGTTAGTTGTGTTACTTAGACTTGAGGAAGTGGGGTAACTCAGTGCTAGAGCGCAGAGTTACCATACTGAAGGTCCCTTGTTCATTTCCGGCTGTGCCAGATAATTTTTTTTATCAGTTAACAGTGGGGACAGACCTTGTGGGTTCTGCAAATCATCCTAGGGCTCACCCTGCCTCTATAAACTGGACACACTAAATTGGGGAAAACATTCTAGTTAAGCTTGATCTAGGACAAATCACATATCTGTTCAATCGTTGTCCAAGAAACAGTACAGTACAGTCTCTACTATGTACTTTACTAAGACATTTATGTTATATATATATATATATATATATATATATATATATATATATATATATATATATATATATTTATATATAATGGGTTTAGTAGTACAGGTTTTTAATTATTTTAGTACTCAATCTTAAATATTAATCTTAAAATTTAATTTCATTCTTAAAGACATTGTTTAATTATAAAGCTTAAACATATTAATTATATATCTATATATATCCATTAGTATATCTTAATTTTTTGAATCGCCTATTAACAAAATAACAATTATAAAGTAGTTCAATTCGTTCTACATATTATAGTATCTTATTTAATTTTATATTTAAAATTAGGAGATATTATTTGAGTGATAAACGTGATATATTAGTCAGTGATTTTTATTTTATTTTTTTTTTTTTTTGGCGAGAATACGGTTTTCGCCATGTTGATATTCGGATGAGACATCATCAGAAGGCGATTAGGTTGGATTCTATCATCGGTTTTGTATAAGAACCCTTTCTACTCTGGAATATATATAGCACATTTTGGCATCATCTGTGAACGACTCCGACCAAGTGGATGGAGATTTCCGTTTGATTCCTTTTTTCATTCAGAGCGATCATAAATTTAAATAACTTTTAGAATAAAAAAATGTTCCAAACTATTTTATTTTTTAATTTTTTATAATTATTGGTCATTTTTTATGAGTTATAAATATTTTTATTTTTTAAAGAGAAAAGATAGGCCCTCGACCGGGATTTGAACCCGGAACCTTTGTCTCACCGTGACATCGCTCTGCCAATTGAGCTATCAAGGCCCCTCCCGGTCGAGGACTAACCATCTCTCTTTTAGGTAGATCCTAAAGCCCCAGTGTACTCCCGCCATTTTTGCGATGAATACACTAGAACGAAGTTCTTTGAACATTAATGCGATGTCACGGTGAGACAAAGGTTCCGGGTTCAAATCCCGGTCGAGGGCCTATCTTTTCTCTTTAAAAAATAAAAATATTTATAACTCATAAAAAATGACCAATAATTATAAAAAATTATAAATAATAATATGACGAAAGTCAATAAGATCCTAAATTAAAATTAATGTTCAAAGAACTTCGTTCTAGTGTATTCATCGCAAAAATGGCGGGAGTACACTGGGGCTTTAGGATCTACCTAAAAGAGAGAAGGTTAGTCCTCGACCGGGAGGGGCCTTGATAGCTCAATTGGCAGAGCGATGTCACGGTGAGACAAAGGTTCCGGGTTCAAATCCCGGTTGAGGGCCTATCTTTTCTCTTTAAAAAATAAAAATATTTTATTTTTTATTTTGAAAGTTGTAATTCGGTAATTATACTATTAAATCATAGTACGTGGTATACTATTATGAACGAGATTTGATTTGTAATAACATCAATAAGATAACCAAGGAAAACATTTTCAAACAAATAAGGAATACTGGTTTGTTTGATCACTATAATTAATTCACCTCTAAATGTTTTATTCACTAAATTAATATAATTAAACGAACTTTAATCAAATTACACGTTACTAAAATATAAACTTGTCTTTAAAATTTCTATTTCTCACCATCCACAGTAATACACAAAGGTTTAAACAAATAATGAAAAATATTAAATTAATGCAGTTTTTTCATCAATCTAACATTATCGGTCATTATTAATCATATAATTACTTAAATGTTGTTAATTTAAGATGTTACGTAATTAAAGCAGCACTGTAAATGAAATATGTTTATATTAAGTATAATCAACATAAAAAAACATATTGCTTAGTTCAGTACCTGACATAATTCCAAATTCTTATAAATAGGTTTGGTATTAATTATTGATATATATATATATATGTTGTTTTATGATGTTATATTGATTTTTCATTTTTTTTAAATTACTTAAAACAGGTGTGTCTATTCTTTCGGGGCCTATGATCATTTAACCATTATTTCTAGTTGTTTAATGTAATGAATAATTTAATTTATATTCAATTGTAACTAGTGAATACGAATCTGAATACGATAACAAAGTTTTCACATACAATAATATATTGTGATGACGTTTGGTTTTTAAAAAAAATATTTATGCCCTAATTTTGGAATGCAGAGTTTTAATGGATTAACTGTAAATGGTTATTAGACATTTAGAACTCCAAAACGACATTGTATATAATTGGTATATTTCTCCAGCCCAAGTTAATAAGTGGTTAAGTCTGACTTTCTCCAAAATGAGTTTTTTGTAATTAAGTAAGCGAAATCGGGTTAATTTCGTAGTTTATAAGGGGCTAAGTAAGGCATTGACTTGAAAAGGAATTATAGTTTATATTACAATTCCATTTAAAGCCAAAAACTACGAGAATGATTCGATTTCGGTTATCTGAAAGCAGTTAACTCCCTGTTGACAAAATCAGACTTCACTACTTATTCACCGGGGATGTAGATATATTGCTAGGTACATTTAAAGATCTTTGAATGAATGTTTTATTAGGAAATTTTCGTTTATTTTTAATTGAGTTATATGTCAGGTCAGGGTGCAGCTGTATTAAGGATTGAAATGGGTTACATTTAATTAAAGTATTATTGTAATAAATATAATTTAAGTTTTTATGAAATTGGATTTAATTGTACTGTGAATTTGAAGGGAAAATTACTTAATCTCTTCTCTTTAATCAATTTTTTTTATTGCAGTAGTTAGTTTCCAGATGATTAGTGTAGTTGGATACTACACTTAAACCTTTTGGAGCAGAATAATTAACCGCGATAGACCCTTTCGGTATGGTAGTGTTTTAGTAGTTGCTTGGAGAAGTAATATTGTATGGTTCAAGTTGCTGGATCCTTAGAGTAGGGTTTATGGTTCCTTCAATTGGCCAATAAAGTTTTAACGATAATTGTTATTGCTTTTACGCGGCTGTATTACCCTCTGTCTACTTGGTCTCCATTATTAAGATTTTTTGGGTACTCTCCAATTCCTTTTAGTTTCTATACCACCATTGTTAATCTTTTCATTGTTCACATAATTGGTTTACACCATCTGATTAAATTCCAACTTTCAATACAACTTTTCTTTTTTTTACAATATAAAAGAAGTTTACTACTGGAACTCTTGAAGAAACATGGATTCAGTACCTGGCAGAGACTGTCTTCTTTTTATGTAAACAGCCTTTCACATCGGCTGAGGATACATTTTATATATTGGATAAACCTCAAAAAGGTCTGCAGATATCACAAGTTTGATCTGGGGGTTTTAATAGAATAAATATTTATCTGCCTCTGCCGTATTCGAACGCGTCAACTTCAGCACTATACACAGCTCCATACACTGAAACATCTTGCTCCCTGTTTTCTCTATTGTGATTGTTGCTTAAGAATGAATATGTGTACTACTAATATACAATACTAGTTTGTGGTTGGAAGTGTATCCCACAAATTAAGAACTTGAGATAACGATATGAAAGCTTACAACACATTAAACAATAACGAAGGTACCGGATAGTAAAATATTATTTATCTCCAGCTGGTATAAAAACATGTGTTTTGGCTCAATTAATTAGGACTAAAGTACGTCTTTTCTCCCTGTGTATTAGAAATTGAGTCAAAAAGTTAACTTTATTGCTTGTTCACGTAGGCTTCCACGGTCTGCGGTATTGTCCATATGTTCTTTTTCCGGGATGGACCGCGTGGTGTTGGTTTTGATTGCCAAGCTTTCGCTCATCGTGTTGTGAGCTTTCTCAGGGCTAGTTAGTAAATGAAGAGCGGATGTTGGAGTCAAGGTGTATATACCTCAGGGGTGGGGGGTCTCGGTCGAGCTTTGCCTTCGCATTGGCTCTTTGTGTCGAGTCCGTGGGCTGTGTTGTGTTCGGGTGGGTTCATGTGTGTTCGGTATTGTCGTATGTGTTTGGATGGTAGGTTGATGTGTTGGTCTTTTGTTTTATGGCAGGATAACAGTTTTTGCTAAGTTTGTAACCGTCTTCCTTATTGAAATTATTGGGTTCTTTAATTTCAATGGCCTCTCTTATGGTGCGAAGGTGATAATTAGTTTCTTTAATCAGTGTGGTTGTGTTTTCGAAAGGTATGTGGTGGTTGGTGTTGTAGAAGTGTTCTGCTACAGCCGATTTTTCCGTCTTAAAGATTTTGACACTAGATATGTGTTCTTTTAACCTTCTTTCGATGGTCCTTCCGGTTCCTATAGATGCCTGGGGTACGTAGTCCTAACTTGTCTTTGGGTTTCGGTAGGATGTGAGATATTGTTTTGTCTGTGGAGAATGTGGTCTTGATATCGTGGTTCTTTAGAATCCTGGCGATCTTTTCTGAGGTATCTTTGATGTAAGGAATGGTTGTCTGGGTTTTGGTTTTGTTGTCGGTTTCTTTATTGTATTGTTTTTTGAGTTTTCTCTTATTCCTAGGGAATAAAGTAAAAAGATGACAACCTAATTCGTCTAAATAATGTAGGTTTTGTACTGAAAATGTTCTGGGTTAGGTTAGTACACCTGTCACACCGGTCATTAAAATCAGTTGTTGTTTCAAAACATTGAAATTTTAAAATTCAAATTTTTAATTAATTAAAATTCAAATTTTTGAAGTAAGCTGATTTTATAATATAAAATATTATAGCGTATTGTTTGCCTTTTTACATCCCATCTGGAGATAAAATCTTGTATGCCCCTCGGGACTAAATTGATCACTATTCCCAGCAATACTTTACTCCCTCGGCTTGGCCTCGTGAGTAAAGATAATTATTCGCTCGGGAATAAACTCGATTGTTCCCTCACTTTCGCTCGGGAACAAACTCGAATTGTACAAACTTACAGCTGAGAGAATAATGATCTTCTTTAGTCCCTAGGTGCATAAATAACTATTTTTATATCGACCTAAATTATGAGTAGCTATTAATACATAATACTTATATTGTAGTATCCCTTATAATATACTAAGGGATAAAGACGTTTAAACATTAAAAACTGAGTTTTTAAAAGATTAAAATAAATGTTAAACATGAAAATATGATATAAGAATGTTGATGATAAGCTATAACAAAATTAGTAACCACAGTTACTAACATATAGTAAATATGTACGATCAATAATCATATTACTACAATATACTCCGCATTTGCCAAAGCCTAATAGCCCAGTATGTATGAATAATTTCGAATGATTGGTTATAATATGTGCATATACATTATGTATATATAATAATTGATAATATAGAATATGATTTACTGTCATTTTCCCTTCCCTTTTTTCCCGTTCATAATGTACTTTTATACAATGATGAATTGTTTTAATAGTATTTCAGAGTTTTTCAAATGTTTACTTATTAATAGTTCGATGGTTAAATTTCATATGTATTTTTATGCTCGAAACTCATTCTGTGTTTTATTATTAATGTTTAACGATATCTGAGAATAAAATATAGACACCATTTGTATTCTTTTTAATATTTCTGGTACAAATCTTGATATAGTATAGATTGTTACAATTAGAATTATACAACTTTGTTTAAAGAGCTCATTACTATAAAATTCAATATGTCTTTTTCGTATCTATCCATCTATCTATGTGTGATGTAAATTTTTATATTAGAAATTATCAACTTATAGATATAAGTTGTTAGTTTCTTTTTAAACATAAATGTGTACTTTCATTTTCCCCCATCCTATGAGAAAGTATAATTTTTACCCCGTTTATTTTAAGTAATCTAATACAACACGTCGAAGATTTACTTTTTTAATGTCCGTAGTTTTTGTTTCTTTATAATTAATCTCGAAATTAGTTCTCTACTTTTTAAAACGGGTGTGCAAGAGGACAGTGTATTCTTATTTGAAATCATTAAGAGATATGCTGATTACATAATTCTAGAAATGTTTTGAAGTGGCTGCAAAAAAAGACAAATTTAAGTAGAAAATATTTAGTGCTTAGGTAAGGTTAAGTTCGTGCTGAAAGTTTGTTCTGGTCATTCTTTGCGCGTTTAATGTCTAGACTTTTCTTTTTATCACCAAAAGCACTATGGTCCTGTAAAATTTATATTTTGAATTTTCAAGCTTCCCTAATTTTTATTAGCTGTGTAACCTTAGACAATTAATAAAATCATGATTTAACTTACAAATAATCTTGGACCAGCCAAGATACCACAATTGAAGACTACTGGATAAAAGCGAGGTAACTAAATTTTTCGTAATGCTAAGGAAAGAAAATTTGCCTCGCAACATATCATCATTTTTTTTTTTTTTATTGGTATCATTATTTGATTAAGTCTATTTGGATTACTGGTCCTATCTATCTGGCAATGAAGAGTCTATTGAGTGGCTTGAAGCTCAACTTTGAAGGAAAGATGCCTTACCTCGAACTTCCCCTGGCATCGTTCGGATAATTAAGTTCGTCTTGTTTACAGAATTACTTTTTCAACCAATTTTAGCCGTTTGAACTCGTTTTTCTCTTGTGACGGAATCATGTTCGCCTTCGCAAAGATATTCGGAAACCTCTATATCCAAATTATGAGAAAAAATAGAGTTACCTCGTTTATCACCAATTATTGTTTTATTTTATTTTTTATTTGCTAATATAATATTTTTTATTTTATTTTTTTCTTGTCTGTGGTGGTAGGTTAACAGTCATTACAATATATTTTTAATACCTGTTCCTGTACAGCCCCTGAAGGGTTATGGGTTATGATAGGACCGTTACAGTTTCTTAGGTCAACGGTTGTGTAGGAAATTGGTTTGGCCGAGGCACTCATGACTGATAGTCTTATTGTTAATTATGGTACTAAGAGGCTTGATGCGCCTCAATCGTGTGTCATGTTTTTTATTCAAATAAATGATTGAAGATAACCACTTTCCTTATATACTTATCGTTATAATGTCTATTATTTTATATTTAAATTATTCCTCCAGGAATGAGGAAAACGCTGTTAATATATTGTAAATTATCCTTTTTTTCTATCATTACGATTGGCTCATTTTGGTTTTATGTTACAACATGTACAGTTCTGTATGCTAAACTATTTTATTATATAAATAAAGGTCAAATATTAAGACCCAGAGTTTTTTTATCGTATATTTCTACCAATTACGTATCTAGAAACTAGTTATTCCAATTCTTTTCAAATAGGCTTGAAACTGTTAGTATCATTTTATTTTAAAAAATGTCAAAAATCTTAAAAATTATATTCCCTCGCTTTGTCTGTTATTAGTTGTAAATTACTCATTTGATGTTACATAATATACCATTTTTTTAAAGGTGTTTTCGTCTGGACAAGCATGAGTTATTCTCATAATTGGCCTAGGGCACAAAATTCACTTTAACTAAATTTAGTTTTACGTTTTTTCCTAAAATTTTTGGAATGATCACTTTAAGGAAGCCATATTAGGATATAGTCTAAATGAAGAACTTGCACTAGACATGAAGACCTGGAATGGTAATTAGAGATAATATTATTTTGGAGAGTTAATAACTTGCCTTTTGGCAAACTTTACACTACTTAATTACTTAATAGCTCAAGTGCTTTCCCAGAATGAATATTGTTAGCCCGTATGTTCTAAAAACGTTATTCGATTTATATTGCAGAGGGTTCACTGTTGAGTAAGTCCAGTCCCTGAAGTGCTTTACGATTTACATGTTATTTGTTAGTCCAGTGGTGGATTTATGTTATCTCAAGGGTCTTGTAGCACTTTGCGGCCTGTAAGCAGGCTTACATATTAATACATACATACATATATATATATATATATATATATATATATATATATATATATATATATAAACCTGTACCACTACAACCCATGAAGGGTCTGGGGTTCAGTACATGGTAGAGACCGTACTGTTTCATGTACAACGGTTCTGCAAGGAAGTGACGTCCTAGGTCACGCTCAACCGCCAGATTCCCCACCCCCTTATTTTGTGTATCCTATTTTTTTAATATTTCATAGAGGCTGGGTGGGCCCCAGGAGGTTCCTAGGACCTATATGATAGATCTCCCGCTGCAAACAGACTAAATAAAAATCATGGCCTTGAACTGAAACAAATGTAAGATTTCGAAATAACCTTTTGTAATGGGTTAGGTAATGTGGTTGTTTAAGGGAGCCCTTTTTAAATTTTTAATTATTTACTATATATGTTTAAGTATTCGTTGATTCGTTATCGTGACGTGAAGTGATTTATAATCTTTTTTTTCTTTTTTAAATAAAAAAAACACTTAATTATGTTGTAATGTAGTTAATAACTCATGTTCAACCTTCGTCTAAAATAATGTTTTATTATTCAGAGGCAATTTCATAAATAACAAATGATGTTATTTCGGAACCATTATTCTGATTGTTTACTCTGGATGTTCTTATTTAATTTCATTTTTGTTTTTTGTTTTTCTCAATGTATATCCATACACGGTATAGTGAAGTTGAAATTTATATAAAAGTCGGTAAACTTTGCCAATATGAGCCTTTGGAACCATCGTATTAATTAATATTTATAATTGATGGTGGATGAAATTTTAATAAGATGCGATTTTTCACTAGTAATTTTTAGAGATATTTTATAAAAAATTATAATCTTAATCTTCTTTCGTTTCTCTTAAGCTTTTTTTTCGTTATTGTAAACTAGCTATTCACATTTAATGTTTCTGATAAATATATATTTTGAATTTCCTTACGTGTTATTCGATTATTCCTAGTGTTAGTGGATGAGCACAAGCAAAAGATGCCAGGGTGTTCGGTTATAATTAAAATAATATACTGCTTTTTATTTTAAAATGCCTTAATAGATATTCGTACGAAGCATATGTAGTGGGGCAAACCAGTTCGGTCTTCAATTTAAAAAAAAAAAAATTATGATATGAGAATAAGTTTAAAATCTATGTGATCAGAGTTTAATATTAAAAATGGAATAAATGATTATTTCAACATTAATTATAATGTCTTCATCCGTAACTGAAGTAATGTAAAATAATTCTGAGTGTATTCCTTGGGTGCGTTTCCTTTTAGGTTAAGTCTGATTGGTGTTGGCTTTTTATGAATTTTTTTTCAGCATTAAGTTTTGGAAAATCTAGTTTTTTAGTTATATCATATTCCAAAAATAATGTTTTTCATATTAATTATATTTATAATGTTAAAGACAAAAATTGTATTATTCATTATATAATAAAATATTTGTATGTAATATCAAGACGGTTGAAATGAGATGGTCCTTTGGTGGCCATAAAAATCCATTTAGAGGAGAAAGATTATTGAATTCAGTTATAAATAGATACAAATATTTAAAAGTATGAACTTATATTTGTTTGAGGTACGCCGTTTCGTTTCTTTGTACTCCTTTTTATTTCTTATGTTGAGACTAGTAACAACCAAAAGTGGTTGTTGTTAGTCTCAATATAAGTCTTCAGTGCTAGCTTTCTAGACAGTTATTAGACATATCATTTACATGTTAGAATCATCATGAATAGTAGATATGATTGTAGTTGCTGCTTCGAACTACTTGATAAGGTGCTTTCGATGCTAGTGGCGTCTTGCACTCTAAGCAATCTCTAGTCTCAAATAGCAACGTAGGAATAGACAGTCGAATGCATTTCTATTTCTTTCAGCCCTTCACTTTAATGGTTTGTTTGCTAATATTTCATGTGTATTTTTATTACCGATAAATCCGAAGTACCAATGCAAAAAAATGCGTTATGTGTATCATTTTGAACTTTCAAATAAAGTTCAAAGTGATGGGCATTCTGTCTTCAAATTTACATCATTACATTTATTTAATAGTAATTAGAAGATAATGATCACTTCCTATCTCAAATCCTCTTTTGATTCTGGCATCCTGTATTTCCCGCGGTTCCTCTTTTTTAACCAGAATATAATCTATAATAGATTTCTTATTCCTTCCTTGCTCTTCTCTGGTATATTTATGACATTCGTTTTGTGGTTTTTATTCGTTATAACCAGGTCGTTTGATACAGAAGTTTAAGATCCATTCCCCGTTGTCGTTGAGGAACTCTTCTCCATATCTTCCTAAGGTTCCGGGCCACCTACTGTAGCTATAACCTACCCGGCCATTCAGATCTCCCAAAACTATGGACACACCTCCACAGTCATCCACTTCTCTCCGAAGGTCATTAAAGAAGGAATTTTTTTCTTCAGAGACAGCACTTTCATTTGGACCTTAGGCAACCATCACTAATTGAACCCTTTCTCCTTCCAGTATATCCAGGACCATGATTCGGTTACTCTCTGATTTCCATCCATTTACTTTGGCTCTCCTAATTCCATCTACAAGTTCACACTCTTCCCGTTCAAGCCGCGGACATTCCATGTAGCCAGTCGAAAAACCGTTTTCCACGCCATGTCGAGTTCCTTAAGACAATCCAGTTGTTCTCGTTCCATTCTTTATGATATTTTGGTTAAGGTGAATGGGGTATCGGCCCACTCTCCGAGGGATTGGCTTCTCATAGCTTCCTGACAAGCTTCCGCATCCGGGGTGGCTTCCTAGGGGAGGTGACCCTAGGGTGTTTTTACTGTTATTTATCTTGATCTGTAGAGGGGGGGGGGTGAGTGTAGTGTGCTGTAATCTGTGTGAATGTATGAGCGTCAGTGTACTGTTCTCTCAACCTGGAGGACCAGTGGCTATCTATGGTACTATGACACGGCGATGGGGCCGCCACTTCCCTATGCCTTCCAGATTTTTTCATTGCGTAGTTTAATATTTTACATCACCTTACACGAATCCTAGCTACAAAGAACTTTATAGAGAGTCACTGAACAAAGAAATAATTTTTTCAACAGGATTTCCCATACGAGATCATGCTTTAATTTTGTTTAGAATTGTATTAATTTATTTTCGCTATTTATACTATTGATTACTATTTTATGGCTATAAAGAAACCTATTTCATTTCACTGATTTTGTTTATTTGATCCTCTGGTGAAATGTTATTTAGCAAGTTCCAGTTACCCTTTAGATTCAGGAATTAATTTCAATTTTACCAATCCGAAATTGAATTTGTTTTCCAGGGATAGCTTTTGAGCTTCGAACGTGCTCTGAAACCATGATATTGCGAGTATAGTTCATTGAATATTTTTTTTTATTATAATAAATCATAACTTATTTAGATTGGATGTTTTTAATAATAACTAGTTTCTATTTTGTCTTATTTTATTGATTATGAATTGAGAAGTTATTTTTAATAGTTTAATGTTGCCTCATAGGTTTATGTTTATTTGTTCTCCCTTTTATTATATTCATTGAACAGTTTCTTTAGTTTTTATCTGCTATTTATAAAATAGTATGATCATTTTCACATATAAAAACCAGATGACCCTTATTGTGCCTTGTACAATTTACTATGCGACTGTAAAATTTATTATTTTGTTGTGCATAATTCATGTTAATTTAAAATTTTTGTAAGTATTGTCCCGAAGAGAAGTATTTTATAAGTTATGTGCTAATAAGTTATAGGTTTATTTTGTCTACTTTATTAGTTATAGGCCTATTGAATCGTAATGGATTTATATTTTCTGGAAGTACTGTAAATATTTTATTTTATTTTGTCATCATATTGTTTTTAAACCTCTGATAGATACGTAGTGAAGATGTTCGTTTAATTTTATTTGATCCTTGCCGGTCTTTGGGTTTCCCTTCTTTCAACCCGACTCTACCATAGTCTTGACCGCAAATTCCTAGAGTAATCAGTAAGGTGGAAACATGTGTTTTGCATTTCAGGAATACTCACATCCATCCGTTTAAGTTTTGAAATATTTTATTTTTAACTATTTGTTTCAAAATTTGTAAGTCATTGGTAATATCAACTAACATAGAAATTATATTTACATTGTATTTAACTCACTGAAATTAGACGGAGTTTTTTGTACACGCAACCTTTAATTATTGCATCAGATTATCTGATTTTATGTTTATCTTTAAATACCTGCCTTTTTGAACATTGAATTGAAGTTGAACATGTATATAATAGAGATCAAGTCACGAAGATGGGCCTGTAAAGTAGGTGAGCTTAGTAATGAACGAAGTCTTAAAATGTTGATATGCGCTGTGCCGACTGGATTCGTCTGTCTGAGGATAGACCGAGGCGTAGATGGGAAGAGTGATCTAGCTGATTTGGGGAGTTGTTCGTTGACGAAATTGTAAAAGATTGTTGGTATCGGCATCGGACCTTCGGGTTCGCTAAGCCTTATTATACAATACAGGCATGATGAATGAAAATGATATGTTTATTACACAGGAGGCATATTGTTATACGCGCGCCCATCTTAGTTGGATTCGAGCATATCTGAATGTTATATCTAGAATTTTATACGGGAATGTTTTATAAAACCTTGCCTTATTACATTTTCTGATTTTTTGTATGTAACCTTATAATCTGTATTATGTGTTTTTTCCTAGCCTTAATAATAGTATTTGAGTCAAATATTTTTTAATGACTTATTTAATCTTTCAAGAATTTTTATGCGTGATGGATGAAAGACAGATCTTTCCGATTTAAGTCACCTGTGGAGATACCTGTACCTTTGTTTGAGAACCTCGTTGGAAGCAGTCCACGTATCGACAATAAAGAACCCGGGTACTCTAACTGACGGAGGACCAACCTTAATCTCGCAGCTTCTCCGCTGGGATCGACTTTAATAAATTTTGAATCCAACTTGGTCCTTTTTGTTCTACTTACCATTTGGACCATATGGACAGTAGACATTGTTTGGAATTCGTATCTTAACATAATTTAGTTGCCCCTTGATGTTGCTTCTTTAATATCTGTAATAATATTACAGAAGAATTGGTTGACTGTAACTTCTAATATAAGGAAGAAATAGTTGGGGGTGCAGTCAATGAATATATCTGTAATAATATTTTATTTTCTATGACTAATATGACTTTAAAGATAATGATGGAATATAAACTCATGGTGTGATCTGTATAATATTTTAAAACACTGGTATGAAAGTATTCGCTTTTGGTTCAAACTTGTAAACCCTATTCAGGGCAGAAATTGAATAAGATTGAACTATAACTTGAAACTTGACTAAGATAGTTTGTTATTATAACAACAGATAAAAAAATGTACATAAGTTAATTAAAGGTAACTTAGTGATATTAACAGAGAAACTAGTACAGTATGATACTATAGTAGTATAGTAGTATAATATTACAGATAATATAATGTCTTTGTTGGAGAACTAGGTAGATGAAGGAAATCTTAACAGTTTTTATTATTAAAACCATTACATTTTTGAAGTATTGATTTATTTTTCTGTTGTTTTTTTTTTGGCAACATTATAACCTTTTTTTTATTAATAAAGTTATTTCACCGTAACTATTCATGTTTTATAATAGTGGAGTAGTTACATTAATGTTATATGGATTTCATGTTGAGATGTGTTTTTCGTAAATCTATTGAAATGTATTTGTTGTAGTTTTGCCTTTTATATTAAATGTCTTAAATATTTAATTTCTGAATTAAAAAAAATGTCAAGTGTTTTCTCACTTTTTTATGACGTGATTATACAAAGGAGATGTGATTTTAATCTTTAGAATTCCCTCCAAGTTATTGTAGAGTCAGTTAAACCATATGGGTTTTTCTGGCTCAAGTATCTTTCCACTTTGAATATATTTAAGTTTCTTCGGTCGTTCAAGTAGACCTCTGGAAGTTAAAAACCACTCTAACTTCCGAATATATTCTAATGAGCTATTCTAGATATCGGTCGTTAAATATTCATGCTTGTGAACACATAAAAAACAATTTCCCTGGAAATAAAAAAAAATAGTTAAATGGTCCGAGAAAATTGTATAAGGGGTTTATTGCCTTTGATGGATGTTGTAAAAATGAATAATACCTTTCAATTACACAAAATTATATTTTCCATAATTTCCTGCTGGCAGTTTTTTGATGATTTGTTTTAATTCTATGGAAAATGGCTAAGAACGCGCACACTAAACTTAAATTACTAACACTTACCACACGAGTGAGTCAATTTTCACTTTAAATTTGCAGAGAACTTGGAGGATATTTCCGAAGCCAGTGGCGTAGTTGATACATATAATTTCTAAGAGCACACCTATCCAATCCTTCCAGTCCTTGGCCGTTTCAAAGCAATACTCTAAACTATTTAGCCTATAATTCCCTTCGTTTATATCTTAAGATAACATGTTCTATGTTTTAGATGCAATTCATATCCCCTTGCATGATATCTGCCCACCCGTCCCTTGAATAAGATTGAGGCCTGTTATAACGCCAGTAATATGAATGAGTTGTCATTATTCATTATTCAACTGATACTATGTGCTAACTTGCTAATGTTGTGTAATGTGTGGGTGTGTGTGTGTGCGTGCCTGGGTGCGTGTGTGTGCGGGTACAGAGAGAGATCGCGTTTACATTTACATTACAACATACTTACTTAAAATAATTTGCTAATGAAATTCGACTTTTAGAAAAACATGATTTCAGCATTCTGTAATACGTATATATAATTAGAGCGCTGTGATGCTGAAATGAAGTTGTTAGAGCCAGTCCGGTTCCCTTTAAACCTTCAGGACTATTCAAACTGAAAGTTGGTTCCCGGGAGAAACAAGTTTGTGCAGGGATTGGAGCAATCGTTCTAGACGCATACAGTTTTAATTGTAACAGATTAAAGTTATAAATTGATGTGGCTCGGGGGAGTGGGCTTTGTGATCGATGGAGCTCCTTCAACTTCCATAATGGGCTCGTCTCGTTCAAATCTTGATCCATTTCCACTGATTAATGAATGATGTGTTACCTGCCCTTATCTCTTTCTATTATTTTTTTTTTAAAATTATATATGGTTGTCGATTTTCGCAATGATCATGAAATTGGTGAAATGATCATTTTTTTCACTGATACAACACCAATCTTCTTTCACTGTAGTCATTGAATAGGGTGAGTCTAGCTCCCACCTTATTTTTTAGAACCTCCTTTTCTTCAGCTTCTGCAAATGGCAATTCTTTTCTAGAAATCCATTCTTATAGCCAATGTTTTGTATTATTTTGTCTGATATTGATATTGTAATTCTAATACTCATAACACTGTACGAACCAAAAAGTGGAAGTATATATTCCTTCGGCTGAGTAACTAACGAACTCAGCCTTTATAGAACTAAGAAGTTAATAAGCCTTGTGCCGAATGGAACCAGACGTTTGGTAAACTTCACGCCCATAGGACAATAATTTTATTTTATTTTTTATTTCTACATAACAACGAAAATATTACTTTTTTTAATATAACTGTATACATATTGCATACAGATTAATCAATCAAGTAAATATAATAAAAGATGAATCATGTCTAGAGACAAAGGCAAGTAAAGAAACTACTCAGTGGTAGTACTCAAATAAAATATTACTAAAGAATTATACTTCATTTTATGTTTTGTAACGTTTATAACGTATTTACTAATATCTTAATTTTTTCATTCATACCAATTTATCGTTTTATGTGTTATTCACTTCTTTCTTTTTGTTATTCTCCGCTTTGTAGATGGAACATAAAATTTTGCCCAACCTTTATTTTTTCCCATCTTAAAATTATCCCTAATGCAATCCTTCTCCTATTATTATTATTATTTTTCATTTACAAATGCTCATAAAAAAATATTTGAATTTGTAAAATTGAATTCAATAAAGGTTTATTGATTTATTTAAGATTTACTGGTAATTAAAAATGCTTTGTTACGTTATAATTTATGCATACTATTATATATATGTCTAAAAATTATTAATTATTGTAATTTTACTCTGGATAGGCAAACATGAATTCAATATTAGTTTAGAAATAAAGTATTTTATTATGAATACAAATTTTACTTAAGTTGATGTTTTGAGATCTTATTTGTTTATTAATTGGTGGTTAATAATGTTTGAGTAAAATAATATAAGCGATATGTGCTGAGCTTTAAATAACCTTTCAAAAGGTTTTATTGATTCAATATTTTTAGGATTATAAGCTATTTCAGGAGAGCTTGATTTAAGTTTAAATGTTTCGTTTTTTTAAATTAGTTTTAAAATTTACAATTTTCACGAATAGTAATGAATGAATTTTAAATTTCATATTATTCAAAAATAAAAAACCTTATAATTTCTATCATACACTGGTGTATGGTCCAACAATATTGAAACTATAAAAGCTTGAGAATGGATTTAATTATACAGGAATTAACTTCTATTCGAATGAAAACCATTTGTCCCCTGCTGCCCTTCTCACCCTGTATGATATTTAAAATTAAAACCCGGGAATAAAATTCTATTACATTTTTCTAATTTAAACGTTTCGATTTTATTTATTTACTTGGATATAATTTTCCATAACGTGAAATATTGCATTATTTCTGTGAATAGTGGATAGAAGACAGGCTGCTAATAGACTTTATTACCAGGCATCACGTTTTTGCACCTGGATCCATCGAGGGGTGACTGAAGGGAAGTGATGCTGTGCCCCAGAGTCCTTTCCATTATACCTCTCAGCTCTCTGTTATCAGCCCATTGTTCCCATTCTTCTATTTTATCTTCGTATTTACTTACCTTTTGCATAGTTTTAACAGACTAAAATAGAGGCAAATTTTTACTTTTTACATAACATGCTGAAATATACGATTGCTAAATGGATCCAGTAGTGTATGCAGAGTGTAGTTTTAGGGTAGTATAGTCATTATCAATGATTACAGAGCAGTAATAACATTCTTATTTAGTCCTTTTGTTGAAGTTGTACGCATTTTTGCCAATTCTTTCAGTATTAGTGGTTTTTTTTGCTATCCTTAATATTTTCATATATAAAATAAATTTAATTTAAAACTCCTACATCTTCTTTCCTTGTAATGGTAAACGAAAACCTGGCAATAAAAATTATAATGTATTTAAATACTTTTATTTGAAAAGAAAAGATATTTCTAGGACCGGGAATCGAACCCGGGTCTCCCATGTAACCGTCATGTTTCCGGTCCTGGTCATATCTTTTCTTTTTAAATAAAAATATTTAAAAATTATAACAACTAACAACAAATAAAATAAAGTATTATAATGAATTTAGGGTATCTAGTGGCTTTATTTCCGTGCATTACTAACCAGTTGAAAAAAAAAGAAAACCTTTACTACTACAACCTAGGAAGGGTCTTCGTGTTCAGTACTGGGTAGATAGATGTTTTGTTTCTATGGCAACGGTTGTGCAGGGTGATAACTTGTCCTAGATAATTCCTTACCCCCAGATTTTCTTCTATTAATGGTATCGACTTTATAGAGGCCTTATCAATGAAATGATTCCTGCACCGCTTACAGAGCTTCAAGAGACGAGTAGTTTTGAACCCCAAATATGTTATAACTATTAAATAACTTTTTTTGTTTACTTCATTTACTGCCATTTTTATTCATTATTCTTATACTAACCTGCCGGGCAGCGAACCCGCGATGTTGAGCGTAGTTGGTTGTTACGCTAACCTCTACAACACATGTAAAATTTGTGCCATAAAATTTGATGATCTGATGATTCATTCTCTTAAGAAACCTTAATGGACATGCTATTAATTGGTTAGGCTAGAAGTCATAATATTTTACCGTTTCTACCTAATAGTCCCGTCATGATTATAATGTAGGTGAAATTAATTATGGTAATCTTTGATCTTTATCTAGCCTTGCAGGATTCTCGGAATCGCTGGCCTGCAATGCAGTAGTTATATAGGTTCTTATCCTGACGGAGGGGACGTAGGAGGGAGCGATAAAGATTTTTTTTAAACTTGACAGACGCCCCCGGTAGTGGTAGGGGTGGGGGTAAGACGGACAGCTGTCCTTTCTTGTCATTGGATATTGCTCTTTCAAGAAATCCTCGATCCTCAAATTCTTTTCTTATTGTCATTCTTTCCTCATTCATAGCGTTCCCTTCTACAGGCAATTTTTCACTGGGAATTAATAATGATCAGATTTTTTCTTTCCTTTTCTTTTACTACTA
The DNA here is from genome assembly GCA_037127475.1 of Arma custos. NCBI lineage: Eukaryota > Metazoa > Arthropoda > Insecta > Hemiptera > Pentatomidae > Arma > Arma custos. Next base: position 118,547,245 of record CM073764.1, on the reverse strand, counting down.
TAGCGCGGGGTTAATATTACTATACGTGAGCAAGCTTTCTTGCTGTGTAGAGCACTGAGTTGTGTGGTACTATCAATGTCTGTCCACTGTGTCACCTCTAAGTACGCATTGTGTTTCAAATACATAACGAGTCGTTATGAATGGATTGAAGCAGCTTTTGTGGTGAATGTTCCGCCTTCAAATCCTATTGTGTCACATAATTTACTTATGTTAAATGCTGCATATAGTGTTATGACTTTCTTTATACCATCGCTTATCTTGCCTGCACGGTGCTGCTACCTATTGGGGTAGACATAAGGAATTCTGAAGCTAATATTATTTATTTTTATTTTTTTTTTTTTTAATTATTTTTATTTCCCCAAGCATTAGTTAAAATTTTCATTTATCTAAAGTTTTTTTGCGGTTCAGCGGTAAGCATCCTATGTTTATTAGTGAATAATATATTTATTTCTGTTTCCTTAGGATTATTATTTTTATTTGGTGCTATGTTAGGTTATATTGTTAGATTTTTTAAAAATTGAATGACACTTTGATTTCTTATTTCCTTTTTCATAAATTAATGTTTGCATTGTATTCAGAAATTCACGATTTTTGTACAGTAAACAATTAATAGTTTTACTCCATCATTAAAAATAAAACTATATTTATTTAAGATGTTCCTAATTATATCCTTTCTTTTATTTAATTTATTGATTAATGGTTGTGAGGGTTCCGTAATTTGATATTATTATAATTTCTTTCCAATATTGTCTGTTTCCTTTATTCGAATAATTTTAAAGCATGTAGTGGTTAGTAAAAGTAAAAGGCAATCACCTATCAAAAGTAGAAAATCATTTTTGAATAGTTTTCTAGTTTGATTAGAGTACTAAATAAACTTTTAATTATTAGACACATTGAAGGTCTCAAACGCATATAATTCCTGTGGACATGTTTTTTACAGAAGCAAGTATGTGTCTCTAATATTGCATGTGATATTAGAAGTACCTTTTTACACCACCGGCTCTTTGAAAGACGATAGCTCACGCTCAACTGAACCGGATGCCTGCTCAAACCGCCCTTGTTGTGTTTGCTTTTGATGTTTGTATTGTTGAAGAATGGAAAGCGGAGTAGATCGATGGTAGAGCACTGAGTTGCCGTGCCAAAGGTCCTGAGTTTAAATCTCGCAGCTTGGCAGACTTTTATCTGTTAGCAGCTGGAGATGGATCTTACGGTATCTAGGATCCTCCTGGGGCTCACCTAGCCTCTATATAATAGGTTTCCAAATAGAGGAAAATATGGTGGTTGAGCGTGATCAGGACAAATTACCTCTATTAATTGATCTATCGATTGATATTAGAATTATATTTTTTAATTAAATGGTCGTTTCTTAGTGTGTGTTGCATTTCATTCTAAAAATATCTCAAGACATCAATAACTAGTCAAGTTGTTTGCTTACCCTAATAGAGTTTACTTCTAATAATTATTAGTATTGTTTTAAGTTTAAGATAGATTTAAATGCTCAAGAATTTGGACGATATTTTATTACTATATCTTTTTTACTTAATAAAACTAAAAATATCTTATTTTTATTACATATTGTGATTATTATATATTATATTATTATACTATTTATTAGGAAGGAAATGGTCCAAATGGTGGTAAAAAAAAGTTCTCTTAAGTAGGAGGAACTGAATTGGGTTCTCTCCCTACTTAAGAGAATTGCTTTAACCTCCACCCTCGACCATATATAGATATAAAGTCAACTATTATTGTTTAAGATATACTAATTATTATTTCTGTTAAATTGTTTTGACCTTGTGTAGCCGTGCAGTAATAAACAAACTATTTGAAAGAAGTATATAATCATTGCTAGGAGTCCCAATACATTCGAAAACTAGATAGATCATGAAAAACAAATATTCAGAGAGTAGTTAATTTTGAAATTCAAAACAGAATACAGTTATTCCAAAATTTTGAGGTATCACTTCGTCATCATGCCTGCCGATAAAAATGGTTTGAATCTCTAGTCAGTCTTAGATAGACCTTGTGGGTTAGGCTGACCCATTTGGGGCTCACTATTCCTCCAAGTAATTGAAGGACGACTTGGTGGTTTAATTTTATTACTTCGCCTCAAATCACCTCATTGCACAAATGTTGTGCAGAAACATTAGGCTCTATCACGTGCTAAATCCAAGACCCTACATGGGTTGTAATGGTGCAAGTTTTTTCTCTTTGCTAAGGAATGTAACCCGCTTGTTGTTTTATATTCTATCGTTTTACCTGAAAAAATAAAGTAACGAATCGCTTATAAGGGTGACAGTATACCTTGAAATAGATGTCCTTTTGTTACCTTTTTTTTTACGTTGTTTATTCCTTCTCCGTCTGAGTGATCTGAGCAGCGACAGCGTATGCTCTCCTCCGAGGTAGAACCTGGCGTTCATATATACTGATGCTCCCAGGCCCTGGAGAGGGATTACTAGAGCAGAGCTACTCAGGGCGGGTCCGGGTTTATTGCTCCCATGGGTGGCTACACCCTCAATATTCTGTATCTACAAGCCCTGTGTATCATGAAAAAGGATGAAAGATGTATATTTCCTGATTTAATGAGACATATTTGATCTTCCATCCTGTACAATATTAATGGCTGAGCCTTAATGTTTTTTTAAGTAATATTATAGAAAATTTGAGGCGTTTAGGATCAATAGTTTTAGTTCCAAATTTAAAAAATAGATTTTTTCACATTTTTCGCTCGTGTGGCCAAACGATACTTTATGCTCCCGAAATTTCACGTTCAGAACCTGACTGAAACCATGAGAAATAAGACTAAGTGTCATTCTAGACAAAATAGCTCGAATAAAAAGTCAAATTGAAATTTTGAATTAACTGCTTTTTACTTCAATCTTTTTTTTTCCAAGGCAACGGTTGTGCAATAATGTTTGGCCGAGATCTCGGTCAACCAGGTTGTCTCACAATTAAGAGTTTCCACTTTTTAGAAGTTGGGTTTACCCTTGTATATACTGTCACAGTTGTATAGGAGCATGGTATTTTCTGCACTGCAGCTTAGCGCTCTAGACGCCCCCTATAACTCTACTATAATATTCTTCTATTTTTTTAGTGTTATAAAAACTAATTCTACTTCCTATTTCGCATTGAATAAAGAAAAGAAAAGATATTAGCAAGTCAGGGACTCGAATCCTGGTCTCCCACAAGTATATGTTTGACCGATAAGCGAACCAGGATGGCTGAGGTGGCTAAGTACCACGACGGATACGTGATAGACCCGGGTTTTTGAGTCCCGGTCCTCATCATATCTTTTCTTTTCAAATAAAATATTTAAAAAATTATATTATCTAACAATATAATAAAAGATATGAATTAAAATCCAGTTATTGTTTCCCTAAATCAATTTCAGTAGTTTGATATTTGATATTTTGTCCATTTTCTCCATTCAACGTTATCAGTTAATCTAAATGATATAAGAAACGACAAATTTCTGATTTTAGCGGTTATTATGTTACGGAAACTTTGATGAACTTGATTTATTCATTATAACATGATTTATTTATAATTATTTATATTCCTAAAAGCTTCCCTATTTAATAGTAGTAACTTATCCACCATAATAACATTTATTTATTTTCAACTCATTAGTTTTCAGAAATACTTCAATGATATTATAGGGATTCAGTCTCGAATCCATTTCTGTATCTTTCGTTGCCATTTATTATGTAATGTAGATTTAGTCTGTTAGCTATTGAAAATTAATTTTTGAACGTTTCTGTTCTTGTCCTTCAGAGCGTGAAAATATTCCTTCTTTACTTCTTCTTCTTTGGAATTTATTAAAGTAAGGCTGTTATCTTACTATCTCAAGGGTCTCATCGTATTTATTTTGTATATTTAGATGGTTTTCTTTAGAGTTTAACCATTAAGAAATACTAAGTTGAGAGCAACAGGATTATTTTTAGTTTTGTAAGAAATACTTGTTGGTCTTGAGTCATAACAAACTTCTTAAATGTTAAAAGAAGTTCCATTATAAAGATAAAAAGAGTGGTGATAATGGTCCAAGTAGAAGATGGGAACTTATTATATAAGCAAAGTTGCCAAGTGTAATAAGTTTTATAATGTATAAGGTGGGATATTGAATTAGACTGAAGTAGAATACAAAGAGTGATTTGAACAGTTATTCGGAATAATGGGAACTCCTTAGTGATTGTGAAAATTAGATTAATTGAACTGGTTCCACAATTTATTTTAGTTTTTTATTGCATAATATTAAGTTAAATTTATTAGAACCATTTTTTTTTAGTTTGATCTTTTTAAAGAATAGTCAATTTTTCCATTGTTCCAGGTTCACTTATTTTTCTCCGATCTTCAACCCATTTATAAACGTTTGAATGCCGTTTCCTAAAGACGTATGCAAGGGTTAATAAGAAGCACGCGAATCATCAAGGAACATTACGGAAACAGCTAGAACTAAATTGGATTTGGAGATTCTCCTGGGGCTCTTAACAGTGAGTACTCTTTGATAGGGGCAGGTAATAGCTAAGCGTGATATGGGTGTTGAGTATTGTTCCAAACGTTGGAAGGGGAATAATTCAGTTCCAATCATGTTCTAAAACTAATATCCTTCAGGAGCTGTTATACTGTTTGTGAGGTTCTCGGCATTTGAGTGTTCACATATTTTGTCGACATCCAGGTTCCTTGTTTAAGAATTTTAACCCTTAAGTTAAGTCCCAAGAAATATGTATTGAAATTTCCATTCTTGTTTGTACTACATAACCATCTCGGTATAAGGGATTTGAAAAAGGCCGTTAACTAGATATACTCTCAGGTCTTTATCTTCAACAATATCATTTCTTTTAACTGGATCGATAACGATTATATTACCGGATTTCTATCTGAGATTGGGTTTACAAAATAATGATCTGTAGTGATGGTAAACCAAAATTACTCTTCACGCAATCCGTTTCTCATTACCAGTACGTTCTGGTACCCAATTGGTGGCCGGACCTCCGTGTATTCCCTCAATTTGCTTAAATGAGGTATTCGTTAACCGCGGCGTGAGTACTAACGCTTAATTTATGATCTCTGATCAGGTCGGGTTTCCAAATTAATTAATCTGTGATTTGTCCCGCAAATTTCTGCTGCTCAAATATATATCTGGAACGATTTATATCAATAGCTTTTCGATTATGACTGTCTAATATTGCATCAATCTTTGTTTATGAAAATCTTGAGTATTTAAATATAATGATATACGGTTATGAACATCTAAATAGCCTATTTCTTTGGAGTTTAATTTGTTGCTTGTTTTATATTAGAATTCAGTGTCTCCAAAATCTGAATGTTTGTATCTTCAGCATCACTGATGTCCAAAAAACAAAATAATTTCTTTCAGGCGTGTAATAAATGCATAAGACTGTAGAGTTATACGGAAAGTGTATTACAAAGCACATATCTCAAAAGTATTAATGTACGCAGATCTGGCCCGGTATGCTCGAGAGAACTGGTCTCCATAATATATATGTTCTCTCAGTAAAAAGGGTGACCCGCCTTTACCCCTTGGTACTGGGTTTCCCCCAACTTGGAGAACCAGTGGCTGATTGCAGTTAGATGGGCCGCCATCGGTTAATTATTACCCTGTCCCAAGGCCATCTATCTGAGGTATCTTTATTGTTTTCCAGTATGCCAAATACAATCGTCTACTTCGGGGATATAATTATAGGTTCTTGTGCGTCTCCTAACCACGAACAAGCATAATACTTGTATTGTGGCTGTGCTAATAGTTATGGGAAACAATTTACTTCTTTTTTAACACTATAGGAACTGCAGACCCTCAAGGTGCTCACCCTTCCTCTTAAAAATGAGATTTGGCGGAAAATCATTTCAGTCGAACGTGATCTCCAACCCTTTTCTTATACTTTTTGTGATACCATTGTTCTGTAATTACCATGCACTGAACTTAACACCATTCATGAAACATTTTTTTCAATTTATTTAATATAATATGTTATTATAATTAATTCTTTATAACTTCATCCCCTATGAAAGAAGTGGAATTTGTTCCAACATGAGTTTTTTGTACGTGGTGAAGTGAAGCAGAATTGTGTGTATTTTTGTTTCAATTAGATCTAATTCAGGCATTGGCTTGAATTGAAGTTATTGCTTTTATCGCAAATCCATTTTGAGCTAAACGTACAAGAATTTCAGGATTCTTCTTTCCTCAATATAGTTAACTCTCCCTTAGTTGTCAAACTTATTCACTGACGCTGAAGGATCAATATAGATTAAATGACTTTGGAAATTGGTTTAATTAAAATATATATATATATATATATATATATATATATATATATATATATATATATATATAGAGAGAGAGAGAGAGAGAGAGAGAGAGATTGTTGTTTCCTCGAGTCAAATAGTTTTTAACTTCAATGTTTCAATGTAGCAATTTTTGTTTATGAATATGATTTTGTAAATTATGGACATATTATTTAAACTTGAATCGCAATGTAACTATGTTATAAACAAGGTTTTATCTTTGATCTGGTTGAATAATATCAATAGCAGAACAGGTTTGAGCCTTGAATTTTGCCGACTAAACTCCACCATAGAAGAATCAAAGCACCTGATATCCTTTTTTGTCCCGAGGGGATCACTTTGAGATAGCCCGGGATGAGATAACATCAACGGAAAAGAGAGGCTAATAATGGGGGGCGGGGAGGGGGAATACAGATCTGTGTAAGCACCATTCTCTTCCGACATCCTCTGTCTCTCCCATCTTCTTTAGCTCGTTCTAACTTATTTATGCTTTACTCTAGGGATTAAAGGTAAGATTGTTTAAAAAAACTACAATCGTTTAATAAATAAAATTAGTATTAGTAATTGGAATGAGGAATTATGTCGTGGTGAAAAACGTGAATATATGAGACTTTTCCTATACTTAGGTTTAGCTCAAATACTCTTAATCGTAGATATTTCATCCGAGTCTTCCAGCTCGACATAACGATTTCAACACCGTTTTTAGCAATCTTTTCTTTGGGCGTTCTAGAATATATTATATTACCATTTAATCCTTGTCCAGCATCATCATCGCCATTTAACTTTACCTAACAAACTACTAAGACAGCGAGTTTGTAGGCGGGTAGGATGCCCTCAGGATTTCTCATAGGGAGTAAAACATCCTTGGTTATGCCGTCCTTCGGAGGGAGCGTTAACCAAGGGTCCCGAACCTGTACGATTTCAGATACTCGTTAAAGATCTCTATCCTAGCCAACCCCAATGTAGCCGATTAGCCATAACAGCATAGAGTGACGTCAAATGAACAGACAAACAAAATACTATTAATATATATATTAAATACTTAATAACATAACAGAGTAAATGTTAAAATGATTGAGAGGCGTGAAATAAATTATTTTAAACAAGAAAATGAAAATAAAACAAAGGTTATAGAAATAATAGGCTAATTGGTTCAAAATTTATATAGTATTTGTGCCATGAAATTAAAATAACTAAATGAAAGTGTCTAACCCTACGCCTTCAAGACACTGTTGATACTAAACCCGCACATCAGGTTACTGATCCAAAAGTATATGTGTAGGAACCTAGCGCCTTCACACTACTTCGATACTAAATCTGCTTGGTTGTTAGGTCTTGCAATGGTTGCCTTGCGTCTTAAAATACGTGTAGTAATTCCATTTTATACGGAGTGTGCTTCGATCGTAGAAGTAACGCTGATACTTATCATTTTACTTTCTCAGTGCAGCTCTTATGTTAAGTATATCCTCATAGTAAATGTATCATCCATTTGCAGATATATGATGAATAGAATGTAAAATCAAAAATCTATTTTATTCATTTTTTCCGTTCATTCATTGTTATTTAAAATTCAAATTTTAACGTAATGTTTTTCTAAACTATTACAACAGCCACAGCAACGCGTGTCCGGGTCAGCTAGTAATTATATGAAAAAAATCCTAGTACCTTGGTAACCTTCGAAGGGTCTTGGTTCATTACTTAGTAGAGACTGAACTGTTTCTGTCCTAGACAACGGTTGTGCAGGGGTGTGGTTTGCCTTATTTTAGTACCTACTTTATAGAGGCTAAGTGATCCCCAGGATGGTCTATACCAATAGGATCTATCTTCGGCTGCTACGATTTGAATTTAGAATATAGCTGCTAACAGAATATTTAATGGTCATATTGTTATCTTCAAATGCTAACTGAGTTTTGGGAAGTTCAAATACTTTTTAACTAAACAATCCAAAATTTATGCTGAAAGATGAATTTTATAAATTGTGTTCTGATATCAATAATTTTTGTATTACCTTATCCGTCCAATTATAAAACTAAACATGATCCTATAGAAATTAACTATTAATTCGCTGTAAAGAAAGTACAAAATGAATTTTCCTTTGAATAAAAAATAAAATGTTTAAATATCAACTAACCTTACCCTTCCTATTGTTCATTGATATAATTGTAATATAGGTACCAGTAATTTATAAGAACTTTAAAATATTTAAATTTGATAAGAACTTAATCCTCAGACTGCAATAACAACTTTTAGATCTTACAACTTTGATCTTTTTGATTTTCTGTCCTCATATAATTTTTGTCAAATCAGGATTTAACGGTAATTATTTATTTATATAATTTATAAAAATAAAAAAAAAACCCTGCAATATTGACATTAATAGCTTAAAGCCTTATCCAACCTATTATATTATTTATCAGCTCATGGTTAGATGGAGGTAACCTAATGTTTATTTATAATAAGACAACTAAAAATGTTAATATTTTACATAATTTAATTTAATAAACAAATGAAAGAACTATTGACTTTAGGTGACACACAAGGATTAATGTGTGACCCCTATATTCAGTACTCGTGATCATTAAATAAATAATAAACCACCTTTATTTATTAAATAAATAATGTGTTTAATGATATTTGTATATACGTTACGGACGTATTATATGTTGTATGTGGTATTTATTTATTTGTTATGATCTTATGACCGGTATTGCGCCTTAGGTATTCTTAAGCCTTTGAGATGCCTCACTACAGCTCAAGAATATGCAAAAAAATCCTACCTGCTCCGGAATTTGTAGAGTAAAATAAATGTAATAACGGTATGAAAAGGTCTGGGTGTGCAGTCAATGATTACACAAAATAAGGAAAACTTATTTTTTTGTGTAATATTATTTAATTGTATAGCAGACACAAGTGTAAATTACTTCACTCCTTGACTATTTCGTATCTTTAATAGAATTATCCTGTCAACTATTTTCCAATTAAATAAAATAAATGTAGGTCCTTCTGTTCATACAACTTTTCCAATTTATGCTCAACTTAAACTTCATCTTTCTAGGAATTTTATTATTATAATTAATACAAAGAAAAGTCCGTACCACTACAACCCATGAAAGGTCTTGGATTCAGTACATGGTAGAGAATTTTCTTATCTTTGCTGGATTTGAAGCTGGAACCTTCTGCATAGCAAATCACGACTCTACATGCTGGGCCTTTCTTATTATATATGCAGACCTCTAAGGCATCTAACTTTATCTCTTAGAAAAATCCCTTATATATTATTGTATTCTTTGTTTCCTGTGGCAAATCCTTAAATATATACACTAGCGAGATTTAGCTGGTTTTAATTATCTACCGTTTGATTTTTTTTATAAAGCAGTATTACCATTAATCCGAAGACTTAATTCTTTATTTATATTACTCTATTATCCACCCGCGTATTTACTACCATCTTTTGGAATTTAATTTTTTTTTTTCATAATTCGTATTTCGGTCTAGTTTACTCCTATGGGATTTGCTATGCAAGCCCAGATCATTTTATTTATTTTAGGGATTAGTTAGTAGCTGGCATGTTATCTTTGACGATGATGAAATAATATTTACACCGTGACTTGCTTCTCTGATAAGGATATTCTCTCCTAGTTTCCCGTAGATGTTAACGAACTGCGAATGGTGTGACAGTGTTTTCCTCTCGTTTACATACACTGCTCTAACTTCTGGGACAATGAGGCTCACTATGGGCACTGCGGTATTGAGCTGTGGGTACCACTGACGCTAATGAAGGGCCGTGCTAGGGAGATAGGAAGCGCGGTGTTCGGAAGCGGGCGTTTCAAAGGGTTTTCCCCCAACGCTTGGAGGCATCGTTACTCCCCTTGAACTAATTAGCAGAAAGGGCCACATGCTCCTCGACATCTTTAAATTGGAGTGGCTTCCTTCTGCCTCTTCCTTCCTAAATCCAATTTGTTCTGTTTTTCCACTAATGACATCTGGTTTGATTCGCCTTAATGAATATTAGCCAGTCTTTTATTGATACAGACGTGGTCTTCTTTTGTGTAACAGTCAAGTACTATTTCAATATCCCTCCGTTAGCTAGAACTATAATCACCACTAAGGATATCTATGAATATTTGATAAAAAAAAAAGCTTTTATTTACTATATAGGATTATTACAGAAAATATTTAAAATTGAAGAATATTCTAATATAGAGATAGACTTGAGAAAATTACGACTTAGGTTCTGTGATCGCATAATGAGAATTCTCTATCGCAGACTTACAAAAAGAATAGTAAAATTCGTAGCATCCCTGCTTAATAGAGGGAGAATGATACAAAATTATTAATGAGGACATAAACACAAGAAACAATTTTAAACTTAAAGTTAAAACATGGAAATTTGAGCCAGACAGAAAAGCACTGAGAACTGGAACAAAATGGAGCGAAAAAAGAAAAGCTAAATTCTTGCAAAGAATGAAAACCTGGAGGAACAATAAGAACAACAAGAAGCCCCAAATGTGAACCTTTACTTTACATAGCATCTTCCAGCTTGGCAGCTTCGAAACTAATAATAGTAATAATACCAGATTATTGGATCGTTTCATATGAAATGTACATTTTTATTATTCCTAAAATTTAAATTGGGATTGTTGGACTTCAGTGGTTTACTATGTCTATGTTTAAAGATTGTAAATTAGCTGTTATTATTCTTTTCTTTTGTCATATTTACTATGACTATTGCTATATTGGCTTCACTGCCCAAACAATGATCTCAGAGAAAAGTAAGATCCTATGATCTGAATTATAATAAAATGTCATCCTGAGATTGTTATCAGTAATAAATTACACTTAAAACATATCCCTATTTTTCCTAAGGTTGGCGTGTTTAACTGACTAGGAGTTGTTTAATAAATAAATATCCTTGTTCATCCAATTGAATAACATTATATTTATTGTGTGCTGATCATACCTACAAGTTAAAGAATGAATAGTTACATTACAAAAGCGGGGAAAAAAGGGACGAAGTTCTTCTTTACCCAGCTTATTCGTCTGACAGATTTCCATGTTTTCATAAATTGAAAGAAACTTCCTTAAGGGTTAAATTTGTCATTATCAGGCTTTATTTTATCACAAAACTCATATTTTTTTAGTTCTGGGGTTGAAAATTTGATAACACGTTGGGAAAAATGTAGAAAAAAAAGTTGTTAAATATTTTGAATTAAAATGTTTTGAATACGGTTGTTTATTAAATTTTCTTTCCTTTGAAAATGGACATTTCATATGAAAAGAATTCAGTATAATAATGTTGCTTTCAAACAGTATGAAATTCTTCTGAATTTAGGTGTATGTATTACAATATTTATGCTTCATAAATTTTACAAATTAAACAATGCTTCTAAGCATGAAAAGTGTTGTTATATAGTCTTTCAAGTCGAGGAAATTAATTTTTTATTTAAAGCTTCAGAGCAAAATAGTAGCAACAATAGCAACATTAAACATTAATTACGTAGCATAGTAAACATTAGAGTAACCAGGCTTTTGATTTACTTTAAAAGTTTTGATCAAGTATTAACTTTAGTTAAATTACTTTAAACCTAACCCAATACCCATTATGGGTTATAGTGGTGCAAATTTCCTTCCTTAAATATTGTAATTATTTAAATATATATATATATATATATATATATATATATATATATATATATATATATATATATATATATATAATAAACGTATTCTATTCTGTATACGTATTCTATTTTGTATTTAGGCGTTAGCACTTCCGTCGTTACGGAGTTGCCACGGCTATGGCACGCACGCAACATATCGTAGGGCTCCTAAAGCGTTATATCATTTCTTATCTCTTTAAGGGTTAGTTTAGGGCTTTAATCTTGCAGGAACTTATATGGGTCTTGAAGCCCGCATCATAAAAGCGACCTCCCTCATTCAAAACCGTCGACAGATTACAACAAAACTATTAATCCGTTCAACATTATACATATCTAAATTGGATACATCCTTGTACTTCGTTTTAACTCTAATAAATATATTTAACATTATAAATATTGAAAAGTAAACAGAGACCTTACATAAATGTTAAGACCGAGGTAAAATTCAAACGAGAAGCCCTTAAGTCTCCAAACTAAAGCAGAAAATGAAACTATCTGTCCAATATTTCGCCCATTCAGGCATCTTCAAGGTAGAAAGAGAATAACAGGAAAACAAACCATGAATAATCCACCCAAGAAACATCCCACCATCTCGAAGGCTCAAATGCAACTAATGAATCATAAGGAAGGTTACTCGACCCCAGCTGGATAAGGTTAGATAAAAACAGCTGATAAATACTTCAGAAATTGAAAATTCAAAATACACTCACCAAACTTCTAAAAACACTACAGGAAAAAAAAATAATAGTGAACAACACTAAAACTAATTAGTCCACTGGTTTTTTGATAATGTTATTATTATTTTTATTTTCATTTTTTCATATGGTCTTTTGTCTTAAGTTTTGTTTTGTTTACTATTATTTATTTTTGTGTTTTTAGAAGTTTGGTGAGTGTATATTGATTTCGAGACTTTAGGGCTTCTCCTTGAAATTTTTCCACGGTCTTAACATTTAGCATTATAAATTAAATATTACGTTTATAATGTACTTTTAAGTTTATTTAAAATTACATTATAAATCTTTAAGAGTGTAAAATATTAATCCTATTTTCAATTTTTTAATAAAGCAAATAAAAGCTTAAATGTTATAGTGTGTATGTTATGGGTTCAGTTTAAATCTGCAACTCTTCCTTATTTTTATTGGGTTTCATTAGTTAATACGGTCATGTAGCTTTATAAAATCTTCTTGATTTATAAATTTGATATATACTTATATGTATTGCAATATATATTGTATCAATCGAAATTAGATCTGATTACTTGATCTGAGACCCTTATGTGAATATTATGAGAAAAACTATATATATATATATATATATATATATATATATATATATATATATATATATATATATATATATATATATATATATATATATATAATGTATTAATAATAAATATACTCTAAAAATTATATTATACACCTGACATCATATTTTTTTTATCACACATCAGATTTCACATCAGATTTCCTATTCCTTTCTAGTTCAACAACATTCTTAATTTCATTATCATATATGGTTTATAGGCTTATGTGTTTATTACTTTTTTAATATAAAACTGTTATCTTGCCTTAGTATCTATCTACCCATATACTTATATGGGTATGCAATCGTTCATTATCTCATCTTAATAGAAAAGCAATATAAGCAATAAAAGCAATATAATTTTAGTAAGGTCTTTTTTGGCCTTTCAGGTTAAGAAAATGAAAGTCTTCAAGGCTACGATTCTTAGGGGTTAATTGAAATTTAGTGAGACAATTTTTAAATCTTATTGATTGACTCTGTTATTGCCTTGAAACATAGTTTCAGAAAACAATTCACATCTATTGATTTAAAAGTTTTAAATAAATTAAAAGTAGTGAAATTTAGTTTTCTTTGTTAATGTAGGCTAGTATTTTTAAAATTTGAATCCGATTAATTGTGTAAATCAAAATTAAGACTTAAATAAAATAAAAAGACCCTTAAGAACTAAAAACGGAATTGTAATGCTATGAATAATTATTTATTCAAACCACTATAGGTATAGTACATACATATATTGCTATTGTTAAACATTGTTACATTTATGTTTCCATTCATTACAATTATTGTTCTATTTATTTTTATTTATGTAATTAAGAAAATAGTATCTGTATTTTACTAATAGAAGGCAATGCAGTTCGTATTTTTTTCAATCTTATTTTTCTAAAGCAGTGGTTCCAAAACGTTTTAGTACCATGTGTCCGGTTGAATTGAAAGCCTGACTAATCCTGAGCCTTTATAGGCCTAAGTGCATTGTAACAAATAAGAGTCACACATTAATAATAATAATACACAATAATTGTTTGGGCATATCAGAAATATGTTAGTCCATTTTGTCTTACTCGGCAGAAGGATCATACTTGATTTCCAAACCTTGTTCTTCCTTGCAGTGCTTTAGACTGGGAGTCTATGCTGACATTGAATGGATTAGTTGACATTCTGTAAATATTCTCGTCACAAGAGTTTATAAAGTATTTCCTAAACTCTGGGATATATGCGGGTGTATCATCGTAAATTAAGTTTTGATCACTCATCTCGCGCCCAGACTTGTCTTAGCACACCCCCAGTTCTGAAGGGAATAGCCATAGAATATATACAAACCTTATTATAATCCATATGTTTAAAATTAATTTTTATGTAAACAATTAAAAAAAACATTTAAATTTAAATTGCTGTATTTGATCTTGCTTCCTGATGGGCACTACGGCCCTACAAGGACCTGGACCTCCTCAAGGAACTTAAGCCAGTCATTCCTATCCCTTGCTCGTTCTCACCATCTCAGTACTCGCAGGAACTTGAGGTCTTCCTCAACAATCTCATCCTAGGCCTCTGAGTTGTTTCCCTCCAATGCTTACGTATAACAGGCGACTTCATACGGTATCCTCGTTTCTAGCGTTCGATCCAGGTGTCTCAGACATCTGAGGCGGGATTTTCTTACAAACGAAACCAGGTCTCGTTTTCTAAATATTGTGCGGGACTCACGATTCTTCCTTGATCGCCACATACCGTTTACATACAGCTGTATTTGATAGTGTGAGAAAATTAACAAACGTGGTTGACAACAATTTTCGTTAAAGCTAATTGCTTATGAATGTTTAGTAAAGGAAAATAAACAAAGTAATATAATAATTTAGTAGTAATTTAATAATTTTAAATGTAATAGATTCGTAGTAAATTAGTAGCAAGAAGGAAGATAATCAGGAAAGGCCTAGGAGCAAGATATACCCAAGATGGTGATAGGCAATAATCAATCAAAACCACAGAAAAAGTTTTAATCATTGAAATTGACATTAGGAATAGACGAATAAAATTCTATGGACACCTCACGAGATTACCAGAAAATCGTCTTTCAATGAGAATAGCAAATTATGTTTGCGTAATTAAGAATTAAACCCCCTGGCTGGACGAACTTCGAATGGACCTCAAAAACGCGAACATGTGTTCAACAGACATTTTAAAAAGAGACATCTTCAGACACAAAATCAACAAGTAGAAAGTTACATCAGAGCAACCAAAGAAAAAGCAGTGCAGACTGATGTGGTCGAAGGAACTAGGCAACCTTTCTCGGAGAGAATGAATGCCAATTGGAAGAACAATAAAGAACCCAAAGAAAGTTTGATTGAGTTGGTTACTTAATGTCTTCCACTATTAGGAAATACGCTAATAATAATAATAATAATAATAAATTACTATATCTATAAAGAAATATAGTTTTATTTAAAATTATTTATTTGAAATAATAACATGTTTTGAGCGGTGGTGTCTGTGAAGTACAGTTCTTTTTCCAATGTTTTCTTGCAAAGGATCTTTAATGTTGGTCATAAGAATGTTGATGAATGGCGTTGATAGAGGTAGTGGTAGTGGAGGTGGTTTCTCAGTGTTTCTGTGGTGATTTTCTATAGCTCTTGAACCTTATAGAGGGTTGGTGAGGGACCTGAATCCAGCATGACTGAGATATTAAATATGAGCGCCAACAGGTGGGTGCCTCCTCTCAAAAAAATGTACTCAGTATTTAGAGACCCTACCCTAACTTGATATTCTTGAAAATGGAAAATTTACTACTTTTTTTATCATATTATAAAATCTCAAATGAACAGGTTTTCGCTTTATAATTTATGTTTGCCTGTTGTTTTATTCTTTAGATTATCAATTACTTTTTTGTGCGTATCCAGGAGATATACCTTTATGGATAATATATTAATAACTTTAATGATAATATATTAAAGAATTTATAGATAAATATATTTTACTAGTTTCCTTATTCCTTATGCTCTTTTTCTTTTTGAATAACTGCAAAATGGTTTTGCTTCAGTTATTGTAAAATGTGTGGGGTTTTCGAATCATTATTGTCAGACCTTTTTATTTTTTTTTACATATTAATGCAGTGCCTCATATGATATATTTTAGATTTTTTTTTAATGTAGTCTAATATATATATATATATATATATATATATATATATATATATATATATATATATATATATATATATATACAGATGGCTCAGCGACTCTGAACAGCTCAGGGTTGGCTACTTTGGCTCAATCTTTAAGGGCTGTAGAGCTGTACCTGTTGGCTCCAATGCAAGCGATTACGACGGCGAAATAACGTCCATACAGAGGGCAGCAGAAAAACTCGCCAAAAGTGAAAAAATCTACAGAGAAGCAATTTTCCTAGTCGATTCGCAAGCACCAATAACTCTCCGACCGATTGTGAGACCACAAAATCCTGTCTGATAGCTATATCGAGTATGATTATTAAAGGCTGGGAGCTTAGACTGCAGTGGAAACCAAGTAGCATAGGTGTAGTCAACCTGACAACCCCGCTTCCCTAACCTCAGCAAAGAATAAGATCGAAACTACAATTGGAATCTATACAAGGAACTTACTATCCAACGCTAGATGGGGGAAATTGCATATGAGCAGTTCCTTAGAGATCTTCCTTCCTTAGAGGTGTAATGGACGGTGCACACTTACGACGTTGCAGTGGTCTTAAAGATATTCCAAACAATATGACGAATAATTGTTTTATTGGTAGGCTGGTCGACGTATGGCAGAAATACCACATGGAATAATGGCAGAAATACCACATTGGAAAAATAAAATCAAAAAATGGGTTTTAATAGAATTTTTGTATGATTAGGTTTATCTCATGGGACGTAAGATTTAATGGTAACTCATAAATATCTAAAAGGATTTTAGAAGTCTGCATTTAGTTTTTATTTAAGTGAAATCATGAAAAGAAAAGAAACTGCTTTTTTTTTGCCTTCTTTAACATTTACTGGACAAACGTTCTAAGCTCTCATTTAATTACAAAAGACTCATTTACATGACAGTTATTAGACCTATTTGGACATACGGAGTTGAGGTTTGGGGCTCTACTAAACCATCCAATTCACCTGGTATCCAATCCTTACAATCCAAAATTCTTTATTATGTCACAATCAAACTCATCCATCATGATCTTAATATCCCATATGTTGCTGATTTGGCCCAAACTAGATACCTATCCTTTCACGACAAGCTCCATACACACTTGAATCCGCTAGTCTCTCAACTTGCTTCCCATACTATTCCTGATAATCCTCTGAAGCGTCTGAAAAGAAGATGGCCTTTTCCTATAGAACTTTATTGGAGCGCTACCAATGGATAGTTTCTCCGCAAGTGTTTTTTTTTCATATCATTTGTTCATATTATCAGATTTACTTTTTGTAATATTATTACAGTTGTAAATATCAATATTAATCTAAAAAAAAGTGAAATAGTTAACGTTTTGTTATTCATCTATGTTCTCCCCAGCACTTAATCTAAATATCAGTTGTGTCTATTACTAATGAGTTGAACTTGTGAAACAGTAGCCATTGCTGATTATGTATTCTATGCTTGGCTCGAAAAGGGAATCGCCTCATTAGTAAATGTTTAGTGTCATTGCTCTTATTTACTGTTTATTACGATGTCATTATTTATAACAAAGTGGTTTAAAGCTTTAAATTCTTTATTTTTTTTTCAGTTCTGGCAGTTATGAACTGGGGTTTAATTTCTGGCTTCCAATATTGGCCGTTAGCCTAGGAGCCGCAATATGATATTCTGCAGAGTTCTCAAACACTATTTAGCTTGCTCACGTGTGCTAAGCCGGTTCAAAATGCCCGCATGAAGCTCAGGATCGATCGCCTATTAATAATATTTTATGGTCACGGCTTTTAAAAACTCAGTATTTTCTATATTACACTTTTAAATATTCCGGGTTATTTATTACATATGTACGACACTTTAAATAATATTGCGTTTCGGAGTTTCGTAACATCTTCAGGGAATTTATTATAGTTTAATATAATTTAGTATCACTAGCTTTTCGTATGTTAATTAAATATTATTAATTATTACTACTTATAGCTTAAAACATTGCTTCATATAATTATATATTTTAATTTTATACACAGTTAATTTTATACAGTCTGTGCATACGGTGTTCATTGAGCCAAAGAAAGACAAACTAAAAACTAAAAACAATGGTATTTTAATATGATGTATATTTTAAATTGATGTAAAAACAGTTTATTATTTAGTTTTTAGACTCATTAATTAAGTTGTAATAATGGATATTCTTTCATAATGTTATAACACGAATTTTTATTATGTTTATGAAATATGTGGAGTTTACTGAAATGTGGAGTTTTGTGTAATAAAACGATATGAAATAAATGCGATATTTTATCACTGAATTGGTGGAAAAATATTATGCTATGTTTCTACTCTTAAATTTATTTTGAATATATATATATTGATATTTGGGATACCAGAGTCTCATTTAGGAAGAGTACTTAAATTATTATTTATATGCCTTAATCTTAATTGGGTTCCTTTCCAAATGTCTGTTCTTGTGTTTACCAATTTACTCATCTATTATACCACCTTCAATATATTATTTATAAATAAATAGTGTATCTATGGTATTTAAGCACCAAAAGAATTACAAGAAGGATCGTTTATTTATTCAATTTAATTCAACAAGGTTATGATTCAGATTTTAAATATATAAAAAGGATTGCCATAAAATACATTAAAGGAAATAAATTAAACTTATCTGTGGACAGGGGTGGATTGGGTTACAGGTCGGTCTTCACTTTGCCGCTTCGGGAACTCCATCTTCCGCAGGGTCTATCTCTATATCGGGCAGATCTCTCCTCCTTGCTGTACGTCTCCCAGAGTACCTTCCTGCTCCGCCTTCGTCTCCCGAGTCACCTTCCTTCTCTCCCTAGTTTTAGTAGTAACTTGCCCCCCCCCTTTTCTTCTTTCTCCACCTTGGACCATGAAACTTAAGGGGACCAAAAAGGTCTGTTCTTTGTCCAAAACACATCCCCTTTCATGTGGCCTGACATGACACATTTTCCCCGCTCCGCATCCCTTTCATGGTGTCGGCAATACATAACAATTATTTATCTCTAGTTTAAAGTGTAAAATTTCAAATATATTTGATGTTAATCTTAATTCAACTAGAAATTTAAAGCTTACTTTATTTGGATGAAATAAGGAATTTTTACTAGACGATGAATGAGAGTTCGATTTTTTTTAAAATAATTTATTCACTGTTATTTACAATTGCATTATACTCGTATTAATACATCAAGTAAATAAAATGAATTTATACAATGACATGAAATGACAAGTAGAGAAACTGCCCAGTAGTAGTACTCAAATAGCAAGTTGAACTTAATAAATCACGAGGCCAACTTCTAAAGTTCCTTTTCTACTATAATATATGATTTGAAACTCTTTTATTATCTACTGGAAAATTTTGAAAAATGTAAGTAAATGGAATATGGATTTATTGAATGTGCCAATAAATAAACGGTTCTTTCAAAGGCTTACTTGAAAAGGGGGGGGAGCTTGGCACTTTTATTAATTTAACTTATGTCATGTTCCTAGAAAATTACATGATAAAACTCAAAATTTGACTTTATTAAAAAAAAAAAGAAAATGTTGGAAATGGAATATCAGATATAACGTTCTTGAATTAAAGAGCTTCAACCAATACTTTTGATTTATGTTATCCTTCTTTGCAAGGAGCAATATCAGGTAGGTTTTTTTTATTTGTATGCAGACTTTTTAATAGGGAGTTATTTTTTCTTTAATTTCGTACAACTATAAAGCAACTTGTCCGTCAGCTTAATTTGTTTGATAGAATTAATTTAGAATTTTCCACTAAAACCGTGGAAACAATGTAATGCTTTGCGTTACTTGAGTATTGAATGATGTGAATGTAATTCAATCCAAAAGTGAAACAATCGCTGTGTAGTTATCGGAAATATGCAGCACTTTTTGGCCTTGTGTTAAAAGATAACAGTTTAAGCCATTTTTCATATGTAGAAAAATGAATTTAACTAAAATAATTCTTATTCTTATAAATATATCTCTATTTCCCTTTACATTTTTAATAATTACGCAATTAAGTGGTACATACAACGTTAATTTTTATTAAAAAAATTAAATAGCATACGTCTAATATTTTCTTACTTAATAAAGATATAAATAGAGCAAAATTTGAGATCAATGATCCCATGTGCCTGGTCTGCTATTATTATGTGAATTGGTGTTCAAATTCGTGGAATGATGGGATTTTAAGGATATTTCACAACAATCAATATATATTTAATATTGTTCAACCCAGTTCTCCCCACTTAAAATTTAATTACATGTTTATTTTGTATATAAGTTTAATCCTGGAATACTAACGTTCTTAGAGTAGTCGTTTAATACTAATGTACATATTGGTGACACAAGATATTTTTTTCATTTAAGGTAAAATAAAAAGGGAAATTTTTCAAAAATTAACAGTTTTTTTATTTTACAAAGCAATTACAAACACAATCTTCATAAAAAAGTGAGACAGGTCAATAAGCAATAAAACTAGAAAAAAAGTTGAACAATCAATTTATAAATTTTTTTAGAAGTAACAGAATTGTCATTTCACATAGCATTGATGTAATTATTATAATGAAAATAAAACAGAAATATCTTTAAATAAAATAATACATCTAGATAAAAATATTAAAAAAGTTGAAAAATCACTCTGCATTGTTCACACTCTGAGGAAATATTTTATGAGCATGCTCGCCGCATATTGCGTTGTTACAGGTGCCACAAAAGTACTTTTTCATCCTCCTGTTACTGTAGGGGCACATAAAACAGTATCATCTTGTTCCAAATTTGTTCCTCTCTCCCACCTGTTGTGATTTAGAGCGATCGTCGTCAATTTCTAAAGTTTGTCTGACAAATCAGCTCATTTGAAATAATAAAACGATAATCTTTTGTGCTTCCAAGGTTTCGTTATTAGGTCATGTAAATTTAGCACAAATTCAATCCTTGCCAAAGGTTTTTCATTCCACTTTCTTTGGCGATAAAATTTATGAGCATAAATAACGTCTGAACTTATGCTAGCTATATTTAAAATATAGTAAAAATAACACAATGGCCATCGTCTCGCTTTTCTTCCACAATTCATATTTTGACGCATTGGATCAAATGTGTCAACTGCACCCTTTGTTTCATTGTAAGTGTGTATTATTTCCGGTTTAGCACTACTTCCTCTTATTGAAGATCCATGATGCATTGTCGATACCATGGTAACTAGCTCGTTTGTTTTCGGTTTGTAAGAGACGATTGTTATGTTGCCAGAGCTTAGAAAAAAAGAAGAAATAACACCTCTTTTTTCAAATTTTAAATTGACAAATTCTTCTGGTAACTCTCTCTTATTTTTTCTTATGGTTCCAACTGCAGTTATTTAATAATACTAACATACGTATCGGCGACGTGTACATTGATAATACACGGTTACCAATGTACGCTTCAGCGATGTGTAAAAAATATTCAACACCATTTAATGTACGTATTGAAGACGTAGTGACTAGGTGGATAGCACTTAATATGGCGCAATAACAATATTGCGCTAACTAAACACTAGAGGCTTACATTCGAGGAGGAACTTGAAACTACGAAAATCAAAATGGCGGCAACCAATTTTCCTTTGTAGCACACGTAGTGGAGACGTACTTCAATACTCTAGGGTTAAATCTTTTAATTACATTTGGAAAATCTGAAAAACACTTCTGTTGTGGAAATATGGCTCAGGAGAAAAATTCATTAGGCTTGTCGGTTTTTCCTCTGGATGAACGTTTTTATTTATATTTTTCATACATTTATTTTTAGTTGATTATCGAAATTATTAAATTAATACAATTTCCAAATATTTTAGTCCCTCCTATTGAGAAAACTGTGTTAAATTCTAGGAATATATATTTAGTTTAAGGAATTACAGTCGCTAGTACGACATTGAAGAAACTGAAAAAAAAATAAAATGAAATATTTCTATACTGGTCAGCGTTTATTAACGTACCTGTTTTTTAGTGCGTTTCATAGAGGAAAAAAACTCAAACTAAGTATACCTTTGTTTGAGATTTTTTATTCTTTTATGTGAAAATAGCTCCTACTAGGAACATTAAGGAAATAGCACCGTTCATATTAACCCAAAAATTATTTCTGAAATTTCGTATCTGGATATACACAGTTTTATGGCAGTACTCAGAAATTGTATATACTGTTTAGTGTATATTAGCGTACTTGAGTTGAGTACTCGATTATTAGATGCTACGACAGGCTCTGAAAATATAATATAAATAAGAGCACCCCATTTATATTGCCACGTAAAGTTGTTGGGTAGTTAAGATCGAGTACTTTCAAAAATTTATATTAGCGCTTACTAGACTTTGTAGTAATAGAACTCGAGTGTTGAGTACCAGCCACTAATGGTCAGCCTCATGGGTTGGGTAGACCAAAACGTTAATAGGAGGATATGGTTAACTCTGATCTAGCGGATTCTGGTCTGACGGTGATTGGTTGACTGAGGTAAGTATACAGGATTTGAAGTGTCGTTATCGTGCCTTGGAGTCCACTAAGTCTTCACTGCGTTGGAAAATGTCAAAGGTAACGACTTTGAGATAAGCTGTTATTGCTAAGCCTTCTTTATCCTCTGAGCCGGCCTTCGCTTTCAATGATATTTTTGACGGGTAGCGTTCATTGGTTTCTTTATGACCCATTCCCTTATATCAGGTTAAGCTACATTTTCGATTTTTGGGCTTTCATTTTTAAAAATTAATTTTTCATTTTTCTATAAGTAATTTTCAGCTTCCGACCCGCCTACTATTCCTGATTTTTAATTTAATTTTTATGATAGTGTATTAAAATTGTTGAAAAACATCTTTGGTCTTTCTTCATCCTGAAACCCTTCCAGATTTTTTACTCTTCCGCATAGTATACAAGGTTCTTTCAATTGCCTGGTAGTTTGTTCTGAATTCTTTATAATTTTTCTTTTTACTGCTCGATGGTTTTGATAACTTTCTTTAAAACTCGAGGTTAGATACATTTTTATTCTACTTCGGAGTATAAATTTCTACTTTTTTTTGTTACAATCAAATAAATAAATTCTCAAAGGAAATCGTAGCTGATCATTGGCCTTGTAGGGCTGATGAAATAATCGAAGAGTCTCTTCTCCAACTTAAATGTCAGGCTTCACACCTGAGCCCTTGTCGCTGCCTTATTCACCTTTTACAGCTATATTTGTGTTTTCCTTGATAATGTTATAATAAATTACATCTATATAAATCTTTTCTAATTAGTATAAAGTAGCTAGATGCCCTCTTTCTGTGATTTATCTTAATAATATTATAATGTATGATTTTCTATTTAATTCTTACTTTCGTATTTCTTTTTTTACTGTTCTAAATTTTATAATAATACTATATATAGAATTGGAACTATTTATATTATTTTAAAATATATTTATGCTTTGACATTAGTGTTTTTTTCTTTTTATTAATATTTTGATTTTTATAAGTTTTAGACTTGCTTGACTTTCTCTTTCGAAGAATTAATTTTATCATATTGTAGTTTATGTTTAAATTAGCATTTTATTTTGTAATAGTTTTTATGATATTGTTCTCAGTTTGGTTAAAATACCGATTATAAAAGTTGGTAGTTATTCTGGAATATATATTTTATATGAATTTACTAACATTTCTTTACTTTACTTTCAAAATATCCATATTCTTTATTTTCTATACTACTGATCTGATGTTGATGCAAATACATAATGATAAGTTCGGATTTTTTTCCGTTTGTTTACACCTATGTAATAAATAATGCATACTGATTTGACATTTTTACTGAATTATAATACAAACTTCGCAGAAGTGAATAGGGATACCATTATTTTTGTTGCATTTACTTTGCCTTTTATTTTATTTTATTTTTTTATTAGAAAAGACATTAAAATTCTTTAGATATTATACTATATTAAATATTAATGTAGTTATTAAATATATAATAATATAAATGCTAGGTAAAGTATGTAATAAAAAATTAGAAATATCTCTATTCATTTTTGTGCAGTATATACACGTATTATATATATTTTGGGTTGATATTAACTAATATAAGGTTGTTCTCAGCTAGTAACTAACGATTATTAGATATTAACTGATCTATTCTTTTAAACTTTAAAGGAATTATATTTCTTAAATTTTTTAATACAATAAATTAAAAATAAAAGCCACATGATTACTTTGAATAAAAATAAAATTGAAAAATTTCAAAACGAAACGAAACTTTATTTATGTCGTTTTTAATATTAAACATTCTAATGGTTTTTATGAAATCTTCTGAAGTATTTAACTGACAGGATTATTATTTTTAAAGAACTAATTTGATTGATAATGGTTTCCTTCTGGGTAAATAAAAATGTAAGTTGGCCGGCTTACAGTGTTTCTATAAGTAGGAATTGGCCGGAAAAAATATTTTTCGGCATTTTTGCATTTCTTTCGACTAATTAAATAATGCAATTATAAAAAATTGTTTTTAATTAATTACTAACTGAATTTAAGTGGATTATTAGGATAATATTTGGAAAAAAACAATATATAATAATAAAACTGATAAAAATCCGTATTTATTCTGGGACAAGTTCCTTTGGAATAGTGATATGGAAAATAAAATATAGACTATTGGGTTGTAACTTATGAAATGTCAGTGAAGGTGTAAGCTTAAATTATTAGCAAAAAAAATATTGAACAATACTTTTATTAATCAAAATAGGATCCTTCACTTTCAATACACTTCTCCCAAAGTGAAACAAGCATTTCTATCCCCGATTATCCAAAGAACAGAAAAAGTAAAAATCAGTTGGAGAAAGATCCGGAGAATATGTGGGGTGAGGAAGGACCCAAGACTTCGTTTCTTCCTTGGCACTTAATTTCTACAGAGGGGGGGAGGGATAGAAATGCTTGTTTCACGTTGGGAGAAGTGTATTGAAAGCGAAGGATCCTATTTTTATTAATAAAATTATTGTTTGATAATTTTGTTGCTAATAATTTAAAGTTACACCTTCACTGGCATTTCATATGTTACAACCCAATATAATATTTTAGAGTAGAATACAATAAAGTGTTTAATTAAAACACTGTGCGCTGCTTTGATTTTCCGCCATTTACCAGAAATTTTGGAGGAATAGTTAGCCAATCTTATTTTAATTTTCCTCTCAGAGTCCTCTGCAAGGTTTCTAACATTTAATCTGGTCGAAAAGAACTATAAAATAAAAAAATAAGGGTGTCACTTTTTGAAAAAAAGTTTGTACTCGAGTGTGCAGGCTATAATGCATCTTATTAATGGGAGATTAGCAGCTATAAAATATATAAACTTTAGCCCGGATACAAACGGATACAAATCATTTTCATCACTTCAAAGTTTCAAAATGAGGAAAAATCCTTCATGCATTTATAAAAGAAATAATTGATACAGTTTGATTATTATAAGATGTTTTAATTGGAAAAAATAGCAGCTATGAGTGCATATATTATCAATATTCAACAATTGATTCGTATAAAATTAGTAACCTTTTTAATTTTCCGGTTGAAATGAAGATTGGAATACTACTGATATAGTTTACTTCTATGGATTCACTACTTCGGACTCTATTATTGATGAGATGAAGTGTGCCAGGTATAAAAAAAATATTTGATTTCTAGGTTTCGAACAATCGTTTTCAATATTCCAATAAAAAAATTTAGAATTTTCAAGATGAATTTTGTCCAGCTAGCTCCTACTAATCGAAACACTGTGCGGCTGTTGGAAAGATGCCAAGTCACTACGCATTGATTACCTCACTATTCGAAATAATAATGGTCAGCATTTCCGCGACTCGATATTTTAATATACAGTATATCTTATATCATTTTATGTTTATGTAATGCTTTATTCATTTTTATGGTTTGGCTGGGTGTTAATTTGTAATTCAAATGATTATGATTTGAGGGAATGAAACCAGCTATATTGAATATTGAATAATATTCGTATTACAATTCTTTTAGGTATTTTTCGAAAAGACTTAAATAACAAAAAATTATAAATCAATTTATTCTTAATATTGGCATCGAACCAATTATAAAGAGATATTGGGAGCTAATATTCTTAATTCTTCCTCCCTAGATTTATAATCTGTTTGTATTAATAAATGTGTACTATTTCTTATTTCCTGTCATCATTATTAAAAATAATTCATGGTAATTTTATGTTTTGGTGTACAATTTTTGATAAATTAAAGGGGCATTGAAGGGATTAGTAAAACTTTTATTACTACTTCTAGAACTTTTTTTTTTCTCATAAAATAATACATACAGTATCCGGATTCTTATAAATGATTATCCAATGAGCACTTTTTCATATATTATATTGTTTCTTTTAACGTTACTAATCCTTTTATTGCTATTGAGCCACAATTAGATCAATTATGTAAAATATTTTCACTTTATATCATATTTATTAAGTTGAAATGTTTATACTTCTCCTAATTATAAATAATTAGATTATTATAGTCCAGGTGCGTATGTATTAACCGAAATGTCATTTGATATTTTTTTACAATAAATTTTACTTGAGTTATTACATCAGTTTAAAATCTTTGTTTTTCTAATTTATTGTTACAAACTGCCTACTTCGCAGTATGTTTTACAATAACATGTACACATTTACCAATGTGTTACATTTATTATGGTAAAAAATCAATTCAGTGTTAATTTATACCTAAAATCATTCTATATCCATTTTATTTAATACTAAGAAGTTCAAACCTATTATTAGGAATAGTTGACTACTTTAATTGTTAAGTAACATTTCATAAAATTATTCTAAGTATACCTTTAATAAGTGATGACTGCACGATTTCAGTTAGGCATTGCATTTTATGAGGTGCAGATGGTGGTGGCTAGCTAAGCCCGTGGCAGAACTCTGATAGCTTCCACTGGGGCCAGAATATATTTCTCTCCGCAGAGCTGAGTTTAATAAAGGATAGATTTACCATTTCATATTACTCTGCTCAGACTCGATCGTTTATTGACTCGCTGCCGAATATTGTTTTTTTTTATAGTGTATTTTACTTTTTAATACTTCAGGTATTGTTTCATATTTTCTTGTTTCCTTAGGGATTAGTAGTGCAGATAATTTGATGTTTTATTATTCCCTCGTATACTCTGGGAAAAAACCGAAAAAACATATTTATTTTTCGGTATTAATATTTGATAACCTTATCTCCACATTTAACTTTATTAACATTATTAATGTAATTATCGCACCTTCGTCTTAGTCGTTTACTAGTATATTCAGTGATTTTTAACTTTTTAGTCATCCGTTCCTTTTTGATCCTAATATCTTTACAAGACCGGAGGCGGTTTTCAGATTTAAGAAAAACATGTTTCCAGTTAAAACATTATTACTACTGGTATAAGTTACAGCACCTGCTGTAGACTGAGTAAGTAGGCTGAATACTTGAAGAGATCCCCCTACTCCATCAACGGAGGCGAGGTACAATTGCCAATTTTCTAGGGCTGATCAGTCCAGTATTGATTTTCCCATTACCATATCCCATTTACCAGCCTCCATCGTCTCAAGCTTTTCAACTTGATCAACCTGTTATATAATATCACTGTTAATCGTTCTACTGTCGTTTGGTTTAGTGATCATTTGTGACCAGGCTTAGGCTTATATTTTTAAATACTTATGGTTTAATTGAGCTAAATGGCCAAAATTTGTTTGTGTGTTTACTGATATATTTTTACAATTTATGTTTTCACCTATTAGTTTATCGCAATGCTATACAGTAATTAATATAAATATGTATTTGATTTCCTGTCATTATTGAATATATTGCGAAACATTGGCAATTCGCCGGTTAATGACTGATTATTTTAATAAGAATAAACATTGGTGAAGTAATCGGTGGTAGGAAGAGGTGTTTGTACATGATCTGCCTCAACCGCCACGTTTTTCCATAATTAAGGGTAAATGCATAGTAAAATATTAGTCAAGAGTTTCCGTAGCGTACTCAGATGCAGATGACGGAATGTCTAGTTCATTTAAGATTTTGTTTACGAACACAAATCTTTATTCTAAGGTATATTTATAGCTATATCGTCATGAAATTCGCAAAGAGGACGAAGGATGATTCAGGAATTCCTATCCTTTTGAGAATTGGTATGCTCAGTTTATTTGCTTAAAAATTATTATTGGATGTATGTAAAAATATTAAAGGTTTGTGAAAGCGAAGGTTCGATTGGGATACCACCTATCTTTGCTTACAATCTTCCTTCTACTACTTAAATCCAAACCGATTAGATTGCTTTGACGCAATCCTCCCCCTACGCCTAATCGTACCGGGACAGTTACGCGACAGTAGACTGGTACAGTTTTTATTAATTTTATAGGAATTGTTCTTTATTAATCCTAACAACGACTTAAAAGTTTATTTAAATCGTGCGATGCTATCACTTTAATTATATTAATCGGCTGCTTGCTTTGCAATCCCGCATTGTATAATCTCACATGTATATGGAAGTAGTGCAGTAGTCATCAGGCTACTGCCTGGCACTTGTCCTACTGGATGGGGGAACAGTAACATTTATTTTACGTACTTTTATTTTCAGCACACTATATATCCTTCCTCACATAACAAGAGTTACCTCCCTTATGTATCCGCTCCGGAGAGTGGCGTGTGTCTGGGCAGTTCAATGCGGAAGGCTCCTCCACCTAACTAGAGGGCGGATAGCTCTCTCCTCCCAGAAACAACTATCATAAAACCTGTATGTAGAGTCATCTAAGTATGTTTATATTTAATCTAATATGTAATTAAATAGAAGATAGAGGATATCGCGTATCTAATCAGAAATATAATCACAAGTTATGTTGTTCAGGAACGATTACAATGCACTCCTAAAGGTTTGCCGAAACTGCTTCTTCCATAACGTTAGCGGTTGCAGAAGTGCTTTGGGTGAATCAATAACGGGCGGGAGAGGTTGGGCAGCGTAACTGTTATTAGAATATCTGGCGGAGGGTGATATATGGTCTTTATTAGGGCTATCTCCTCGTCCCCGATGTGCCCGCTGTCCCGGGTTGTCCCCCAGGTCCTCGATAAGTCAAGATGAATAGACTCCCCTCCACAGCTCCACGGCTCTCTCACCGCCTCTTCTAGTCGGGAATATATTTTAAAACTCACCCTACTAAAGGGATATTTATAGCAATCCCTTCATTCCTTAAAGAGGAGATAAGGCCCTATATTTTTATTATCCGTGTCTACGAGCTGTGTGATATTTTACCTGTAGCTTCGTTTTTTTTTTCGTATGCTTTTTCAAAAAATCTATTTCTTGCCGAATGAGGTGTAAAATATTTCTAACATTTTTCATCTATAAAATAGTTCTTTACTATTAATTCTAACTCCTCGGGAACAAAACTTTTAAATGTTATTCAAGAAAGTATACTTCATGGTGTTTACATTGCCTCGATATTTATTAATTGTTTGCTCATCTAAGATTTGCACCCACATCTGTCAAATAAAAACGATGATAATCAGGAGATAGGCTGTCAGTAAAATAGAACAAAATGCCATGAGAGGCATGAAGAAGAGCAGTAGCCAGCGTTACCTCTCCTGTCGATTGATTTTATTTCCTATGACAACGAATCCGTCATTTATATTCTTTTTTGTCTCCTCCTAGTGTCCTCAGGCACGAGAGTGGTGGTCATTTGTTCTACCAATGGGTTTGGTTTACCTGTGTAGTTTTTCTTGAAAGCGATTGTCTTGTATTTGTAGGTGCGAGTCACACATTGGTATTTTTAAGTCAATTTGAAGAGTTTTGTTATTGATATACCATGGTGTTTTGTTAAAATTAATTTTAAACCTTTTTTGATCGATTAAATCAAACATATTAAAAGAAATCTGTACTACAACTCATGATAAGTATTAGGTTCAGCACACGGTAGGGACTGTTACAAGCGAATGGTCCTACTTAGGGATGCTTTGGTTGAGATCACCCTTAATCTCCAGGGTTTTCACACGATATACTTGATCATTTGAATTCCAACCATCTAGGTTTATGGTTGGGATTCTTATTCTGAACTGACAGTATTCGTTCTACCGGTGCTCGGTGTTCTATAAGTCATGTATCATCAAGGGGTGGCACAGTGATTTCAAGCGCCATTTTCTGACCTATGGTTATTTTTAAAAAATTAACAGTTGATTCCTTATTGGATTCATTTTATTCAAGTTGGTATTATAACTATCTGGTTAGAGATGACAGTTGAGCACCATGCTAGTTATATTTTTAGACTATTCGTTTTGGTGAGCAATTACTTACGAATTTCTTCCTACTGTAGAGGAAACTTTAATAATGAGAACAATTAATTAAAACAGTTTGGGATTCAAATTACTCAGACTGGTAAAATGGCTACCGGGCTAGCAAGAATGAAGTTGTGTTTTCTAAGTGGGTCAGGTAAGTTCCAAGTTTATTTTGTAGTAGTGTCCTTTAGTTCCTCCTTGTTTTTGCGTTCGTCGGAGCTTTTAAAGTTGATTATGTCCACTGTTTCCCCTTTTGTTGTTTGTTCGCTATCCCTTGTTCCTCTTCCACCGAGAAGACCATTCCATTTGTCGTTACCATTGCTATAATTTACAGTTTCACCAACTACTAATGGACAAGCCCAACTGGTAGACTTAAATAAGCTGATAGTAACGTTGATTAAAAATATATTTTTACTACTGCAAAATGTTTTTTGCAAAACTAATTTGTTTAGATCACAGGTTCGGTCCTAATTACGGAGGATAAAAGTAATACATTTTTAAATGCTCAAATACACGAATGAGGTTATTTATGGCAGTGAACCATATGTAACTATTCATATACTTTATTCCGTAAGTGGAATAGCCTATATGAAAGGTTTTTCACTTACAAGAAAAAAAAAGTAATAATTGAGTTGAGAACTTACGGAGAGACAAATAAATAACGAATGTCAAAATGTACTGTCAACTTTTCTTCTTATATGAGTGTACAGGGGTATTGGTATTTCTTCAGAGAGTAATTTTTCTTTTCTAATACATTGAAAAATATCATTATTATCTTTTTATTTTAGCAATATCACAAATCCTGCTGGCAATAGATTTTTTTCAATCTTATGGATTCAGTCAATGTCAGTCTGAACATGGTGTCTGACTATTCGAAAATATTCGGATAAATATTAACGATTCATTTTATTTGTTTCTTATTTTGGTGTGTATAGATGATATGTTATACATTTTTCTCTGTATTGAATTAAAATATTGTATGCCAAAATTGTAGGTAAATCGCGATG
This sequence comes from Arma custos, assembly GCA_037127475.1. NCBI lineage: Eukaryota > Metazoa > Arthropoda > Insecta > Hemiptera > Pentatomidae > Arma > Arma custos. The sequence goes on along the minus strand of CM073764.1, from coordinate 118,515,546 downwards.
TTGACTTATTTTATTGTCAATTATTATTATTTTATTTTGTTGCCAATTATTATTATTAATTATTGTGACTTTATTTATTCTTCCAAGTAGATCTGTTGTAATGTTATCCAAGAAAGGCTTTTAAGGTTAAAGCAGATTGCAGATTATTGATGTAGTCTAGATTAGCGGAAATTTATATTATCTTATTGTCTCAACAATTTTTTAAATAGTTATTAGTGTTTTTTCCTCACTAGTATACTTTTAGCTAAGCTAGATTTTATTTAAGCTTAGCTAAGCGTATAAAAAACCTCACTAACTTTGTTATTCACAGTTATTCTTCAGTCCTATTATGCTCATCATGAACTTCTAATTGATAAAACAACATCGCATCTTAATTATCTCAGTTTTTTTACATTAATTTCTTCTTGTTCCACCAGGCCCTAATTTTTTATGTAAGATAAAAATCCTTATGTAAGTCCTTGCTTTCTTTTTCTTCTATCAGGTGCTCTTTTGTCGTTCTTAAAATAAATCATTCAAAATTAATACATAAATCATTTTCGAGTTAATAAAGGAAGAAGGAAGTTAATTTATTTATTAATAAAATTCTTCCTTACTTCCTTATATTTTGTTTATTACATCAATGTTAATCAACCAATAAAATGCCTTACCATGTCATCGATGAAATAAACAAAGACTCATGAAAAATAGTTATACTTTTGTTTGTCACAATTTTAATTATTATAATATAATTGTTAAAGGTAATTAATCTTAGCGTTTCTGAATTATAGCTACTGACTAAAATTTTAGCAAATCTAATTTGGTTTTGAAATATTTTTTCCATTTGTTTTCTGATGGTTTTATCGTATCAAGATGCTGACGCTTTCTGCGTCATGAAATAAGTTATCTTTGAAGAAGAATTCTTTAAATTATGAGGGATACTTAAATAGTTGAATAATATAGTAGGCATGTGATTAGTCGACCCACTTAGCAGAAACTGGCTAAACCCCAGGAGGATCTCCGAATCCCACAGGGTTAACGCAAGTTAGATAATTGAATAAATAAATTATGGGCCTCCGGCGGTCCGGGACTTACTGAGTACACTGAGATCAGTTGATCAGAGCCCTACACGCTGAGTCGATCATCGGTTGTAGTATATTTATTCGGTTTTAGGGACATATAAAAATACCTCTATAGATGTAGTCTCTGCAGAAAAAATATCAAACCACATTTTTTCAATTTACGAACCAGAATTGAAATTAGCTCTTTTTAATTAGATAATCTGAATTTTTAATTCAGAGAAGAGAGAGCTAAATGCATTCAGAGAGCCGATGAATTATTTAGTCCGACCTTTGCAAACATCTACCGAAATGGCTCGCCTTTGTAATTTGATTGAAATTAAAATTTCTTCATTTTCCGGGCCCTCGTTATTAGATTCCGTTATGTTTGCTTGTTCATATTAATTGGTGTTTTAAAAGAATGATGATATAATCATTATTGATTACGTAAATTTCAATGTTTTCAACTAATAACTTGGTTATATAACATAAATTGTTTTATTCCTTAAAGTGTTTGCTTTAGCGTATGTGTCTGTGAAAAACCAATCGGTGGGTACTATGATCGTATTATCGACTTTTTCAGTTCTTAATTTAATGATTACATATAATTATGATTAAAATATTACGTATAACTTTATGAGCGACAGATGTATACGACTAACTTTAATTATGGGTTTAAGGAAAGACATATTATGAAACCATCAGGTTTACAGAGAACAAACTAAAAGTAAGTCGAAATATTCAAGATTTCAAATTTACTAGATATATCCGTTTTTTTAGAACATAGTTGTTTTTCGTGTCTCTCCACAGATTTCGATCCAGCCAATCTCATTCTCTAAGGCCTCTCGCTGCCATGCTCTCCTCCACATCATGCAACTATCTTTTTTGGGGCGTCCTCTTTTCTTCCTTTCTGTAGGCCAAAAGACGGAGATTGCTTTTGGCCATCGTTCCCCTGTTATTCTTTTTAATTGGCGAGACCATTATAATCTCCTGGTTTCTATATTGTAGAGAAACGTTGTTTCATTATCTAACAGTTGCTTATTTGGTTGGTTGAGTCCCTTTCATCAGTTTGTGGCTCTACTGACATTTTAAGCATATGTTTGTAGATAAGACTAGGATATAACTCAAAATTTTGTATTAAGCAAAGTCATATCTGTATGGTATCAAATTTGAACTTGATGTTTTATGGAAATAATGGCCTAAGTTAAAATAAAAAATGTTTCAATCTTTTAAAAAATTTTATAATGGTTAATAATAATAGAATTTCAATAGCATAATTACAATAGGAATAATCTGTTTTACCAATACCCAAATCTTCGTTTTTTTAACTTACATGAAACTTTATATTCCTTGATTGAAAAATTAGGTTTTTTTTAGTAATGTTGTTCTTTTGAAGGTGCGATGTATATAAATTGTTTTGGTTTTTAAATAATAAATTCTCATTAGTTTGTTTTAGTGTATCATTTTATGGAATTTGAGTTCAGTTCTTCCCGTACAAAAACTTAACCCAAAAGATACCTTAAAGGGAAATAGGTATATAAAGGAAATGCAGGAAAGACGTTCCCTGACTGACAGTAAACTGGGATGTAAAGACGCCGTGTTGGATAGATCCATCTCTCTGAGTAGAGCGCCTCTAATGCCCCATGCCTTGTACCTTACTTTATAGCCACCGCATCCGGTCGTCAATGTATACTTTTAGATTTAGCCTACGACTGGAATTTCAAAACTATTGAGCAACTTTTTTTAAATTTTTATTATTAATGTTTAGGCTATCGAATATCATCGAAGCATCCTAACCCTGATCAGTATAATACATTTTACACAATCCTCCCGATTACGTTTTAGTCAATCTATTCCATGCTTAGGAGTTGGCTACGAGCTATTTATATTTTTTGAGTTTGGCTTATTAGTTAGCCTCATAAGTTTCATTAACCAATCTTAATCATCGCGATGCTGTCTGTATCATATTTACAACGGGGACATATCCCGCCCTTCCTCTTTGGAACTGCATCAGTCCAAGTGTACTTCCAAAGGGGTAGGGTAAGCGTTGGGGACTTAGGTTCCCGGGCCAGTGGCCATTCAAGACTTCAGTTGCTATGTCCAAAAAAAGTGCTACGGGTGGTGGTCGGTTTAGCCGGTCGCAGACATAGTGGCATGGTTTGAAGGTCGGAAGGGTAGTGAACCAGGAAACTGGTAACGACCCTACCGGCTGGAAGATGGATGGGTGGGTTACATACATTCAATCCACCTCTTAGCATCCTAAACCTGATCAGTATTTGCAACATTCTACACAATCCTCCAACTGTGCTTTTGTCGCTTGTTTATATTTTAAGTTATTTGCTCATCCGCTAGCCTCGAAAGTTCTAATAACCTATCTTAGTCAGTGTAATGCTGTCAGTATCATATTTACAGAGCTAATATACGCAAGTCCTTTTTAGGTTAACCTCGCTAGTTCTCCAATTGTAAATATCTTCTCCAGGATCTTTGTCGGAATCTTCTACACAATAACTTATTCTCGTAGAGCTTTCGGAGTTTTTCATCATTTCTGAATTTTCTTGGGGTGAATACCTAATAATACCTAGTGTCATCAAATCTAGTGGTTAAGAAATACTATTATACATATTAGCCAATTATTTAAAATATTTTTTTGTTTAAAAACCAAAAAAACTATGATCAAAACATATATAAGTATGTCTGTGTAAACTATTCATGGGTCAAAATAATGTTCTATTTTTGATTTTATGATGATTATGAACTCAGCAGTGCCCTTAATTCCAATATATATGCAAATTAGCCCAGAGTTTAGAGAGCTTAGTTGCTATGCTGAGGGTTATGGTTTTAAATCCTTCTGGGAACGTATTTTTTTTTATTCTGTTGACAGCAACGGGTGTGTACTCTATGTTATCTATACATCCTGGGACTCACCCAGCCTCTATCAAGTTTATACATTTAATTGGTATGAATATCTTGTGGTTGAGCCGAACAATAGTAAAGATCCTACCTACATATACTTACTTCACCTGAGACTCTTGATTGTTGTGTAGTACAGGTTTTATATATAAATCAAATCATAAGTATATCTCATGTCAATTGTAAACAGATTTCATTCACAAAATCAATAATAATCAAGAAAAATAAATGCATTATGTTTTTATAAGTTATTTATTTGGATCTGTACATAATTTTCTTTTTTTGATAATTCTAAACCCATGGATTAAACCCCTAAGTTAGAATCTATTATATATTTTACTTATTTTGATATATTTATTTCTAGAATTTAGTTTTTGTAATGGCTGCACATGGTTTGGTTAATTAACTATGTATACCCGTTTACATAATGGTTTCAAGTTAATATAGCAACTGTGTTATACAATAAACGTGTCATGTTCCAAGGTGAAATACTCCAGGAAGAATCGAAAGTTCAGCCTGGTGTGAAATGCGACTCCCGAAACAATTAGAAAACCGAAAATTCTGCCGACCAAGTTGCCATTGGGCAAAGTGATATTCCAGTGCAGTTGACAAGTGGAATCGACTCGTGAAGGACTTCCCTCTACAAAGTATGCCTAGAGAAAATCATTCGGTGGTTTAACAGCACGAGTCTGAGTCACTCATGCAAAGCGTTTTCCAACTTGAATGAAGGGAGCCCATTATGCCAAATGGGTTCAGATGAATTGGCTGCCTAGGTTCTACAGCGGCTTCACTTCTTCACTATTTCCATTTTGGAATGGAGTGCTGCTCTGTTACAACACTCTTAGTACTTTAGTCTGGTTATTTGTTTAGTAGGAAGTATCTCACAATAAACTTAACTTAATGGCTTAGTCCCTACCTCCACTTAACGGGGGCTAAGTGAAAAGTGTTTATAGGGGCTCTAACGTTTATTGAATATTATAAGACCATTCTTTTAAGCTTACTTTTTTTACTATGTGCTTTTATAAGTTAGCTTCATTGTTATATATATTCACATCAATGAGTTATTTTGCAATTGTTCAACGAAACAGTTTTTATGAGTGAAAAAGAACGTACCTATACTATTAATTATGATATGTACAGATAGAACTATTTTTTATTTATTATTATTTGTTTTCTGAAAGGATATCTTTAGTGATTGATGTTGCAGGTAATTTCATTGCTCCATTGTTAAACTAATTAAAATTAAAATCGCTCTTTTTTAGGAGAGCGAAGAAGATTAAGTAAAATTAATTTTTTGTATAAGGGATGTAGGCATTTTTTTTTAATAACATTCTTTAATATTTTTTTTGAAGATATAATCGAGAAAAAAATTTCTTTTGGTATATGTGTGAAATTTGACTCAAGTGAACTGCAGTAACACATATACCATTATAAATCAAATGATATTTCGATTTGTTTAAACAAATTTTTTAAATTTTAAATTTAGTAATTTTTAAACAGTTCTTACTGGGATGATTTCATCGCTTCAATTACTCTGTAATTTTGATCTTTCAATAGGAATTGAAATTTCACTTGTTTTTGGTCCTATTAAGTTATTTATCTTTCTATTTTCATTTAATGTGAACCCATAAATATATAAAAACTGCACCTTATTTTTTCTTTTTAGAATATTTTTTTTTTTTACATTTCTAGCTTTCAGATCGAATTTTCACCATTTATTTAATACTACAGCTATCGACCCATTTCATATAAAATCATAGGACATTTAAATATCACAATCTAAGATTTACTGTTTTATAAATTTAGTAATGTGATTTTTGGCTTATTTCTAAAACATTACGTAACGATGATGCTTTAATAAATAAATTATTTAATTAACCTGAATTAATTTATTTAATTTTTATCGAGATGGAGGATTTTTTTCGATGTGGTTTTTATTTTTCCACGTCCTTTTATATTTTATTCTAAACTGTGTAGTTTATGATGAAATAAAAATGTTTTAAAATCGGATTTAACGCTTTAAGTAACTTTTTCAACAAATTTGATAATTTCAAATTTATTCTCTGAACTGGTGATAATTTTTGTAACCCTTAATTTAATATACAATTATAATGTAGAATTTGAATCAAAATATAAACATAATTATGGCAAGTGATTCAAATTTTAAAAGGTTGAAATCTGAAGCTGATTTTTTTAAATACTATTATGAATTTTTAAATAAATTTTAAATTTCATATATGCTCTATTATAATTTTTATCCACACGTATAAATTATACGTACGTCGCCTTTTAGTAGCATACTGGACATATAATTCGCTTTTACAAGTAATTTAAATATTATTACCTAATTTTTTGCTGATTATATCAAGATTATTTTGAAACATAATTTATTGTTATTTATTTATTTAATCTTCTCCTCTTCTACCGCCAAAGGTGTGAGGATCCTTTCTATAGAACCTGATCCATGAATCCCTCTCCTGTACCAATCGTCTTCTTCTTCTGCACTCCAAACCCCTTCTGTCAATAGTCTCCTGGATCTTGCCCTCCCAAGTCTTCCTTCATATACGGCCTTCGCCACTGTGTTTTCCGCTATTCTGGAAACATGGCCGAACCACCTCAGCTGAAGCTCTTCGATAATATCCCCAGCCGGCCGAAGTCCCACATTTGACCGTATTGTTGCGTATCGCACTCGGTCTCTTCTGTTCTTCCCTTCCATTGTTTTCAGATATTGCATCTCCATGGCTTCAAGTTGGCTCTTGTGCTTTTTGGTTAGAGTCGAAAATTTACTTGAATAGGTGATAATCGGTAAGAAAGTGTTTTTATAGACGACTATTTATTGTCTTATTAATCACGTCCAACTCTTCTTGTAGGATGCATAAATTGAACTGGAGATCCCTAGAATTGTTTGCAAAATGAATTATGTAATTTATTTGTATTAGTAGTCATTTTGATTATTGAGCACTGCACCGGAGATGCAGAGGACGCGGGTTCGAATCCAGATCAGGGCAAATCTTTTCTCTGGAAAACAAAAATATTTACTAATATTAATAAAAACATATTGTTTGAATCGGTCGTGTTTGCGGACAGTAAAATGCTACGTAATAAGTATTGCTAATTTATAGTTTTCATCGGCCGGACCATGTATTTTAGTATTTTTATATACACGTATTTTATCTGCAATCTATCCATCTCCAAATTGAAGACATACCCACTTGTAATATTTTTTGTTACTTTTAGTAAAATAAACTGCTAATAAAACAATATTTTGCGTTCTGCTGAATTTATGTGAACAATGCCACAAACGTCTCTGGCAGATATTCAATCCTCAGTTGACAGGGAGATATAGGTAATGTGCTGCATTGATTTTATTGCAGTTCTGCGCCCCACGACATGAGTCACGGCTCCATCACATATAGGAAACATGTATTTTTATTTAGTATTGCCTTGTCTAAAATTACTGTCATAAACGTTTCCGATTCATAAAATTACGTTTATTTTACGAATGGGAAACATTTAGTAAGGGCATCGAAAATACAGCGTTTATACTCTTGCTTATGAAATACGGTTCAATTCTGTAGTAATGTACTTTTAATTACTTCTTTGATTTCTTCGATCTAGGGATGAATATTATTCACTTCAAGAACAAATTATTGTTTCAGTTCAATACGAAAGTAAACCTATACCAATTTCTATTGAAAATAAAAAAATGGCCTGCTTATGACACAACTTTTAGCTACTTCCTATTTTGGGATAAATACTAATTTTTCATGTTTAGTTTCTAGTGAAATTCCATTTTAATTAATGTTTAATATCACTTTTATTTAGTTTACTTTATATAAGTTTTATTTATTTGAAACAATTACTTAAGCTTAATCGTATTTCATCCTTCTTTCTTGGGTCTAATGGATTTATAATTAGTATGATATTTTTTATGTAATTAGCATGTTTGATATTATATATTATACTTTTATAAAACTATTCTCAATTCATTAGTTGATTGCGGAGTTTTTTCATAATGTTTATTGATTAGTTTTTAATTATACCATTATGGATTTTTTATTTAAACCTAGGCTAATGGTAACTCAGAGGTAAATGTGTATTAGCATTACCATTTATTTTCTATTTTAATGTACCTACATTAGTAAAGTTATTTAATCTTTGGGGTCATGATCTTCACAGAACAAGCACACTCCTTGATGATCCTTTTACCGTCTCAAAAAAATTGTTTCACTTTTTTTACGGCTCAGTAATGAAAGTGATTGTTAACAGAAAGTAATTATTGGTAATTATTTGTCGATGAATGATAATTAGTTTCTGTAAATAGATTTTGCATACTATTATTCTAACCTCTTGAATTTTATTCTCTTATAACAAGAATATTATTTTTATTTTTTGACTTAATTCGAATCTTCCATAATTTTTCAATATAATTTCATCAACTTCAACAAATCATCTAACATGAAATAATCTTATATATTTTAATTTGAAAATGGTTCGAGAATAAGATTGAATCCTCTATTACTCCATAAAAAAAATCATTTGCTACCAAAGTTTCTGTGTACACTATGCTACTTAATCACATCCACGCTTAACAGGTATGAACCTCAATGGCAAATAATGAATGCTCCTTGCAGATTCTAGTCAATTATCTTTGGCTATAGTACTCTCAGTTTCTTCTGCTAAATGAATTATATACCCAGATGCTTAATTATCTTGAATTGATCAAGAAACATATGCCCAAAGGCATCCAAACTCACTTGTTCAATGATTTCTGGAGGAAACACTAAGACCGAAACCGACAAGGAGACTGAAACTTCTCTAGAGCAGGATTCTACCACTGATAGATCAATCACGCTAGGGTTGTCATCAATGGGAGGTTTCTCCATCCAAGTTTGCATCCTTGGAGGAGTGAATCACAGATTCGAATGAATAGACATACATTATATATATATCCTAGTGATCAAAAAGTAATGTGAATTTGTTTATTAAATGTAAATTCTTTATGTATTCTTCCAAATCCATTTCATCCCCTTCAACGTAATCACCGTCCGATAAAATGCACTTTTTCCAACGCTTTTTTCAGTCCTCGAAACAGTCGGAATAGTCTTATTTATCCAATACCAGCACGTGCCGTTTCGGCCATACGCCGGTATATGTGTATTATATAAGTATACTAATTAACTTTATGCCTTTAATGAAGTTAGTATGATAATTAATTCGGATACTAAAACGACTGCCTAACTCGTAAATGACGACGAATAAAATATGAATGGGAGATGGTGTTTGGATCATCACGGTTTTAGATCACCATGAAATATGAATATATTTGTGTCCATGAAAGTGAAATAACATATTCTGATAGGCCCCACCTTTATGGAATGAGGATCTGGGGTTTATGATGGGGTTGAGGGTGGTTTAATGTGTTGGAGTTACGGCTCAGCTCTATGACATCTACGTGCTACGCCAGTAGTTTAAAACCTCATAAAAATCCTTTTATAGTGACACGCCTCTTTCCTAAATCTTGCCAAGATGGCTGCCTGTAGTTCGGAGATAGTTACCAATTTAGATCCTCCGAACCCCAACGACCTTAATTTATTTTCATTGGTGGGTGATTAATGAATGCCCTTCAGAGATGGATTTTCTTCACATAAATTACATTTATAAAATCTTTTTAAAATTTTGTTTAATATCTTGCAAATTAGTTTTTTTCTTTTTACTATTGGTAATTTCACTATGACATGATTGTAAGAATTTGTTTTCAAATACGTTACGGTTATGTAACTTGATTTTTAAGTTATATAAACATAAAAACATTTAGCATGTTAACGGGACCATTATTTTAGTTACTGCGAATAATTAAATAATTTTTTAATTAAATAAATTAAATCCTTAATAAATGTGTAATGATACATGCTAATGTGTATTAATAAAAAAGTTAGTATTAATTATTTATGAAGTGAATTATTGTATCATTTTAACTTTCTAGATGATAACTAAAGCGATCTATGATACTTACCATAATAATTGATTCAAAGCATATTTAATGACTGTAAAATTACCTCTATATGAATCGAGGCAGAGATCGGCCAACATCGAGGATGAAGTGTTGAGTACAACTCTCGGACTTATAGCACCCAATGCTAAGGGTAAAGAAAATAAAAAGTTTTCGAATATTTTCTGATTTACAAACTAAACTATTATATTTTTTTAATTTATTACGTAGTAATAAACTTTAAGTACTATTAAATATGTTCTTTTATTTAGGAAAGAGCTTTCGGAGATAGTTAGCTTATTTCTTTTTTCGAGATGAAATTTTCGCGATTTCCTCCATTTTTTACTACATTATCTTCTATGAAAAAGCGGTGGTTTACAGATACAAATTAATTACATATGATCCAAGAGAGAAATATTTCTGAGAATAAAAAGACAGGTGTCTGCGTTATAATCCACCCGGCTTTATAGAGTTTAACTAAAACATTTCTGAGATCTTGTTTGTATAACAGAAATATTTTCGTAAGGTTTAATGTAATTTTTCGAGTGATGAACAGATGACGTTCATATATCAGATTATTTTAGTGACGTGCTCAACATACTTTGAGCTTAATGTTAGCCAACTGCAATCAATCACAAAACTTAACTTGTATACTTGATGCTCATGCTTGAATACATTATTGTTCTATGTTGGCAATATTAAAGAAGTTTAGACCCTCCGGAATTTCATATTTTTTTGTAGGTTTCACTCAAGAAGAAAAAGACTTAGCCTTACTTTGTTGCCTAAGTCAGGGACTTGGGTAATTGGTCGACGTTTAAGCACTTCATGGCTCTACTTTTTTTTTAAGTCCCTTAAAAAGATCTCTTTATCCCTCTACGTTGCAGAACTATATTCGTTGTGCCTTAGATGTGCATTTTAAAAAAAAATTGGAAAGTTTTCTTCATTTATTGAGGTTTTTAATGAAATTCCAAATTACCCATTGAATGAAGGTGTCAACAATATCTAACAAAACTTTCTAGAATTATAAACAAAATTAATTAAAATGGATCTTTAAGTGACTTTCAACATTTAATTCGTTTCACTTCTTCTGTTTTTTGTTTTTTTTTGTATATACATACATTTGCAAAGACATTTTTAGAATTTTTTTTTGATGTCCTGTTGCGTACAAAATATTGAGAAGAAATAAAATGTATTTACTTGAAACTCTTTGTGATGAAATATACATGATTACGGAGAAAAAAATTTTTTTTTCACCAAATCCTGTTTTTTTATAATGCTTGGCTATGCGTTGCAATCTGTTCTACCATCATGGCAGTAGAAAAAAAGTAATAATGTTTATTACAGCAGCAGTTGTATTACTGATTGAGATGCTAAATTGAAATAAAATAAAAATATTTAACTATATAAAATAATGGATGAAATAGAAAATATAATATGTGGAAGAATATGGTCCGGTGCGTGATGCTTCTAAACGTTAGATAGTGATGTGAATTGAGCTTGTGAAGGACCTATCGGGACAGTCCTGAAGAAGACCGGCAAATTAGGTCGAAACGTTGGCTACTTAATAAACATTCCTCCAATTCCAAGAGATATTAATTGACCTCTACCCGAACCATTTTCTTCCAGATATATTGTCATGGTCAACTATTGTCATTCAATAGAAAATATAATATTTGAAAACAATTAATTTCATTACTATTATGAAGAAATACATAGACATTTTAATTATAATAACTATGATTTATAATGACTACTAAAGTTAATGTTTGGGGTGATGAAAATTATATTAGATAATTAGGATAAGTGATATAAATTTTGAAAATAATGTTTTTATTCATTCCCCTATTTAACTGCGATAATCTACTTTTAGCGATTAATAACGTTGATATGTAGTCTAATACTTGTGTTTTTTTATTCTTTTAATAGAATTGACCCTTTGGGATCTGAAGACCCTGCTGAAGTGACCATTTCTTTAATCATTTGTTACCCTTAATTAGTGGATGAGTGTCATTCTATGCCAATTCACATCTCCATGCTTCACTGTTTGCTAAGATTCGGTACATCCATGAGAATGTAATGTATTTAAAGCATAAGGTTAAGAACAATTCTGGGTTTTATTATTAGGTTTTTGTTATTGTTTTTATTATTGTTATTGTTGTTTTTTATTGTTAGAACGCATCTTATATTATTATTCTTTTTAAATTATACTAATATATATTTTCATATTTATGTCGAACAAGCAACACACTGAACATCACGAAACACTAAAAACTAATAACCAAAGAAGAGTGAACAAGGATATGGAATTACTATAGGCTGATAAATAAAATAAAAGGCATGGACTACTGCAAAAGCTGATGAAAGAGACCTGTGGACTTTTGAATGAAAAATCCTTCACCGAATTTACTGTCCAACCTGTGAGAACGCTATACAATGGAGAAGTCGTAGAATTGAGAAATGTATAGCCTCTTTAACGAATCTGTGATCGCAATCATCACAGCGAGGTGTTTAAATTAGAGAAGACGCTTCGCTCGGATTACTGATTAGTGAATTCCGAAGAAAATATTAACGTACAATTGTTCAACGCAGAGTTGGAAATCTCAGTTTGGATTGTGTCATAGGCGCACTTCGGTACATAAGAGTAACAAATTTTATGTTGACAGCAGAGAATCGAGACATGTGTTAATTTCTGCTTGAGATAGCCAAGACTAGCTAGCTTGCGGGTTCTTTTTCGTTGGGCCGTAAGTGACAGCTTCTATTCTTAAATTAACTTCCTGGCTTTTAAATATATTTGCGTCCTCTGCATTTTATTTTTTTCATTGAACCTTAGACATGTTTCATTTATCAGATTTATTTTGTCTATTCCATACTTTTTTATATACCAATAGGTGCTTAATGAAGTTGTTTATTAGCAGTGTATATGTGTATTATCATTGTGTATTATAAGTTGTGTAGATTGATGGTGGTAAAAGGAGGTGGTTAGCCATCTTTGTATGCCCGATTCTGATCCCGCTTATTCTGCTGCACTCTTTTGACATTAGGCCTTTTGGTGGGATCCAAGCCTTGTTTTTATCTTTTATTTTACGATTTTGGTTTTGCGGGTTGATGAGCTAAACTATTAATAATCAGATAAAAGTCGACTTATTTTGAATATGTTTAGAAAAGTGGTTATTGGATCTTCCAGCTGATTATCGGGAAAAAATAGAAGATGGGAGAGATATAAGAAGAAAACAAGTTCTTGGAAAACATTCGAGATTGGACCGGAATACGAAATGCAGGACATTTACATTTGGCAGAGGACCGCGAAGCCTCCACTTGGTATGATGCTGACAAGGCGCATGAAGAATAATAATAAGAAACAAATACAATGGAATCAGATTGAATATATTAATTATAATATCTGCTTTTTCTTTAAATATATATAGTATCTGCTTTGAAGCTAACTAGCAACAGAGAAAGCTAGTACGTATAGTGTACTTACATCTTATTTTCTGTTTTATTTTCGTTGAAAATTAATATTTTGATTATTGTATATCCTATTTTAATGCATCGCTCTTTGATTTATACACCCAATCCTTAGGACATAATGTAATTACATGAAATAGGTGGTACCCGTGTGTTAGCTAGCCTTAGCTCTCAAGTAGCTACTAGGAGAGACGGGATCATCGGTGATTTGTAGTGGAAGTTTGCCCCGTGTAGGCGTGCCTATTGGAAATCCATTTAACCGCTCTAACTTCAATTAGAGACCAGTTTTTTCAGTGACTTTTTTAACAATCCCTGTAATTGATCGGTCCTTGGGGGTTATCGGCTACGGTGGGCGCTTGCCAAATTTTCTTTATTCATTACAAAATCAATGATTGCCTTATTGAATAATTGTATTTAATGATCATTTTAATGAGGTTTTCTGGCGAAATCAATTTCATTTTTCTTGTTGTTTTTATGATTTTTCGGTAGACTTTTTGTTTCATTGCCATTCGAAAAATTGATCTTCATTATATCTACAAATAAAAACATATTAACAATTCTGACCAAATATCCAAGTTTTGAATCGGTATTAGTTTTTCACAAAAATGGAAATAAAAAACTGCCACTACATTTCTGTTCTATCTTTCCTAATTATTTTTTTTAAGGATACGCTAAGATCGATTGATATAATTTAACAGAACTTCAAAGTTTGGTCATTTTTTTCTGTATTTATTTATTGGAATACACCAACGATGAATAAGAATGAACTGATTTGATAATTGATTGAAGGAAAAATTTGGAATAACTTAAGTAAAACCCGTGTAATATATTTTATCGATTGCATCAATACAGAAGAAACCCTAGTAAACCTGTTTGAAAACGATCCAAAGTCGACGAAGCAAAGGATAAATTCTAAGAAAATTCGATTCGATTGACAAAATTCTATGGGAGGATTGTTACAGTGACACACTAGGCTCGGAAAAGAAGATCGATTTAAGGAAACCCTGAGCAAGGATACAACCTCACTTCTTCTTTGGAACAATCCAAACTCTCTCCTCAAAGCGAATCCGATTTTTAAGTTGCCGGTAAATCGAAATGTGGAATCAAAACAGGCATTCCTAAAATTCCACCCTCTTCATCTTCTTTTCACGTCAATAACACCACAAAACCTAAACCTTTGGCTCCCTAAAGCAAGACTGAATCTAAAAGCATTAATTAGGTTCAGTAAGCTTTACAAAGAGGTTCGAAAACTGATGTTTCTAAGAGTCTCTCCTCGAGGCGACGTCTTTGAACAACAGCTTCTCCGTCATAGCAAAGCGACAGTGACAAGAGTCTCGATTTAAATAATCTCTACCGCACCAGTTCAAAGAGCGAATCATCGAAGACTTTCAGTTCAGTATCTCTCAATAAACTTTCCAAGAGATTTAGAAGTAGTAGCCCGTCAAGGATCACGCTCCATCTGTTTCAATCAGTAAAGAGCTGAGTAATTCCTAAAAAAACTTTTAATTGAAATTGATGGACGAAAACGCCCTTTTTAGTTGTAATACATATTCTAGTCGCTCCCATCTTCATTACTATAATGACCAAACAGCATTGACCTGAAGTAATTTGATTTTAAATTAGATTTGTAATTTCTTTCATGATGCTTCCGCGTTGTCAGCAATGTACACTTCCTTGACCTCCTCTCTTATTTGGTATGAATAAGATATAATATATCAGTTCAATAATATAGAAGTTAGAAGAGAGAAAATAATTGAAAGTAGAGAGGATATGGTACGGCTGGCTGTATGTCAAGAGAGTACTCACTAAGAGATAATCATAGTCCATAATTAATAATTCTACCTAGTTAGTTCATATGACAGTCACTTTGTATTTTTACACGTGCAATATCACTGTTACCAGGTTTGTATGATTTAGCTCCAAAGGTGCAAATAATAAAGAATTGTGAAGGGAAAATTTTGGCTACTTTTTGGTCATATATTGACTATACTAAGGAGAGATAACCAACCATACACACCCAACGATAGTTCAACAAAAAAATAATTAAAGATGGTGGCATTCATATTCCTTCTTTCTACCCCGAAAGGTTATATCACAATAAATATATAGATATCTTTCCTATATAGTCCACCGTCATATTCTAAAATCTATTTTATTTGGAACTGCACTGCTAACGTTAAATATTTTTTTTAGTTCTTTCTCGGGACCGATGATAACCTAAAAAATAGACCGAAACTTTAGCAGAATAAATAAGTACAGTAACGAACGATTTCCTATTTAAAAAGGAAATTAAAATTTTTGAACGCGGTCTGGTAAATTCGGAGGAAGACATAGGTGTTAGCCATAATATTTCTTTATGTCAGTCATGATTCCTTCTAAAGTTGTTTTAGGAGGATATATTTTTCTGAGAGAGAACAAATACTTTATTGCTGAAATGTTATTCTGAAATAAAGGTGAGAGAACATTGTGTGATAAGTGCAAACTGGATTTGGTTCTCTCCTCTCCGTGAGAGACAATGCATTATGCATCCGATGAAAGGCTCGAGAGACGAAGAGAGAAGCAACTCGTGGCCCTAGACCCCAATCAGCCATCCCTAATGCCTCGACCCCCCTGCCTTTATTTCTAAAATTTAATTTCCTCTTTCATTAACGGGGCTCTCTACTTCAACCTTAGGCCCTAGTTCGGTCCTCTTCCTCCTTTTTTTCAGCTCCATTTCTTTAACCTAATGACCTTTTTTTTTAGCCCTTCGAATGAAAGCTGATATTCAAATTGTTTGGGTAAATTAGCTATAGCTGAGGGAACGACTGCCTTGGAAATTCCCTCTCAATTCGAAATATTTGCATATTCTGCTATATTTATTTTTAGCTAACTTATTCTATTTCATCTAAATTATGTAAAGGCGCATAATTAAAAGCAGACTTGTTTTGTGATTTTGCCGAGCTATAAAATTATACCCCGGCCCTTGGATAGGTGAGAGGCAAAAGTTAATTAAACTTATTTCATTATTCATTCTCCTCTTGGAAACGAGAACCTCTCTTCAAGCTTTTTAATTTATCATGTTTCGAGAATAACTTTAAATCGACAAATGAAAACTTTTCATTAGCATTTCAGCAATATATTTCTTTTTCTTTGGTGTGAATACGCTTTCCTTAAATGTATGTAACTCGATTTTCGAAACATCGAATGAAATTGAAACTTTACACACTTCATAGGGACCTATGGCAATACAAATATAGTAAGTTTTTCTCGTGATCCTAGCCAGGTCGTTGAAATTAGCGATTTTTCTTATACACGGCGCGGCATAGGCTTGTGCCAAGCACTAAAGCAAACATAGATTAATCATTGAGACAAGTTTATGACAAATGACAGATATTATACCAGAGAGTTATTTTGCAAAAATAAAATTAAAAACACGATTTGTTGATCACAGAATTTCAAACAGAAAATAATTAAACGAAAATAATAAAACTAAAGTCGAGTTTAAACGATTAGCCTAACTAAAATGTGTGAAATAAATTATAGTTTGAAAAACTAAAAAAACTCCCTTTCATAAGGGAACAAAAGTAGTAATGTATAATAGGATTAAAATTTAAAAGAATGTTAAGATGATTTTATCGAAAAATAAAACCATGGGTGCTTGATGTTAATCGTTGTAAATATTTATTGATAAAAGTTTAGTCATTTTACAAATATCTTAAAAAGCACACCACGCTTTTTTTCGATAATTTTCTTTACGTATTTTTATTGTTTTCTACTTCTTAGTTATGCTTCCTATTGAAGCGTGTTTTTAAACTATAATTTATGTTTAATATTGATGTTCGATATAACTTTTAGGTTTATACGAATTGAATCATGCTACTCTAAGAAAAAAAAGAACATGTATTATTAGTTTTTCGTGATTTTCTTTTTAAAACAACTTGATGCCCTAACAAAAATAATTATTGGATCATGAGAAAAGTTTTTATGGAAGGTTACCTACCCTTTATTTTTTTATGTTGGAGCATTCGTAAAGCCATTTTTTATATTGATTAGTTTTTCGAATTGAAGATAAAAGGAATGAACATGACTTTCACTTCTTGACGACTATCGGTCTAATTTTAATATTTAATAAAAAAAACTTTTTAAATCTTATTTAAATGAGCATTTAGAGGTACAAAAATAAACGAGGAGAAAGCGAACAGAACCGGATTAGTCCATTATAATTTTAACACACTTTTTTTCGAATTATGATGCCTTTGACGTCGTTGCGTTGATCTCTGTTAATATGTTTAATGAAAAAAGTAGGAAAAAAATAGCTTTTATAAATGCATTTTCAAACAAACCTAGTTTTTACGAAACATATTAAAATATACATTCATTTTTCATTATAAAGCGGACTAATAGCATGTAGTGTTCACATCTTTAACACATTTTTAATTTTAAAACTTTATATCACTGGACCACAATACTTCAATTGTTACAATAGTTTTCATAAATGAAGGAAAAACCATTATCCAGTACAAGTAGATTCTTCAGTTATTAATTCTTGAAACGTTTCGGCTACAGTTTCATTTTCACGTTTTTGATCAAAAGCGGAAATGTCCAGCAAAAATTAAATATTAAGTAAAAAACATTAATATTTTTGGACTGTAACAATAGCATTGTACTGTTAACAATAAAATATGAATAAAAAATTATAATGCAATTGGGAAAAACCACAGTGCAAAGCCTTATGTTTCAAAAATACACCCACTTACCAGTCGACGTTTCGCCTATTCAGGCATTATCAAGACACCAAAAACAAAAAAGGGAGTTATGTGAATCACATCTCGAAGAAAAAGGTGCAATACATCCCAACGATCAACAGCCCAAACAGGCTCCAAACATGAGACAGCATCCCACCACCAAGACGTTCAACATACAATGCCTGAATAGGCGATAAGTGGTGTATTTTTGAAACACAAGGCTTTGCATTGTGGTTTTTCCCAATTACATTGTAATAAATAATAGTGTTTCTTTTTTAGTTTTTGGCTCTATTTTAGTGATATGAATAAAAAAGTTAATCAGCTGTTACTATTTCAATTATTGTGAGCTTTTTGTGTTCATGATTACATTTTAACTGTTAAAAATGTTAAAAATAATAAAGTCACACGAAAATGTGACTTTGCTAAGTAATAACGATGGGTTTCGTGAGAGGAAGAAACGAGGACAAGGATCCACTTGTCTTAGATTCTCAATCGTTGTGTTACCACAAATGCAGAACTCTTAACACTAAACGAAATAATAAGAAATCGCAGATATTTGAATGAAAATGTGGGAAAAATTGCCCAAGATTCCTATTAATCACGCTTTATCGCACCATAACCAGCTAAAAGAAAGAGAGAAAGACAAAACTTAACCACGCCTACAGTGCCTTTACTAACGCACTTTATGTGCGGTGTTAAATCTTTAATTAACTAATACTCTACCTTACACGAGTCTTCTTAAGCAGGGACTAAACCGTCCATCATTGCTTCGAAGAATGCCTTAAGTAAATGAGATAAAACTTGAAAGAAAAAAGACGTGGGGCGTATTTTAGTAACGCTGATAAATGGGTCGAAAATCTTGAAGTAGAATAGTATGAAGAGGTAATACTGACTACATCAAGATCTACAGACCTCGTTGAAGAAAATGAGATTGGTGGAGTTGGTGAGGATGATAATGAGGATAGGGAATATCTGGAAGTGGATGTTACGGAAATCGTTATCTAATTTTCTTAAAAGCACAATCTATACTTTTTGTCTCATTTTTGAAAGTACAAAATCGGATTCGTCCAATACGAAAGAAATAAAAGAAATAAAATATTCAGATAGATGTATACCATTTTTAGCTGTAGAATTAAAAAAAAATGTATTTCAGTTATGATCAAATTTATAGAATTTTTTTATTTATTTATTGATTGAGAAATGTTTTATATTCAAATTAGTCATTCGCCAAATCACTGATAAATTAAAAATGTTGTTTCTCTTAATATTTTGTTGTTATTAAAGTACGACTAATTCATTTATATGTAAAGTTTATTATTGGATGTTCAAAAACGTAGGAGCCTTCAACATTCAAATCCAGTAGTTTCCTCGCACATTCTGATCGCATATTTCATTTTTTTTTCATTTCTTATGAATTAGATTTTTTTTTATTTAGTAGATTATCATAAAGATTAAAGTTAAAACATTGTTATACCAGATACTTGGTACGAGCCTATTCATAGTTTGTGTACTTATTTACATTATCAATTTATCAATTTGCCGTATCAACACTTTTATTACTTATATGATTTTCTCTATAAAATAATAATTATCTTCCAACATTTTAATAAATCGTTTGAATTAGTTCGAAATTAGAACTTGAGAGTGGATTATTTGATCGGAAGAAGATAGACGGCGGCCGCCCGTGATATAGCCAGGTAATGGAGTACTAAATAAGGAGACAAAGCCCATCTACTTTTCTTGTCACCTTCCAAGGCCAATTTCACTTAGGCTTTGCGGGGCGTTTTGTCGTCAGGCTGTAAAGGCAGGCTCTTACTAGATTTATTGAATATTTTTTATTTATTTACATTTATTGAGTTTTGTCCATAATATGGTGAATATTTGTAACACGAAAACCTTGTTTCATTACGAGGTTGAAATATTACTGTTCCTAAGATAAGGGTTGTATAGCTTATTATTTCTAGATCAATTCTCAACTGCCATGTTTTCCCATATTTAAGAGTTCCTACTTTTGAGGATGGGTAAGCCCTTGGAGGGTCTCCACATCCCAGAGTAGTAGCAGATTAAATAATTTTTCTGCCATAACTGGATTTGAACCTTAGGCCTTCCGTTTTACAACTACCGCTCGCCTTTCATTATATGAATTATTTCCATTATCATTTAGCGTGAATTGTTAAATATATTTATTTTGTGCGTAACTATTTCATCTATGATATATCTTATGTTTCATGACCTTTTGTGTCAATGTATATTTGTTTTAAATGTTCCTTGCAGGTCAGAACTTTTTTTGCTGCTGATATGAGATGTGTTATCTCTTTTCGGGATTTACAATGTCTACGGTTTTTCATTCGTGTTTCATCTACTATTTAACCGAGGTTATTTTTTAAATATTTTGTATAACTCTTTAGGTATCCATAGTCTTGGCATTCCCTCTATTTCCCCATTTACTCCAATATCGAATATTATTCCTCTTTTAGACATCCTATTGAACCTCCTTGTAGATAATAATATTTTTTTAAAAACTATTTGGTTCTATGTATATAGAAAGTTCATTTTACTAGTCCAGTTTCTAAAAGAATCTGTAGATCTTTTGATGAGAACTAATTATATATATGTGTATCTTTAAAAGTTTAAGGTTATGTGCTACTAATGGCTAATGTTCCTGATTGGAGAGTAGATTATTAGAACCAACTTTCTACGACGCACCCACTCAATAATGTTAATACATTTAGTTGCGATTGTGCAGGGTCTTGGCCGGATCACCCGATTGCACAACGGCTGACATACAATCAGTAATGCATGCTTATTTTTTTCAAACGTTGGCTATATTAATAAGGCTTAATTTTTCGCTAATGATTACTAACAACGGGTTATAATGTGTTTTAGATCACTAAATACACGTATACTGTAGACCAGTTCTAGTTGTAAAAATGGATTAAGTGGCATCGAAAAAATTAGAGTTGTTTTTTCCCCCTCAATTTGTTTCGTGACTTGGCGCAATTCTATGCCCCTTAGAAAGATAACTATATGCAACAAATCGTTAAGGATTTTATTACTAATCATCTTGCTTTGTAGGAAACGATTTATAGTTTTGTATTGTACTGTAGTAAAATACATTTTATAGTGTCAATAAAATATTATTGACTTGTTAAAGTGTGTGTTGTTATTTCAACTTGTTAAAGTGTAATATATCATAGCAATCATTTAGAGCCAATTTTTTTTCTGGTTTACAGCATATTCCAATTAAAGAATATTCCCCTTAATTCTGTATTAAATGCATTCTTAATATTTAATTACGCTATTTGTTTAAGCCCAAATATTTTTTTTGTTGTATTTTTATCTCTTTTATTTTTCCTCTTTTTAAACTATTGGTAGATACTAAATCGAAAGTTTTAATTTCGATTTATTTTCTTTCCAGTTTTTGAGAAAAAGGTTTTTTTGTTGTTTATTGCATTATAAATAGGTACAGAATTTTATTTTTTTAATTATAATCTGATTATAGATACTTTAATTTAAGAAAATGAAAAGGTTTGATTTTATTTTAGCTTAATTACAATGACGTATATTTTTTTATATAGCTATCTCCAACATGTCAAAAATGTGCAATGTTGTGGGCACGACCTAATCATATCCCACATTCTAAAACACCTTCCTGTAAAAGCGATCCTACTCCTTACATATATATATATACAATGCCGTACTTCGCACCACATATTTTTCTGATTTCTATATTCTCCTATATACATAATTCTGTTATCTATAGTTAAGATGGTATCAAAACCTAAAAAACCACTAGAACTCCCATCTTCTTACCGTTCTATATCTCTCCTGCCCATACGTGGCAAATTACTTGAAAAACTCATTCTGAAACGTCTTCATCCTATCATAGAATCCAAGCAAATTATCCCAGATCACCAAACCGATTCCAAACATCACACTCCACTATCCAATGCCATCGTTTGGTGGACGTTGAGCAGGGTTTGATCGAGTCTGACTATTCATAATCTACTTACTGTACTTCATTATTATCAGTTCCTACCTCAGTAATAAAACCTTTAAAGTAACCATAATTTTTCCTATTCTTCCCTCTTTACCCAGTCTGTCGGTATTCCTCAAGGTAGTATCCTGAGCCCTATCATATACACGATATATACAGCTGACCATACCCATCCAAGCACTGGATCTCACTTAGAATCCTTGTACAAGACTGAAAAGTCAAGAAACTGCTCGACGTTTTCGCCTAATTCAACATTTACTGGGCAAACGCTCTAAGCTCTCAATTAATTACAAACGATTTATTTACATAACAGCTATCAGACCTATTTGTACCCACGGAGTTGAGCTTTGGGGCTCTACAAAACCATCCAATTCATCTCGTATCCAATCCTTACAATCCAAAATCCTTCGTAAAATGCTCAATAGTCCTTATTATGTCACAAATAAATTCGTTCATCATGATCTTAATATCCCGTATGTTGCTGATTTGGCCCAAACTAGATACCTATCCTTCCATGAAAAGCTCCATACACACTTGAATCCACTAGTCTCTCAACTTGCTTCCCATACTATTCCTGATAACCCTCCGAAGTGTCTGTAAAGAAGATGGCCTCGATACCTTCTACTATAGAACTTTATTGGAGTGTTACCGATGGGTAGTTTCTCCACAAGTATTTTATTTTTTTCATGTCATATTGTTCATATTAGCAGATTTACTTGTAATATTATTATAGTTGTACGTAAAATATCAATAAATTAATCTTTAAAAAAAAATGTCTTTTGTTCATGCCTTTTCTTCGGTCTATTTCTGTGATATCTTGTGTAATTAACTTTTTTTTCTTGTATGATGTCTTATCTGAACATTCCTTTTGAGACCAAGCGGTATTTAGTCTACTATTACACGGCAAGCTCAGCTTTTCATCTCTTGTATTTTACGACGTTTTGTATGAAAGAGCTTAACGGTGATGAATATGAAGGGATGAAGATAAATGGTTTTGGGGAGAAAGTAAATAGAAGGCAACTAAGAATAATGGCTGCCAATAAAATCCATTAACTCAAGCTTAACCGTGATTAATCTATAACCATAGATTTTGGCCTCGAACACGCCAGGTTTTTGGTTAGTTTTTTTTTCTTTGCTACACGTGTTTGTTAGTTAATGCTGTTCTTTCTTCTTCATCAAATCCATAACCTCTATCTTCTACTAAATGCTCTTCTGATCAATATTTTGGATTTGGTATCTTCCACTATAAGTGTTAGAATAGATCAAATATATTTGTTTTGGCATGATTAAATGCAGAAAAAAAGGCATCGTTTTTTCAACGCATGACTCTCGACTTGAAAAATATATTTATTTCCATTATCATTGATAAAATTAAGACTCGTAAAAACATTAATTATTCTGGGTCAATTAATTGTTTTTTTTTATAGATAGCGATGCAGCTTATTACGGAAGGTTCGATACCGACGTTTGTAGATAAATTGTTAATATACTAACAGAAGTGAATGAATCCTTTGGGATCCGTAGAGAGACACTCTAGGGGCAAATCAGGGCAATCACCCGTAATTGGTGGGGCATAGCGGTAGAACTGGATCTCGACCAAATCACCTCCCTGTACAATAGTTGGCTTAGAAACAGTCCCAGCCTTGGCATGTGCAAAACACTATACTATACATGAAATATAATTTTAATTATATTTGTAATTATAATATTTTATAATTATGAAGATTTATACTTCACAATACCTTCAAACTCAGATAATTTACGAATATTGAGTAAAAAATTGAATCATATTTATATAAATTACATTAATAAAATAGAGCCAAAAACTCAAAAAGAAACACTATTATTTATTATAATGCAATTGGGAAAAACCGCAATGCAAAGCCTTATGTTTCAAATCTAGTAATACACCCACTTACCAGTGGACGTTTCGCCTATTCAGGCAGTATCATTTTTCTTGATAATGCCTGAATAGGCGAAACGTCGACTGTTAAGTGGTTGTATTACTAGATTTGAAACATAAGGCTTTGCATTGTGGTTTTTCCCAATTGCATTATAATAAATTACATTAAATTTATGAAGATTATCAATTACATCTATCTTTCTTTAGATATAACAAACTAAAGCGACAAATCAGAACTTTTCTCTGTATCAATTTTTGCAAATTAAATATTTAGGAAACCATGTATGCTGTCTTAATATTTTTATATTTGGCATTTAATTACATCTCTTATATCCCAAAAATATATCCGAATTCGTATTCCTCATAAGATAGAGTTTCTAAAATTTATGTATCATTAATGTCTTTGATGAAGCTTAGTTTTCCACATACTGGCCAGACAATGTGACGTCACTACATCAATAATGGTTCATTTTTTTAATATTTGTAACAGTAATTTATTCCCTTTGACTTTGAATCACTGCCCCGTTTGGTCACACATCTGAGGTGATTTATTCTGGTTATATCAAGTTTGTTCATGGAATAATTAATAGTAAGCTTTTTTGTCTTTATTTTCTTTCAGTTCTTTGACATATGTTTTGCTTTATGCTAAAATAAATATTAGTACCTCTGTTGCTCTTATTATGTAATATTTCCATTTCATCATACTACAAACGGTTATTAATTTTTATTTATACATCCTTTTAAATGTGTGTGTGTCTAAATTTTCATAACGTGTGCCCAAACATTAAAAAGGTTTCAAGAAAAAATACTAGTGCGAACATTACTTTTGCTAACCGACCTAATTGTTTTGCTGTGTTTTAAAAAAATACTATTTAAAAATTCAGTGTAATTTTGGTTTAGTTTTCATAAGAACGTTTTTTCCTATTAAACAGCACAAAATAGTAAAAGTCGGCGTTTTTTCTTATTAAATTCATCTCACGGTTTAAAGAAAATCCACAGATGAGAGATAGAAGGATGATTGTTTTATAAATTCTGATTTTTAGTTTTCGGGAAAAAATACGAGAGCTTAGTAATTTCGAGACCGAATAATAACAAGCATTTCCCGCCTTTAATCGCGCCTTTATTTCCTCTTGAATTTCGTTTTCTCCAGTTACCACAGACCCTAAGTCCTACTTAAACCTCTCCACATGTTCGAACTTATTCCCTCCTACAACAATATCACCAAAGTTGCACCCTTTTCTGCTACTAACCATATACTTACTCTTATTCGAATTTATTTCCAGCCCTATTTCCTTACCAGCATTCATTAACGCTTGTGTTGTCAGCTTTATAGTTTCTGCGTCTTCACACAACAAAACCAAGCACGCATATTTTACTATTCATATTCAAATTCAAACTTTTTTCGTTGTGTATTACCATTACCACGTGCTCGAGTGTTAAATTGAATATTACAGGTGATAGCGAATCATCTCGTTTTAAACCTGAACGAACCTATATCTTCTCCGAACAATAATTATCGATTCCTAACCTTATCGAAAGTTTCGTTCATACACAAATATCGGATTTACTAATTTTTTTGGTATACCCTGTTCAATCTATACGTTATATATAATCTAATGGTTTATGAAATCATAGGTTTTTTAAAAATCTATATAAAGCTGAGGATAAAGTCCGTTGCATTCTAATTTTTTCTCCAGTATTTTGTTTAAGGAAAATATTAGATCAACAGTTAAACGGTTTCGTCTAAAACCACATTCATATTTTCCGGTAACTTCCTCGGCGTATTCCCTAATTCTACTAGTTAGGATTAATGAGAATATTTTATAGCAAGTCGTTATGAGTGAGATTCCGCGGTAGTTATTGCAGTCCGTCCTCGGCCCTTTTTTGTGGATCGGAATAAGTATAGATTCTTTCCATTATTCAGGCATTTTTTCATGTTCCCATATCTTTGTAACCAAAACGTGAATTTTCGAGACCCCTGTTTCCCTGCACGCTTTTATCAGTTCACTAGGAATATTATTATTCCTGCTTTATTTTATTTCAATTTGCCGATGGCAATTTCGACTTTCTCCTTACTAGGTCCTTCTATAAATGGTTCCTCACTCTGATATTCGGAAGCAGGGATTCGATTATTTATTCTGGTATTCAAAACACTATCAAAGTCATTTTTAAACTCAGTCAAAATGTCCGTAGGATCAGCTAAGATATTGTTATTTTTGTCTCTAATTGCAATCATTGCAGGAACATACCGTTTATGAGATCTGTTTATACCCGTGTACATGTCCCTTATGTTACTTTCGATTCTATTAGTTTCTATTAATTTAAGATCTTCTCTTTGTTTATTTTTAAGGAGTTATCAATCATTACTAGTATTATCATTACTGAATGAGCTTAAAGAAGGTCTCGATGTACAAATGGGTAAGAATCCCGGTTGTTAATGGAATGAATACGTCATTTGTAAAGCTACTTGAACCTGATAACACAAGTTTTATACATTTGTAATTGAAATTGTCATAGATTTTTAGATTGATAGTGACATTTTGTTGTGCAGCAGAGAAAATCTCCTGCGAGTAGACCCTTCGACCCTAAAAAATTTAGTATTACTCGAGGTATAAGTTTTTAATTGTGACAACTGTTGAAGGTATCGTGGCAACATTAATTGTTTGTTTTCTAATTTTTGATAAAATCATTAAAAAAATAATACATTTAGCGATATTTTCATTTTCATTAACTTTTATATTGAAGTTTATTACAAAGAGAAGCGTAAAATTTTATTTTAATTAAATAGCCAATTTAAGTTTAATAATTTTTTGATGTGAGAAACATTTCAGTTGAATATTTCATAAAATAATAAATCTGTAGTACATTTTTTACGTAATTTATTTATTTAGTATATCTCTTAAACAAATAATTGTAGATTAAGGATTGGTTCCTGTTTTAGAAAATTCCATTTTGTCCGATGTAAATTAAACTGAAAGGGTGTAGGTTGCACAAGTTCCATTATGCAATCACTCGGAGTTTATTATCCTAATTTCCATGAGGGGTCGATTGAAAGGAATTTGTTTGTTTCTTGCTACACCTTTTGTTCCAGGGTTTATTGTTCCGGAGTTGGTATGTAGTCGTATATTTGTATGTGCCTATGTATTGTATGGTATGGTATGCCTAGGTATTGAATGTATGATATAGATATATATATTTATATATATGTATGGCTAGTATATAGATTTGTGTGAGTAATACACCACGTATTCATATCATTAACGTGAGTATGATATACAAGTAATACTGTAGATGTAAAGCTGTAGCTTTGAGATAAAACAAGTTGTCATATACTATGAATATTTATTGGAGGATTTCTTAATACAAAGTATAATATATCACAATAATAGCAGTTATTAACTACTCTTCTTTACTTTTGTTACCAAACATTTATCTTTTATTGAATGAAATATTTCATTCCTTTCTGTTCGACTACGTTGCATAATAGACATTATGAGATATATTTTAATAAGATAATAGGAAATACAAATTAGTTTATATTTGAATTATTACAGAGCTCTTTGTCTTATTAAATTACAGCTATGAGTTACTCCCTGAAAGAATTATAATGCAATAAATTGCAGTTCAAGGCAAAACAATAATAAGTAGAACCCCTTCGAAATACAGCTGCATTTTCATACAGGGGATTGGGGAAAATTAAATCGATATTATTAGAAATTATAATTTTATCGAATTACGTAATTGTATAATCCCCTGCGCTCTTTTCTTCCAAACAAATAAATAAAGTAATCAAGAAAGAAAAGAAATAAAGACGACAAAAGAAATACAACCGGCAATAAATCCACAAGTGATTGATAACTCAATCTAAACTGTTACGCTTCATAGGGAATGGGAATAAAATACTGGTTCTTTCATTTACGATAATTGTCCTACCTATTCTTTCACTTGTGTAAATATTTGTATTTTTTTTAATATGGCCTTAGGGAAAGCGCTAAATGAAGAGTATGATCTAGATCTGTCAGTATGCTTCTTATCTTTAAATTATAACAAACTTTAAATCATTAGTGATCATTCATTTATTTAAGAAATATATCATAAAATGCCAATTTGGTAGCCTTAGATTCATTGTGACAACGGTTGTGCAGGCATGTGATTTGTCCGAGATCAGTTTCAAACGCCTGTATTCTCACTCTTTCCGTTGCTGATAGCAAGTTAAATAATTTGAAAAATTTTAGCTAAGTTCTGAATGGAAGAGAATTATTTTCTATAGCGGAGTAACTATTTACTGTTTTACCCTGTATGTTATTCCTATGATCCTTCCAGCCCAGACGTGCCGGAACCACTGATGTCCACAAAGAACGAACACACTAATGGAGCCAAGGGGAAAGAGCCAGGTGTTCCCTGAAAAGGCCAAGTTAGATCTGTAGTGTGAGTTTTAAAGGTGTTCTATCACCTAACGAGTTTCAACTTAACTTCTTGTTCTCTTAAAGTTCTTCTTGTTTGCCGAAGTCTTACTACTCTTAATTGTTTTTATTCTATATTACAATTTTTAAGTTGCTCAAACATCATGTAATCTCTTTTAAGGCTGTATTCATACGGTTGTTAAGGCCAGTCATGCAAAATAGTAAAGGTTTAATGAGTTGTTTTCTTTTTCAAGTTCAGCAATTTTACTTATTTTTAAGGAACTGTTCTGGATAATCATGTACTGTAAGATTAGCCAGTACGGAAGATTAATAAGAACTGTACTAAAAGATCACGATTGACCGTTTGGTTTTTCTCCAGTTGAGAGTACCTACTTTATACAGGATAGGTGAGCCCCAGGTCCTACAGGGCTACAACAATATGGTTACGAAGAGCCTTTTAATCATATTGGTGTAATCCTGGAATCATATTTCAAACTTTAATGATGCGTTTAAGAGATTATATTAAGTAGGAAATTAATGTTATGCTGTTAATTTTTTGCTATATATGTGATCTTATGTATGTTATGAAATTAGAAATGATAATTTATTATTAAAAACCTTACATGAATGTATTGTAAAATACCATTATGCTTATATATCATCATGTTATTGCAATAGGACGTGTATAACTAAATATAACTTTATATAGTAACAAATAGAAAATCAAGGTGTGCGTTAACCGACAACAGGAGTTTCGCTAATGACGGACTATTGTCCGCTTAGCTATCAGGACAAAACTAATTAAAATCGATTGAAGGTTTGTTATTCAAAAGAAAATCTAAATAATGCAAATTTTCGCCAATATTTCCTTTTTGGCGTAATAAAATAACTTGCAACAATAGATCGCTGATTATTCAAGCAATAGAATATAGATTGACAAGGCATCGAGCAACATGACGGAAGTAGTTAAACAACGAGTACTTAAAAATATTAACCAAAACCTGATTGAAGATTAGCATTTAATTATGGACACAAGAAGTATATAGCGGGTACAAAGTTTGAAACGATGGAGGCTGGTAAATGGGAAATTCATAAGCTATAAAGATCAGCGGTAGAAAATTGGCTCTCGTCTCGATTGATGGAGTGGGGGAGGTCTCTTCAACTATTCACTCTGCAGAAGTTGGAGTAACTGACGTCACGTCGAAACTAGTTAAAATGGTTACTTATGTTAAAAATAAACAAGGCGGTTGCAGTATTCCCTTCATTTCGTAGAAGAAAGTAAAAATATTGTGGACGGTGAAATAATGTTTTGCTCGTTGGATGCGATCCCTCTCCAGTGAGAGCGGCTCAAGTGATCTTGACACAGCCCCTGAGTAACTGCCTCATGAAATATTCCCTTCCCCAGCGAGCCTTGTTAATTGCAGAGTCCTGCAGCCCTGCATGAAAGGACCCCATTACACCATGTACGCTCTCTTTTTTTCCAATATAATCCTGGCTTGTAATTATTATTTACTAATTATCCCACCGGAATGTTGCCCCACTTCGTTATTAAATTAATAATTTTTCATTATTCCACCAATTAAATTTTTTCGACCAATCTGAAAGTATTCCCAATAATTATATTTTGTCTATTTCTCTCGAAAATATGTGCTGGAACATAGCAATTGAATTTTCTTGGACAGAACCTTGAACATCACCCCAGCGGAAGGGCCTGGTTTGGAACTGTTGGTACTTGTTGAGGAAGTACTGCTTCATGACCAACAGGTTGATGATTCGCTTAGCTCATGGCGCATTTGCCGAGGCTTAATTTTCCTCGTACAATCCGTTTTCCTGTTGCGCACAAATGTTCCCTCGTAAATAAATAATTCTGTAACGTAGTTAACAGTGATATCGTTTTATAAACTTAATTTGATTCTTTTTACATTTTATTCTATGTACCAAAACAGTAAGAATGGATTAGGTTTCTCAATTTATTTCTATTTAACTTATCCTGGAATTGTTTTCATGGTTTATTATTGTAGATGGATAATGGAGGTATTTTGGGCTGCAGTCAAGAAAACACCAAATATGTCAAGGCTTATATTTTATGTGCGCCGACGTTTCTTCCTACTTTGTGGTTCATCTTTAGGGCTAATAGGAGAGGCGGCTGGGTGAACTGTGTAACTGACAATATATTATTATTTTATTTAAGGGAATAAATGAATATTAGGGAAGTCGAACCACGGTGTAGGTGGGATAATTCTGCTGAAGATAACCTCATAGATCTTAGGTTTGGCGCTAAAATGTGAATATTGTGGTGTAAACAGGGGTGTATCAAGACGAAAAATTTAAATTATTCAACATTAAATAATATTTAATATTTTATGTAATTGAAAGATCTGCGATAGAAATTATTTAACCATGTTTAAGGTTTTTAAAATACGGGTTTGAAAAAAATTTAAGTTTTAGACTGATTGAATCAATCAATTTTCTGTATTCTTAATGATTTAAAACATTAAATAATAGAGTTTTTTGAAAAGTGTTATATATATCACGCTTTAATTTTCCTTTAACCCCTCACAATACGCTCTTCCGCTAATAAAATTCTATATAAATTCTTGCTGGACTAAAAATGGACTTACTACGTTAAGGAGCAAGACAACCATTTGGCAAGACCTCCCGATCGTGCGGTTTTAGTATCGAATTGGTTTGAAGGCGCTATGCTTCAGCACAGCTACTTTCGGATTAAGAATCTGCTGTGCGGGTAAAGTAGCAACTATGTCTTGAAGGCGTTAGTTTGAGTCGGTCATCTTCACTTATTTTAATTGATGACTCAAATACTAGATTATATTTAGACCAATTAGGCTAATATGTGTTACAACCTTTATTATACCATCATTATAATCATTTACCGTTGAGCGGCCAACGGCCTACTTTAACTTTAAATATTTAGAATCAATCCTTTAAAAATATGGAACGTTTGAAGGGGATATAGCCCGAAGAACCAGAGAAAGAAGGAAGGCTATAGCCATGCTCAATTCTGTACTGTGGGGTAAAGCCATTCTAAATATTAAAAAAAAATTATTTTCCAAGCT
The DNA here is from genome assembly GCA_037127475.1 of Arma custos. Taxonomy (NCBI): domain Eukaryota; kingdom Metazoa; phylum Arthropoda; class Insecta; order Hemiptera; family Pentatomidae; genus Arma; species Arma custos. The sequence goes on along the minus strand of CM073764.1, from coordinate 118,484,044 downwards.
ATTATCACGGCTATAATGTTATATGGGCGTGAAACATGGAAATTGGGAAAGGGAGGCCAAGAGAAACTTCTAGTTGCGGAAATGGATTTCTGGAGAAGGGCAGCCGGAATTTCTAGAGGTGAAAGGATTCCCAATTCAGTAGTGCGAGAGACGATGGGTGCTCTATACCCTACTCGAAAAAATCACATTAAAGCAATTAGAGTCGTTTGGACACCTCATTAGCATGGATAATGATAGAATATCCAAAATGAAAGTGAATTGGTGCCGTGAAGGAAGAAGAAGACGATGATTGCGAACTTCTCGGATGAACCATCCGATCCAGGAAGACATGGCAGAATATGGCCTTAATGAGAGGACGCTTTTGACAGTAAAACCTGGAAAAAATGTTACTCTAAAATTTGGTTGGAGAAAACCTCAACTTTAGGGAAACTTAAAAAATAGAAATATTTAATTAAGATTATTTTAATATTATTTCATTAGAGAGTTCATGAACAATTCTTTGTTATTTAATATTTCATTTATTAAACTTAAATTTTTCTTTTATTTTATCCATTTTAGTAACCCAGTAACCCTTTGAAATGACCTTCTTTTTGTAAGCACATTCCATGTGCCTTTTAAATTCATTTTGACAATAATTAACCAAAATTTGATAATTCTAACATATTTACTAAAGTCATTATTATATACATGCTGTTACAAATTAACAAATTTAACAATTAATAAATTAACTAATTTAAAATTATAGTAATTATATAATGATTATCTATGTTTTACATTGTATGATTATTCTTAAATGGATGTCAACTTTTCAAAATCGATATCATAAATAAATTTAGTGAATTAGGGTCGAAATTGATTGTATAGGTCATGTTCAGCAACTGGCCAACCTTTCCCTCCTAAGAATGTGGAGATAATTGTTTTATCCATGTTACCATTGTTATGGACTTTTCGTGTGAAACTAACAAAAAATTTTTGCATTCAAAATATTATTGTGATTCGGGTTTATTTCAGAGGTTTTTAGTTTTCTCATCAATAATGAAGTTTAGTTTGATATTACCATTATTGAGATTCAGGCTATTTCTATAAAAATCCATTTTTCGTATATACATATCTATCTTTAACATAATTTAATTTATAAATTTTCCTAATTCTATAATATAACTGAACGTTATTCAAATATTTGATTGGACGTTAGGCTTGTTTTATTTAATACATATAATTATTTTTTTAATTTCAAAAATAGGTAATTTTTAAAAACGCAAACGAAATTAATGTTAACATTGATACAAAGACAAGCAAGCATACACACACGCGCGTAGATGTGTTTGTATACTTTATGGATTTAAATAATTATCTAACAGATTTATATCTCAGTTATCATTATTTGCTTTTTCGTCTCTAGATATTTCCTTTTATAAAAATTTATGAAATTGGTATTTAAGGTATGCAATATCAATAAGTTTTCACTATCAGGTGTAAATAATTAGTTTAGTGTTCTCACGTACGAGCCTTTCTGCTCTCCATATTAGATTGTGTGTCTTAACATTCTTCCTTTAGTACCTAAGAGATGGTCTGATGTTTTCATTAAAGCCCATAGGAAGGCAGGAAATACGACGCTGTCTGATACGTTTGTATTCAATGTATCTGTTTCGTTATCATTTTATACGATTTCCTATCTCTCTAGATTTTTTTAGGTAGTGTGGGTAGAGCATTGATAATAATGCATATTGTGCAATGTTGGAAGAGCGTTTTTTTTATTGTTTGTTAGTAAATTTTAACCAGAATATTCGGTTTTACCTAAAAAAATCGGCAATTTTCTTACTATTGCAATTATTTTTTTCAGATCTGTTTTCTTCAGATATCTTTATTTTGTAATTATGTGTAATTTCTGTTCTATTTTCCTAAATTATACACCTTTTTTTGTTGTAACGGCTTCCTTTGTTAAAATTTCGCGAAAGGGGATGATAGTGTGGTTTAGTTTAAATCCCGGTACTATAGAGGCGAGAAATTTGATCATACATCGATCAAATAACATTTATTTTTTACAGCGTGCGATTTCATTTTAGGCTTCTCTATTGCTTAACATTGGTTGGTTTTTTCCAATTCGTCAGGCAGTGACAATTGTTTAGTAATTTTAACTAGTTTGAATGTGTATTAACGCTTTTTCTCATTGGCATCATGGAGCATCTAGAAGATATTATAAGAAAAGGGGAAAAAGTGGAAATATTGCAGGCTGAGAGATTTTTCAGCACCTTATTATAGTTTCTGTGATCTTTAATACGTACACCAGTACTCCTAATTGGGAGAAAATCTAGCGTTCGACCGTGATCTAGAACAAATAGCCTCCCTGTACAACCGTTGTTCGGATTGTCGGAATGTAGATTTTTTTTTTATATATACAGAATATTTGAAGGATATTGTTTTACAGATTGCGCGTGCATAAGTACACATTTAACATCCACCTCCTCCCGAAGCCCCTCATGCCTTAAACGTACAGGAGGGAAGTTAAAAAAACAAAACAAATGCACAAATAAAATGGGGGTTTGTGGGGGCATAGCAAATGCCTCACAAATCATCGCGAAGCTCTGCACCCCTTTGAATAGAAAATTGCTTGTGTTGATGCTGCCCTAAATCTAGGCTAAATACGGTACATTGTAACACCTCAGTTGGAATTAACGAATGTTGAATTTCCTCTTTTCTTTCTTTATTTCCTCCTAGGTCAGTAAACAATACGGAAAATTGTTTTGAAAAATCCCCTTGATATAACGTGATAGAGCGCCGATATTTTTCGAATTCAGCGTAAATATCTTCGAATGTGTTATTGTTTTTTATGTTGGGTTTTTAACTTAAATGATACCTTGTTGAAGAAAACACGATTAATATTGCAAAGGAAATATTTACATATTGTATTAAAATGTAATGGAAGAAGCAGAACTGCGTCAGAAGCGCTCTCTAATCATACCGACTTAGGTATTAATTACTAAGAATTAGCTGACGTCTTCTCTTATACTAAATGTAATACTAGATGTGTGCCGTGAGCAGTTAGTATGTCGTAGTAACTACATCTCAATGGTACTACAGCGGAAATTAATTTTTTATATTTTATATTTAGTAGTTACTCATAAATAATGTTTAGCACCACGTTTAGCCATTCTCCTTAATCTCAAGACGATAAATATTTAACTATATTTTGGGGACGTTTCAAGATTTTATAGTTATCAGATCCTTGTCCTAACAATAACTAAAAACATGTTTTCAGCGAATTATTCAAATATTAATGGAAATTAAGATCATGCACGTCATAATATAATTGATAATATTTATATATTATAATTAAACAAAGAATTGAAAGGCAATGTTTATGCATTACAAATCGGTGATGATGAATATTTTACTTTATCATCAAGTATAATTTTAAATTTTTTATTTTTCAATTTGTTGATCCCTCAGGGTAAAATATGAAAATGTTATAGCGCAAATGCTCATTGCCTATCTGGGTTACATCCTCTATACTTTGTTCCGTATGTAGAATCGTAAATAATAATCAGACTGAATTCAATTATTTCATGGTTCCAGTTGTTTTTTAAATTGTGAAATGTGTTATTAAATCATTGGCGTTATATCGCTCTGTGTATTTTTTTATATTTTTAATTATAACACTCGCACTTAGCCTGGGCCGACGAGTATTTGGCACCGATTTTCTTCTTTTTAGAAAATATTGCTTCCCGCCTCGTAGAGGTCCAGATATTCACTCTTGCGCGTCAAAAACAAAGTTTTCATATCAGCAAAATAGATCTGTAATTGTAATTTTAAGTCGTCAAAATTTAGTTGAAACAGTATTTTTAATACAATGATTCAATAATTGTTGTTTTTAACCGCATAAATCAAATTATATCTCTCTTTTTTACCAAAACATTTGTCTTTAAAACTGATTTAAAACAGTTGTGCAGAGGTTGTTAAGAATCACAATAGATCATCGGATGAATATATTCGAATAATGTAGCCAATTGTTGACCTTGTTAAGGCAAAGCTTTTTAAAATTGACTTTTGTACCTTTGTTCGCAAATTTCAAATTAAAAATATATTCTTTTTAAGTACATGCGTCAATGTTTTTTAGAATATCTAAAATCTAGAATAAATAAAATCTAATTTGTGTAGTTTCTTAATGCGTGATATTAGTCATTACGGTTTAGCCTACTTTGTAATGGTTCTTCAGTGTTCTTTCAAAAATTATGAGAAATCAATATCTTAATAATAATAGGCTTTAAAAAATTGAACTAAAATGAAAAAGATGTTCAAGGAAAATCATTTTGAAACGCATGGTTTCAATACTATAACTTCTACTTTTCGTTCATCATAAATTTTGATGTTTTTTCAATGATAACATAAGCATTAAAAAAAATTATGATTTCTGCGCACGGGTGAATTAAAGTGAAGGCTATCTCGAAGCTTTTTTTATAGATTTTTTTTTTATAAACCTCCACGCTTTTAGTAATTGAAAATGAAATTAATCTACTTTTGACATGCTGATAAAAAAAAATGTTTGGGTCTATTTACAATTGTCATTATATATACTGCGAAAAAATGAATAGGGATATTGCTAATTTTGTAGTATATAATTATATATAGTATATATGTTTAATACCACATTAAATTGCCTATTTATAATAAAAATAACATTAAAATGCTAGACAAATTAAATATAAAAAAGTTGTGTGGTTTTATGAAACCACGATGGAAGTGAAACTTTTTTTCGTCTTGTATGCATCTAACTAAAAAAAATTGGAAAATTATTTGATTTAGAGTAGGTTAAAATTCTGTTTTTAACCTTAACTGAATTATTGAAAAATGGGAAATCAATATTAGACAAAATATTAAATTATAAAATTTAATTTCAGTTTGCGTATTAGAGTACGGAATACATAATTAATACAATCATTTAGATGATAAACGCATATTAAAAATTGAGATCAATATTATATAACAGGGATATTCACAATAAATTGTTTGTTTATGATTATATATTGATGTATTTTATATATCATTGATGTATTTTATCATTATACAAACTCTAGCCTAACCCTTGACTTATGTTCGGGTACGTCCATTCTCCGGCAGAAACCGAGAAAAAGAACAAGATAATAATAATATTGTCTTTACTTGTTCTGGGACAATTCCCTTTAGAATAACAATACAGGTGTTGTTAGCTATTATGCCTTAGAGCATACAAATAATTAAATATATTATTATATATCAAAATTAAAATAAATACACTGTGATAAAAGGATTTGTTAATAGTAAACAAATCGTTTTTATTTATTTAATTTTGTTAAAAGTTAATGAACATTATAACCTTTACGATAAAGTAAACCAATGCATTTACATTAATACACAGATCTAAACACACTAAATCCGCGGAACACTTGTACGAATAAGTGAAAATATAAATGGTACACGGTCAGCAGACTGGGTGCCGCCATATTTGTCTTGGCTGCCCTGTCATGCGTCTTTCACTTTACCCCTTTTCTAGGTGTAATAACGACATGCTGATAGATGAGGGAAAAGTTTTGGGGCGATAGAATAAAAGTTTCACTTAGAAAAAATACTGGTACCACTATTCATTTTTGCGCATATTGTATACAGCCCCGGTGAATAAGATTTTTTAAGTCAAATTTTGTCCAGAGTGAGGTAATTGTATTGTATTGGAATCGTGTAATTCTTGTATTTTTTGTCGAGAAACAGTGTAATATAATGCAATAATTCCTTTTCAAGCCAATGCAATGCATGACTTCCACATATTCTGTACAAAAGTAAAATGATTCCGCTTCCATAAGTACAATTTTGAACTAAATTCGACTTTACCACTTATTTAGCGGGGCCGGGATGTATTTTTAAAAATATATAAATTAATGGAAATAGAAATCTAATTTGTTCATTTGCCAATTTTATAAATAATAAGTTACAGTAAATTTCCTGAAGTTTTTGTTTTAGATCAGTTTTCGCAGGTCGGCCAAATTCATTAGTTATTTTTAATATTGTTTTTCGTGGAAACTTTTGGATACTAAAGTATGACTATGTGTGTGCAATGATAATTAATTTTTGATAACCCTTAATGATATAGCTATAACAGGATTTAGATTTAATTTCGAAGCTTAGCAATGCTCCATTAAATCAGCTATAGTTTAAAAAAAAAAAAATTTAGGAAATTGATGTTTGTTATATTTTAGATTAATATAAAAACGAAGTTTTTATATTATTTAATTTATTGCAGTATTTTCATTTAAATATTAAGATGTTTAATAGCTTCCTACCTTTAATCAACTGTCCACATTTACAAATTTTCGAATTTATTTCCATATCATAAAGATCAAATTCAAAATTTTACATTAATTTAAAGGTTAATATACTATGCTATAGGGCATTTAAATGTTTCTTTTAGAATTCGTTTATTTTGTTTTCTCTTAGCAAGTGTTTTTAAAATAAATTTAATTTCCCTTTCGTTTTTAATTCAGCTGAATCTGAAGTGTTTTAATTTTTTGAAATATTCTTTTATCAAATGCCTTTTTAAGTATTAGCTAGCTCGAGTTATTCGTAATAATTGTGATTTTCTAGTAGTTTGAACTATATAATTATACAGAAGAGTGTAAAATTGTCCGGATGTGCAGCCAATAAATTAAAAATAAGTTAGGCTTATTTTATTTGTGATTACGTTTCGACCGGAGGCCATCCTCAGGGCAAAGAGATACAGAGATCAACTAGATAATTACATAGTTTGTCTTAAATGTGATATTTCTTACATATGTGTTTCAGAAATTTTTTTTGTGCTATTTCGGTGCGTTGTATACAGTTTAAAATACAATAAATATTCGTGGATATATATTAGTCCTGTTTTCTATGAGGATACTTCATTTCACAAAACACTTTCAAAAGAGAACTAATTTGCCACAGAGTTGTAATTTGTTTCACCCTTTGGTCCAATTAAGACTGAGAAAGTTTTCTTTCTAATTAAGTTCTTACACTGTGTCAAGTGTAGTACTTATGTTTCTACGTTTGGGTTGGAGTTGCTATACAAGTGTTATTTTGGTTAAAGGCTTCTTTTTTTACAACATATCATTTTATTTATCAATTTTTAAGGAACTTATTTTTTATTTACATGAGAGTATTTTAAGTTCAAATACTATTTTTATACGAAATTTAGGTTTTATTTATTTCTATCTAATATATAATGTGAAAAATCTTTAATGATCTCATGTTTGTTTTGAATGGTCGTTCTGACTTACATACTTGGTTTAATTTTTACATTTCTTTGTTTATTTTTTAATATTTTATAATTTAGTCAGAAAAATTTTTAGTTACTTGAATTCCGTCGTAGGTATACAATTATCTTTAAGGTTTAAGAAATCTTGTTATACAATATTTGGTTTTATTTAATGTTCTCAATATAGAAATTTTTAATAGTTATTTTCTTACTTATGTTTATCCTGAGTCCTTAAGAGTGCAAATTTTCTTTAATACAAACTTGTAGTTTTTTTATTTTATATATATATATATATGTATATATATATATATATATATATATATATATATATATATATATATATATATATATATATATATATATATATATATATAGAGAGAGAGAGAGAGAGAGAGAGAGAGAGAGAGAGAGAGAGAAATCTAACCTGGTTGCCCACCTGCTCGGATTTACAGACATGTATTACATTTTTTTGGTTTATTTTTTTTATTTTCTGTGAGCTAAGAATGTATATTTTCTTGAAGACAATGGTGATCGATAGAGATAACTAATTCGATTTTCCATTAATCGGGGACATGAAGAAGGCACCTAAAAACAATGCAAGTGCTGCTGGTTGAGATGCCGGTGAGATAAGGCACAAGTCTCTGTTCTTAAACAAAGCGGATCAGGACCGCAATCTCTTTTCGCAGCCGTGTCTTTATTGCACGAACAGCGGCCTAGCCTAAATCACTGAGATAAAGCGCTTCACGACGTTACCTTGGAATTATGTAGCGTTAGAGGCTTAGAATGAGCTCATATATGGCTATCTTAGTAAATTCTCTTTTATGTATTCAGTCATTTTACTGTCCATAAATTTTTCGTAGTAATAGAAACGTTGATTGAAGACATGTGTCGCATGATAAATATAGTATTCTCGTACCACTGCAGCCTATTAAGAATATTGGTTTCAATATGGTATGGAGGCGACTGTACTGTTTCTAGGTCAATGGTTGTTCTGAAATGTTATTTTAACGAGATCAGTGTGAGTGTCACCCGCCCGAGTTTACTCTCATTTAAGGAGACATAGTATATAATGGCTGGATGAGCCCCAGGAGAACGGTCCTGGCCCATCAATGGCTATAAATAGATTTCAATCTGCACAGCAACTCTTCGCTTAACTCACTGAGATATTTTACTGCCATACCTACATGTAAATATTTATAGTATCATTATAAATATTTTCATTTAAAGCAGAGAGGAGTCATTAATTTCATTCGGTATTCATCTACCCTGAGGTTGTCCTCATCCACAAATCCTGTGTTTTTTACAGATAGGTTTATAGAAGTATATAAGTATATTTTTCATATTATTAAGTATTTATCTCCTTTTTAGTTCTGCACCTAATTCTTTCTTCTCGGCTTTCTATCCTTATTAATTTTTTATTTGATATTTTTGATCTATGAGTATTTCATAAACTAGACATTAAAATGTCAAAGGGTTTAAAACAGCAAACTAGCAAGCCTAGTGCTGATTGCTTCTCTTTTGAAAATATTCTTCAAGTCTCTTTTCCTTATTAGTTTTTCCTGAAACTAAAAATTTATAGAACTATAATCCTTCCTTAGATCAGTAAGATCTGAAAACCTTTCTAGTGCTCGCCTTCAAAGAGGCCACCTTAGATAGGAGAAAAACCTGGTGGTTGAGGGTGTTATCGTGCAAATTACCATCCTGCCCAGCAGTTGTTCTAGAATATGCACTGTCTTTACCACGTACTGAACCCGGACTCTGCATGGGTTGCAGTGGGAAAAATAAAGTGTATAATGCGAGAAAAAAAATATTTTTTAAAAAGAAAAAAGCAGTATGTTTTATTACCATTCCAGTACTTAATGTTCAGACATGAAATCAGATCATTTCGAATTTTTTTTCAACATTATTGATTTGCCTAATATTTCATTGAGTATATTATTTGTTAATAGACTTTAAAATAGTTGTTGATTACACTAGAATTATCTTGTACTTTTGTTGTTCATGATGCATTATTTACTGGTAACGTTGTTATCTAGTTTTTTATTATCTCTGGTGATGGTCTACAACTTAATCACATAATTCGGGTCTCAAAAAAAAATATATGCTTATATGGGATTTCTTCTTTACTGGCAACCCACACCCTGACCATTTCTACGATCAATTCTTTTGTTAATACTTACTGATATAAGGTAATATTGAGATTTCATCTTCGGCATTATCAAATATGTATTCTGAACTGATAAGGATAAACTGTTAGCATTGTGAGCTGCAATAGAATTTACAGAGAGGAGCTTCCCTCAGGTCATTGCGGTGTTTCCCCTCTACTCTGTTGAATAATAGAAACTTAGACCCAGTAGTGGTGAGTTCGTATCCGATTATCAAGATTAGGCCAGCATCCCTTCTCTCCACTGAATATTTAAACATTGCAGGTGAGGTAGATACCAATTTTAATTGTTTTTATTATTACTATGCATTATGCATTACTAGTTTGGATAATAAAATAAAATCAATATCAGAAAATAAAACATGTTTCTTTAAATATTTTATTTGAAAAGAAAATATATGGCCAGGACCGGGACTTTCATCTCTCTGTGGTGACGGCTCAACCATCTCGGCTGCCCTGGCACGTTTCTCCGCCAGCCCTATCATTTCTTTTCACTGATCCTATATCTCAGTGTTCTCGCAATTTGCGATGTATACACGGGGAGAATGCAAATTGAACATTTCTTTATTTTTGTATCTTGTTGACTTTAAGTCATTAATATTATTATACATGTGAATGAGGAGAAAACCAAGGTCATGATAATAAAGCATAGAAAACAAAACCAACCACCTCATAGCTACGCTTTTGGAAAATACACTTTCCAACGCGTGTCAAGTTTCCGGTATTTAGGAAGTCGTATAAATGAGAATTTGGATGAGGAGGAAGAACTTAGAGCTAGGACAGTATCAGCTAATAAAGCATGTTTTGGGATCTCAAAGCTCCTGAGAAGTATGCTCCTTAGCCTAAAGTCCAAGCTGATGATATATAGAACCATCATTAGGCCAGTAGCGACATACGCTGGTGAAACCCTCACACTGAATAAATCCAGCGTGAAAAAGCTGAATAGATTCGAAAGAAGAGTCCTACGGTAAATATTCGGCCCAGTGCGAGATAACGACCAACTCAGGATCAGAAGGAACAAGGAGCTGAGTGAGTTATATGGAGACCTAACGATATCGAGCTTCATCAGGATTCAACGCATTAAGTGGCTGGGCCACGTATATAGGATGGAGGAAGAAAGGACAGCTAAAAAGCTGTATACAGGAAATCCGAATGGAGTAAGACTTCGAGGAAGGCCCAAAGCTAGATGGAAGGATGCCGTCTGTGAGGATCTGAGGCTGAGCAAGGTCTCCATCACTCGAGCAGGCGATCGGGACGATTGGGGAAGAGCTGTTGAGCAGGCCAAGGACTTCGTTATGAGTCTGTCGCGCCAATAATGTAATGTAATATTATTATAATTTATTTAATTGTTATATGATATAATTTTTTCTAATAAAATATTTGAATGTCTCCTTTAATAAATTAAATAATAAATAAAACAATAAATAATAATAATACAAATAAATTAAAAATGTCTCCTTTCTTACGTAAGAAGGCAATCGTTCAAAATATGATTTTAAAAATTATTTTAAGTTACAAACGAAAATCATATAAGCGAAAAATCGTTTTTTATTTTATTTTCCTTGTTTTAACTAAAATTTTGTGCTTCTTAGAAAATGGTCGCTTTCATTTCTTATTTTATCATACGATTCTTAAAAATTTGTCTTTTTCATTTACAATTTTATCAAATTATCCTTTCATTGTTATTTGGTCTATCTGAGATTTTCTATATTTCTTGTATTTATCTTATTTTATATCCTTTCCATATTCGATAAAAGCTTTGCTTCAGAAAAAAATGCACTTTACATTTAAATTTCAAGAAAATATTACCCAACAATATCATAACAGGAATGAATCAATACTGCTCTTTAATGCATATTTATTTTGCGCTATTCTTAATAGTGAATATATATTTCAGTTTTATTTTTTTAAAGCTTAGGTCCCTTCTCCTCTACGTTTTAAGAATATTTTAATATATATTTTATATTATAATATATACTTTTCAATGTATACTTTTTATATGTAAATTATATTCATAATTTAGGATATGTATCTAACACATATTAAATTATCAGAGAAGATTATCAATTATATGAGTTTAGGCTTCATTCTTAGCTCTATGAAAAACACAGATAAAAATGTTAATTATTAATCATAATAATTGCAGTTAATTAATTATTAATCAATTATAATGTTTCGATAAGTTGAAGAATATTTCTTTACTATAATTCTATATTTTACTCTCAAATTCTGCATTTCTTTTACATTTGATTATTAGCAATAAACTAGTTTTAGAATATATATATATATATATATATATATATATATATATATATATATATAGAGAGAGAGAGAGAGAGAGAGAGAGCGAGAGAGAGAGTTGATGGAAGGGAGGAGTGAGTGGATCTCTGTTTTCTTTACCACCAACCGCTGTTTACAAACTTTCCTTCATCAAGTAGCGTCCAAACTCAAATGGTCCGTGGAAGTACTCAGAAGCAATGGTGTTTCTTTTTATGATTGGCTTTTTTGAACTGGAACAACTAGAGTTTGATTATGTATTTTTCTTTATTACTACCTCTGGTTCCGAGCCAACTTCTACAATCAGGTCATAGGTTAATATTAACCGATTTTAAACTAACAAATTATGTTAATCGATTAAATAAAAGTACTAATATTTTCTTTTTTAGATTGTTAGTTGTGAGAAATCCTTATTAATAGCGAGCTTCAGTTTGTTTTATTTAGCGACCATTAGGTTAATACTCATAATAATAATAATTCATAGTAGTTAATTATTAGGAAAGCGCAGTTGTTATAGTAATAATATAATAATAATGGTTTTATTATGCGTGGTTTTCAGAAAATTCGACAACGTTTCCACAAATCAATGCTGCCTACCGAGATCCAAGTAAAAACAAGCTAGGTCATGGGTAACGCAATCTTGCAGTTTGCGTCTCTAATTTATAAATTTTGTAATTGATCGCACGATCCTGATAATGCCAATAAGGGAAAATACCAAGCATTTCCTGCCTGCAATCTCCCAGCAAACTACTGGAATTTTTGTGCTTAAACGCATTCCTTCTCTAATCTATATCACCAAAATCACTGTGTGCAAGTCGTCTGAGAACGCTATTATTTGTTCGTCATGTACAATCTATTTTGGAAAAAAAAATCTGGAACCGACTAAACTATATTAACCTATAAATAGTTACTTTATTATTCTGTATTAACCTCTATTTTTTAATCACATTTATCTTTATTTACGATATAGTAGTAATAGAACCCGAAGGCTCGCCATATATATATATATATATATATGTGTGTGTGTGTGTATATATATAGGGTTATTCAAAAGAACAAAGCCATAACGAAAATAATTTGTCAACAGAAGTATTTGAATATTCCATGTGAGTTTGAAAAAAAAAAAAATGGGTATTGGTAAAGCAAAGCATTCCGTTTGTAATGATTGGATTGAAATTCTTTTGAAAATGATAATTTTTGACCTTGATAATTATGTTGAAGAAATTGGTCCGGATAGAGGTCACTGAATGAATTTCTCGTGCAATTTGAGAAAATCTTTATTGATAGCCAACGTTTCACCTACGTTGTAGGTCTTCTTCCGGGCTATATGCAAAATACAGACAATATAAGAAAATGGTACAAATATATTAAAACATTTTAAATATAAATAAACCAAATGAAGGTGAATACAGGCAAAAAAAAAATTGATAAAGATGTACAGTAAGGTATTCCTATTTTATATTCAGTTTTTATTTTTTATCTGTAATATCTTATTTTTTTAACTTTCAACACTTTCTGTTTTATTATTATTTTCTTCATGGTGTGGGTTACTACCTTTTTAGCACTTCGTAGTTTATAGTATACACTCATACATTTTAACCTTCATAATTACCTTACTGTACATCTTTATCAATTTTATTTTTACCTGTATTCACCTTCTTTTGGTTTATTTATATTTAAAATGTTTTAATATAATTGTACCATTTTCTTATATTGTCTTTATTTTGCATATAGCCCTGAAGAAGACCTACAACGTAGGTCGAAACGTTGGCTATCAATAAAGATTTTCTCAAATTACACGAGAAATTCATTCAGTGACCTCTACCCGGACCAATTTCTTCAACTCTTTTATTAATCATTAGAAAAATCGTAAAAGCTTGATACTTTTTTATTTTAACATTATTCCCATAAAACTGTAGGTTCAAGCATGATACAATAAAAATATGACAAAAAAAAATGAAAAAAGTTGTTGGAAATATAATATCATATACGTCGATCCTTTATTAAAAAGCTTCAACCAATACAATCGCTACCGACGTCTTAACTCAAAAAGATCAAATTATGAGTTATGTCGTTGTACTTTTGAACGAACTATATATAACTATATCTTAATATAGTATTTTAATTTAATAGTATTTTATGGCTAAGCTTCATATTTACATTACATGTACTCTTTGTTCCGATAGTTTGAAATTCGGTACAATCTGAATTTTCTCTACTCATGATAGTTTAACTGTGCTATGTTCTTCTATAACTCGTTTTACTGAGGAAGATAACTTGATATGGTAGTGAATGAGAGGCATTTTTTTTTTCAGGCAAGACATCAGAAGGTTCTTTTTTTTTTTTAATTAATTCTGCATTAATAGCCTTCCGTTGTCGTTATTTTAGTTTTTGAATGTTAGATTTCATAATCTAAGTAAGATAAGTAATTCAATTGAGTTTGTGTGATATGCAGATGTCTACAAGTTATTTTTTCTGATCTCAGCCTATAGGATTTTTTTCATTTTCATTAAACGAAGGCAAAATCTTGCGATTGATCATAATATATGGGAAATCACCTTATATTATTTTAAAGAATATTTTAAGCTGATCACCTAGTATGTATTTTTGTAGCTTATTTGATATATTCTATTATATTTTATATAAATATAATATATGTATTTAGAGGGATAGAGAATTTTTTTGTTAATTAGTGTATTTTTTCCCAAATGTTAATTGAAACATGATTTTAGACGGATATTTTGTATTGTATATCCATTTTCTGCTTACATTTATCTTTATATGATGTTAATAGGCGAGTAGTATAAAACAAGAAATAGTGAAAGTAATAAAAATAAAACAATAAAATATTTTTTGCAGTTTTGCTTGGAATTGAGTTTTGTATTTCTTAATCATTTAATGAGTATAAATGATACAAGAAATACAAAACAGAAATATTCATGAAAAAAAGATAAAAAAATTAAAGGTTTTGGGGGGAGAGTAAAGAAGAAAACAGCAGCTATATGGACAGTTGAAAGTAAAGGAGAACATAGTGAAATAACGAGAAAATATTAGAAAGAAATTAAGAATGTTATTTCATAATTCCTTAAAAAATCAATAGTATAAGAATAAATAATATATATTAAGCAAGAGTCTTATAATTCTCATCATATCGAGAACAGCCATCAATTCCTTTCACAAAATTTTAATTTTACGAATTGAGATCAGTTTATTTATTTTAATTGAATTAATTTTATTTTATATTATTGTTTTATTTTTATTATTATGTAAGTCATATTTAACTTACAGATTACGTTGAATATAAAGTAACCATAGCTACTTTGCTGTTTTTTTTTCGTGTTGAGAATTCTGCTATTTCATCATACACGTCTCACATTTGAGGTTTTGTAGACAAGGAAGGTAGCAATAGGGGCTGAAATCGCAATGATGAGAGCAAGGAACCGTGAGGTTAGAGAGATGAGGTTGGTATACCGATGATGGGACAGCATATTAAGAGGATATCTCGCCGGTGAAAGGAATTTTAACAGTATTCTCACATACAACTGTACAACAAAGGTCATTTGTCTTTCTAAATAAGTACATATCATGGACTATTTTTGTTCGTTGTAGATCATGTGTAGTCATCAAATTATTAATATAACGTATATTATTAATACATCGTACTATATATGTATAAAATTATGTTTCCAGTAAAATTTCAAATAAATGAAAAAAATTATACCAGTTACTACAAAACCACTCTCTCCCTCTCTCCATCTCTTTCTCTTTAAATATATAGTACAAATTATATGTTACTTTATTATTCAATAATTAACTAATTGCCTTCATTTCATTCTTATTGCTGATTTATTGAAGTATAATTGTATTTTAGGTTCAATACTTATAATAAAAAAAATTCTGCTGAAGTCAAAAAAAAAAAAATTACGGCCAATGCAGAGCAAAATTTAAAATTATCTCGCTTATATTTGTCAAAGTGACGGGCGCAGTGAAGTCGCTTTTCCGTATTTTCATAAAACTGTCCATTCTAATACTGGACATCATTTTTCATTTTGGAATAACTTATTTCTTATACGAATATGAATTATTCTTAAATGGAATCGTATTTAATTAAAAATATCACATTTGATTAGATAATATATGAGCTGTTATCTTTGAAAGTGGTATAATTCCATTTTTTTTCATATTCACGATATCTTAAGGTTTCCTTAAATGTATTAACAGCACATTGCAAAGGGTGATGCTTTTAACCTTTTACACCTTTTAAATTTTTTTATGAAATCATAATCATTAAAACCATTTCAAAGATTAACGATTTTTTTAGATCTAAATAGACTTGTCTGAAAATGATTTAGTGTTATACTTATCAGATTCCAGCGATTTTTTTATTGTTATAATTTATTTTAATTTTATACGATATAATTTTTTTAATATTTTATTTGAAAAGAAAAGATATGACCAGGGCCATCAGGTGGGATACCCGGGTTCGAGTCCCGGTCCTGGTCATATCTTTTCTTTTCAAATAAAAGATTTTTTTAATTATTTTTCTATTTTTTTATTCGAATCTGTTTATGTTAAAGAAGGCCTAAATAGAGCAAACGATGTTTTCCGTTATTTTTTCACTTAATATTTTAATTTGCGTTAGAATTTTAAAGATTTTAGATTACCATTCATATTACCTAAAGTATGTATGTATCAATAAAACGATGTAATGGAAAAACTAGTGAATTGCAGTTCTATATTGCCTTTTAGTAGACTTTGCATTCTGTAAGTAACTACTCGATTACTAATTCGAATACAGTTTGTTCAATCCAATTTCTAATTGACCAGAGAAAAGACATCAGTAGAACTTATAGAAGTTCATTTCTATATTTTATTCTACGTTTCTAGATAATTGTTTGGTTAATGCCTTAGGCTTAGGCGAGAGGGTTATTTTAAAAGTGATGATAAGATTTGGTTTAGGATTTCTTACTTAAACCATCGACAAAAGTTTGTAAATAGTGATTGGTTGTATCGGTATTGAGCCTTCGGGTTCGCTAAGACTTTTATTGTTATAATTTTTATTTTTTAATAACGCCAATTTTATTAATTTTTATATAGAATCGAGAAAAAAAAAAATCATGAGTTAAGTAACACGGGATCGAACAACTGTAAACATATTAATAAATTTTTTTCCCACTGAGATTTAGTTATCAATTAAAACCATATTGTAACACAAAATAGGTATCATTACTTTTTGATTCATTAATGTATATGTATTTCAATTAATGATTTTTTTCTGCAATTATTGCATTTGTAATAGGGTCTTTTTATTGTTTATTTTTTTTTATCATTGAAACATTTATGAGAAAAATATTTGTTTGCTCTTCTCATGTTACTGATATCTGATTTGTCTGTTTCTTTCTTGTAATTTTTAATTATTAAATGTATCTACTTTTAAATGTTTAGCTGATTATTGTTAAGATAAATGGCTAAAACAATGTCGATTAGTTATAAAAAAAAGGATATAGGCTTATTAAGAACCTCAACAGGCAAAAAATGCTTGGGGAAGAAAGAATAAGGGGAGTGGAAATAATGATTCCCCAGCAGGCGGAACAACTTTTTTCCTCTCTCAAAATTAATAAGCGTCAGGCACGCAACCTTTAATATAATACATAAAGTAGAACCAAAATTTAACAATAAAATAGTATTATTATGGAAATATATTGTTTTAATTAAATACATCCATAGACCTAATGCTCTGTAACTTTCTATTTTTATAAATTGTAAAGTTAGCATATAAGGCGTTGAGATGGAAAAGGGGATACATCCAAATTTTTCATAATTTAGGTTATTATGAAATGATTATTTATTTGAGACAATTATTTTTAGAAAAAATAGATTGGCTTTGACATGTTTTGAATGGTGAACCATATACCATAGGATAGCGGACGCTAAATTTGTGAAAAACATTAAAAAAATTAAATATTATAAAACATGGATTTATCCCTTTTTTCATCTTCACGCCTCATATATTCCGTCGTTGAAAATTTAAAGTTTAAATAATCATATAATCTTAAAATAATTGTTATTTTTTCTATCTATACAATTCAAGACTATGTATTTTTGTGTTGTTTTTTTTCTTCCATGATAGACCTCTCTCACCTCTCACTTAATCCTATAAGCTATCTAAGAAATATTTCTAGTAAAGTTGCCCCATCCGAAAATCGATTGATACATTAAATTTTATGGTTCATCATTCATTTTTTTGTTTGTTACGAAATCAACCTTAGAAGAAAGATTTGAAAGACTTACACTATATTTTTTGAACGATTCAGAATTTAGAAGAATTTTACTATGTTTAAAAATTGAAGATTTTTAATGATTAAAAAAATTATAATTTATTAACATTTATAGAATTAAAAAACTATGTATCTACTAAAACTCGCTTTTTATCCCTATTCTTTCTTGAATAGTTCCTTATTTCATCAAATATATATGATAATTATTTCAGTTTTCATCTTTGCAGTTGTTTAGCAATTCGATTTATTTCATTTTTTATGAACAGAACTTCAAATGAAGGTTTTTACATTTCACAACTCTCTAGCCTTGTTATAGTACTTGTTGTTTGTAAAATTACTAATTTCATTTTACCACAATTAAATGTTTTTTTAATTGGAGAGAATTGTTTTTACATATAGATTGTGTTTAGCATATACTTGATTGCGTTGCTTTACAGTTTCCCAGGTCAAATAAATTTATCCCTTTTTTCATCTTCACGCCTCATATATTCCGTCGTTGAAAATTTAAAGTTTAAATAATCATATAATCTTAAAATAATTGTTATTTTTTCTATCTATACAATTCAAGACTATGTATTTTTGTGTTGTTTTTTTCCTTCCATGATAGACCTCTCTCACCTCTCACTTAATCCTATAAGCTATCTAAGAAATATTTCTAGTAAAGTTGCCCCATCCGAAAATCGATTGATACATTAAATTTTATGGTTCATCATTCATTTTTTTGTTTGTTACGAAATCAACCTTAGAAGAAAGATTTGAAAGACTTACACTATATTTTTTGAACGATTCAGAATTTAGAAGAATTTTACTATGTTTAAAAATTGAAGATTTTTAATGATTAAAAAAATTATAATTTATTAACATTTATAGAATTAAAAAACTATGTATCTACTAAAACTCGCTTTTTATCCCTATTCTTTCTTGAATAGTTCCTTATTTCATCAAATATATATGATAATTATTTCAGTTTTCATCTTTGCAGTTGTTTAGCAATTCGATTTATTTCATTTTTTATGAACAGAACTTCAAATGAAGGTTTTTACATTTCACAACTCTCTAGCCTTGTTATAGTACTTGTTGTTTGTAAAATTACTAATTTCATTTTACCACAATTAAATGTTTTTTTAATTGGGGAGAATTGTTTTTACATATAGATTGTGTTTAGCATATACTTGATTGCGTTGCTTTACAGTTTCCCAGGTCAAATAAATTGTAAGGAATGTCAGGTTTATATTAATATTTTTTAAAGACACTGATAATAAATGCATTTCTCTAAATAAATAGCATGCTATAGAAGAAATTATATTTTCTAACTGATATATTAATTTTTGACAGTTATTTTTATACATGTGTAAAAATTAGTCGCGGGTAAAGTGAGCGAAATTACATGAAGGAATAAATATTAATGTATTTATTGTTTAACTAAGTTTAGGCCATCATTAGGGCTGAGAAATTTAAATACTTTCTAAATAGTTTGCCCCTGTACTATCAGAAACCAAATATTCTCCTTGAATATGATACCAATTAGGATCCATGCTTTGAACAATCGAAGTCTTATAGGAAATAGTTTATTTTTTAATAGTATATTTAGTTTCACTTATTTTTACAGAAGATCTTTACATGAGTGAATGGCGAAGAAATTTTCAAAATGGCGCTAATTATGATTACAACTAGATTATGTCCTCTCTTTGGCATTTTCCGAACAATCATCGTTGTTGTTTGTTTTTTTGTATGTTATATTGGATAAAATTTTTTAGAATATTACATCTGAATTTCTTTAAATCAGGTTGTTTCCAAGGGACAAGATATGGAACTTGTTGAAGAGACGATTCGTAAGAACCTAGTGGATAACTCCGTAACTACTTATCCTAGTATTGACATAGTATTTTTCGATTTTGCCAAACCGGGCAAGTGTCCTCCGCCTTGCTGGCGCTCAAGAAGAGAAATTCCGGAAGTGCCTATTCTGATATCCTCTTTACCTTCTTCTGTTCTTCGGCATTTGATTCCATCCAAGAAAGAAGCTATAAAGTCAAATTTCATCATACTGATGGAATTGAATGTCGGAGTGATAATAATGATGGGGAAAGGTTCAATATTTCGATATCCTCAAATTTAAAGTTTCAGAAAGAAAGCAAATAGTAGATACTGTTTTTCTTTTATTTTTTACCATATCTTGCTGGGGGTTTTTAACAGCATTGGTGTGCTCCGGATTAATCACTTGCGCTTGTTCCTTGACTTCACTGATGTATATATTATTACTACTTTTTCTTTTTTTTTTTTGAGACAAAATAATATTTGTACGCCAGGTTAATAAATATTTTTTTAAAAAATAAAGGCCGTTTACGTTTTTTTAATGATTTTTATTAAGATTAATATTTTGTAAAAATATTACAAAATAGGATGTTTATTGGTGATATTTCGAATAAAAAAGTCCTCAACTATAATTTTCCAAAATATGTAGTTTTCTTTTTCCTTTTTTTGTGTGAATTGATATTGGGATTTTAGGGAAAAGTAGTTTTTTCTTTTGAAAAAAAAATGTATTTGGAAAAAACCTTGTTACTTCTTTTTTTTTTTTTTTTGCTTTTTGTACTTATTAAAGAAATATTTAATGTCATTTCTCTTTGTTTTGTTTTTTAATAAAAAATATATATATATTAACGAATTGTTTTTAAAAATGTTGAAAGTATTGGTATTGGTTGACTGGCAATCATTAACAATATTTTAGCAATATTAAGGGATATTTTTAACAATTATAATATAATTTTAATCAGATTGTATTAATTCAGCTAAATTTTTCAATATACTCACTAAGATTCAGACTTTAATATTGATTTGGATTATTCTGTATCACTTGAGCTTGGTGGCAGCTCGCCCGGAGACCACTCTTCGGCAAGTTGGAAGAACGCTTAGCTCTTACGCCCGCCTGACACGGAGGGCTCAGATCCTACTACTAGGTATTACAACTACTACTATTGCTACTTGCTACAGCTACTAAGAGATTACTGACTGGTTTCTATCTGCGGCGGCGGCAGCTGCGGAGGACGAGTCGTGATGCCTCCTCTCCTTGTGTACGATGCCCATAAGCTTCATCCAGGGGTTCGCCCCCTGAGCGTGCCCTCCCATTCCGCCGGTCTGCCACATGTTGGCCCCGGTGCATGGCCGACCCCTCCCGTGTCCCGATCGGCACTGACTCTCTCTCGCCCCCCACCACCGCCTCCTTCAGCCGTCTTCCTCCTCCACCGCTCCGGTCTTTCTTCCATAATGTCTTTTATCTTATATTAATTTCATTGTAATAAACCTGATGCACTCTCCATAATATAATAAAAGACTCTTGATACCATTTCAGAAGAATTTACTTATCTTCAGTAATTAATATTGCATCGTTTCATACGAAATATCCGTTTTTATTATTTCTAAAATTCAAAGTGGAATCAGTGTTTTCTGTGTTGATTTTTTTATATTTACTATTACTATAATTAAAAGAATATTTTGTTTCAAATCTCATTTATTTTCATAAGTCACATAAATTTACAATATATACATTTTATTTACAAATCAATATATATGCATACATCATAGGTACTTCATTTACTCGGAGGTATTATAAGTATTTACAAGGTATGAGACCGCTTAAGGCGTTTTCTCTAAATCGGCACTAGGCCGCTGGCTCGATACAGTTCAAAATCGGCGAGAGACCGCTTTTCGGGGTAGGAGATAGGACGAAAGAAGAAAGGGGAAGAGGAAGGAAGAAAAAGAAGTGGGTGATTGGACTAGAGTGTCCAGACCCCGACCCTAGGCCAATGAGAGCACGTCGACCATAGGGGCCCTGCCTTGCCACCTCCCAGGTCTGGTATCTTTGAATAATGGATTTTCACACGCCTTTAGCCTCTCAAATTAATGATCGTCGGAATTTTTAGTTCCTCGTGCAATTTAGTGCTTCGTTCTTTTTCAAGCGACGTGCCTCTCACTATGCGCCTCAGGATAGAGGACTGGAATTGTTGTAGGGCTCGGAGGTTGGATTGAAAGAGGTGCTTAAGTAGCGGCGCACCATGGAGCAGCGTGGGTCTAATGACAGATTTGTATATCTGGCATTTAAGCCGCAGCGAGAGCTGCTGAGAGCAGAGCAGGTGGTATGGCAGAGCCTACGGGACTTATATCGGGCCAACTTCAGCTTCTGCCTGACGTGACTCGAGAAAGTGAAGTGCCTATCTAGAGTGACGCCAAGTTAGAGTAAATTGTTCGATACGCGGAGATCTTCACCTTCAATCGTGAAGGTCGCCGGTAGGCGTTTTTTACCTTGCTGATATGACATCACGATGGCGTCCGTCTTGGACGAATTCACCCTGATGCCACTCAGCTTCAAATCATCAACGATTGGGACCGACGCCCTTTGTGCCTTTTTAAGGGCATGCCGGGCGTTGGCGCTGGAAGCGTATATCCCTGATGTCGTCCGCAAAGGCTGCTACTACCGCTCCTTCAGGCTTAGTCGAGACCACCGGTGCTGTGTATATCACGAACATCAGTGGCCATAGCACAGACCCTTGAGGTACTCCACAAGAGGTGGTGCCAGAAGTCGAGTAACTGTCCCCGACTCGTACGACGAAAGATCTTCCACTAAGATAGCTTCGGATCAGACGGTATAGCGAGGCATAACTCTTCCAGGCGTCGGAGTAGCAGTGGGTGAGACACACTGTCAAAGCCCTGAGTGCAATCTAAAGAGATAAAAGCCGTGGCTTTGTTTCTACCCATCTGCTCAATGGTGTGCGCTTGGAGCTTGACTACATGATGGTCACATGAGACACCTCTAAGGAAACCGGTCTGTTCCGGTGGGATAATGTTTTCCTCACTACAGTGGTTCAGCATGTGATGGTGGACCAGCCTCTCAAATACTTTACTCATATGAGAGAGCAAGCTGATTGACCGGTAGTGCTCGGGTAGGTTTCCAGGCTTCCCCGACTTGAGTATAGGCACTACGATGGCAAGTTTCCATGCTTCGGGGAAGTATGAGATCCTCATGCAGGTATTGAAGATGTTCAATAGAAAGGCTTTACCCTTTGTGGGAAGCATCCTCAGCATCACATAGGGGACGTCATCCAGCCCCGATGATTTTTTACCTTTAAGGCGCCTTAGTACCGACTCAAGTTGGTTGAAGGTGGAGAACAAGGTTTTTTCATTAGGGCACGGGAGCGGCCCCTCTGGGATTGGTGGAGCATCTACCAGCCGAGCAGTATCACTCGCCTCATAAGCTTTTAGAAGCTCAGCTTGTTCCCCAGGCGTCAGCAGGTTGCCTCCTGATGTTAAGTGCACCGTCCTCCTCTTAGTAACGTGGTCCTTGACGAGTCGCCAGAACTGGCGGTGATCGTCATGGGTCCTACGTACTTGCTCATGCCAGAGGGATGTTAAAAGAATATAATTTAGTATTGCATCAAATATGACCATCGAAACACGCGATTGTCGAGTAGTTAGTTATATTTTTGTACTCTGACGCTGTGCAGTCAAAATTACCTCCTCTTTTGAGGAAGGTTGTTGTAACGAACGGACTATTCGCTGTTGGTTTTAAAAATGTTCAGCTTGTGACTCTGATATAGGTGAATCCATCACATCCACTTCACGTTGATGTGACAGGATATTGACAAAATGATTCAAAAACTACCTGGATTATCGGAAGGGATGTATACTCAGCCCAACGCCAGACAACATGCTTCACGACTTGGTGTGCAGAAACTAAACGAGCTAAGGTTCAAAGTTCTTCCACACCCACGTTATTTACATCACTTATCTCTAACAAATTCCCATTCGTTCAGAAATTGGGACGACTTACTCAAGAGTAAAATTTTTGAGGTTGATTCTCAAGTCATAACTGCATTTCCTGAGAAACGACCCAATGATAATATGGTTAGATAACAATACTGGACTACTACCAAAACCGAAATTCGTTAGATGACTCTTAACGTAATCCTACCACCTACGCCTAAGTCTACCACTCTTACGTTCACCTGTTTGCTCAGCGCTTATTAAGTTTCTGTGATTTTTTTGGTTTCCGAGGCTTCCTCTAATTACGTTATTACTTCAATTGAAAAGGAGATAATTGTCGAAATTTTTTTTTCACTGAAACGATTCTATGTTCCAAGGCCAATATCGTTGAAAAGGAGGTAAGTTCCTATCACCTCTCGTTTAGTTTTGAGCGATGTCACAGGATGCCGCTGGTGGCAACAGAATGACTGATAAATCTGTTTCATTGGAAAAAAAAATTCGGGAATTCCGGCACTTACCTCTTCTTCAACGTCAACGCCTCAATTATATTACTCGGGTGCATGTTTTGCCTTGTTGTTTATTCTTCTAATTTTTCTAATGTTCTTATTCTTTTCCCGCATGTATCTACAGTTAAGTGTTTTGTCGGTTCAATAATTATTATCTTTTTGGGGGCCTATTTTTACTGAGTTAAATTCCAACATCTTACAGGCCCATCTTGTCGGGATATCTTTAATTACACTATCATAGTGTATGCTCCGCAATGCCGCGTTGTGCAAGCTCCTAGATTCTATGGAGGACTCATCCTTTACATTTTCGAAGAACTGTCGAAGTTAGTCTTTCTATATAAGTAGGTGGCTGTTTAACATCAGCATATATATTTCGGAAGGATAATAGAACAATATATTTTTTTTATTTTTGAGACAAAGTTCTTAAGAAATAGCTTGGCCAAAAAAATAGTAATCGTTTTCTAACCCACCCTTTATTTCATGACACTAAAGAAGTGGCAGAAGAAGAAGTTATTCAGAATGACTTTTTGAACGAAATCTTCGTATCTTACAACCTTTCCTAGTCTGGAGTATAAGGAAGGTTGTTGGGTAGAATAGTATCAAGTTATTTTTGAAAAGTGGTGAGACATACTGCATACCTTACAGGCTCAGTTTGTACGTTGTGCTAGTAGATCATCGTTATCCTTTTGCACAATTCCTTTATAATCAGGAACCCAAAATAATTATACATTTATTAAGCGTCATATCATTTGATGCAGGTGTTCTGAAGAACCTTTTTGTCGATTCAAAATATCCCAAATATTGTGTTTCATCTCGGAATTTATAAGTGTGAACGATCAGAGTCGTTTTAATTGGTTATAATAATTAACAGATGTTTCTACATTGCCACTATTTACTATTTTTGTTAAAGGGTTGTGTTTTTAAAGAGTTGTCGTGTTCAATTATAGGAAAAATATAGTGGCACAAAACGGACCTTTTTTTTTATTGTTTGGAGCAACTACACCATAAGATGGCCAAGCTCGTAAATCTTGCCGTAGTGACAGCCTCGGGAATTAATCAAAGCCATCGCTTTATCCACAAATATCCCGTCCAATGTTTCGCCTTCAAAAAATTTCATAGGTTATATTGATCTCATAAATATCTGGATTTATTTTGGTGATGCATATGTACGAGTATTATAATATTAATAGGTTTTATTTCTTTCCTTATGTACGGTAATAACTTATAGTTTTATTATTACTACTCAATTTATTCTTTTCGTACTACTCTATTACATATATTTAAAAAAATATTTTATATTATAATGCAATTGGGAAAAACCACAATGCAAAGCCTTATGTCTCAAATCCAGTAATACACCCACTTACCACCAGTAATACACTTAAAACAAAAAAGGGTTATGTGAATCACATCTCGAAGAAAAAGGTGCAATACATCCCAACGATCAACAGCCCAAACAGGCTTCAAACATGAGACAGCACCCCACCACCAAGACGTTCGACATACAACTTTGTTGATCGTTGGGATGTAGTGCACCTTTTTCTTCGAGATGTGATTCACATAACCATTTTTTGTTTATTTGTGTTGATAATACCTGAATAGGCGAATCGTCGACTGGTAAGTGGGTGTATTACTGGATTTGAAACATAAAGCTTTGCATTGTAGTTTTTCCCAATTGCATTATAATAAATAATAGTATTTCTTTTTGAGTTTCGGGCTCTATTTTATTGAAAAATATTTTATCTTCATTTTTTTACTTTCATTTTTGAACATATTTTATTTTTCCAGTGTACATAAAATTATTTACATGCCTATAACAATAATGCAAGATAGCTCAGTGGTAAAGCTCTCAGTTTCTGCGCCGAAGGTCTCGGATTCAAATTCGGGGGGGCAGATAGTTAATTTTTACCTGTTAACAGCCGGAGATTAGCACTTAGAGATCCGAGGACCTGCATGTGGCTGGTTGTTGAATGTTATCTAGGACTAGTCACCTCCCTGCACATTCGTTGTTATAGAAGCAATAGTCTCTACCACGTACTGAATCCAAGACCATTAGTTTTAGTGGTTCTGTTTTTTTTTCATTATAACCTTCATAGTTTCAATCTTATCTTATGCACCCTGTTAATACAATTTTAGTGATAACATTCCAAAAGGTTCAATTGACATGTAAGCGGCTGAGGCCAACAGGTAAACCTTTGGGTGTTGACCGAGCCGTAGATGGGAGAATTGCATTAAGGGGGAAATGTTAGAGTGTTTTGGGTTTGGGCTGTGATCCGTGTACGGAAGTTCGTTGACAGCGGTTAGTGGTATCAAGACTGACCGTTTCCGGGTTCGTTTAGCTTTTTATTACTGCTATTCATGAAGTTCGAAATGTTTTATTTCTCTCTTGTCAATTTTCTATTGTTATCAACCATTTAATAAATATATTGATTTTATCTTAGTTGCTTATTTTTTTCTTTATTTTTTTATACTATTCATGTATGAAAAACATTATTACAGCCATTGGTATCACCAATGAATTGTAAGGTGTATGTTTCTTTTTATATTCGAACCATGATGATGGCACAATTAGTCTTTAACTGCGACTCATAATAAAAAATAAGTCTTGTTAGATTCCTTTACGATCAATCATATCCAAATCAATTCAGAGTTCGTATACTTTTTCTTTCAGTATCATGTATAAGGGAAGCGGGGGTGGCTCAGTGGTAGTGTGCTGTGTATATCATGTATATTTGCCATGTGTATATTTACTTAAAATTATATACTGATAGAAACATTGAAAAATAATATTTTGAAAATACACAATATTACAGCTCATATAAATTTTAATATTATTAATATAATAGGCTTTAAAATTAATGATTATAAGCGTCGAGGTTTATTTCCTTCAAGAGCCTTGAACATTAAAACACAGTACACTTGATTGGCCCAGAAAAATCTTTGTAAAAGTTTATTTTAAGTGAAAATACTGTATATTAAAAGACCCAATAATGCCTCATTCTTCAATATTTTTCCAGAAACTTTTATCATCCATACCATATAAAACCGTAGGTACTATTTGTACCGTATAAACTACAAATCATATTTTATAAATCGTTTGCATCTAGGAACTATTTTGCCGCGGTTTGAAAAAAATGAAATATTTTGGGTTCTCCGTTTAATGTGGATTAGGGAACTATGAAAAAGCCCGTGTTGTATTGATTTAAAATAATTGATACAATTATACAGAAAATAAATAAATTTAGTTTGTATGGAAGTTTTATTTAATCGTTTTATTCAAGTATGAGTATGTTATTACGTTCCACGGATTCCTAGGCAATATTTTTTATAAATTGCTTGCTATGTCTCTTGCTCTTTTAGGCTCCCTAAGATTCAATTTTTACCGGACTGCATATGATTAATTATAATTAGTTAATTATTTAATGATTATTAAAGATAATAACAAACTTCTATGAATAAAAAACTTCTTGAGGGAACGTACCTTTCAAATTAGGGTGGGTAACCATCTTTCCTCAATAAAATTAATGACAAATGGAATACCACAGGGAAGTGTCTTGAGCTGCGCCCTTTTTGCTATTGCAATTAATTAAGATAATAACATAAAAACTTGTATGTTAATTTTAATTAATCATTTTTCTGTTCTGGCAAATTCTAAAACGGATTCTGAACCTATGTCCTAGTTGTGTTTTTCAATTAAATTAGTAGTTATCAATACCTGAATTTAATTATTTATATTGTAGTAAAAAATACTCAGTGACTGTAATTATATATTTAAATGAAATTTTTCTAATGCATTCAGCATATTGTGTTTAACTGTTGATACACAATATTTATCATAGGAGGAAAAGAAGGAAAAATTTAAAAATAATTAAGAGGAATAGAATATTTAATTTACAAATAACTCTAAAAATATCTTTTTATATTGATTGTAGAGATTCTCATGATATTTTGATTATGTATTTAGGGTTGGTATATGACTACAATAAAATAATTAAAAAGTGACAACTCGCAGAATATAACTTAATATAAATTAATGTGATATTCCCATAAATAAAATATTCTATTCCCGTAGTCGTTAAAGTCCATTCCAGGGAGGTCAGGGAAATTGTGATAACTGGTTCAAGTTTCCCGAAAGCGGTATTAGGACCCAACCGCTGATAAGGACTCAAGTATCAGTTTTCCGTCTTCCATAGCGCAGCCTTCCTTCAGGTTTCAACTCTCACCTCCCTACATTATCATAATAATTGTTTTATGATCTTGTATCCAGTTTTAAGTTTCGGTTAATAGCTATTCCCTACTGCAACCTTTGAATGGCTCTTAGTTGTTCTGTACAAATTCCATCACTTCATTCAAAATGGCAATAGATAACATAAACGGCATCTGGACCTTTAAAATAAATCTTTTCATCATTATGCATATAAAAAAGGCCCCGTCGATTGGGAGGTCCATTCCATAGTTATATTAAGGGTTCAGTACGTGGTAGAGGCTGTACTATTTCTAGGACAACGGCTGTGTAGGGAAGTGATTGTCTGAGATCAAGGTCAACCGCCAAGCTTTTCTCTGATCAAGGGTATCCACTTTATAGAGGCTGAATGAGCCCCAATATGGACTCTAGATCCCGCAGGACCCATCTCCGGCTGTTAACAGATTATATAAATTATCTCCCACAGCTGGATTCCGACATGGGACCTTCAACACGACAGCTAATTTATTCCTGAGCCGCCGCAAAAAAAGTTACATTTTAGTTTTGTATAAAAAACCTTGATCGTCATAAAATATTAATAAAATTGTTATAATTGTTTATTTTGGTCAAAATTTTTTTGTTATATGTCTTCTTCAGAAACAAATTGGAGACTAAAATTAAGCCTTACTCCATTAGCTCAATATTCTTCATTTGCAATTGCAACAAACTTGTTATTTAAATCCATTTTATCATCAAATTTACAAGTTTTCACCATTTCAGACCCTTATTTACCACCCCACTACTGCGTTTATTGAGCTAGATTCTTTGCCAGAAAAATCTTTCGTTACACTGTTGGCAAAAAATAAGCCTAGACTTTTGCAGAGGAGTCGTTTTAGCTATAATCATGCTCGACTGCATTGGAGCTCTAACCAAATTATAGAGTCCGGGTGAGCCCCAGGTTGGTCTCAGTCACCCTCTGTACTGAGCCACTCTCTTTGTTTTCTTTTTTTTCGCAATTGTTTGCTTGAGGTGAAATTTATCTTATAATAAGTAGTTAAATTGTTAAAAATGTTTGTTAGCTATCCCTTTTTTTTTTATAAACCTATACCTATTAATGCATAAATATTTATACCCATAATTCATGCATTTTTTAATATTTCATATACAATCTATTGCATCAATTTCTTCTTATCGACAATCTTTTTTTTTTCTTGCGTTACTTCTTTGATTTGTGGTCTTTTCTCTACCATATGAATTATATTCATTCAATAAATGGATTTATTCGTATTAAAAACTTTTCAAATCTATTTAGCAGGAGCTTATTGTACTAAACTTAAGAAACTCATTTAATTTATTAATTGGCATTTTCTACACAATAATAGTCTTCAAATTCTAAGCCAACGAACGCTAGACATGAAGCACTGAGGAAGCTATCTGTACGGCCAGCGAAACGTTGACAAAATATGACGACACGATCGAAACCAGAAGAAACTTTATGATTGAAGTTATTTATTTCATTGCTTAGTTACTTCGGGTATGTCTGCACTGATATGAATTATTATTTACAAATTATGCTTTTTCATTGACATTTTCAACATTTTGACATTGATCGGCCTAAATTTAAAACTAAAAATGTAATTCAAACAATTTACAATTTATTTTTTTCTATTAGAATGGTATCTACTTATAACTTTAAATATATGATGATTACAGTTCCCATTTTCTTAGAGATGACTGAATGAGAGGGTGATAAGAGTTTTTATTCATTGAGCGGTAGAGCCAGTAAGCTTTAGTAGTTTATGCAAATTCGTAAAACCTAATCCAGTATCGAGTCGCTCGGCTGCCCTTGTTTCCTTTCGCCTTCTCCATCACTCTCTCTCTCTCTCTCTCTCTCTCTCTCTCTCTCTCTCTTTCTCTCTCTCACACACCCTTTCTCGCTCTCTCCTCCCTCTCTAATCTTCAGTAAATCCTATAATCCTTCTCGACGCCTGGGAGTGATTGCCATATTCATACTTCTTTCCCAAGCTCCACTCAAGCTGATTTATTTCTTTAACAGATTGTCTGCTCCTAAGTATTTCTTAATGAGGCTGCGAGTTCCGTTATTACGCACTATCTGTTCTAATCAAAGGATCCCAGGTTTAAGTTTCTGTTGCGGTAGATTGTTATTTCCCGTGGTAATAGCTGTGGATAGACCTCCCAGGGTTCACACAGCTTCAATTAAATTGGTAATCATAATGATGATCAGCATGATCTTTCTTCACAAACGTTGGCATTGAGACAGTAGAGCCCATAACAATCTGTAAACCCAATAAAAACACCTTATTGCTTTGTAGTGTCCGATCCAAACTAGTAAAATGTCTGTTACTTCAGGATCATGCAAAGAATCCTCTGCGACTGTCATAAAGTAAAACATTTCTTAAAAATTGGCTGGATTCAACTCAGCTTCTTTTCATTACACAATTTGGGCAAAAGTTTTTTAGGGGTTTCGTCATTTTTTCATTCTATGAACATTTTATGCCCAGGGAATTTGAATTTATTGTAGATTCATTGATTATTATTTTAGCAAATTTCCCCATGAGATATGATTATAAAATTAAGAATGCTTGTGTAGCCCATATGTTTAGTTCGCTGGAGATATTCTTCTATACTGCTTAATAAGATATAAGAAAAAGTTGTTTGTCGCTCTAAAAACTATATGAGGCGTTCAGAATCCACACCGTAGTACTTCAAATTTCATTCATAAAGATTTTCCATTTTTTTATCTAGTATAGTCAAGCAATGCTTTTTATTCCTGAAATTTCAGATTTAGAATCGGACTGAGTAATAAGGTGATACGTGTCGTATCATAAAAAATTGCTTGACTAAACTAGTGAAAAATGTAATAGGTTATTTTATGTTACATCAATGAAGTAATACAACGTGGTCAGGGCACACCCAACGCTACATATCTAAGATTTCTCCTAATGTTGTTTTATGCATTCTGCTTTAAATTATTACTAAGCCAAATAAATGGTTGTTACAATGGTCTGATTAGTGATTTAATTAACCGTATCACGCGCTCTCGGCTGTTAGCATATTCAATTGGCCACTGGACCTGTTTTCAATTACCATCAAAGTGTCAACTTGGACGGCTTATTGAGAAGGTTGCCATGCACTCTCGGCGCCATTTCATCCAAATCGATATCCACTAAAAGGTCGGTAGTGGTTTCATAACAGATCGCTCCTGTTTTGTTTTTCCGGTCGAGAGGGAGGGGGGAAGCGTAGGGAGGAAAAAGGCTGAAATACAATATTTATTTCACTGAACTTTACCTTCCCCTTTTCTACTTTTATTTATACATCCCTTCGAAATAGCTTGTCGAAGTTCGATGGCACTCCAGTTCTCAACACAAATATGGGTATAAATTAAATCATATCATCGCCCATATAAAACTGTATTAATAAAGATAATCGTTAATATTAAATAATAACAATAAAAAAACTGTACTACTAAAACCCATGAAGGGTCTTGGATACAGTACATTGTAGAGGTTGTACTGTTTCAAAGACAATGTGGAGGGGGCCGGTTAGGCCGAATTCAGGCTGAACCGCCAGATTCTTCCACCAATACCCATATCATACATAGGGTCTCTAGATCCCACAGGATCTGATCTCGATTATTAACAAATTAAAAATATTACCTTCCACCGTCGGATTCGAATCCGGCACCTTCGGAACAGCAACTCAACGCTCCACCACAGAGCGACCTCATTCCCATTATTAAATAATTAGATGTAATATTTTTAATGTTGCATAACATATATATTATGTTTTGATACATCAAGAAGTTAAATTGCCTTAATGCAAAGTGTGATGTAGATTGGATGTTAATGTTAGGAATATTACCTGCGGAAATCGTAAATTATTGAAAAATTTTATTCTCAAACTGATAAATTAAGATATTACTAGTTTGAAAAACTTAATTGATAGATTAAATTATTGGTGGAAAGAGGGAAAAGTTGATTTTGGTAACATTTTAGGTGGACCCGGGAGAAGTTTTCCAACTTTTTATAATTGTATTTCGTACTCTTGTAAGGAACTTCTTCGAAGTAAAGGACGGTAAAAGTTAGGGATAGCTGCTGGTGCTAAAACGTAACATATAAAAAAATAAATAAAATAATTGTTTTCCTTCTTTTTTTTTCAAAGCTTTATATTTTTAGTATTAGTTTTTTTTTTTCTAAACTTAAATATACATTTTGCTACTAGATCTTCAAGCTTAATTATGTGAAGAGCATGGCTTTTGAGCAGATATAAATGGAATCGGCACACATCCCACTTTATTGTTGTTTAACATTGTTTCTCTGATTGGTCCTAGGATCCTAGCACTTTTCTTTCAAACCTGTGAATCTTTTCTGCCAGGCTTTTGCCTAGGGTCCAGGTTGCATCAGCGTAGGTCAGCACAGTTCGAATGATAGTCTTGTACAGGATCATTTTGTTACTCCGCCTTACAGCGGAGGAAATGTCTTCAAGAAAAACATGCTTTGTTAGTGCTTTGGCGGGTTTTGAGATGTCTTCTTTTTGAAAACCATTATTTTAGATTATCCTTTTCGGCCTCTTTTCGGTTTCTTTGCAATGTTCGTCGTGGTTTGGAGAGAGTTTCCTGCATCTGCAGCCTGTTGGCTCTTGTCTCTCTTTGCAGTGTATCTGGTTGTATGTGTGATCTGTGGGGCCGTTGAGGACTGGTTGAAGGGACATGGGTCTGTCTTGGCTTGAGCCTGTTTCCATCGGTTTACCTTTGCATGGTCCAGTGGATGGGTATTGGGCAGGGGACCTGGGTCTGCGGCTAGCCCTGTGTTCGCCTCGTGTGCTGTGAGTTCAGGGAGATAGATGGTTCTCCGATGCTCGAATCCACAGATTCGTACACTGGTGGAACTTTCCTTATGAAGGTGAAGTTTTCTAGAGTGTTTCTTCGGAGTTCGGGACTTCCTTGACAAGGTCAGTTTCTAGAGGTAGCTCTAGTTCTTCCTACATAACTAGTTTCTTTGAGTTTAATATTGGATAAACTCGATGAGGATCCTCACCTGTTATGGAGCAGAGGTACTTCATCATTGCCTCATTGAGACTGTACTGTTTTAAGGAAGGTGATTTGTCCGAAATCTGGCTCAATCGCCAGGTTTTCCCAAGATTTGGGGTACCCCTATAGATCCATCCTTGGCACGAATTAATTTCATTTGTGTGTATGTTTTTGTGACTAAAGATATTATGATATAGTAAATTACATTTTTGATTATGAAAAGTAGTTTGGTATTCAGTGGGTGATCCACTTTATAGAGGATAAAATAATCTTCTGTTAGATAGCCACCTGTTTGTACGTTTAAGTTATGTAACATTCAAACAGCCATTGTGTTTTGTTTATGAATTGGTAAAGACCATTAATTTATTCACTATTGAAAACATTGCACTATAGAAAACGTTAAAGTAATTAGTAATCCGAAAGTTTTCCTGTTATCTTTGGGTTGTAATTGATTTGTAAACAGGTATTGATTATTGTTTTTGGAACTTTTAAAGAACGTAAACTGATTCTGTTGTTATTCTTTTACACATGCATAAATCAGAATATACTCACCCTCCTGAGGATAAAAACACTTCTTCCAGATTTTCGTGCTTAGATTGGAACAGAGGAAAATAATTTGTTAGAATCTTATATAACTTTTACAGTCTACAGTAACCATGTGCGGGCTAACAGAATACTTGAGCTGTTATTTTTTAATTTGTATAAGTCAATTTTTTTATAATATTCGCTATATCTAAAGGTTTTAATTTGAATTACTTTAAAAATACGGGCAAAAGTAGGAGATAGCAAAGAGTGACATTTTCAACTCTACATATACACATTTTAAATTTTATTATGAAATAATGATTGTTAAAATCATCCAAAGGATTTAACGATTTTATTTTTTTATCCAAATCTACTTATGCCACATTCTAAATTAACAGCTCATTCTTTTATTTTTTACTTAATCCCTTTGGTTTCTTTTTTTTTTATTTATATGCAACATTCATTTAGAAGTAACCGACTTAAGTTTATTGTCTAACATTTACGATATAAAATCCATAATAATAATATGGTTAGCCGAAAAGCAATGTTTCCACAGGTACTGGACGACATATGGTTTTTGTAACATAGAAATATTTTGTCTATTATGTCTTAACTATTTTTCCTTAAACAAGTAAACAATTCTATTATTTAAATCATTCATTGGTATTTTTTTGTTCAGTAAGTATTATATGTTTTCCTTATTAAACATATCTGAACAATTAGTAAATTAATAACAATCCTATTCAATATATCCATTTTTTCTGTGCTGTAATAGAAATATGGAATGGGAAACTATTTCACACCTCGTTTCTTATAGAAATGTTTATCAGGCCATTCTTTTTAAGGGGTGTTTTTGTTGGAAGGGAAAGCGCCAGAGTTTTCTTTTAACTGGAGACAATTTGTCACAGAGTTGAGCAAGCTTTTCTCCTCGTATCTTTCTGTCTGCCATAAACAGCCACTATTTCTTACTTAATCACTCTGTCAAAATTACTTATAGTTCTAATCGTCAGAATTTCTTATTGTTTATATGCTAAAGTTTTTGTGATGTTTTTTATTTATTTATTGTTATTACTAAATTCCATGTATCACAGAGGACTTTGTTGATTTATTAAAGGGGGTATTTGATGGAATAATAGATCATGTTATGTTTATATTATATAGATGTTTATTTGATTTGTTTTGAAAATTTCAGAAATCTCAAAAATTCCATCTGAATGTCTTATTTTTTCTTTAATGAAGGTTATGTAAATTTATAATTCACAAAATCATTATTTGACATTTTTTCGCCAATATTGAAAGATATAGATTTAGAAAAGCGGAACTGAATCCTTTTAATAAGTCTAAAATATAAGTTTTATTTAATTTTGTTTCAATATTTGATAACAAGTGATATACAATTTTATTCGGACGTTGTTACGTTGCGTAACCCATAAACCCTTCCAACCTTTAAAATTGAAATGTATCCTACAGTAGTAAATCTTTAAATGTTTTCGTTATTCATTCATTATTCAAGAAGGTGTCCTCTATTGTTAATCATATGATATGATTATATAGTTATGTATATTTTGATATATATTTGGTTTAGTATCCCTTCGATGTTTTAGTAATTTTACCGTATTTTTAATGTTTCGGTTATATTAATTAATGGTAATTAATATTAATAGAATACAAGAAGCATTATTCTTTAATATTGTTTTTGTCAAATTTACAATTTTTCGAGACAAATTAGTCATTTTAACTAAATGTTAAAGAAAAAAAAATTGAATTAAACAGCAATATCTTTAAACAGAAAGAACCAGTGAGCTTCATCACTAGACCACCACCCCCATATTCAATGTAGTTATATAAATTAACCATTTCTTTGCTCCTGCTAAAGCAGTGTGAAGACCAGGCTTAATCCAATTTTCAGCTTGATCCAGGATTGCGATCCAACACCCAGCATCCATGTTGGCCTCTTAGGTGGCTTTACCCAAACTATTTTCCGTCTAACAGGAGACCATATCGTACTGTGATCCTCAAAGATGCTTCTTGCTGGTCGTATGCCCAAAATCGTATGGTCAAGTTCCTCACACTATGCCTTCCTGTTATACTTTTAACGATATATATTCTCATGGCCGTTAGTGAGGGCTTAAGATTTGCTTGAGTACGTTAGGATTGGGATAAAGGTGTTCTAGAAAAGTGGTATAAATATAAAATAAATAATAAATAGTGATATAAATAAATCATAGATATTATTTTCATGTTTTTCTGGGGTTTTTACTGAGCCACATCCTATCCTAGAAACTATTTGTCAAACTAAATTTAAAAAATGATCAGTTTTCAAAGAATTTCGTCATATTTATTTGTTATAGAATGATTTATTTTTAGTTAAGAAAAAGTTTTTTAGATATTAAGTTCTCCTGCTTTGCCCTCATTCCTGCGTAAGAAGCTTAGTTCAGGGACCCAGGCAAATTGTAAATAGGGTTTGTATGTGTACATTATTCACTTTTTTTTTGTTATGGAATGGTTGTAGCTACATAGCACCATTACTTATTGCCCAAAAGTGGCAGATTGTAATGTCTGAATAAAGTGTTTAATAAAAAAAAGATATAAAGTTCCCATTAGAGCCCTTTCCACGCAGTAACTTTGCTTGATTTTTCATTTATTTGTGGTTGTATTTGATTTCTGAATTCTGGTGTACAGTAAGGTTGTCTGGGTGAAGGTATTTATTCCTTCAATTATACGATAGATCACTTTCTATTTTGTAAATATCATGAAAAGGGGTTTCCCTACTAAGCTAATCGTAACAGGCCACTTGAAGTATGATCGTTTCTCCCAAGAGGGAAAAAGAAAGATTAAGTTTGAAAAAAATATGATTTATTGAAATTTAGTTCATTTGTATAAACTGTTATACTTTTGAAGTAATATTATTATTTTGATTGAGAATACTTCATATTATTTTTCCTTATTTTTTTACTCCCACATTGTAAAGAATTGAGCATCCCTTCGATAGATGATCCCATTAAAATAATTGTTTCCATTATAATAAAAACAACAATGAATTTCGCTTTCTCAAAACGTATTTTGTCTGGCACGAAGCCCATTCTGGACCCGTTCCAAATAAAAAGTCCTTTTCTCTTCCATCTCCTAGAAAATAATGCTTGGTAGGAAGTAGTCGTGAAGGAAGAAATATATGCCAGTCTAGATAGAGGCGAAGTTTTCTCTCAGCATAACAGGTTACAGCAAAGTCAAAGTAAATGAATAATTTTATTTTTCCTCTATTTAAGTGTTGTTTTTACAATAATTTATCATTGTTTATATTATGTTTATGTTTTTATCAATTCTATCTTTTTCCTTTCTTTGATTTAATGCAATTGAAGTTCATTTCTAAATTTCAAGCTTCTAGTGCCCCCCCCCCTCGAAGGGAATGGAAGTTATTGCTGAACTTTTATATAATCTTTTCTCGTTGTATATGCACAACTGTCAAGTACAATAAAATGAAATGATGGACAAGAAGAACAGTACCCAGCGGTACTTCTCCCTTGGTTTAAGTTAATATATTTATGATAATAGATGACTCATCCACGAACTTATGTGAGAATTGACCTCTATGTTATTTTGTCTCAACGTTAGACATTTTTAATTTTTTTTATTGTTAAATACTATCCTTAAGCTAAGGTTTGTTTATCTGCCGAGCTACAGGACTTTACCAGATTTCATCCAATTTGTTATTATTACTCAAACTTATTCTTTCTATTTCCTCCTTTTTATTTTCAATATTTATTCTGTAAGTGTATGTTACACTGTAAGTTTTGTATTACCACAACTTTAGAATGGAGATGTGAATGACACAAGCATAAGATGCTTTTATCTTTTATTTGACGGAGATCGTTTTGTGGAAGCCACTCTTCTTCCTATTTTCTTTAATTTCATTGGGTTTAACTTGTATACATTCCTTCTTATGAAGAAAACATCACCGCTTTTTGCTTCAGCTTTAGCCCCAGCATTGGCTCGTTCGTTGCCGTTTATGCCTACATACGAAGAAGGGATCCATGAAACTGTTACTATTATTTTATTTTATTTCATGGCCTTATTCATGTTTTGAATTCTTTGTAGTGTTGCGGGCTACTGGGTGTGAAGATCAATTAAACTACTCCTAAATTCAAGATACTAATATTTATTAACAAAGTGGCAAAAATAATACAATGAAATTACAAACAATTAAATTATTAAAATAATGTAAATTTACAATAACAATATTCTAAATATTTATTATAACCTAATTTCTATTTACTAAAATAGCATAAGATATTACTACTACGAAATAGCTTAACTATTTACATAAATTTGTACAAATACAATAAAATTACGCTAAAGCTTGTAACTACAAATTAACACTTACAGTTTAAATAAAGTCCACCGACTGTAAGACTCTTCAAATATAATAAACTGACACACAGTAACAAACTGAGACAGTTTATTACACTTACAAACTGACACAGGTCACTGATACACTTATTTCTAGTTCATCACACTGCCTGGTTTACTCTCTGACTGATTGACTGGTTTACCACTGAATTCCTCCCTGGGCGGAAGCGAGCGGTATTTATATCAAGGTCGAATGTTCTAGACAGATCGGGAGTGTGAGAGGCCGTTCTAGTATCTTCGAGATGGTTCTAATCCAATCTTAATCTCTCCGCCGACAGGCTTAAGACGTTAATCCCTTCGGCCCGTCTGTCTCTCTCTTCCCGTAACAGTAGTTTTAAATTTTTCTTTTTCAGTTTTAACTCATCTGCATGCCAAGGTTGATTTGTAAGCGTTTTTAATTACATTTTGAACTTTAAGGTACACAAGTGCTAACTTTGGTACAGGTGATGAAAGCACCATTCTAATTTGGAGCCAGACTACTACTTCCAACTTCATAGAATTTTTTGGGGCATGCGCATTACGAATATATATTTTTCAATCATATTTGGTGTCCTCTATCTAATTATAATATTAAGCAGTTTCGAGTATTTAAATAAATTTTAACTATTTAAAATTCGCCGTTTCAGGCTACTTCAACATTTACTGGATAAACGCTCTAAGCTCACGATTAACTACAAAAGACTCATATACATGACAATCATTAGACCCATCTGGACAAACGGAATAGAGCTTTGGGGCTCCACTATGCCATCGAATTCATCTCGTATTCAATCCTTCGAAAAATCCTCAATGCTCCTTACTTAGTTACTAACAAAGTAATCCAAAATGTCCTTAAATGTCCCGTTTGTTGCTGATTTGGCCCGAATCCGATATCAATCTTTTCATGACAAACAAAGTAAGGAACATTAAGTATTATGAGTAGGAAGGATTGTATACGAGAGGAATTCGTTGCTTAGTGAAGCTCCAAACCTCTTCACCGTAAGTCGAAATGGTACTCACAGTAGTTATATATATAAGTCTTTTGTAATTAATTGAGAGCTCAGACCATCTTTCTAGTTAGTGTTGAAGTAGCCCAAAGCGGCGAAAATATTTTTTAAATTTCTAAATCTAGTTACAACTTTTATAGTTGTTTTTTGTTAAGCCTTATAATTATAATTAGTCTTCTTGCATAAATATCTTAATTTCTTTCCAAAACATTTTGAGGTGAAAGCAGTTGACGTCGCCGAGATGAATATTAATTCTGCAAGATAAAGACCTGCCCATTTCGGATTGTGTCAAAGAAGAAGCTCTAATTGCTTTTGTCGTTATAATTCAGCGTTGTCTCCATCAAAGGATTTCTGTCCTTCTTTAATCCTTTGTTGCAGGGATGTCCTTTGTCCAACAAAAGGGTCAGTTCATCAAGGCGTACCTTTTATTTATGCCTTTAATAATCGCCAGCAAATACGAAATGTATTTCAAGTAACGATTCCGATGTTAACACCAGCTTTGTTCCAGTGTTACCACTAGATCATCATAATCCGCTGCTTTTGTTAAACATATTTTATGAAGGCGGTTTGTTATGTAAATGTTATGAATTACTTATATACTAAATATAAAAGACGATACGTATTCTAATAATTCCCAAGAACTATGTTAAAAATCCAAATACGATTCCTATATCTTAAAATTTGGTTGGAAGCAAAAAAACTTTTATGTAACTACTAGCTTTTGTCCGGAGCTTTGCTCGCGTGTAATTTGGTCTGCCACATAAAGTTCCGTGACAGATCATTTTAAATAATTAATTTAAATTTTTTAACTATAAGTTACTCGTACATCCAAAATTTCAGATGTACAACTTCATAACTGACGGATTCCATACAATCTTTGAACCCCTATTTTATTAAAGGGGAACCCATGGGTGGAATTATCCAAATTCCTTTCTTGTTTTTCTGCTGCTCGACCGCTGGGTGTGTTAGTCAATTAGGTTACAGTTATATATAAACTTAGCCTGTGTGGTATTTTGATAAAAAGTAGCCTATTTCCTCCCCCGGGCTTGAGATTATCCATACCTAATTTATCGCAGACAGATCAGCACAGCCGTGAAACATACATTGACACTGATTAACAAAATGGGTGGACAAAAATTACTTTCGTTTACTGTTTTTCGTGTCAGTAAACGATTAGTATGTAATGTTATTGAATTGATTGAAAAATATTACTTATTATATTTCGTTTCACTTGTCGTACGGCAACAGCGAGAAATTAAAACTGAAAGGATTAGAATAATGTTCATATGTAGGTAATTTATCGATTTATTGATGTGTTTTTAGTTTTGGCGGTCCTACTTACATACTGCAATTTACTTCTGTAAACTTTTTTTTTCACATCCTCCAAGATTTTATTTACAATAAATATACAAATTTACAATAAATACCTGCAAATTCTTCCATATAAACAAAAGCCTTCTGTTACCCTTCGGTATTTTAAGGCGTTACAATGGGCTGTCCCCTGAAGGCGGAGTTTACTCGAACCGTCTCAAGGCCACTGACGTTATACAATACAACTTATGGAGGGTCCGTTTAGCGGGGTCAAGAAATAGTTGTAGAAAGAAGAAAGGGGAGGAAGGAAGAAGGATAAGGACAAGGGAGTAATTACCCCTTCCCTAGATCAAATGTAAGCACATCCACCAAGGGAACACTGCCCTGCCATCTCCCAGGTCTGGGGGGTGGTTTTAAGTCCCTAAATAGGGGGTTCGTACTGGTCTTCAGCCCATCAAAAAAGTTTCTGTAAACTGTTTTTCTTTCACATCCTCCAAAATTTTATTTACAATATATATATATATATATATATATATATATATATATATATATATATATACAAATTTACAAGAAATATTTGAAAATGTTCTATAAACAAAAGCCTTCCGTTACCTTTCGGTATTTTAAGGCGGTGAAGGCGGTTTTTATTTAAACCGGCTCAATGCCGCCGACTTTATACAATACAAAACGGAGGGACCGTTTAAAATTCTGTAACTTTTTTTTTTTTCCTTAGCCCCTTTAGGTTTGAAGGTTTCTAAGCTTGATTAGGATTTGGTTGGAGAGGATCTCTTTTACTGTACTGCGTACATTTTAAGAGGAGGATGAGAAAATGGAAGGCTCTAATTTATTTATTAATTTATTAACTGTAGATTTTTTCCGGTGATGGGGCTCACCGTGTCCTTTTACTTTCATTTGTTTATTTTATTTATTTCTCAGTACAGGCAGAGACTTTGTACTTGATCTTGCCACGTTTGTGGCCGTCCTGCTGGGGTGAGTGTCCTGAAAAGAGGGTTTGTACTGTATTTCAGACTGTCAACACAATTTAATGTGTCTGCGCTTTATGAAGCCTGTAACTGTCGGTAAGTCGAGAGTAGTGTGTAGGAGGTCCGTTTTGGTTTTATGTAATTTCGTGTGTTTTACTATGCGTAGCAGTACACCATTCTGGAACTGTTGGAGCTTTTTCGCCGTTGCAGGCGAGATGTTGCCTAACGATGATGCTCCGTAGAGCGCCAGACACCGATGCTATTATAGATTGTCAGCTTGAGGCGAAGGGGTAAGTTAGATGTAAGTAGGTGGTTAAGTCTGTTAGACTTGGTCCTAACTGACCTCAGTTTCTTCCTGCAGTGGTAGGCTAGTTTCAGGTGTCGTTCAAGGGTTACACCTAAGTAGACTATGCTGCCCGCTGGTTTGTTTTCT
This sequence comes from Arma custos, assembly GCA_037127475.1. NCBI lineage: Eukaryota > Metazoa > Arthropoda > Insecta > Hemiptera > Pentatomidae > Arma > Arma custos. The sequence goes on along the minus strand of CM073764.1, from coordinate 118,441,929 downwards.
CGTCCCGCTAACCGATAGACCTTAGGAAGAGCGCGGCGCTTTTTCCCCTGAAAGGAGACAATTATGCAGTCAGTCTTTCTAGGATTTACTGAGATGTTGAGTCCTTCTAGCTTCTGTGTGATTTTCTCACAGACCTCCTCCGCCTGCCGTAGAGCTCTCTCTGCGCTGATCGAGCTGCTGTAGATCGATGTCGTCGGCAGCTATAGTAGCTTTTTTGTAGTTGGCTCCAACAGTTTCAGCTGTGATTGAGAAAAGTACTGGAAATAGCACAGACCCCTGAGGTACTCCGCAGGTGAATGCGATGGCTTCCGATGATATTTCGCCGATATGGACTGCTATCTTTCGCTGTTGAAGAAACGATCGTAGCACCGAGTAGAGCTGTTCCGGAAATTCGTTGTCCTATAGTGTCTTGCATAGTAGGCTATGGGACACTGAGTCGAACGCTTCCGTGCAGTCCATGGAGATCATAGCGGTCGCTTCGTTCTTGCCTGTGCACTGGCTCACTTCCGCATGTATCTTAGCCAGGTGATGATCTGTGCAGAGGCCTGCCTGATAGGCGGTTTGCTCCGGTGGGATGAGAGCTATCTCTGAGCAATATGTCTTGAGATAATTGAGGACAATTTTCTCAAAGACTGTGCCCAGATACGGAAGCAAGCTGATGGGCCCTTAGTCTGCTGGCTGCAATCCCGACTTCATGGGTTTGAGTAGAGGAAAAAGAATAGCTCTCTTCCAAATGTCAGGAAAATATCTTAACCTGAGGCAAGTGTTGTATAAATTGGTCAAGTGAGCTATTCCTCTTCTTGGGAGTTGCTTCAGCAATATGGTTTGTATCCCGTCGTGGCCTGGTGCTTTATTCCCCTGCGTACTACGAAGAATCTTCAACTGCTTCGGAGATACAATCATATAGTTGTTCCCAGTTTCTTCGGCGGGTAAGTCAGTTTGTGTAGGGTCTGTTCTTCTAGTGATGATTCCACCATAGTGATCCGTAAACTTTGTGTGAGATGAAAATAGTTGACTGGATGATCTAATGTAAAGGAGATAGTTGGGGGGTGCAGTCAAAAAGAACACTGAATAAGTAATAAACTTATAATTAGGTGCCGACGTTTCGACCTACATTGTAGGTCATCTTCAGGGCGATTTGGAGTGCCACTGTGCTGTTCTCCATTGTTCAATGAGATTACGAAATAGTAAGGGAATTTACCACCGATTTCGTATCATAATCTCTAGTCCTATACCATTTATTCTAGTATTTATTGCGGGCGGCGATAAGATTGAAAATGTGATCTGACATAGGACGTAGAGCTGGTGGAAGTGGCCTGAATTTCGGAATGGCTTCGTCAGCGGCTCTTCTGATTGTTTCTGTGAAGAAGTCCACGTATGCGTCTACATCACTTCTCGTCCGGAGTGTGGGAACTTTTGACAGTTTCTGATGGACCTGTGCCCTGTATGTATCCCAGTCTGCTTCGTCATATTTGTATTTCGTCGCCGCTGGAAGCTGTATTTCTTCGTCTATAATATAGAGCACAGGTCTATGGTCGGAGGTAATAAAGTCCATCGTCTAACAATACACGAATCGATGCGGCTGCCTCCTGAGTAGGAGATCGATGATAGATGTAAACGATGGCTTCGCTCGATGTCTGAAAGTATGGGTGTTCGGATGTACCACCGTGAATGGAGTCTTTATGAGTTTACTTCCGGCTCTATCGCTGCGATTGTTATTCCAGATCGGGTGCCGAGCATTTTGGCCAACCACTACCCAATGGTTCGTCTGCTTGGCGCACTCGGCTAATATCATCGAGAAGATGTCTACAGAAGACCTGGGTCTTCTATATAAACCTGTGGTGATAGTAGGTTTATCGAGTAGCACCTGTACAGTTTTGTGGTGAATTCACGGGTCACTAGTTGCCACTGGTGAGGGGAGTGCTCTCCATCGAAATCCGTGGCGTATGGCTATGATGACTCTTTTTAACCCTGTTAGGGAATGAATTTCAACAACATAAGAAACACGTCTTCCATCAATTCTGTAAAAAAAAGTTCATGCAAAATTTGAAGTAGATTGGACCAAGTAATCATCTTGTCCCATACAAACTTTTCAATCCCTTACGGGTAGAATTTGGGAAAATCTTTTCTTATCGGATGCCACGTCATACAAAGAGCTCACCCTCCAAGTTTCAGATCTCTCCGATCAGCGGTTTAGGCTGCGTTGATCCCTCAGCCATTCAGGACATAGCTTTTTATATGTATAGATTACTTTCAGTTTTTCATCTCAATCTCCCGGGTTCAATTCCGGCTGCGGCAGATAGTTTATTCAGTCTGTTAACAGCCGGGGATGAATCATGAGGGATCTGGAGACTGGGGGCTAAACAAGCCTCTATGTTATGTATTTTATCAATATTTGGATACCAATACGTAGGGGGTCAACATAGCGGTTTAGCATGATCTCAGAAAAAGTCATTTCCCTGCAAAACCGTTGTCATAGAAACAGTCTCTACCATGTACTGAACCTAACCCTCTTTATGGCCTATAGTGGTATAGTTTATCAATTTATATGTTATTTACATCCAATTTTTAAAATGCTATAATGGATTAAAATATTAAGAAGTAAAATTATTTGATTATGAAACCTTTAAAATCTATATTGCATTCAATTTTCAAAACAATACTGAACTTTTTCATGTTTTTAATTTTAATGGAATAAGATATCTTATTTGATAAAATTTTTAAGGTTTCTTTTTTCTGTGAACTTATGGCTATTTTCACTCGCATATATGATCAGTCCAGTCTCATTTAAGAAAAAATTGTACTAAAAATAATAATAGAGTTATCAGAATTCGTCCCCCCTCTATTATTTTTTGGAAATGATTGCCCTAAAATTTGTATCTTTTGAAGCACTACCAATCAAATTGATAATTTTCCTATTAATATATGAATGTTGTGAATGTTAGAATCTGCTATTTACAGTTTACTGGCGATTCTGTATCGCTACACTTATTTCCTCATCAAATATCTCTTATATGATCCGATTTCTCCTGAAGAAAATTACTAAAGGAAGAAAAAGGTAATTTTGAAGAGGGGATATGTTGAAGAAAGATAGGCCCTGTATAAGATCCCTGATAGCGTTATCTGAGGGTGCCCCAGGGACGACTCCATTCACTGCGTCTACCGGGGCCTTTAAACTTCACTCCCAGGTCGACCACAATTTGTCTGCTGTGTGTGTGTGTGTGCGTGTGAAATAAATTAATTTTGTATTGATGAATTAATTTTTTTCATTAGCTGAAAATTTCTCAAACCAACAACTAATAGTCCGTTCGTTTCAACGCCCACCTTTTGACGCGGTGGTAGTGTCTCTTGCAACTTTGGAAGTCGAGTGTCCAAGTTCAAAAAAAAAAAAAACATGTACGAAAATATTGTGTTTTCGTGTTCATATTTGATAGTATTATATACAATGTAAGTTCAATTGCAGAAATCGTAAGTATTATAAAAAAAAGAGAGGATTAATAACAGTCGATTACAGCCTGTAAAAATGTACATCGTAAGATAAACCTAAGTCAAATAATTCCACATTGAATTTTATAAAAAATAAAAAGAGACATTCCACATGGAACGAACTATTAGTCAAATAGTTACATTTTTAAGACTACAAAAAAGCAAAGTATGTTTCATCTTTTAAAAAAAAATAATGTTCAAGGATTCTCATTACTAAGGCACCCGCAAGTTATGTATAGAGCGTTATACCCAGCCCCTATGCAAAGGGTGGTTGTTGCCTTGAACAGAACAGGAGATGCTCCGAGTTGAAATTTAAACGGTTCCTACAGCTCTTGGCAATTAGAAGACATGGCCGATAATTAGGGCGAGTATCTCTCATCTCTGGCAATTCCTCAACACACTTAGGACCTCTGCGGGAAGTGTAATGGTTTAGCTGTGTTAGTCTCGCTCTTGTAGCGCATTTCACGATATGGGCTAAAGTTGGAACACAGATTCATACTCACAACTTCAAGCTTCTGTTTTGTATTCATTGTCTAATCCTCATCAAATAAACACATTTATAAAATTAATTAACGAGACAATGTCATAGATTATTTTTTCGTCCGTGTGCTATTATGTATAGGTTAAGTATAGAATTATTGTATATAATATAAACCTTTATTTGACCTGTTCGTGTTTGATAAGGGATGCTATATGGCTACAACATTATTTAAAGTTTATATTTGGCAGCGGTAACCAGCTAACGGTTTAGAAAGAGCGAATTTATAGATATCTCAATAGGTTCTGACCATCTTATTTGATCTGCAGACAAACAAGTTGTTCTGACTCAAAACAGAGAGGATATGATTTTTATGCTAAAAACATTAAATATGCAGTATAAGTAATGGGGTGCGAAATCGAATTTTAAAAAACAGAATATGTATGTGATGATATATGTATTGATAGTGAAATATACAAGTCTGTGGAAAGCTTCAAGTACTTAGCTTCTACGCTCGACCGAGAAGGAGGGTGTAAATTGGGAGGAAGAAGAAAAATCGATCAGATAAGAAAGGAAACAAGAACACTTCGTTTAGTAATATGGCACTTTAGTCTTTCCTTAGATAATAAAAAGAAAATCTTTTGTTATGTTTTTGAGAGTTTACTCAAATATACAGGAAAAAAATGGGCTACGTCAGCGAAAATTTCCACAATTCTAGAACCGTTTTCCAAGAAGGCAGAAAGGATAAAAAATAAGGTAATTAATGAAACTGATTTCGTGCGGGCACGTCCGCGTATGAATGTTGGATGGCTAAGAAAATGTAAGAGATTGGGCTACTGAAAAAAAGAAGCCTTCCAAAAGGAATCTGTGTAAATAAATTGAAGAGGTCGCTGAAGTCAAGATTTAGAAGATAGAAACTTGTGGAATTAATTGACGTAACAGTAATCCTGGACACTAGAAAAAGCCAAAAAAAAATGCGCATCCAGCAAATCTTATCCAAGTTTTATTCCCTTTGCTTCTCTACTGGAACATCAAGTTTTGGAATGGAAATGTCGATATTTGAGTATGTCTCTTGACCAATGTCTTTTTAATTTTTCCCTATCAAGTCCAGGTAACAGGGAGTAGGAAAGCGGAAGAACGAGTGGATTTTGGTTATTTTGTGCCGATGAGTGGAATGTATATATTTGTGGAATGGTATATAGAGGGGATGTTCATGGCGTTGTGTATGGTGTTATTCGAAATACACCATGGTGCATTAACATTTTTTCTGAGAATTTTTGAGTGTGGTGTTTGTGTATTGTGTATATGGACTTGTTTTGCTGAACCCCAAAGTTCTGCTCCATATGTCCAAATATGTTTTAGTATACTGTTATAGTTAAGTCGTTTGTTTCATAAGTCAAGTTGTAGCGTCTTGCAAGTTCTTGTCTTTTTAATTTTGTATGTACGTTCCATGTAAGTCTTTTGTCCAAGTATAGACCGAGATAAAGTACATAATTTTTGGGAGGTACTTCATTTTGACATAATTTTGATTGCTGGGCACGAAGCTTTTCGTAGAAAGAAGCTTACATGGCTCGATTTTGAGGTGTTTATTCTGATTTGCCATTTATTGAACTACTTTTCTAAATAAAATAAATTATTTTGAAGAGCTATAGATGCTAGGTTTGGGTCACTATGAGAAGGAATAATGGCTGTATCTTCAGCAAAGGTATAGATGGTGCATGGGCGCTCCGGAATATCAGAGTTGTAAATGGAATAGGGCTTAAAACACTGCCTTGCGGTACACACTCGTATTGCGGAAAGGAGGAAATAGAAGAGTCAACGGAAATACAGAAGAATCTGTCTTGGAAATAAGCTTTTAGAATTAAAAAGTAAGGAGGCAAGTGAGGTTTTATTTTCCTGAGAAGACAATCAAATGTTTTTTCACTGTCAAGAAAAATCGCAGAGCAATATTCTTTTTTTCAAAAGCGAGAGATATTACATCCATGATGCGATGGGTGTGTTGTAGATTTGAGTGATAAGAATGAAAGCCAAATTGGTGGTTCGTTATCACTCCGCTAATTTCGATGATAGGCTTTAAGCGATTAAGAAAATGGTTTTCAAATAATTTAGCCATTATAGGAAAGAGTTCAATTGGAAGATAAGATGAAGGATTAGTGACAGGCTTAGAAGGTTTAGGTATCATTTTAATCGTGGAAAGTCTCCAAAGGAGCGGAAAATAAGTTGTGCGCAGGATTGAATTATAAATGAGAGTAAGAAAGAGAACAGCTTTCCGAGGTAGTGGCGAATGTGATGAGATCATCATATAGATAGATCATAACCAGGAGCTGTTTTGTTTGGCATTTTATTCAGTACTTGTTTAAGTTCTTTTGGATGAAATGCCGGAGAAGGGAGTGATAAGGGTAGTGCTGTTATTTAAGTAACTCTTATAACTGTTGTTTTTAAATTTTGATAATTCTTATTGAAGTTTTCGGGTTAGTTTGTTGAGTTCTATTTTGTATGAAGGATATCTTGTTCTTTGGCCCAAAGCTCTGATCCTATGTTTTTCTTTAATAAGATTTCGTATTAGTTCTGGGAGGTAGAAATCAGGTTTTGATAAAGTCGTCTTTGGTGTTGTGGAATAGTATTGAAGTTGACGCGGTTGTTGCAATGATTGTTGATTTATTATTACGAAGATTTTTTAAAGTTTTAAAAACAGAGCATCCTTTGTAATTTGCTGGGTGGGCACCGTTGAAGTTAGCGCAAGTGGCAGGAGTTTCTTTTGTCTTCATACATTCAATTGTAAGGTGTGGTCCTGCGCAAGGACACATTTGGCAGGAAGGCTACAGTAACTTCATGTGTGACCGTAAGCCTGGCACCTTTACATTGAGGTGGTTCTTTTTTCGTATATGGTTCCTCAATTTTAATTTTAATGTGAACCAAAATTTCAAGTTTCAATATATCATGGTTTTTGGACTTTGCTCTAAATCTATGAAAAATATATGTAGTGGAAATTTTAACCTTGGAAGCTGTGCATTGGTAACATTTTTAACTTTGTATCCATGTTCTTCAAGCTTGATTTTTATAATTGAGCAGTAGGGTATGTGTAGGGTAGGCGTAGATTTCTTATAGCAATACGAACAGTTTTTTCTTCCTGAAGCTGATAACTGTGGATTAAAGCGTTTTGAGCTTTATTATTTTGCGGTAATCGTCTCAAGTAGAAGAATAAATGATTGTCTGGGATGTTGAGGGGAGGGAGAAAGGGTGAATAGGGAGGAAGAGGGAGAAAGTGAGATTGAGTAGGGGGAGGTTTGGCAATATTTATGACATTTTATTCCTTTCCGTCAACCATATTTTATTGAATATATTTCATTTGTATATTAGTTTTGCTGTTTTGTATTCTATTGATAACCTCAGTCTAATGTAAATTAACTGTTTTCTCCGCTTTAAAAGTATCGAGGATAGTTTGCTCCATGGAGCCACATATCACAGTGAACAAATCACGTTATAGACTTTTAATGGACTTCGCAGGTTGGAATATTAAATTGCTTCGCCCATAGAAGGTAAAAAGTTTTTGGACAAAAAAATCTTAACTTGGCATTTCTACAAACTCTTTTAATTTGTGTCGCAAACTTATTTCAATTTTCGAAACTTTTCGCAAGCACAAACAGAGATAGACTCCTCCCTTTCCTCATAATAGATTTTATTTGTACAAAGGCAAACTCGCAATAACTTTTCATTTGATTTTGCTTTTAGTTTTTGGTGCCAAGGTTAGGTACAAGAGGAGCCTACATACTTTGATGACTCTCCTCTTCATTATCAGCTCTATTAAGCCTTGCGTGATCAATAATAAAGAACTAAAAAAGGTATAATAATATTTAAAAATATCCAAAGTCTAAGTTAATAGCCAGTGAAATCCGTTTATGAATAGTCTTTAGTAAATCCCAGTCTTTAAAAGGAGTTAGATAATTGGTAAATTTTTCAAATATTAAAAACACTCTACCCACTTAATCTCCTCATTAGTTCATAATTTTTCAAACTAGTCTGTTCTCTGAGGCGGTTTTTAAACAGGGTTTAGTGCTGTATAACTTTCGTTTAAATTTTATCGGTCGGTCTTTCGGCGTATTTATACTAAAGGGACATCCTAGTTCAAGGTTAAGAATACATTTTCTAAGAATGACATTTGTCTTGTTAATTACATAACATTTACATAATATTAGTTATTGAACCCGTGGTAACAATAGCAATATAGCGGGAAAAGTATTTAGCCTCACCAACTAACTTTTATAGCCTAAATTCACTTCTTATTATTATTTTTAAGATAACAGATTCCTGCTGGTCTGACCCTGGACTATCCTTTAAAAACCTATCATGTTTTTTTTATTCTCTTTCTCATATAAATATTGTTATCATAAAAATGTTTGTTATTCTTGAGGCTACCCCAGTTGTTCGTGATTAGCTGTGTTGCTCGCTTACACCCAAGATTTAAATCAGTTGATGGTAGAATAACATTTTTATTTTCTCTTAGATTTTGCATTCTTATTGTTTTTTTCTTAATAATCGTGCTCTTCTCATTTTCTCTATATTTTTCAAATTGGCCAAATTAGTCCAATCGTTATACTCAATTATCGGAAGATCGTGCTCAACTAAATTTCCACCTTCACTAAATATAATTAGTTATTCTCATTTTCTAATAAGGTAATAGATGTCGTTATAATCATTAATTACACCAGATTGTTACAAATAAATTAATGGGTACCGAATGAGGCTAATGGTTGTAGGTTTGGTGTAAATCCTGAGAGGCAGTATGATTAAATATTCAGGTATAGAGAACGAAGTTGCTAAGTTATTGCGCAATCTGGTGGGAACAACGCAATGCGGGCCAGCGGGGGACAAACTTACCTTGTTGCCGGTTAATTTACCAAATATTGATCACATTCCGTATCAACGCACTACTGCATCGACTCCGCCTGAACACCTACTTTTCGTATCTATGTTATCCTTTTTTTAGTTATGATATCTGAGTAATACAAGACCTGAAAATACCGTATCTAGAGAGCTCTAATAAATACAGCGATAATCAGTTAATGATTGCAATTATAGTACTTGTGTATTAGCCGGTGTGCATGAAACGTATCTCCTTACCTCGTGTAACCTCCTTTTATCACTCCTCTCGTTTGAGTTATCTTTGTGTGCGTTATTAAATTGTTTTCCAGTTGCTAGGTGTTATCAGTATCTGAATTATCTGTGTTAAGGTTAAAAATAGCGGATAACAGTTCCTGCATACTGGCTAAAACACAAATACCACAATTATTAAGGGTGTTTTTGACTTTCTTTGCGATTTCAACCTGGGTTATTTTCTATATATATATATATATATATATATATATATATATATATATATATATATATATATATATATATATATATATATATATTTTCTATTAACTTCTTATTTATTTGAACAATATCAGTTCCAGAAATAAGTGCGATATTATTAAATAGTAATAATATACGATTAATAAATTTACGACCAATGGAGGCTACCTTTGTCTAAATAGAGGCTGATATTATTTTTTTTTTTTCAAAAATAATTAAGAATTTTATGTTTTCTTTAAAATACTCCTCCAATAGTAAATAGTTTATGGTTGCAAGACTTTTTACTTTTATAAATGTAAACACATAGTGAATAGTTCCAATATTCTTTCAAACAAAAATGTTAGTTTACCACCGTAACATTTTTCTATTAGAAAATAATTCAGTCTTTACTAAGATTTTAGGAGCGATATCAGTATAAACGAGTGCATTGTTGCAGAGATATTGAGAGGATGGCTTGAGCGTTTATGACAAAGAAGGCAGTGGAGTTCTGACAGCTTTCAATGTAGATAAACTTCATCTACTAACACGAGACTGCAGATTGCAACAAATCAAAGCAAGCTTTAAAGGTTTATATTTAAGAAATATCCTGAAAAATACAAGAATAATAAGAAATTTAAGAAATTACAGATAACCCCTTGCTCAATAAAACATTGTCGACAAAAAAAGGAAATTTCTTAAATAGTTTCTTTTGTTTATTTTCAATAGTACACGAAGTAGAGCTATACTTTGAATGGTCAACAAGATCATTCTTCTATCTGTACATCTCAAAAATATATAAATAAAACTTATTTTAATCACAGCCTGAAAACACTTCGAGACATATGACATAATATCCCTTGAAAAAACGGAGTTCATCCGCGGAGTAAGCTGTTATCATCATGTGGCAAAGTTACAGTACAATTTTAATTTTTGAAATTTCCAAATATGATGACGACATATTAATAAACTCAGCCAACATGAGCAAGGCCCAAAATGAAGCCCAACTCATCACAGAACATTTACAACAGACAAATACCCACACAAAACTAACAATGTACAAATAATACGCAACAAAAACATTACACTTATCCTTACATAAAACTCGAATCACACAAGTCATTCACAGCCACACACAACATAGAACACACATCGCCCGAGCTATGGCTAATCTCAGACACTCACATCAGGGATGCACTCAGACTCAAGATCCGACTACGCAAGACTTTGCAAACATGTCGAAACAGAGGAATAGATAACAACATTACATACATCGCAAGGTATCAGGTAAAATTCTTCGACAAACTCCCTAAATCGCATAACCCACTTTTCCATGCCAACACCCCCAACCTCCCTTCCTACCAGATGGCAGGAAAAATGATCCGATAACCTAGTTAACATCATCACGTAAAAGCTATCTAGCTTTTCTCCCATCCCTTCTATCCCTTCTTCACTCTTCTCGCCCCTTTTCTCTCTCTTCCCCTATTAACTCACTAGTTTTAAGTTTATTAATCCTATTTAATGTAATTATTTGTTTATTCCTCTTTTCTTATGAAAATTTATAGTTAATTTAGTTTATTATCTTTATTTGTTTGATTAGTTTAGTCTTCAATTTCATTTATTCATTTTGTTAGTAAGTATTTATCCCAAGGAGGAACCTCACCTCCAATGATTATGAATGACCTACAATAAGTTGTAAATAGCAAGTATATAGATAGTATATGTAGATTTTTAAGTTTAACTTCACATTCTGCATGATTTATTTTCTAATATCATTTTTGTTTGTTTCAGGTTCTTGGCAGATCAAAAAAAAAATCACCTGGCCATAAACTGTTTATGAAAAAACCCACAACGTATCACTTTGTATCATGAAGGCATTACATCAGACTTCATCTCGTCGTACCATGGTCCGGCACTTTATGAAGTACAAGGAAGAAGATCCAAGTCGAAGGTGTAGAAATGTAAGAACCAGGAGGCCGAATGGAGTGGATACAAAGCAAGCCGCAGAAATACTTAACGAAACTGTACTGTAATATTGCAGCCTTTGGTCGAATCATTTACCCAACGAATGTCATCCTGTTTCCTCTACTAAAACCATTCACAAAAGAGATAAAGCTGAACAAAACAGGCCTACCAGTGCTCTTCAATACTTTTGAGAAGATTATTCTAATTATTATATAATTTAGCAGCATCTCATGAACCTTCAAACTGGGGTGTAGAGATGTGACAGAGTCCAAAAAATGAAGTACTGATATGATTTCAATGGACTATACAAAGGCCTTTGATTTTATCTTGTAAGTTAGCGAATCTCAGAGTTGTGATGAGTCACGGTGTCATTTCTAAGTAAGTGGATCTTAGCTGTACGGGTTCGTGATAAGATATCCGGAACTAAAGAAGAAAGAAATGAAAGAGGTCCAGAAATCGAAAATCGTCGCATATACTGACGTCATTTCCATCTATAGCAACAGTATCACACCTCTGAGGCTGAGAATACTTTTAAAAAGGGTGTTCGGCAGTGTGAAATCTCTATAAATAGCTCAGCATCCACCCAAAACGAAGTAGTCAACATCGATAGGCCAAGAAATCAGCACTGCCTAAGACTCCCCGAGTGGCATTAGCATACTTAAGCTTAAACCTGATGAGCATCTCATGCTTTTCATCTATTTATATCAGAAGATTAGGACGAGCAGACGAAAGAAATCCTACGATTCACACCTCTTATCGTCGCTATCATCTCCGCCTCAAGCTATAAACCTAGTAGATTATTTTATTATTATTATTTTTCGTTTCGGCTAATTATTTATAGTTATTGTGTTTTAATTGTGTTGTTGTCGTCGTTTGACATTCTTGAAGGTATGTTTAGCGGAATCTTGAGCTGTCCTATTCCAGTATTCCTATATTATCCTACTGAATCCGTTCACACGTTCTTATACCGATTTCAGGCTTGTTTGTAGTTAGCTGGTGTAAGGGATGTTACAGAAGGTTACGTTCTGTTAAATTCTGACCATCAAATGATAGTTTTTCCTGTCTTGCTTGGTAGACAAGTTCTTAACCTCAAGTTCTGCGAGGTCTTTCTTCACTTGCATGCTCCTGACGAATCCAGTAGCTTTGCATTTTTTTCATCCTCGAAAATTTTGTGGAATAGTCTATTAGGATCCCTTCTGTTTTCATGATCATAATAGGTCAGTTAGATTCTCCTGAAAATATCTATGAGGTTTTCAGATCATACTTTTTACATACATATACCATATTAACAGAGATTTTAAATGTTCATCCAAGTCACATACAAGTCTTCACAGCGTCTCCTATAAAGGTTTAAAGACACTAAGCGAGGAAGATGGACAACAAAACAACATAAAAGAACAGCACAGTGTTGCAGGAGGTAGTGCAGTTCTTCGGTGAAAATATGGTCACATGATGGGTTGCCAGCGATACGAGCACACCTCAAAGAAGTATATTCCTAATGTCTACAGCAGACTCCTGGTGGCTCGCAAGATGTATCGCAATGTGGGTAGTTAGTTCTTACTTTAATTATAAATAAATTAAATGTCTTCTGATTGTTGTTATGTTATAACTCAACTACTTTGGTTCTCAAAGGCTCTTATCTGAAGGTAAATCGGGGAAAATACGACTTTTATAGTTTGTTTTGTTTCCTTACATTAAGAAAAAAATCTTAACGGCTGTGGATGGAAAATATTTCAAGTAATATAAAAATGAAGCGTTTACTAAAATATTGAGTAAAAATAAAGCAAAATAATACCGTTAAATTGTCTATTACTGAGATTGTTTATAGAATTCTTTAGATTTTTGCATCCTATGAATTTATTTAACTATTTCTTGCACGGATGAGATATAAGTAACTGCAGGTAATAAAATCATGCACAGAGGGCCTGGTCCTATAAATAGAAGAGCATTTAAGCCCCTTTCTAAAGGATCTTGCTCATGAAAGAACCGAGCACGTAATAAAGAAAAGACGGTCAAGGATGATGACTGCACTTGGGTATGCATGAGCTAGCCTTAAAGGAAGAAAACCTCAGGAATGAACTATAAATAAAAAATCAAGGTGTCCATCCCTATCAACATTTTACATCAGAGATTCGAAACCAACGGATCGGTAAAACATTTTCACATTCACACACGGACTGTAATAAAAATGATTAAGTAATCTAAATTTCTTTCATTCTTTATTCCTCTGCGAACAACCGTCCCAACTACGACAGTGTATTCAATGCCCCGAATCGCTATACACCATGGAACATCGGCATTAAAAATTGTGTTAATATGATATTATTTAATAAACCAGCATAAATATCCAAATTATAAGTATATATATTTATAGGTACAATAGTTTGTAATAAAACAATCAATAATGTTACTTAATATTACAAACCACAACCTATTTAAAAACTATTTAAAAAATACGTAAGATTTAGTCACTTGTATTAAATATGATAAATCTGTTTAGTAAATTCGTACAGCCAGTAATAGTGTTTCTTCCTACTGTACCAATATACCTTTGTAATATTCATTAAACCATTATTGTTAAAAATATTGCATATGTTTAGTTACTGAAATAATGATGATATAAGGCTTATCAAACACAAAGTTTCGATACCAATACAACCAATAAACTCTAACTTCTAAAATCACCTTAAACGATATCTTTCCTTTCACACCTCGGGCGTTGTTTTTGATTATCTCTGTTTTTAAGATCAATAACTTTCAATCCATTTCAATCTTCGAGATGTGATAAAATTATTTTAGTCTTAGCGAATCAATGTTTTTCCTTAGACCTTTCTCGTAAGAGAAACAATTATCCTGCCAGCACAATGCTTTAAATTAATGATGTATCATTCTTTTAATAAGAAGTAGAAGAATCTCATTACGGTTTTTACAAGTACGTACACTTTTTTGCTTTTAATGAAATTCATCGTTGGCTATAATAGCTTATCGGTGTGAACGCTTTGGTTCTATCGAATTCTAACGATAATTTTTTTTGGTATTATTCAATTCCTACCTAAGAAGATTTCAATACTCCTGTGAATTCTAAAATCTAATTCCCATGTCCTTTTCATCAAGACAAGATTGTGATCGCCGCTGAGGTGGATGACAATTTGACTGGAGGGAAAAGAGAACGGAAATAGGCTTTTCCGAGGAGACAGTCCCGTTTCGCATTTAACCTCTTCTTCCTTTTCCTTTTTTTTCATCTCTCTTTTTTCTTCTCTGAGACAACAGCAGAAAAATTGCTTCAGTAACAGCGACACTAAACTTAAACCTAGTTTTTAAGTTGGATTCGTGTTCCCTGATCGCTTCTCAACTAGCCTAATATTACAACACGGACGAAAAGAATTCAAATTAGTTATATCACTTATCCAAGACGTTTCTAACGAATTTTGTGTTATAGTAGATTTACTTTATTTTTTTGTATTACTATTTATAGTAAACTGAAAGTATTTAAATTAAATATATGCATATTAGTATGCTTTTTTAACTCTACTTTTTATCTTCTGATTCTTAAGATTCAATCAATTAACATAAAACGAACTATATTTTGGCGATGTTTCGAGAATTCATGCACTTTAGTGAATGACAGTAAATAACTACTTATAAATTGCATACATTGATGATGCAATAAATAAAAATACTATATTAATGCATCAATTGTACATACGATTTTAAGTCAAAATATGTTTCACTCCATCACTCAATATATCAATCAGCTGTACTGTATGAACATGTTTATTGCGAATTCTGCTCAATCTCTGTCTCCGTATGTAGTGTATTGTCCAGTCTCTAAATGCAGTGAAGCGTATTTAGTTTCACATATATCAGATTAAGATTAGACAATATCTACTATAGTCGAAGAAAGACAGGAATAAACAGACACAACAGACTTACCAGAAAGGGAGAGACAAAATGAAACAAACAGATTCGGATAGACAAGAACAGACATTATCGGAACGAGACAGATAAATATTGAGAAACGCGAACAAACAAAAACAGATAGGTTAGGACACAGACCGAAACGGCCATTCGAAAATAGAGAGACTATCAGACGGAGACAGAAACAAAAACAATCAGACAAACGTTATAAACATTGACAGGCATTAATAGTCGCAGAAAAACAGTTACAGAAAGGGACAGAGACTAATAGTGACAAACAAGTACTGAAAGAGATGGAAGGACGCAAGCAGACAGGGACAAAAAGCGAAGTAGGATGGAATAGTAAAACAGGCAGTGTGAGTGAACTGTGACAGTCTCGTGAGTGTAATAAACTGTTCCTGTTCATTATTGTGTTTTTTATATTCGGAGAGTCTTACGGTCGGTTGACTTTAATTATTGAACTGTATGTGTTAATTAGTATTTGTAAACTGTAGTATAATTTTATTGTATTTATACAAATTTATGTAAACAGTTAAGCTATTTAAATTTAGGAATATCTTATATTATTTTAGTAATTAATAGGACTTTGGCCTAGGTCATAATCTTTAGAATATTGGTATTGTAAATTTATATTAGTTTAATAATTTAATTGTTCCTAATTTCATTAAGGGAGTTAACTTGTCTACAAAGAAAAGACTTTGTAAAAAGACTCCTTTGTCAAAAGTGTGGTATAATATGACTCAGAAACATGGGTCATCACTACCAACTTAGAAAAAAAACTCCTAGCGATGGATTTCTGGAGACATAGTAGTGGCATATCGAAACCCCAGCACAATATCTTGTACACTATCGAAACCAAAAAGCTGAGCTGGTACAGCCATGTATTGAGAATGTCAGAAAATCGATGGCCCAAGAGAATAATAAATTATGTTCCTAAGGAGAGGAGGAGAAGAGGACGTCCAACAAAGAAATTGTACGATGGATTGCAGGAAGGAATGGCAGCTAGAGGGCTTACAGAGGGAGACTGAACCTGGAAAAGTGGAAAAAATCATTGTCAGCTTACGACATATGACAATTATTGTAATAAAGTCGTATTAAAAAAAAAGTAATTTCATTGTATTCCTTTTTATCACTTTTGTTAATACATGTTAGTATCTTTAATTTAGCAGTAGTTTAATTAAATATTCGTAACTACATAATCAATAATTTATTCCAAATGAAAAATTGGGAAAGAGTAGAATTGATCGGTATTTTGATTGTCCATATTATAAATTGTGTCTATTCCTGTCTCTGTCAGTGTATCTGTTCCTGGCTGGTTTTGTTTGTATCTGTCTCTGACTGGTCGTGCATATCTGTGTTTGTGTCTGATAGGTCCTGCGTGTTTGTATTTATCTATTGGTGGATGTCTCTGTCTGATCATGGCTTCTAATTCAAGATAGAAGTAATCAGAGAGGAGGTAAAACAATATTTAAGAAGACTAGAATGCTGGAAAGCACAAATGTCCTAACTTTGGCTAAGAGAAATCGGTACGAACTCTGACCAGGACCTCGACCCATTCGGACATAATGTTACGGGCTGTTGGGGTACTGGGTGTGAAAATGAATTAAACTACTCTTAAATTCAAGATACTGTTACGGTCACAGAGAGGAAGACGGAAACAAGGGATTAACGTCTTAAGCTGTCGGCGGGAGAAGTTAAGATTAGATTAGAACCTTCTCGAACATAGTAGGCCCGCCTGCTTTGTTGGATGAGCTCAAGAAGGTTCTCGACATTCCCAGAATAATCTTCCCCTACTTCCGTGTTCTTGAATGTTCGGCCTTGCCTATTTAATTACTCACCTCGCCTCGAGCGGGCCAGTCAGAGAGTAAGTTGTATGCAACTTTTAACACCCAATAGCCCATAAAAAATTGGTGTCAGAAGTGGGATATTTTGTGACTGCTATTATTTTGCTTGTCTTGCATTTTGTAATTATTGGGCTACTGTATGGAAAATGGCTTCTAAAAGTGTTAAATTAATTTATTTAAGAGTTGCGGATTTGAAACGGGAGTTAGAAGAACGAGATTTGGATTCTTCCGGAAAAAAGTGTACTGTAACAGTGCTTGCGTCAATTTTTTGTAGATTAATGGGAAAATCCCTGTTCTGATGACATTCTGTTTGAAACTGATTTAAGCAAGTTGTCTGCAACTTTAAGCGATGTAGATAATAAGCTAGGTAACTTACAGAATGAATTAGGCAATGTAGAAAATAAGCTAGGCGATTAATTAAGCAATGTAGATAATAAGCTAGGTAATGAATTGGGTACTGTTAAAAGTGAGCTAGGTACTGTAAAAAGTGATTTATTGGATCCATTAGAGTCTAAGTTAGGCACATTAGAGACTAAGTTAATGGAAAATGTTGAGAATAAGTTAGCTGACGTAAATAATAAAGTAGCTAATGTAGGTAATAAGTTAGCCGATGTAAATAAAAAAGTAGCTAATGTAGAATCTAGGTTAGGAGAAAAATTGAAAACGAACTTAGGCTAAGAGTAGAAGCTCTCGAGGGACGTAAGAGTAACCCACCAAGGAACGACAACGACCGTTCCTCCGAGGGCAGCCTTCATAGCACCATTATACCCGCCAATGCTGGGACTCCACCAACTCACAACACCATTCCAGTATTCGACGGAAAGACGCCGTGGGAGGACTATATGACTCTCTTCGAAACAGCGGTTTCGATCCACGGGTGGTCGAAGCAGACCCAAGCTTCAGCGTTGTGCCTGGCCTTGCTTGGAGACGCCATGTGAGTACTGCAGGGGGTGCTCATGACTGAGCGGTCTAACTACGTGGAGCTGATTAGAAGACTGGAGATGCGTTTATCGCTCACAGCTAAGAAGCAGGATCCAGAAGACCAATGAGACGCTGCAGGAACTTGAAGCGGATATTGCCCGGCTGGTGAGGAATGCCTATCCATCGGTCACCGACGATGTCTATGAGAGCTTGGTTGTCGACAAATTCCTGGATGGACATCAGGACCCAGAGACGCAACAAGCAGTGAAGCTCGCCCGGCCAAAAACTTTGGGAGACGCATTATCTCAGGCCATGGAGTTCGAGGCTGTCAGACAGTCAGTACGGGGCCATGCGCGAGTTCGAGCAGCAGAAGCGGAGCCTAGTGTGGTCCCTAGCGTCGAAGACATTGTGACATAACTTTTGGAGGCTCTCAGGACCCGTAAGAAGGAGATACGTTGTTGGAGCTGCGGTCAACTTGGACACCATAGAAGCAGTTGTCCCTCCTAAAAACAAGAAAAGCCACAGGAACGAAGTAGGGTTGATGGAAAGGGACAACTATCAGCCCGTAACGTCAGAAGCCCCACGAAGACCAGTAGAGTAGAGTCATTAGGATGCAAAACGAACAGTTTCTACGTTGATGGGACGGTGAACGGGCAGCTGCGAAGTAAGCTACTGGATACCGGTCCAACCATGACAATCTTGAACTCGAAGACAGCTCCCGCTGAGAAGGTCTTACCAACCAATTGGGCATTACGGACTGCCACAGGAGAGCCAGCCAAGGTATACGGAGAGACAGTTGCCACCTTTATCATCTGGGGTCAAGCACCGCGCTCCCCAATGGCAGGACGTTTTCGAGACCAGCCCAGGGCCACGGGGTAGAACGGATACCGTCGAGCACAGGATTGACACCGGAGAAAACTATATGACACTAAGCCCATCCGACAGGTCCCGTGGAGGCTGCGGTTAGGCAAACGGGAGGACGGCGAGAAGATTATTAAGGAGGTGGCGGCTGATGGTGTCATTGAGCCTTCGAGTAGCTCCTGGCTGTCTCCTGTTGTATTGGTGAAGAAGAAATACGGCAAAACGAGATTCTGCGTTGCCTTCTGAACAACGTCACCAAGAAAGACAGTTATCCGCTCCCCAGGATTGACGATACGTTGGACACCTAGAGGGGTGTGGACTCTACCTTGGATCTCCGCAGTGGATATTGGCAGGTTGGATACAAGAGACGACGGTGTTCTCGATTGGAACTGGACTACGGCAATTTATAGTAATGCCATTCGGGCTTTACAATGCTCCTGCAACACTTGAGAGGCTGTTGGAAAGCGTGTTAAGAGGTCTCTCTTGGGAAATATGCCTGGTATACTTAGATGACATCATTGTGCTGGGAAAATCCTTCGCTCACCATCTGAAGAATCTGGAGAAGGTCTTCGAACGACTGCGTGCAGCGAACCTTAAATTGAATTCGAATAAGTGTTTTCTCTTTCGAAGGCAAGTCAACTACCTGGGGCATGTTGTGTCAGACACCGGAGTGGCTGTTGAACCAGGAAAGATTACGGCTATCACCGACTGGCCAGTACCTCGAGATAAACATCAAGTGAGAAGTTTCCTCGGAATCTGCACTTACTACAGGAGGTACTTGAAAGGATTAGCTAACATCGCAAAACCTCTTACCAGGCTTACCAAGGAAAAACGGACTTTCCTTTGGGATCACGAGTGTCAGGCATCCTTCGAGGAGTTGAAGATTAAAGTGAGTAGTGCACATATTCTGAGCTAGCCACGTCCCGAGGGCAAGTTCATACTCGACACAGATACCAGCAACACTGCTATTGGAAGCGTCCTCTCTCAGCTCCAAGACGGTGAAGAAAGGGTGATTGGATACTTCAGCAAAGCACTCTAAGCTCCGGAACGCAACTACTGTGTCACAAGGAAAGAGCTTCTGGCAGTAGTACAATCCATAGAGCATTTCCATAAATATCTAAACGTCAGAAGGTTCCCCCTTAGAACGGATGTGGCTATTGCGATTCAAGTCACCAGAGGGGCAAGTGGAGAGGTGGATAGAGCGCCTTCAAGAATATGACTTTGAATCTGCTCATCGTGCTGGAACGAGTCACAGAAATGCGGATGCGCTCTCAAGGAGACCTCGTGACGAAGAATGCAGGCATTGTTCTCGACAAGAGGAGAAACAGACAACAATGTTAAGGACAACGGTTGTCATCGACAGTTGGCAGGGTGCAGAGGTTTCAAAGGAACAGGACAAGGACCCGGACTTGAAACAAATAAAGCAATGGAAACTATCAGGTCAAAGAAGACCAACTTGGCAGGATGTTGCTCCAATGTCAAAGAATGTAAAGACGTACTGGACCCAATGGGACTCCATTCTAGTGGACAACGGGCTGCTGAAGTGGGCATTGGAGAACGCGGAAGATCAGCGCAGACTACAGCTCACCGTTCCAAAGATTAACGTGCCAGAAGTACTCAGGGAACTCCATGACGGAGTATCTGGCGGCCACCTTGGAGTTCAGCGTACATTGGAAAAGGTTCGTGAACGCTTTTACAGGGCAAACCTTAAGGAAGATTTGTTGGACTGGTGCAGGCGTTGTGCGACTTGTGCGGCTTCTAACGGACCCGCAAGAAGAAAGAAGGCCCCTATGAAGAAGTACAACGTGGGAGCACCGTTTGAGAGAATAGCGCTCGACATCGCTGGCCCTTTCCCTATGACAGACGAAGGTAACCGGTATATTCTCGTGGCCATGGACTATTTCTCCAAGTGGGTGGAAGCTTATTCCCTTCCGAATCAGGAGGCAGTCACGGTTGCAGACGTACTTGTGAAGCAGCTCGTCAGTAGGTTTGGAGTACTCATGGAACTTCACGCTGACCAGGGACGAAACTTTGAGTCTGCAGTCTTCTCCGGGATGTGCGAAGCACTGGGAATACGGAAGACCAGAACGACACCTCTTCACCCTCAATCCGATGGCATGGTGGAGCGCATGAACAGGACGATGTTTCGATGTTTGTCTAAGATGTCTCCGAACATCAGCTGGATTCGTGGCTACATGATCCTCGAAGAGGGCGAGGCCATTCACCTAAACTGCAGAACTCCTTGGACGGTCCGTTTGAGATCGTCAAGAGAATCAACGACGTCATCTATAGGATCAGGAAGGAAAACCCAAGCTAGTCCATTTCAATAAACTGACCCCGTATAAAGGAGACTATCGCCCGACAGAAAACCAGCAGGTCAGGGACCTAAACAAGGTGGAGACAAATAATGACTCAGTAAATCATAAATTTGTATGAATACTATATAATTACACTACAATTTACATCTACTAATTCTTGTATCCAACCTACTGTAGCCAGACCAAGTCTCCAGGTTGGTAGCCACCTTTTTCCGCCCTGATGTCGTAACGCTCCTTCATTCTGTAACTTGCTCCCTGGATGTTTGTGGGAACCTTCTCGTGGTCAATATCCATTCACTTCCGTAGATCAGTGACGTACTCTTCTCCGGCAACTTCCTCTTCAGGCTTGAACCCGAATTTCAGATCACAAGGCAAACGAAGTTCTCTGCCGAACACCACATTTGCGGGGGTATATAGTATTCATACAAATTTATGATTTACTGAGTCATTATTTGTCTCCACCTTGTTTAGGTCCCTGACCTGCTGGTTTTCTGTCGGGCGATAGTCTCCTTTATACGGGGTCAGTTTATTGAAATGGACTAGCTTGGGTTTTCCTTCCTGATCCTATAGATGACGTCGTTGATTCTCTTGACGATCTCAAACGGACCGTCCAAGGAGTTCTGCAGTTTAGGTGAATGGCCTCGCCCTCTTCGAGGATCATGTAGCCACGAATCCAGCTGATGTTCGGAGACATCTTAGACAAACATCGAACTATCGTCCTGTTCATGCGCTCCACCATGCCATCGGATTGAGGGTGAAGAGGTGTCGTTCTGGTCTTCCGTATTCCCAGTGCTTCGCACATCCCGGAGAAGACTGCAGACTCAAAGTTTCGTCCCTGGTCAGCGTGAAGTTCCATGAGTACTCCAAACCTACTGACGAGCTGCTTCACAAGTACGTCTGCAACCGTGACTGCCTCCTGATTCGGAAGGGAATAAGCTTCCACCCACTTGGAGAAATAGTCCATGGCCACGAGAATATACCGGTTACCTTCGTCTGTCATAGGGAAAGGGCCAGCGATGTCGAGCGCTATTCTCTCAAACGGTGCTCCCACGTTGTACTTCTTCATAGGGGCCTTCTTTCTTCTTGCGGGTCCGTTAGAAGCCGCACAAGTCGCACAACGCCTGCACCAGTCCAACAAATCTTCCTTAAGGTTTGCCCTGTAAAAGCGTTCACGAACCTTTTCCAATGTACGCTGAACTCCAAGGTGGCCGCCAGATACTCCGTCATGGAGTTCCCTGAGTACTTCTGGCACGTTAATCTTTGGAACGGTGAGCTGTAGTCTGCGCTGATCTTCCGCGTTCTCCAATGCCCACTTCAGCAGCCCGTTGTCCACTAGAATGGAGTCCCATTGGGTCCAGTACGTCTTTACATTCTTTGACATTGGAGCAACATCCTGCCAAGTTGGTCTTCTTTGACCTGATAGTTTCCATTGCTTTATTTGTTTCAAGTCCGGGTCCTTGTCCTGTTCCTTTGAAACCTCTGCACCCTGCCAACTGTCGATGACAACCGTTGTCCTTAACATTGTTGTCTGTTTCTCCTCTTGTCGAGAACAATGCCTGCATTCTTCGTCACGAGGTCTCCTTGAGAGCGCATCCGCATTTCTGTGACTCGTTCCAGCACGATGAGCAGATTCAAAGTCATATTCTTGAAGGCGCTCTATCCACCTCTCCACTTGCCCCTCTGGTGACTTGAATCGCAATAGCCACATCCGTTCTAAGGAGGAACCTTCTGACGTTTAGATATTTATGGAAATGCTCTATGGATTGTACTACTGCCAGAAGCTCTTTCCTTGTGACACAGTAGTTGCGTTCCGGAGCTTAGAGTGCTTTGCTGAAGTATCCAATCACCCTTTCTTCACCGTCTTGGAGCTGAGAGAGGACGCTTCCAATAGCAGTGTTGCTGGTATCTGTGTCGAGTATGAACTTGCCCTCGGGACGTGGCTAGCTCAGAATATGTGCACTACTCACTTTAATCTTCAACTCCTCGAAGGATGCCTGACACTCGTGATCCCAAAGGAAAGTCCGTTTTTCCTTGGTAAGCCTGGTAAGAGGTTTTGCGATGTTAGCTAATCCTTTCAAGTACCTCCTGTAGTAAGTGCAGATTCCGAGGAAACTTCTCACTTGACGTTTATCTCGAGGTACTGGCCAGTCGGTGATAGCCGTAATCTTTCCTGGTTCAACAGCCACTCCGGTGTCTGATACAACATGCCCCAGGTAGTTGACTTGCCTTCGAAAGAGAAAACACTTATTCGAATTTGTTAGGGCATCGTAAGGGTAACAGAGATTGCACCCTTGAACCACCTTTCCCTATTTTACTAAAAAACTCTGATAGGCTGCTGCCTTAATCTGATCAAACAATTTTCTTTACAGAAAATTATCTGATATATTAACCATTTAAAAATTATATTTGAATTGTAAGTTCAACTGAATAAATGGGTTGTCAGATAATACCGAACGCTTATTTTTTTTGTGAAACTTTATATTGATAAATAAAGACATAAATCATATTACTTAACCTTAAAACAAAGAACAATTAATTAAATTAAAATACAATTAATACAATTATTGTTTCCAACAATGAATAATTAAATAATAAACGAAAATTAAATACTTTTGATTTGGTTGAATATATATAAAAAAAATAAACAAGTAAATTAATTCAAAATAAGCATGGCTAGATACATGAATGAAGTTACTAAACAAAATAATTTGAACATGAAACAAAATAAATGTTATTTTTCAACTGAACTAAATGATGTTTATTTAATTGCGCAATTAAAAAAAAAATAAATGTCTAAATACCCTGTAGATTTAGATGTGCTGGAACGAAGTCGACAAAGAAACCAAGCCCTGTTGATTTATGGTTGAAGGTGGACAATCAAGGTCGCACTCACAAAAACGATGACACTTACTGCCGTAAGGTAGGTCCTGAAGGTACGCTAGCCAAGACGAAAGTAGTGAAGATAAGGATGACCGCTCGGGCCGAAATCAAACTCGACTCACGAAAAACTGTGAAAACAACAGATGGACCGCTCGGGTCGCTATCCAAAACAAGACTGGGGCCGATGTTCGCTTGACTCACACCGACAAAAGTTTTTGAAACAGCTGTTTACTGTTATACATTACGAAATCTAAAAACATTTATTTTATAATGAAAATAAAAAATACAGACTATTTGAAAAAACAACAAAATATAACTATGAACATACGTTTTTTATAATTACAACTGAGCGGCCGTAACACCGCCCACCAAATTTTAAGTATTAAAATTTCAGTCAGTTCCAACCTCTGATGGAGGTATCAAGGGTGCTAACTGAGTCACTGGTCGCGAGTATTCTCCTTTAGGGTTTTTTAACTTTACTATCCTTATAACACCATCTTTACTGGGATAAGTCTCAATAATTCTTGCTGCTGACCAAAAGCGAGGTGATACTCGGGCTTCTTTGACTAGTACTCGAGTTCCTGTCGTGATATTCCTAATGTGTGATATCCATTTGACGCGCTGCTGTAAACTATTCAAATAGTCTAATCACCATCGCTGCCATATGTTCTGAATTGACGTTTTCACTAACTGCCAACGAGTTAATCTATTCACTGGTATATCGGTCAGATTCAAATCCTGTGTGGCAACTAGAGGTCCACCGATAAGGAAATGACCAGGTGTTAGAGCATCAATGTCGTCCACGGATGTGGAAAGTGGGCACAATGGACGCGAATTTAAGATGGCCTCCATGTTGGGAATAATCTTATTTAACTCCTCAAATGCAAGGCAGCGGTCATTTAATACTCTTACTAGATGTGATTTCATTGATTTGACCTCCGCTTCCCAGAGGCCTCCAAAGTGAGGTGGGACAGGATGGATAAAGTTCCATTCTATTTGTTTCATGTGGCAATGGTCGATGAAACGCTCTTGAGTTCCTGGGTTTTGGAGATGATTTCACAACTCCTTCAGTTCTCTATCAGCTCCCACCACGTTGGCTGCGCTATCTGAGAAGATTTGAGAAGGGACTCTTCGAGCCACAAGCCTGTTTAGGCATGCTATGAAAGCGAGTTGAGTTCCGGCATGTAAATAGGATTTATGAAGATGATCAACTAGCTTTGTTGTCAAACGGTATTTAGGATGTAAGATAATGAGATATTTAGCCTCGTAAGTCAGGGGGCTGTTCTGTAAACGTCCGCCCAGCCTCAGAACTCCAAGGGAATCCAAGAAAGGTGCGAGGGATGATAATTGGGTTTTGTCTCCTTCTCCGTTGGTGATCAGAAGAAGTTCCTTACGGTAAAAGTGATTTTGAGACATTTTTATGCAGACTTTTGTTGCCTCGAGAATTTCTTTTAAGCTCAAACTGCCCGCCATCCGTACGAAATTCTTTTTTGAGTTGTTTATAATTCTTAGAATATAGGCAGTTACTCTTTGAATTTTTGAAAAGGAAGAAATTTTTACTAACCATTCATTCTCTGAGTTGTCGGTAGGGTATATATGACACAAAAGTGTAGAGTCTGTTTTAATTTCCGGTAGATTTTTAGAACCCATTGAAGACGCTCGAATTAGTGTCCATTCGGAGGAATCCTTCCTTAGCCACGCTGGTCCTTGCCGCCATAACACGGAATCATGCAGACAGGCTGGGAACATTCCTCTTGAGGCTATATCAGCTGGATTGTCCTTTGACGAAACGTGGTACCAGTTTTCCAAACTTGATGATTGTAAAATCCTAAGAGACCTTGTCCTAGCCATAACTGTCGTTACCAATATAGACAGTAATGTTGAAGAGAAGTTGGAAAAAATCTTCTTGACACGATATCGGCGTATATTATCCGCACTTAACTCCAATCTGAGTATCAATAAAGTTTTTACAGGGGCAATGCGAGTCTTTGATGCTAACAGATAGGAATTATTTTCCTTTTCAATTGATTTTGATCGCAGGTAGATTGCTGCGGTATATCTGAGATCCGATATGTCTGCGAACCTCATAGTAAAGGGTTGATGAGTATGAAACGGCATATTGCAATGAGAGATATAAATCGTTTCTAAAGTTTTCTCATCTGATATAATTATTTCCGATAGTATATTGCTATTAGTTGGCGAAGATGCAACCAACTTTAATTTAAGCGGCCAAGGCTTCTGCATTAATTGCTTAGATTTAATATTTATTGGAGACATATAGCCTAGCGGGCAAACTTGTCTAGCGATTGTAGATAAAATTGATTGATTCGTTCTTCTTACTGAAGGCGTAAGAACCTTATGGTACAATGGTTTTATATACGATTCATGATGAGAAGATGTTATATCTCTTAAGTCTTCTGAAATAAATTCGACTCCGCTGTTGGGATTACTGGCCGAATTATTCAATTCGAAATCATTCCGAGCGATGACTTTTTGTAATTCTGGAGATATTATAACGTTTTCCTCAGTAGCATTGGATTTAGTAAAAACGTTATCTATGTTCATACTATTCTGCAGAGAACTAGCCGCTAAGGGAAAAACTGGTGTTTCATTGTTGATTGGTTGCTTAAGTTCCCGCAAAGCTAAACAGGGAGACTCTTGAACCTTCTCTGAGGGAGTAGAACGATAAATTATATCTTGATCCAAAGGATTATCTGGGTGTTTAAAATTATTTTCGATGTCCGATTGTAATGGTGGACTTGTTATTAGTTGGCTATTGATTGAGCCTCTAGAAGCTTGCATAGAAGCATCCAACACTATACTTGATTTCGTAGTAGAGATCACCTGTATAGGTTTATTGTCATACTCATTACCTAGAGATATGTATGCTCCTTCACAAGATGGAATTTCAGTGGCTAATGCCTCATAAAATGCTTCCCGTGTATGAGAAATGAGGTCGGTAATATGGGCTAATTTTTTCGGTTTGTCCAACCGAGCTGCTGCGCATTTAGCTTTGATGGCAGTTAAATAAAATTGCATCCAATTCTTTTGAATGTTGGAAAGCCTCACTTTAAAAATGCTAATTTTAGTGGGATCTGAGGCGAGCGATTTGCCAAGAGTTTGGGTATCGATGATGTCTGACGATAAGTCTTCGATTAGAACGATTTGTTCTTCAAGAGCTTCTGTCTTGTCATCCAACTCGAGAGCCATGGTAACGAAAGTTCAAAATAGTAATTTACGAAAAATAAAGAAAAAGAGGTTATAAAAACTCGGAACTAATCTAGGAGAATAAGTGTCCAATATGTCTCCTTTACAAAGTAAATTGAATAAAAAAAAATCGATATCTGAACGCTGCAAGAAACTAAATTATAAAGCATATGTTCATTTACAAAGTGAGTTAAATCGATAGCAGATAAAATAAACTCGATAGCTGAACTGTGAAATAAACTAAATTATAAAACATATGTTCATTTACAAAGTGAATTAAATCGTTAGCAGATAAAATAAAATCGATAACTGAACGGTGAAATAAACTAAATTATAAAACATATGTTCATGAAGAAATGAAATAAATTAAATTGTACAACACATGTTAATGAAGAAAAAGTTCCAAAAAAAAAAGCATCCGGCCAACGGAGGACCAAAATGTTAGGGCATCGTAAGGGTAACAGAGATTGCACCCTTGAACCACCTTTCCCTATTTTACTAAAAAAACTCTGATAGGCTGCTGCCTTAATCTGATCAAACAATTTTCTTTACAGAAAATTATCTGATATATTAACCATTTAAAAATTATATTTGAATTGTAAGTTCAACTGAATAAATGGGTTGTCAGATAATACCGAACGCTTATTTTTTTTGTGAAACTTTATATTGATAAATAAAGACATAAATCATATTACTTAACCTTAAAACAAAGAACAATTAATTAAATTAAAATACAATTAATACAATTATTGTTTCCAACAATGAATAATTAAATAATAAACGAAAATTAAATACTTTTGATTTGGTTGAATATATATAAAAAAAATAAACAAGTAAATTAATTCAAAATAAGCATGGCTAGATACATGAATGAAGTTACTAAACAAAATAATTTGAACATGAAACAAAATAAATGTTATTTTTCAACTGAACTAAATGATGTTTATTTAATTGCGCAATTAAAAAAAAAATAAATGTCTAAATACCCTGTAGATTTAGATGTGCTGGAACGAAGTCGACAAAGAAACCAAGCCCTGTTGATTTATGGTTGAAGGTGGACAATCAAGGTCGCACTCACAAAAACGATGACACTTACTGCCGTAAGGTAGGTCCTGAAGGTACGCTAGCCAAGACGAAAGTAGTGAAGATAAGGATGACCGCTCGGGCCGAAATCAAACTCGACTCACGAAAAACTGTGAAAACAACAGATGGACCGCTCGGGTCGCTATCCAAAACAAGACTGGGGCCGATGTTCGCTTGACTCACACCGACAAAAGTTTTTGAAACAGCTGTTTACTGTTATACATTACGAAATCTAAAAACATTTATTTTATAATGAAAATAAAAATTACAGACTATTTGAAAAAACAACAAAATATAACTATGAACATACGTTTTTTATAATTACAACTGAGCGGCCGTAACATTAAGGTTCGCTGCACGCAGTCGTTCGAAGACCTTCTCCAGATTCTTCAGATGGTGAGCGAAGGACTTTCCCAGCACAATGATGTCATCTAAGTATACCAGGCATATTTCCCAAGAGAGACCTCTTAACACGCTTTCCAACAGCCTCTCAAGTGTTGCAGGAGCATTGTAAAGCCCGAATGGCATTACTATAAATTGCCGTAGTCCAGTTCCAATCGAGAACACCGTCGTCTCTTGTATCCAACCTGCCAATATCCACTGCGGAGATCCAAGGTAGAGTCCACACCCCTCTAGGTGTCCAACGTATCGTCAATCCTGGGGAGCGGATAACTGTCTTTCTTGGTGACGTTGTTCAGAAGGCAACGCAGAATCTCGTTTTGCCGTATTTCTTCTTCACCAATACAACAGGAGACAGCCAGGAGCTACTCGAAGGCTCAATGACACCATCAGCCGCCACCTCCTTAATAATCTTCTCGCCGTCCTCCCGTTTGCCTAACCGCAGCCTCCACGGGACCTGTCGGATGGGCTTAGTGTCATATAGTTTTCTCCGGTGTCAATCCTGTGCTCGACGGTATCCGTTCTACCCCGTGGCCCTGGGCTGGTCTCGAAAACGTCCTGCCATTGGGGAGCGCGGTGCTTGACCCCAGATGATAAAGGTGGCAACTGTCTCTCCGTATACCTTGGCTGGCTCTCCTGTGGCAGTCCGTAATGCCCAATTGGTTGGTAAGACCTTCTCAGCGGGAGCTGTCTTCGAGTTCAAGATTGTCATGGTTGGACCGGTATCCAGTAGCTTACTTCGCAGCTGCCCGTTCACCGTCCCATCAACGTAGAAACTGTTCGTTTTGCATCCTAATGACTCTACTCTACTGGTCTTCGTGGGGCTTCTGACGTTACGGGCTGATAGTTGTCCCTTTCCATCAACCCTACTTCGTTCCTGTGGCTTTTCTTGTTTTTAGGAGGGACAACTGCTTCTATGGTGTCCAAGTTGACCGCAGCTCCAACAACGTATCTCCTTCTTACGGGTCCTGAGAGCCTCCAAAAGTTATGTCACAATGTCTTCGACGCTAGGGACCACACTAGGCTCCGCTTCTGCTGCTCGAACTCCATGGCCTGAGATAATGCGTCTCCCAAAGTTTTTGGCCGGGCGAGCTTCACTGCTTGTTGCGTCTCTGGGTCCTGATGTCCATCCAGGAATTTGTCGACAACCAAGCTCTCATAGACATCGTCGGTGACCGATGGATAGGCATTCCTCACCAGCCGGGCAATATCCGCTTCAAGTTCCTGCAGCGTCTCATTGGTCTTCTGGATCCTGCTTCTTAGCTGTGAGCGATAAACGCATCTCCAGTCTTCTAATCAGCTCCACGTAGTTAGACCGCTCAGTCATGAGTACCCCCTGCAGTACTCACATGGCGTCTCCAAGCAAGGCCAGGCACAACGCTGAAGCTTGGGTCTGCTTCGACCACCCGTGGATCGAAACCGCTGTTTCGAAGAGAGTCATATAGTCCTCCCACGGCGTCTTTCCGTCGAATACTGGAATGGTGTTGTGAGTTGGTGGAGTCCCAGCATTGGCGGGTATAATGGTGCTATGAAGGCTGCCCTCGGAGGAACGGTCGTTGTCGTTCCTTGGTGGGTTACTCTTACGTCCCTCGAGAGCTTCTACTCTTAGCCTAAGTTCGTTTTCAATTTTTCTCCTAACCTAGATTCTACATTAGCTAC
Source organism: Arma custos (assembly GCA_037127475.1). NCBI lineage: Eukaryota > Metazoa > Arthropoda > Insecta > Hemiptera > Pentatomidae > Arma > Arma custos. The sequence continues at coordinate 118,411,579 of CM073764.1, read as the reverse complement.
TTTTTTATTTACATCGGCTAACTTATTACCTACATTAGCTACTTTATTATTTACGTCAGCTAACTTATTCTCAACATTTTCCATTAACTTAGTCTCTAATGTGCCTAACTTAGACTCTAATGGATCCAATAAATCACTTTTTACAGTACCTAGCTCACTTTTAACAGTACCCAATTCATTACCTAGCTTATTATCTACATTGCTTAATTAATCACCTAGCTTATTTTCTACATTGCCTAATTCATTCTGTAAGTTACCTAGCTTATTATCTACATCGCTTAAAGTTGCAGACAACTTGCTTAAATCAGTTTCAAACAGAATGTCATCAGAACAGGGATTTTCCCATTAATCTACAAAAAATTGACGCAAGCACTGTTACAGTACACTTTTTTCCGGAAGAATCCAAATCTCGTTCTTCTAACTCCCGTTTCAAATCCGCAACTCTTAAATAAATTAATTTAACACTTTTAGAAGTCATTTTCCATACAGTAGCCCAATAATTACAAAATGCAAGACAAGCAAAATAATAGCAATTGTTCACGCCATTTGGCGTTCCTTTTATAAATGAATTATTATAATACTTAAAAAATAGGTAAAGTGTCAAATACATCTTGAAATAGACACTACACCCCATCTAGCGGTTAGTGGTGTTAACTAATTCTTTAATTAGTATCTATAGTCATAGGCATATGGCGATACGGGTACTCTTATCACGTTTCCTTTTCTTTGAATCTCGCGCTTGGCAGTCTTCAGCGTGCAGACGCTCGCAGCAGTCGCGACTCTTTTCATATGCCTCGAGCCATCCAGCTAAAGCATTCGCGAGTCTTCTGCGTGCAACCTCTGAGCGAGACACACGTTCCTTTCTTTAATCCAGCTATCCAGCTTAATTACAACCACAAGTTCTTGATCAGTTTAATAATTTCCGTTCTATTCATGTGTTACACTTATTTCACGTTTCACCTGCAAATAAGGGTGGATTCCCCTGGAGTTTTTCAAAAGCATAGGAATTCATCAGGCTGCCAGCTTCTTTTGGTCTTTGAGTGCTCAGAGACCAAAGTTCCTGTCTTCATGCTGCCCGGCCTACGTTTTGGGTGAGTTAATTTTATTTTCTGTGTTTTTGATATCTTCCTATTATTTCTTTATAATATCGAACGCTTTTCCAATTATTCATACAGTCCACATCCAGAGCGAGATTTATTTAACTAAAAATGCATTTTTAAGAAATTTATATCGAACCTTCGAGCTTGTCTCAACAGCAATCATAAAATATCTCATTTCTGAGACCAATTTGTTACGGACTATTGGGTGTTAAAAGTTACATACAACTTACTCTCTGACTGGCCCGCTCGAGGCGAGGTGAGTAATTAAATAGGCAAGGCCGAACATTCTAGAACACGGAAGTAGGGGAAGATTATTCTGGGAATGTCGAGAACCTTCTTGAGCTCATCCAACAAAGCAGGCGGCCTACTATGTTCGAGAAGGTTATAATCTAATCTTAACTTCTCCCGCCGACGGCTTAAGACGTTAATCCCTTGTTTCCGTCTTCCTCTCTGTGACCGTAACAGTATCTTGAATTTAAGAGTAGTTTAATTCATTTTCACACCCAGTACCCCAACAGCCCGTAACATTATGTCCGAATGGGTCGAGGTCCTGGTCAGAGTTCGTACCGATTTCTCTTAGCCAAAGTTAGGACATTTGTGCTTTCCAGCATTCTAGTCTTCTTAAATATTGTTTTACCTTCTCTCTGATTACTTCTATCTTGAATCAGAAGCCATGATCAGACAGAGACATCTACCAATAGATACAGACAAGCACGCAGGACCTATCAGACACAGACACAGATATGCACGACCAGTCAGAGACAGATACAAACAAAACCAGTCAGGAACAGATACACTGACAGAGACAGGAATAGACACAATTTATAATATGGACAATCAAAATACCGATAAAGTCTACTCTTTTCCAATTTTTCATTTGGAATAAATTATTGATTATGTAGTTTCGAATATTTCTGATAAAAACAAAAAAACAATTTTTCCCTCCAGCAGTTTGTGAGCGTAAGTTAATCCTTTGTGAAGGGTGTGGTGCTGTGCACCTGAGGAAAAATAAATGATGATGGTAGGTAGTGAGTTAATAAGCTGTTGGGAGGTGGATAGGAGGAGGGAGGGAGTGAACTATGCTAGCTGCAGCCAATAAAGAAAAACTAATTAGATAAGCAAGGATAGGAGTCTTTGTTACTGCATTGCGGCCGCCCCTCCACCAACCTCTTTTCTACCTTTAAATATTTTTTATACCTGGGGAACATTTCTCTTAGTACGAACCTTTTTATTTATTTATATATAAATACATACGTGTATTATGACCATTTTTTTGTATTTATAGTATGGCCACGTGTATATATAAGTTAAGGTCATGGTTATTGGTGACCCAATATCCATCTTAATACTAGTAGATTTTGAAATAAATAAGTCACTGCATTATCTAAATAAAAATTCGACTCTGTTTATATCTGTTATCATCTTTTAATTCTCTTTGTCTTTATTATTTATTACCGGACAGTATGAGAGTTCACTATTTATTCGAGTGTATAGCAAAATAGCGACAGGAGTGTTAAGAGCAGCAAATTCACCCACTACCCAGCGAACACTCTCGCACAGATGAAGATTAGGCTAGTAAATTCAGAGATCAGAGCAAATGTGTTCCATATATAGGGAAATCTTATCTCTGGGGGACAGTGGGACAGCTTTCTGAAAGGCGGAGATAGAATCATGACATGAATAAAAGTGAAGCTAGCAGAGAATCTGTTGAATCCAAGAGTCGCTCAAAGTTGGCCTCACGTGCCGCGTAAAATGGAGTATCCTACTCATAAACGATAGAATGAAGAAATCTTACGGAGGTAGTCGATGGATTCCAGAAGATTTATTTTCAGCTATTCCGAGAGGTGAAGTAAACCCGGCAGAGCAACGGATAGTCTGCCGGTGAATTGTTATTAAGATTTAATAAAATAACAGAAAAGACTATGGTTCCGGCGGAAATAGAAGTAATGATGGCGTTCTTGTCTACCATCTTCAAAAATAAGCTAGTTAGAGAAACGGGCCAAAAAGGAAGGCCTAGAGACAGTTGGTTTGTTGAATGCTCCCAGGACATGATGGACGAGAAAGTGCGAGATGAGAAAACCATAACCAAAGGGATGGAATTGGATCTCGTATAGAAGACTTCGACAGGCTGAAGGAGGAAAGAGGCTGAAATAATCAGAAGATAGAGGATGGGAAACGATAGATCCAGGCCAAGTTTCAAGAGAAGGAGTGAACAGAGCAAGAGGGAAGATCGTTAAAGTCAAGAGTGGGAGTAATCTGGTAGTGTAATGGCAACGCACAAAGTGCTTCGATTGCGGTTCAGAGGGATACAGTGCCCGTACCTGTACTCGGATTTAGTGCTAAACTGCAGTGTGAGAGCGAAGTGCGGCCGTCTGCCTATCATCAGAGAGGAGTCGCGTTAGGTGTGGTGAACACGAGAAGCTCAGGCACAAGTCGCACATCAGCGGATAATTAAGATGGCTGATAGCGAAGGGACACTCCAGGTTCAGGTAATATTCCTTATTCCTACCCATTTCCCTCACCCAATCAGATTAGTTAATTAGTTTAGTAGTCATGAATTTCTATTACTTAGTTTTAGTTTAAGTCGTAAATTATAGATTAATATTTAGTTTTTAGTAATTAGCTATTAAATACACACATCAAGAGGAGTCCCTTCCAGTTTATCACATTTGACCTCCAAGTAGAATCTCATAAACACTGTAAATAATAGCCTTACCTTCCAATACTAACAAGTATAGTAAGGTAGTCAATCATAATCATTTATTTTGCATGCTTTATGATGTACTAATTTCAAATGTTTTATGTTTCCTAAGGAATTTGAGGAAAAAAGAAAAGTTTTCGGATGAATAGGGAGGAAGACTGGAGACGAAGGATTCAACTTGAGTTTGAAGATATTTTCTATCATAAGGGAGATCAATTAAGCGCGACAGGAGTGACGCCTCCAGACGAGAGGTTTCCAATCTCACTATATTAAGATATCTTGTACAGATTGAATGGTACGATCATTTTTAAAACTCTCGACTCAGACCAGCAAATTAGAATGCACCTGAAGGATTAGGCGAAAACGGTATTCACGTTCGAACTGGAACACTACAAATTCAAGAGGAAGATGTTCGGACTGAAAAACACTATAAATACAATAAGTTGCTGAGAGACATCGATGAGAACCTGTGTCAAATTTAAACGATTTGCTTGTTGGCAAAACGGGGGAAGAACATGTTAAGCTATAGATTTTATTCGAGAGGATCCATGAAGCTTGCCTGAAAGAATCAGCGAAGAAGTCGCTCCTTGGCAAGGGAAAGATTAGTTTTCTTGAAATAGTATCACCAGGAAGGATTAGTAGGGTCTTGATTTTGATTACTATCGCTGGTTCGTTCCAGAGATGGCAAAACAGCAAGTACCCATCCATCAATAATTCGTTGAAGGGGAAAATTTTTAACCTCTTAAAATGGAAACTAAGTTACGTAAGTGCAGGAAGAGCCGGTGTAAACATTTCCCAACTTCGAGAAGGAATTCGTGGTAACGAAGGATACCAGTGAGTATGTGCTGGGGGCGGTGTGGATCGCACCGTAGCATTTCGCGACCGGGCGCCTCATAGGAGCTGAGGCGAAACATTACGCTATCAACGGCAACTTTTGTATATAGTCTGTGCAATCAACCATTAGTCACCATAAGGACTTCGACAGAAAATTTGTGGTACTCTCAGATCACATTCCCTTGCAGTGGGTAGTCCTCCGATTAAGGAGTCCTCCGCACGGATCAACAGATGGAAGGATTTCATCGAGCAATACAACTTTAAAATCAAATACGCGCCTAGCAGAGAATACATGGTGACAAATTGCTTGTCATGGGCTATCAGGGGAACATGGTCGACGATCCGGAAGAAGAATCATTTAGAGATATCAGTTTCTTCAAGAACGGAAGTCGAAATGGGATGGAATGCGAAAGATGGGCGGAATCGACCACGAAGAAGACGGCTCCGGGAAACATCTGCCGAATGAAATGACGCAATTAGAATGTATAATCCATGACAAATCATTTGGAATACCAGGAGCTCAGTATTGCTTAAAAGTTTGTAACGATGTTTAGCTGTCTTAAACAAGAAATTCCTTTATCTGGACAAACATAGCGACTGCAGCGATTGAAATGAGTGAGGCGAATTGTTGGACTGATAGCGAACGAATCATTAAACACGACTTGAACTGATGAATAATTTTCCTGGCTATAGTAACAAGATATTTCAACTGTAATTAATTAAATATCAAATCAGACAAACATTGACTTGTTTTCACCCTGAAATAAATTGATAAAAAAGGATTTAATTGGTTAAGGTTATATAAGGTTTTGCATATTCTTGGTTCAAAAAATCAGTAAAGGAAAACAAAATAAAAAATATCTCAATCTGTTAAACGCTAGGTAGGTAATTAATTTATCATCTTCGTAGTAAGTTATTAATGTATTTCAATTAGTCAGACGTGTTGAATAGATAGCTAGTTCTGCCATGTTGCGGCCTGCCCGCAGACAAGTATGCACTATAATCTAATTAGCTGTCACCTCCCCAACATTACGGAATTGGTCGGCGAGATATCAGCGTTCCCTGGCTAACTGAAAGGAAAGGGGTGAGATTGATTGTTTGGGCTTAATTGTTCATAAGGTATCCTGTAATTTTCAACATTCTCTACATTTTAAAAAAAAGACAGGATATTTGAACAATCCAATGGATCAGTACCTATAGTAATATCAAAAATTAATATTTGTCCATACGATCCTACTATAAATCAATCTTATATCCTCGATATATCGCACATGCGGTGCTATAACGTCACTTATGCAATTTTTGTCAAAACTGAACTAAGTATATTTATATTGTTTTAATAGTAATTATTGAGATGTTTGCTTTTACTTTAAAATGAAGTTTAAATATTATCATATTATTTGTTCAGTCGAGAAGAACTATACGTTGTAATAGGATGTTAAATTTTCAAATGCTTTTCCTCAGAAATTACATCATTTACATAAGTGACGTTATAGCACCGTATGTGCGATATGTTGAGGTAATATGACAACAGCTTGTTAATGTTTTGTTTTTATTTTATTATAACCTAAGAGGTTATATCTCTTTGGCAACACTGTTTACAAGCCGGTAGAAAGGTTAAGAAGAAAACTTTCCCAACACATGGTGTTCCATATTGTTAAGGCGTGATTAGACTGAATAAAATTTGATAGAAGTAAATGGAAGTACCTCGGGAATTGAATGAAAGCTCAGATATTAACAAAGCGTTTGATTTATTAATTTAAATAACATGCGAGAATTTCTTAAATACTATTAATATACATGTAAAAGATACAAATTAATAATAACGTCTACGAAATAACTTAAAACTAAATATGTAACTTAGCGATCTAATGAACAAATAAATCTTAGACAAAAAAAAAAGAAGAAAAAAAAATTATTAACATGAATGGGAGCGATAATTAAGAATAACAGAAATGCTCCATGCTAGCATAATGGCCAAAGATATAAACAACAAAATGAACGTTATACTGAAGAGTTCAATAAGGCGCGAAGATGTGCGAACTATTATTATCTTCGCCAGTGATCACGGCATGAAGGAGCAATGAGTATGATATCATGAATTACGTTGATCATCCGGAGAAAATTAGTTGACAATTTGAAGCCTTATGATAATGCAATGTGACTTACAATTTGCGTGATGTATACTCAATTCTCATCAGCTCAGCATAGCTTCTGGCGAGTAACAAACTTTAAGACCTCTGGACGTTCTCATATGAAGAGCGGCTTGAAATCGGAGTGTGCGATGATCGTAGCTGCGAAGGCCTGATGGAACTGCTCCGCTCGGCGTCCTGATAGCAAGTAAGCGAAGTGACTCAAAGCGTCGTTCTCCCCTCTCCTACGTTTTGGCGGCAAAGTACATCCGATTTTAGAGGCAATGATCTGTCCGTTCCATCTGTCAGACAGTCCAGGTTCGCGACTAAACATTCCCCCGCCCATGGCACGAAAGTGGCATTATTGAGAGGGTAAAGGGCATAGGCGGGTGATTGGGCGCTTTATGATGCCGGAAGCGGTTCGGAGGCTAGCGACTCGGGCGATACCGTCCGCTCCGGGATGCAATTCGGTAACCCGGGCTAATGGCCAACGCAGAGGAGGCGAGTTATCGGTTTGGATCAGAACGAGAGCGCCGATGGTTAGTTCGGGGGCGGATTCCGTCCAGCGGGATCGCTGCTGGAGAGTGTGAAGATATTCGATGGTCCATCGCTTCCAAAAAGACTGATGGATCTTGTCAGTGAGTTTCCATCGTGCCACGCGATTGATGGGCACATCATTTAGGTCCTGAGTGGGGGGAGCGGTTATCGGTCGACAGATAAGAAAGTGTCCTGGAGTTAAGGCTTCTAGATCATGAGGGTCGGATGAAAGCGCACATAAGGGTCTGCTATTGAGTACGGCTTCAATCTGAGTAAGTAGGGTTGAGAATTCCTCGAATGATAAAACCTGAATACCCATTACGGTACGGAGATGGCGTTTAGTAGATTTAATCGCGGCTTCCCAAAGACCCCCGAAATGGGGAGCCCTGGGAGGAATAAAATGCCATTGAATGCCCTCGCGCGAAGAATGTTGAACGATAGTTTCTTGAGTATTTACGTCTCGGAAGAAACGACCGACGTCGCTGATTTGACGGCTAGCTCCTACAAAGTTGGTTCCGTTATCGCTGTAGACATCTGAAGGACGTCCCCGTCTACCACAAAAACGAGCAAAGGCAGCTAGAAAGGCTGCAACGGATAGTTCGGATGTAAGTTCTAGGTGAATGGCTTTAGTGGTGAAACAAACAAATGCACAGATATATGCCTTGGTTACGCGGCATCCTCGGATGCGAGCAGAAGACACGGAAAAAGGGCCTGCGTAATCAATTCCTACCTTTGAAAATGGGTATGTGGGTGTGATACGATCACGGGGCAGGCGTCCCATTGTGGGGATGAGTGGTTGAGGCTTAACGTGGAAACATTTGTTGCATTTAGCGAGGCGATGCCGAACTACGTTTCTCCCGTCCAATATCCAGAATCGCTGACGAATAAAGGAATGTGTAGCAGAGGGACCAGCGTGCAGATTTTGACAATGGGCTTGATCAATGACTAAGTTGGTAAAAGGATGATCTTTAGGAAGCAAGGCCGGATGTTTAGCGGAAAACGGTTGTGGGCCATGATGGAGTCGTCCACCTACGCGGAGGACCCCCCGCGGATCGATGAATAATTGCAGAGTACGTTTAAGGTGCAATTTTGATGTAGGGTTATCGGCTGCTTGATATTCATTTGTGAGAGCGACTTGTTGAATGGCCTTAACTAATATGTCTAGAGCGGCAGATAGCTCAGCGGCGGAGAGAAACCCGGTGGAGCGGCACGCGGGGTTCCTGACGTTATGTGCGAAGCGGAGACACCACGCAGTGACGCGTTGCAGCCGAGAAAGAGACGAATAGCGGCTCTCTAAATTAAGAGTGGTAAGGGCGGTGCATGAGATAATTTTGTGAGTGGTTCGCCGTTCAGACTCAACGAGACCAGGAGGTACGTCGATGCGCGAGGTAGGCCATGAAGATGGCGGTTGAGAGAGCCAGGACGGACCTTTCCACCATAAGGCATGATTGGCTAATTCCTTAGGAGAAATCCCGCGAGAAGCGCAGTCGGCAGGGTTGTCCTTACCTTCAATATGGCGCCATTGAGAAGGGGGTATGCTTTCTTGAATTTCCGTTACTCGGTTTGCTACGAAAGTTTTCCAACGGTGGGGTTCGCCACGGATCCAGGCGAGAGCTACAGCGGAGTCTGAAAAGGCTATCAGGTCTTCGAATGGCTGGGAAAACATTTCTGTAATTTTGGCGGTTAACTTAGCAAGGAGGTGAGCGCCACATAGTTCCAATCGCGGGAGTGATACTCTTTTCAAGGGGGCTACCCTGGATTTGGCCATTAAGAGGCTGACGGCGATTTCTCCGGAAGAGGAGGTGGAATGCAAATATATAGCGGCGGCGTAACCCAGCTCGGAAGCGTCACAAAAGGCAACAAGGCGTTGGCAACTGCGCGACTCTTGATAATAAGGAAAGCGGCGAGGGATAGAAACGTGAGATACTGTTTCCAGTTCTTCTTGAAAGGAGTTCCAATCCCGGCTGATATCAGGGGGAGCGGGTTCATCCCAATCAGAGTGTCCGACCCATAAACGTTGGATTAATAACTTAGCGGTGAATGTCACGGGAACTAACCATCCGGGAGGGTCATAAATGCGAGCTAATTTGGAAAGAATAAGCCGTTTGGTGGCGGGAAGTTTGTCAGAAGACACGCGATAAGAAAAAGTGTCTGTGTCGGCTGACCATACGAGACCGAGGATCTTAATGGTAGAGTCATTTTCGGAAGAGAATTCGAATGAATGAGTCCCAACACGACAATGCTCGGCTGCTAGATTGGATAGAATTTGAGGATGATTCGCAGCCCATTTGCGGAGTTCAAAACCTCCGGATCGCAATAGAGCGATGAGATCGTCCCTTAATTGAACGGCTTCTGGCAACGTAGAGGCTCCAGTAATAATATCATCTACGTACGTGTCCTTGCGAAGAACGGAGGCGGCGTGAGGAAAACGAGCCTCTTCATCTTGACTTAATTGCTGAAGAGTTCGAATAGCAAGGAACGGGGAGGAGCTGACACCGTACGTGACCGTGTGAAGGCGATAAGAGCGGACCGGCTCATCGGGTGAGAATCGCCATACGATTCTTTGTAAATCTTGATGTTTGGGAGGCACTAGTATCTGACGATACATCTGCCGAATGTCGGCAGTGAAAATGTATCGGTGCGTTCGAGCGCGAGTAATTAAAGTGACAATATCTGATTGTAACTTTGGCCCGGTAAAAGAAATATCATTTAGTGATTTTCCATTTGAGGATTGCGCCGAAGCGTTGAACACCACTCTAATTTTAGAGGGCGGATCGTCAGGGCGGTGTACAGGATGATGAGGGAGGTAGTATGTGATACCGGAAGCGTCATCAGGCTCAGAAACGGCAGACATATGGCCTAACTCCAAGTATTCTCGCATGAAGGCGAGATAGGCTTCACGTAACGCGGGCTCCCGATGAAGGCGAGCTTCCAGTCGGTGAAACTGTTTCACTGCTCTGTAACGAGATTCCCCCAAGTCGAGCGATTTTAGAGGTAACGGAGTTATGTATCGACCATGAGCATCGCGGGAGACGGATGTTCTAAATAATTCCTCACAACGTTGTTCTTCGGAGGAGAAACGAGGTGAAGTGGCTGTGACCTCCTCGAGGTTCCAAAAGCGTTGGAGGTCGAGGTTTAATTGGACATTGGTGAGGGCGTTAAATACTGATAATTCGTGACGCTCAGGAGCGGCAGTATTAGCGATAGGTGAAGAGGAATTGGGTGTTAAATCTGCGGAAGATTGAGCACGACGGGAACGAAGCGGGGGGCGAAAAGTCTTGCCTTCATTATCTTTTACTTCTTTGGCCCAGGTAATATGGCGCTTTGTCCGACGAGGACGACATTCCCCCATGAAACACAATCCAAATATGGTATTCAATGCCGTGGGTCCACCCTTAGGTGATGGTTCGATTCCGAGGAGGATTCTTGGGAGGGCGTCGACTCCGAAGAGGAGATCTATAGGGCCAGGATGGCATAGCGATGGATCGGCAAGCGGGAGTTCCCGTATGTACGGCCAGGGTGATAAGTCCACAGGCATGGCCGGAAGTGAATGGGTTATGTTTTCGATAACGAATAACTGAAAGCTTAACGGATCAGAGTCCGGAACCTGAATGGTTGCGGTGGTATACCCGGGGCAGGATAGGTTCGACGATCCCCCCAGGACACTTACCCCGACTGGGGATGATGATACGGGGAGGCCCAGATGAGACACGGCCCTGATGGTGATGAAGCTCACCTGGCTTCCAGAATCTAACAAGGCTCGGAATGATTGAGCTTGGTGATCAGAACGCGATATTGAGACCTGCGCGGTGGGCAACAGTGACGGTGTCATGCCCCCCGAGGACCCTAGCATAGTTAATGGCGATCGATGCGAGACGGTAGTTAGCGGTATAGAATTATCGGCGGCACTGTTGCGTGGTAATTGATAGCGGTGGTGTAACAAGGAAGCATCCTTTTCGACCACGATAGGCGAGCATTGGGCGCGAGAGGAAGGCGGCGATACGGCGGAAGAATTGGGTCATTGAGAAATTTTTAATTTGTCCGGGGGCGAAGCTGAGCGCACAGTGATTTCTTCGGACAAGCGGCGATCTCGATGTGGGGTCGGTTGATACGGACGAAAGGATGGCGGCGGGTTCTGGTAACATAACGGTGCGTCGAAGGAAATGGGTTCATGCGATGCTTGGCTTGTCATATAGTTGCGAGAGGACGTATCCCGTGTAGTGGCTAGGACAGGCGACCCGTGCATGGGTTGTGGTGATGACGCGTGTAACGTCTGAACCGTCGGGGATGATCGGTGACTCTGGTTATTGTATATTTGACGTTGAGCAGAGTAGCGGCGTGGTGGAAGCGTTCTAATATTTGGCGAATTTGACCGAGGGGAACCCAGGGGGGAGCTAATGGATGGCTCCGGACGCGATGGTGATCCGGTGATGCCCCGATGGAGCAAGGTGTGGTGGAAATCTTGGCAAAAATGACAACGCTGGGTGGATTGACATTTATCCGGTGGGTGTTGTCCGAGGCAATTGATGCACAAACCCTTTTTACGAACAAACCCTAGGCGATCCCGACCGGATAAGATCTTAAATTCTCGGCAATGATAAAGGTTATGGGCTTCTTGACAATAAGTACACCGCAGCGCAGCTGCGAATACACGAGCAGAGCGATTGACAGATTGCGGTTGCCGATGCATAGGGGGGTGCTCTTTCCTCTTAGGTGACGATCGACGGCGATTATCTGACGGTGGTAATTCCGACACGGATGCGGTAGCAATTTGAAGTCGTGTGATGTAATTGAGCAGCTCAGAAAACGTAGGGAACTCCTCAGGATATTGTAACTTAAATTCTTTTTGAGTAACGGGGTCTAAACTCCGGAAGGTTAAGAAAAATAAAAAATAGTCTCCCAGATCAGGGATGTTAGTCGCGGTTAATTGGTGACCCAGTTCAGAAAATAGTTTAAGAACGGATTCCAGGGCCTTTTGCGATGGATGCGCGATGGGTTGGAAATTTAACATTTCATGGAGTATCCGAGACGCGAGCGCTGCTTGGTTGTTATACCGAGCAATTAGGGCGGCCCAGGCGATAGCATAGTTTGTGCCCAGAGTATCCAAATGGCTTATGACGGATAAGGCTTCGCCTGAAAGGCAACTCTTTAGATATGTTAGCTTAAGTCCGTCATCGATGTCATTATTGCGGTGTATAAGCGGAATATAAGTGGTTTTAAAATTTTGAAATTGCGTGATATCTCCGTTAAATTTCGGTAAATCAAGGGGGGGCAGCCGGACTTCCGGTACCCGGGGTGTGACACGTGCGGTCACTGAGCGGTCCAATGATTGGACTTCTAAGTCCATAGCCTCGGTCTGTGCTCGAATGAATTGATCCATAAGATCGGAAGGAACAGGTATCTCATCATTAATGGATTCGGTGATTACGGCATTATGGGTTTTTCTCATTTCGTCTATTAATTGCTTTAATTTGTCAATTCGCGTTTTAACTACTGCCTCGTCATTCGCAATCATTGCCCCTTTACTTTCATCGGCGAAAATTCGAAATTGGGTAAACAATCCTAACAATATTGTTTGGGACACATTTTTAACTCTAGCTTGGCGACGATTAACCATTTTGATTTTATACAATTTACTAGAAAGCTGAAAGAAAATGAATAATTCACAAGAGATAATATTATTTGAATACTTAATTATCTATAATAGTCATGCGTTAGAATATATGATATTGCAAATTAGCAATTAGATTATGAAAATAAATGAATTTACAAGAGATGATATGATTTAAATGCTTAATTATCACTAATAATTATACGTTGGAATATAATATTATAATTAATAATTAAAGTCTGCATGCATACATTAATATTTTGCTTTTGACAAGGCTGAAAAGACGCTGCGTGATTCACATAAGTTACAGCGGAGTCGGATATCCCCTCTACAAAGAAAACCTACCTATTGCGCAATGTCTTTTTTAGCTATGTTAATATCTGAGATCGTAATTATTCCCGGGTTTTACGGCACCAAAATGTTAAGGCGTGATTAGACTGAATAAAATTTGATAGAAGTAAATGGAAGTACCTCGGGAATTGAATGAAAGCTCAGATATTAACAAAGCGTTTGATTTATTAATTTAAATAACATGCGAGAATTTCTTAAATACTATTAATATACATGTAAAAGATACAAATTAATAATAACGTCTACGAAATAACTTAAAACTAAATATGTAACTTAGCGATCTAATGAACAAATAAATCTTAGACAAAAAAAAAAGAAGAAAAAAAAATTATTAACATGAATGGGAGCGATAATTAAGAATAACAGAAATGCTCCATGCTAGCATAATGGCCAAAGATATAAACAACAAAATGAACGTTATACTGAAGAGTTCAATAAGGCGCGAAGATGTGCGAACTATTATTATCTTCGCCAGTGATCACGGCATGAAGGAGCAATGAGTATGATATCATGAATTACGTTGATCATCCGGAGAAAATTAGTTGACAATTTGAAGCCTTATGATAATGCAATGTGACTTACAATTTGCGTGATGTATACTCAATTCTCATCAGCTCAGCATAGCTTCTGGCGAGTAACAAACTTTAAGACCTCTGGACGTTCTCATATGAAGAGCGGCTTGAAATCGGAGTGTGCGATGATCGTAGCTGCGAAGGCCTGATGGAACTGCTCCGCTCGGCGTCCTGATAGCAAGTAAGCGAAGTGACTCAAAGCGTCGTTCTCCCCTCTCCTACGTTTTGGCGGCAAAGTACATCCGATTTTAGAGGCAATGATCTGTCCGTTCCATCTGTCAGACAGTCCAGGTTCGCGACTAAACACATATGTTCAATGTATTGTGAAATTTGGAGTTAATTAGTGGGCCCACGCTTATGTTTTGTTATGTTATATGCGCAAATTTATGTAAATAATTAATATGAATGCTTTTGTTGTATATATTTCAATTTTTAGTTTGCAACATTTGTTTTATTTTATTACTTTTACTTCCCTAATGCTAATTTATTAATTTATATATCCATTGCATGAATAATGTTATAATTCATATAGGTAGTAAACAGATTAAATGTTATTAGATTATCAGAGAATATCTTATAATTAATAGAAGCATGTGTTGTATCCGTGACCGGATCAACAGAAAATAAGAAATATTTATTTTAATTAAAGAATATCAAGTTGTTTTTCTTTTTTATAAATCCGTTATCTATACACCACTTGAGGCGTTGAGATGCAAAATAGGATAAATCCAAATTTAAAAAATTTTCAGGAATAAAAAACATATACATAATTGATTATTTATTTGAGACAATTATTTTTAGAAAAATTAGATTGGCTTTGACATGTTTTGAATGGTGAACCATGCACCACCGCATAGAGGACGCTAAATTTGTGAAAAAAATTAAAAATTATAAAATATGGATTTATCCCTTTTTGCATCTCCACGCCTCCACTTGTATTCAAAACATGTGACTAACCGTTTCTTATCATTTAACTGGTCGAGTTTGTACAGCTACAACGTGGAGAACAACTTTTTTTTAAGCCTGTGCTCATTTCTTATTTAATCTTTTAAAGTCATATATCGTTAGCTAGGTTTCTTTATTCAAAGAGAACAGTACCTACCTGAATATCATAGGAATAAAGAATTCTTTCCATGTAAAACTAGGCATACAAAAATAATTTTTACACTTTTATTTCAGGCCATAAAATACTAAGAGTGTCTTAGTTGCATGCTTCTTTTGTAAGTTAAGCAAGGTATAAGCTACATTAAAATAGGTTAACCATTCTTATTCGATTAAAATATTTAAAGTTTAAATTGAATACTCCTTACAGTAGTATCAAAATGATCACAAACAAGTCACGCCCTCGGGAATGTTTGTACAGGATTAGCAACACAATAGAATAATCCCATTAAAGATCAAAGGCAGGGAGGGACGTCTATTACACTCTTGCCTTTGTTAGACGGTAGAGCAACCTCTCGGTCAAAATCTACATAATCCTTCCAACTGCCAGGGTTGACTTTTAGGATGCAGTGATGCCTAGTTCGTCAATAACTGATCCAATATGTCTGTCATGTCGGCAATCATTCCTCTTGATGGAGATAATGTACCTTGAGCAGTTCAGAACTACATGTGAAGGGAACCTCATATGACTTCGATCGGATCCGGCAATAGTTGATAGTTATTTAGAAACTATCTTAGGAGTTGAGGAGGGTCCTGACCAATATAGCCATTTTGATTAAAATTGGTTCGAAGGCTTCCGAGATTATTAAACAACAGATTGTAAGTTTTATTATCAAACCTCATGTTTTGTACCTTATAACCTCTTATATCAAATGATTAATAAAAAGTTTAAACACGATATTAAATTATAAGAAATAATAATGCAGGAATTTGGTGGCTAAAGGATTAATTCAAAAACATTTCTTATAAAATATGTAATATTTTATTTTTGTTTAAATAAGAAACATTCCGGCTGGTAATGTTTGTGATATATTTTCAATTCATTACTAATATTACTTATGGTTTGTTTAGTATTGTATTATTTTTTTATAATCGTAGTTAGATAAAATGTTAACAGAGTGTGATAATGTTAATTTAAAATACTATAGCCTTGATTGTTTTGAAAAAATATAGTACTTTTAAGAACTAAATGGGATGACTATAGAAGACTTTGTCTATAGTCATCCCATTTAGTCTTTGTCTATAGAAGCCAGAAGAGAGAAAAAAAAAAATGTGAGTAAAAAAAATGTATAATTTCAGTAAGGCCAAAACTCCAGTTAAAAAGATGCTTCTAAATCAAACACGGTCAGTTATTTACAAAAATAGAATTACAGGAGCTTGGAGAATATATATATATATATATATATATATATATATATATATATATATATATATATATATATATATATATATATATATTATAACTAGAAAGTAGAGCAAGACTTATTTCCGCGACCCTTACAATTAAGAACCCTTTAATATAACTCATACACACACATTTAAATATATAATATTTTTTTATAATTATTGGTAAATTTTTTATTTTTATATTTATATTTTTATCTTTAAAAATAAAAATATAATAATTTTAATTTAAATATATATGTGTGTGTGTGTGAGGTCGGGGAGGCTCAGCTGGCTAAGGCACGTATATTATGCAACTAAGATAATCAACTCCAAGCGTTGTTAGAACTTGGATGGGTGACCGCCTACCAAGGATAACAACGGAGCTTGAGAATTTACCAACGATTAACCCTTAACCTTACCAAATTGAGAGGTTCGAGAGATCCTACCAAAGACAACTCACCAAGACCGGGCCCAGGAGTGATGACCCTACTTCGTCTACACCTATCGGGATTCGTGTTCTTGTTGATTATTAAGTCTATAACCGCCTGGAGATTGTTCCGAGGGACGATGTACTTCGGAGAACGATATATAGGCCCTCCTACATCTTCTGAACCCGAACAGCTGTAATCCATGGATCTAGACCGATTTGTCACTGTCCTTGAATCCGATTGCAAGTTAGAGCGAGAGCCACCGCCCCCGAAGGAACTGGTTAAGGAGCTATGGGTAGTGTTCTACCGATATAAGTACAGTATCGATACTTTTCCTTTCGATACAAATATTTTGGTATCGATACTTTTCATCCGATATTTTATCGATATCGGTATGGAAAACTAAATATCGAAACATTTAACTGACTTTTTTTTTGCTCATCCAAACGAAACCTGAATAAAAAGTTGTATATATCCTACGGCACATTCTTTCCATATTCTCAAAAAAATAGAATGATATGTTTCCTTTCCCTATATGAACCCTATTATTTTATTATTATGAACCCTATCTGTGCATATCACGGAAATTAATTAATAGAAAAAAAATAATATATATGCATAGCAAAGAAAAATTCTTACGATACCAGAAGAACACTTTACTCTTTCGATATTCTAATAATATTTTCCGATACTTCACAGATGGCTGATATCTAAATTTTTTCTTATGTAATGAACCCTATCTGTACATATCCGGGAAATTAATTAAAAGAAAAAAATAATATATATCCATAGCAATGGAAATTCTTTCGATACTAGAAGAACAGGGTACTCTTTCGATATTCTAAAAATATTTTCCGATACTTCACAGATGGCTAATATCTAAATTTATTATTATGTTATGAACAATGTTTGTACATATCCGGGAAATTAATTAAAAGAAAAAAAATAATATATATGCATAGCAATGGAAATTCTTTCGATACTAGAAGAACAGGGTACTCTTTCGACATTCTAAATATTTTCCGATACTTTGAGAATATCGAATGAGTACCATATTCTTCTAGTATCGAAAGCATGTCCTTTCCTATGCATGTATATATTTTTTTTTCTTTTAATTACTTTCCCTGATATGTACAGATGGGGTTCATAACATAATAAAAAAATTATATATCAGCCATCTGTGAAATATCGGAGATCTTTCGATACTTTGAGAATATCGAATGAGTACCATATTCTTCTAGGATCGAAAGAATGTCCTTTCCTATGCATGTTTTTTTTCGTGTAAAGGAGATAGTTGGGGGTGCAGTCAATAAGAACACAGAATAAGTGAAGTACTTATATTATGTGCCGACGTTTCGACCTACAGTGTAGGTCATCTTCACGGCGAATGTTGGAAAGCGTGGCCATTACATATAACGTTATATGTAACGGCCACGCTTTCCAACATTCGCCGTGAAGATGACCTACACTGTAGGTCGAAACGTCGGCACATAATATAAGTACTTCACTTATTCTGTGTTCTTATTGACTGCACCCCCCAACTATCTCCTTTACATTAGATCATCCAGTCAACTATTTTCATCTCATACATGTTTTTTTTTTCCTTTTAATTACTTTCCCTGATATGTATAGAAAAGGTTCATAACATAATAAAAAATTTAGATATCAGCCATCTTTGAAATATCGGAAAGATCTTTCGATACTCTGAGAATATCGAATGAGTATATATTCTTCTAATATCGAAAGAATGTCCTTTCATATGCCTGTATGTTATTTTTTCTCTTTAATTACTTTCCCTGATATGTATAGATAGCGTTAATAACATAATAAAAAATTTAGATATCAGTCAACTGTGAAATATCGGAAAGATCTTTCGATACTTTGAGAGTATCGAATGAGAACCATATTATTCTAATAAAAAATAAAAGGTCTTTCACTATTTGATTGATTATCCAATGTGTGACGTTTTCCTGGCAATGGAATGTTTGTAGCCATTTGACGAACCGTGCTTTTAAACGACTAAAAATCTTCCGATACCGAGTGATATCGATATTTCTCGGTATCGATACTTTGTTCCGATATATCGCAAAGGCCTGGTATCGATATTTTTGGGTATCGGTAGAACCCTAGCTATGGGCAGCCTTCTATTGCACCATTGAAATAATTGTGTAATAATTATCAAACTGAATTACTGCAGTTATGAGTATATCAAAACTGTACTTTTAGTATTCAAAAGACATAACGTACGAGGGTGGCGTATCTGTGCTCCATGGAATCGATATATTATTCACAATATATCTAATAATTATATTTCCATCCTGTTATATATTTACTGAATCCCATGAGACGGTAATTTCTGAATTAGAGGCTGAAAATGAGAAGAGAGCCACCGCTGCGGCTTTTATCAAAACAATAGCTGGCGGGATATCGCTCCATTTAAGGGTGTCATCAAGGGCCGGTGGAAATGACGCAACGCTATCTCCCCAACCGCCGCCTACTCTAACCTAATTCACTGTTAATGAGGTGCGGAGCGATATCCTCCAAGAATACCTAGCGTCTTTAAGTTTCAAGCATCGCTTATTGTTAACTTTTTACGATGGAAACCATTTCAATGCGTGAATAACCATAATAAAATTATATAAATATTACGAATATGAAATCTATACTACACCTTACCTCCACAGGACTCTCTTCAGGGGTTCGCAAAAATGTCTGAATTGAGTCAGATACTTCATTATATCATTTAAGAACTTTGTTCAAGAGTTTGTTACAATACTGGTTGTTGGGGTAGTTTATAGTCGCTTGTTTAAATGACAAAATAGACGCTGCTGATATTAATATAAAATATGAAGGATCGTGATGTGAATACACTGTGGTAGTTCAATAGAAGAAACTATTTCTAAGCTCATGTACAGGAAGATAATTTGGCTATGATTATGCTCAACTGTTAAGTTTCCCGCATTGAGGATACCATAACTATAGCGGCTGGCACTTATCAGTTATTCTGAGTAAACTAGTCGTCAAAATAAGGTTTTTCTTGAACTAATGAAATCTGTAAATTACAGGAAAACAAAATATGGCATTGGTTTTACTGTGTGCTTTTTCATTATTCAACTTATTTTTTTAAACTTTTTAAAAAATTTCTTTGTTTTATATTCTGTTCTTTATTATTGAAAGCAAAATAACGATTTTATATTATTTAACTATTTTTGAAATAAATGTTTATAATTTTTTTAATGATTTATTTTCATTTTACTTTACATTGCACACATGGTGTTCAATCCGGTCCTCGCAGTAAAAATTTTCTGAGGAGCGAGCTGCACAACTGGTGTGCAATGATCTTATTTATGTGAATTCACTTACGAATCGGGTGATTTCCATAGTAAACATGTTTTTTTATTAAGAATGAACAATATAAAGAGAAAAAAATTTCGCTCCTGTGGACCGTGTTCGAAAAAAATCGTCGTCTCGAATGGGTTAAGATAGTATACAGGGAGCGGGGTATCTCAGTGACAGAGCGCTGAGCTACCGTGCCGAAGATCCGAGGTTCAAACCCATGCTGTGGCAGATAATTTATTTAATCTGTTAACATACGTGGATGGATCCTATAGGATCTTGAAAACCTCGCCCAGGTTCTATAAGTGGGTGCCCTTAATACGAGGAAACATCGTCATCAAAACTCAACTCATAGTTGAGCGTGAACACAAATCAAATCCCTACTCAACAGTTATCATAGAATCAGTACAGTCTCTACCAAGTACTGAACCCAGGACCCTCCATGGGTTGTAGGTACAGTTTTTTCTTTTGTTTTTTTTAGTTGATAGATAACTATTATTATCTACAGAAACTAGAGTCGTACTCCAGGTTACTGAAAATTTCTAACTAGCATTGCTCAGGACTAGCTGTATTTTTGGCAACGTTGGATGCCTAGTAACCGGATCCCACAAGTGATTCTCTCTAAATTATAACTTAGTAATATCAAGAATTATCTTTTATAATTAAAACTTTGTATGACAAGACAAATATATAATAGATTCTTTCTGATGCGTTTTTACAGCGTCAGTAAATCCATACTAGGGTAATGCGATTCCAATATTCTTGCTATAAAGCCGTACAACACGCTCCCTGATGGCCGATATACACCGAATAAATTGGAATTTGAAATGAAATTGTTTGAGCAGAGGCTTGAAAGCAAGCTGCGTTGGCCTTTTACCATATTTTAATAATATATAACATGGGGCGAGTCTAATCGGACCGCGCACTGAATACTTAACAAGGACTCGGAGCAAAGGTAGGGGTCGCTACGGCCTCCTTCTAGAGAAAACTCTTTTCACGGGCTGTTTTTCTTTCGGCTAATTGGAATCAGCTATCCACCGCCCTTGTTAGCTCTCCCCTGGCATTCTCTTTTTCATTAGTTAGTTGCATTCGTTAACAGATAAATCTTCAACTATTTATTCTACTCTGTTCCAATAGAACATTCTTCATTTATATATATATATATATATATATATATATATATATATATATATATATATATATATATATATATATATATATATATATTTGTGTAAATATATATATACAACAGAATTAAAAATAACAAAGTCAGATTGTAAAAAACATCGATTCTAGTCAATGGCATGCATATTAAAATGAAAATTATTCTTGTGAAACATTATTAAAGAATTAATAATAAAAAAAACAGAGGGAGAAGAAAATTTAAACCTAAACCCTCTCTCATGTAACTCTTGCAGGGTCTTAGGTTCAGCACATGTTAGAGAGAGTACTGTTTCTGGGACAACGGTTGTGCATAGAGTTGATTTGTCCGAGATCAGGTTTTCCCCAATAAGGGTACCCATTTTTTTAGAGGCCGGATGAGCCCAGGTGGTTCTCTATATCCCTCAGGGTCCATCTAAGGTTGTTGACAGATTAAATAATTTAACTCCCACCGCTGGATTTGAACCCGGGACGTTCAGCATAACAACTCATCATTCGTAAATGATTTATTTATTTATTCTCTGAAAAGAAAACTGCCTTGTTGTTTTTGCACAGTAGGTTTCGGAAGTGATAGTTTGAAATATGGATTGTCAAAAATGGCGGTTACAAGAACTAGGTCACTTAGGCAGGTTTGGTGAGGAGGCCCAAAAGATACGAAGA
This sequence comes from Arma custos, assembly GCA_037127475.1. NCBI lineage: Eukaryota > Metazoa > Arthropoda > Insecta > Hemiptera > Pentatomidae > Arma > Arma custos. The sequence continues at coordinate 118,389,828 of CM073764.1, read as the reverse complement.
GGGAGAGGGCTCAAAGGAGATTGAAGACACAGTCGAGGGCCATGAGTTGAAGAGCTCACTTTTGGAGGAGATTCGGAAGAAGAAGGTCGTGAGACAGTTTTTGAAGATCAGCCGGAAGGAGTGCCAGGCAGAGAAGCTGGATAAGGAGGAAGAGATGGCGCGAAGCGGTCCTCACTATATCGGACAAGAAGAAATCTGTATGTACCCGTGTTTTACCATGTAAGTGTTAATTTAATATAGGTAATCCTCTATTTTATCTAAATCATTAATTGCAATTTCTCAATGTATGAATTAATAGTGTTCAAAATAATATCTGCAAATCATATTAGGTTAATTATTGAACTGTGTATATAATTCCGTATTCACCATACATTCATTATTAATATTATGTTAAGGTATTAAGTTGACTGATTAGTAAGTTGATTAACACACAAGCAACCTCTTGAAAAGAATCCAATTTCAATAAAGTTAGATCAATAATAGAAATAATGAAACATTTAATCCCCTTAGCATAACATAACAATCTTAAACAAAAACTTAGTTATTATAAAACATATATACATACATCTTGATAATAAAATGAACAAACAGTTATAAATAAGAAAATTTAGTTTATCCAACTATTGGATTGTGATAGTACATTTCACATACGGGTTACTCCTCGTATCCCTCCTAGATTTAATCGCCTTGAAAGTTTAAACGCAATACTAAAGCTCCCGTTACAGAGCAAAGGCTTTAATATGAGAGGGAATACTGGGTTGTAACAGCTGCTAAGAGAGGAACGTGCAAATAAGTGCGGTTGGGTTTGTACTAATGTTTCGTACCACATTACCAGCGCTGTAGGCACCTGTTACGCCTCTAGGTTCTCTCATTTTATCGGCTGCATTAGAACGTATGCTATATCACAATATGTGTGTGTACAGTATCATATTGTTAATATATCGAACAAATCTATAGCTAAAAGATTTTGGGAGTTGTAAAATGATCAAATTTTACAGCTTTATGATTTCGATCAAAATAATAGTAGTGAAACATTTAGCGAAACGGAAGGTTGATATTGATACTTCCAATCGCTCTTACCATCTGCCGTCCACAGATTACAGCTCCAACCTAAACCCATAAGGTCAAGCTCCCCAAATTCCTTACAACGTACGCCTCTGTCCACACTTTGTTTATTTTGCAACCTAATATTCTACGCTATACCTTATTTTAGAAAATTTTAAGATGTTGTTCATCCTTCATAGTCTGCAGCCAGTTCTAATACGTATATGGGTCAGTAAAAGGATAACAGTCAATTGCGTATCGAGGTCATGCATTATCAACTATATCAATAATCTGTTGGAATAGTCGGCAAAATGTATCCATAGCGTCTTCTAAGTGACAACTCCAGTTTTCCTATTATTGGAGTGGCAGATGTTTTAATGCCGATAGTTCGTGATACTTTCCAAAATAATATGTTATTCATCACTAGACACTGAAGATTCGGGGGTGATTCGTTCCATTTATAAGTTCGGTGTTTGGACAATATTATTACCTGGGTGTCACTACATCTCACTAGCGCCAACGATGTCAGAGAGCTGACATATACAGTGAGATTACTGTTACTACCCATGGATAATCTCTCAAGTAGTCACGTCACAGGGTATATATTTTATTGATGAAATGTATTGTTTTTGTTTACACGCATTTTTAAGATCCTTTCAACCCAATACAAAATCTTAATATCATTTTTTAAATTAAGCCAAGCTATGTTGCGGCCGAAAAACCTGTCCCACCTTTATTTCCTCTCTGAACTTAATATCACCAGAAAAAGTTTCCTTGAAAACAGTGATGCGTGTCCTTCCCTCGTGAGTTTTTCTCTCCACGTTAATAAAGGATTGACCGCGGAAATAAAATAAATAAATGAAAGGTTCAACTCGGGGCGAGCAGGTTTTATTGCGACTTGGGTCTCCTTCATAAATTGTTGATAGAACGGCCAGAGCCTGTCCTCGGTGAATAATACATCGTGCCTTGCGGCAACTAGCTTCTTAGATTGTGCACAGCCGCTCCGATCCAATGTTCGCCATCTATTTCTATTCGCTAGAGCAGACGGAAGGCCCTTCCACAATTTAACGGTTCATTCAATATTCTCAAATCGATTTTATAGTAACTTGTGGGAGATACTACTTATTGAAAATAATAAAACAGAAAGATAAATAACAACTATTTTTAAAGTTGTCAAGTTTGACGTGTCGGATCAAAATATTTTTGAAACATATTGTATTACAATAATACTATAGTTCCATTTCTAAACAAATACATAATAGCTTGTCCTTAAGGTCTGCGGTTGTGATACTATATTTTCGTCGAGTTGTACAACCAAATAAAAACTACAGTATAATGGTCAAAACTTTCTTAGAGCTTCCAAAATAATTGGCATAACTTTATTTTTGCCAGCTGTTATAAATCTCACAGCCCTTAATAAATTTTAAATTTATTTGTTGACTTCATAAAAACCTTAAAATATCGTAGATAGTTCGTATAATAATATTGATAATATAATAAATATAACCATCTATGCGTGACTGATATCCTTTAGTATTCAGGTATAGGATGGTTTGGACAGGAATAAGGCGAACCCAGTCTCTATGCCTCAGCCTCAACTTACAAGTAAGCATTGTTTTTTTTCCACGTTGACAAATCTTATATTTTTAAACTCTCCTCTTGCTAAATTCCTATATTAACATGAGCGAATCAAGACAAGAGTAGTCTACTTTTCGCCTAACGCATGTCCTAAAAGGTCAGTAATTCAGGGAACCACAAAACAAAGTTAGCATTTTGTTCGTATTTTTTTTATTTTTAAGTAATTTATAAAACCTAAAATTTAAATAGTTAACGACCACAGAATAACTTGTGTGATGCCCAAAGCGGCCACTGAACCCGCTTGCTACTACCTAGATCCTCCCCAGAGATTAGTAGTTAAGTTTAGAGTAATTAAAGTTAATACCTGACTAATTATATTCCATTTTCAATATAGTTCTAAACCTCTATCAATCAATAATTACATTGTTCCAATTGTTATTTATCCTTGTTAGGTTATTAATAACTCGCACTTGATACCTTTATTAATGAAGTTTACAATGAGGCTATTGTTCTTACAATTATCAGCCTAGCAATCCATTACAACTGCCTCCTCTAGATCCATAAATTTAGTGTACTGTGAATTTCATATAATGAACTGTAAATGAAGATAATGTCAACTAATCATGCGCAAACCCTAATGCTTCCACTACCATAAACAACTAACCATACCTAACAATCCCTTTCTTTTTAAACCTAGTATAAGAATTTTAAAAAGAAAAAGATTTATTGGTCCGTTGAGGAGAAAATTCAACGCTATGGTCAATAGTGAATTTATTGGTAGGGAACGTTTTTTTAATCCGCTTAAATTAAAAAATATATATATTTAAAAACTATAAGTAACACAGATTTCCATGGATTCAGGGTGCCTGATATCCTAGTGAGCTATGTCGATAATAATATCCGTTATAAATTACGTAATAAGTCTTAGATATTTACCTAAGCTTTAAAAAATAAACTATAATTGTTGCTGAATTCGTCATATCAATTGTTTGAATTTTTCTAGGTTTCAGAAGATGAATCCGATGCTGACGACTTGTTTGAAGCAGACCTGACAAACAGGACCCTGAGGACCAAAAGTGCAGACCCTCGACGGTGGTGTGTGTTGGCCATCTATGGTATCGCAGCCACCGTTCAGGTAAGGTGAGTTGGTATACCATTTACCCTAGAATACGTAAGTACTATACGAATAACCAGTATTGTGGGTTATAACCTACAACAGCATTTCGCAAAAAAGGAGCCAACTTACGAAATATACTAAAAAGTTGGAGGTAGGGTACTTGTATATCAGCTGGTCTGCAGGGACTGCTATCCGCCATTGTTTATAACCTGAACACTGATAATCAGGTACTGATAACACCTACCTTCTTATTCCTATTAATGGAAATTGAAACATACAAAATGTAATAAATGCTAATTCCAGACCCCTATAACCACACATCACACAATCCTCTTCTTATATAAATGTTTTCCCAATGCTTTAGACGAAAAACATCTCCATTTATATCCCTGTAAAATCCATTTGATGACCTTTTTCACATAATTTCATCTTTGGGGAATTATTCTGAACTTCTGGAATTATTTCACAGTTTCTTCTTTTATACATGGCTATTCCTGAAGTGTTTTTCCATTTTTAGAAAAGGAATAAGACAAAAAAAAGTAATTTAATAAACAATACAGAAATTTAACACAGACAATAAACAAAATTAACAAGACAAAAACAATACAGGAAACAATGCCTAGTTGGACGATGCTACTGAGGGCGTCCTAAATGTTGCCTATCAAGATATCTTTAAACATACTAATGATACCTGCCGGGCTGCGAACACCTAACCTTGAATTTAGAAGTTATGCTAAACAATAAACCACAGGTGACCCCATCACTTGAGGTAAATAGGTAGAATAGTTAGTTGGATGCAGAGGGCAAATACATTAACTGCTGAAAATTATTATATAATTGATGAGTTTAAGTTATTTATTTGGGCATTGTTTAAATCTAGTAACTCCAGGCTTCCAGGAAGTTGAACCACGATTACATGGATTATGTAGTTCTATATGATATATTTAAACATACTGTATTGAAACTCTAACTTCTCTAGCCAAGAGGGATTTATAAAACATGAAACCTTCACAAATACTGCCTTAAATGAATTGATATACAGATATATAATCATTAATCAAATTATTTTTTTCACATAAAGCTTAGTAATCATTACAGAAAAATGAATGTACTGAAAGTAAATATATCAGCTAAGAATAGAAAAAATAAGGTTCAGTTTAATAAACTATTTTTTTATCATAATTGATGTCTCATCAATCAATTCCATTGACAATCCAACAGATTTATCACGTTTATAATAAAAAAAAAAATTATAATATCGATGTTATGAAAACTTTACATTATACTTCATATTATATTATTATTTTTTCTTTTTATGAATAAAAAGGTAGTAATCTGGAATACATGGAGCCCCATTGCCAATTCTCTATTATATGCTTATCCATCCTGGAGTTCAAGTACCATAGCCCTTTTGAATAACTGGGGTTGCATTTCAATCTTGGTATTCATTGTTCCGTGCTGCTGGTTTCTCAATACTAAAGGTAAGCCAGTATTTTTTATTTATGTACATACACACACACACACATATATATATATATATATATATATATATATATATATATATATATATATATATATATATACATATATATATATATATATATATATATATATATATATATATATATATATATATATATATATATATATATATGTAGGATATACATATATACTTTTTATTGTGTAAATATAAATATAACATTTTAATTGTGCCAATGTTTCGGCCTACGATGTAGGCCATCTTCAGGGCAAACAGCGGGTGTGGTGGCTTATCAAACTAACACTAGTCAACACAAGAAAATGATTGGTCAACACAAGAAAAATTTAGTTGACAAGTGTTAGTTTAACAAGCCACCACACCCACTGTTCGCCCTGAAAATGGCCTACATCATAGGTCGCAACATTAGCACAATTAAAAAATAAGTTCTGCTTATATTGTGTTATCTTTGACTGCAACCCCTGACCAATTCTATCCATGATTTGATATAATCTTTAGAAACAATATTTTTAACTTTTATTCTGATATATTTGAGAGTTTTGTTACAAACATATGGTAACTGTAATTATTGAATTTCAAGAAGACGAAAACTAGATTAAATAATAATGAATATGGAGGCTTCAATTTGATCAAAATGTCTGAGAAGCGATTATAAGAAAATATGAGTAATAAAACTGATTTGAAATATATTTTTCATTCTTATTTTTAAAGAGAAAAGATAGGCCCTCGGCCGGGATTCGAACCCGTATCCTCTGTTTTTCCGTGACAGCGCCCTACCATTTGAGCCACCAAGGCCACCTGCCGGCTGAGGACAAATCTTTTCTCTTATCCGAGGGCCTATCTTTTCTCTTTAAAAATAAAAATATTTAAAAATCAAAAAAATTGACCAATAATTATAAAAAATTATTTTTCATTCTTATTTTAATGAAAAAGAAAGTTTTTAAATTAATTATTTTATTTTTGTTTTTTTAGGACTCAAAGCTTCATTTATAGTTTCCACTCTTCTGTCCACAATCGGTAGTGGAATACGTTTAATACCAGTTGACAACGAAACCTATTTTACCATGCAAGTTAATTTATCATTTTAAAATTATTTTATTCTATACTCTTTATTTTTTTTTTAATTCTACCTTATTTATATTAAACGATTACATAATGGAAAATAGTGCATATTTATGTGGAATAAAATTAATTTAAGGAAAGTTTTAAATTCTAAATCACCAATCATTTTTAAATCTTTGTTAAAAGTTGAAATTCATATTTTTATCTATCAGAAAATTTTGTATCAGTAATCTAAGATAAATAATTAATGTAACCGTTGTTTTTTCAACAATTTTAATAACCTGACAACCTATAGATCCGAATCCTACAAACCCTACCTTCCCACGCTATCTGCTTCTGATAATTCCCTTTGGAATCCCACCAAAAAAATTCTCAAATACCACTCTATTTCCCATCCCCTCTGACGTGAAGACTTGAGCTGCATCAGATGAGGACAAAGCAGAAGAATTTGCCAAATACCTTTCAATTACATTTATCCCACATCCTGAAATCCACCCTATGCACGTTTCCAATATTATTGAATTCCTCTCTTCACCCATTCCTCTATCTTTACCTCCTAAAGCTGTAAATCACTCCGAGGTCAAATTCCTCTTACAAAAGTTAATAGTCCGCAAATCTCCTGGACATGACCTTCTAACCACCCAGATCCTTCAATATCTTCCTCAAAAAGTGATTATTTTCCTTGCCTATCTATACAACTGTATCCTTCATACAACTCACTTCCCTTTGCTGTGGAAACACTCCGTCATCATCTTATTCCCCAAACCTGGCAAACCACCCAATGTCACTTCATCATACCGACCCATCAGCCTGCTTCCTATTCTTTCGAAAATTTTTGAAAAAATCCTCCTGAAACGAACCCTACCCATAATCGTATCCAATGATATTCCTTCACATCAGTTTGGATTCCGTCCCAGGCACACGACGGTCCAGCAGGGTCTCCGAGTTGTCGATCACATATCCTCTGCTCTTGAAAACAAACAATACTGCTCAGGCGCATTTCTCGACGTAGCACAAGCTTTCGACAGGGTATGGCATGCTGTTTTGCTGTTCAAGCTCAAAACCCAGTTACCTCAATCCTTATTCCTAGTCCTTTGATCCTACCCCTCTGATCGCTACTTCCAAGTACGCTGTAGTAACGAATACTCCAATCTTTACCCAATTCAAGCTGGAGTCTCCCTTCTCAGCTTCTTGCGTCCTATCCTATACATATTGTACACCGCTGAAATCCCAACCACTCCTGAAACTTTCCTTGCAACGTTCGCAGACGACACAGCCATCCTATCATCTCATCCAAATCCCAAAATAGCTTCCTCGAACCTCCAAAGGCACCTTTCACTCATTGAAATTTGTTGTAACCAATGGCGGATCAAAGTCAACGAGAAAAAATGCAAACACGTGATTTTTACACTTCACCGGGGAACATGTCCTTCCAATTCAATGAAACCGTCCTACCTATGTCCGATACAATACGACACCTTGGCTTCCTCCTAGACAAAAGACTTACATGGAATCCTCATACCAGACTCAAAAGACAAGAACTTAACAGACGATTCAGCCAACTATACAGATTACTATGTAGGACCTCCCATCTTTCAATATGCAATAAACTACTAATATACAAGACCATTATCAAACTCATTTGGACCTATGGACTGGAACTGTGGGGAACCGCAAAAAAATCCTAAAGATCAGACGCATTCAATCCAAAGTCCTGAGAAATATTGTCAATGCTCCTTATTATGTCTCCAACAAAACCCTCCGTAATGATCTCAACATTCCTTTCGTCCTCGACCTCATCCCTATTAAATTTTCAAACTTTCACCAAAACCTTGCCTGTCATTCCCACCCCCTGGCTCAGTCATTGTCCAGTTCCACACATCCATATAACTCACCCTGCCGTATAAAACCGGCAACGGCCCCTAGACCTGATATAGTATTGTTATTTGGAGTACTGGCACTGGCCAGATTCTCCACTCACGACCAGCCAGTGACGCGGCTGTAAAAGGGGGCTGGGGCTTGCCGGACTCCTGCTTTGCCCTCATTCCTAGGGAAGAAGCTCAGTTCGGGGACCCCAGGTAAATTGTAAATAGGGTATGAATGTATACATTATATTTTTTATTTTTTATTCATTTATATTTTTTACTTTATTTTATTATCATTTTCGCATTAATTTCTTTTGTTTATATCATTCTTTTGTTATGGAATGATTGTAAGCTACATAGCACCATTACTTATTGATTGCCCACAAGTGGTAGATTGTAATGTTTTAAAAAACAAAAAAAAATACTTTTACTATCTCTTCCACCAGCCTCTAATAAAGAATGAATAAGGAGTATTTGTGTCCTTTATGTAAGTATTAAAAATAATTATTTATATTTTTACAACCAAAAGTCAAAAATCTATTGAAGTTTAATTAAAATAATCATTTTTTTGGTATGGAAAAAAGTCAAGGGGTCATAATAATCGTATTTGAGTTTTTCACTAGCAGCTACATTTTAAAAAATGTTATGGTGGGCAACATTAGCTTACCCTTAATAATTATTTGTAACAATTACCATGTATTATTAGATATATCTTATCATATTATTAGATGTTCTTAGCTACTTTTGTATGTTTTCATCAGGCAATTTCAGTTTATTGTAAATTTATATTCTATTATTTTAATTTTTGTTTGTTTTATATATATATATATATATATATATATATATATATATATATTTCTAATATGTAAATAATTAATATGTGAATGTTTTTTATGTATGTATGTGTATCTGTGAAAATATGCCACACTCATTATGATATATATCACTCTCTAATGATTCATATTATTAGTTGTTCTTATCTACTTTTTTATTTTTCCAGTAGCCAATCTCTGTTTATTGTGAATTTTGAATTCTCTTATTTTATTTTATTTTTGTTGTTTTACATATATATATTTTTTTTTTTTTTTGTTCCTCTATGAGAACATTACGTTTTAGTTCATATTTAATTGTAGTATTCCAATAATGTAGCTGTTTGGCCAGATATATTTCTATTAATTTCTGTACAATATTGTTATTCTTCAGGGACCTGGTCCCAGAATAAAATCATTTTTCTATTCTATTCTATTCTATTATTAATTATCTAAAATTCATTGATAGCTTATCACAACCATACCACAATGATTTAACATTGTAGAATTTAATAGATTTAATAGATAATACCTGGTTTATCTTACTTATCCTTGTCAAATCCTCTAATAACTATAATATCAAATTTGGTGTCTGAAGATTTCTATACCAGTCTTTATTTAGTCTTCTAAAATTATCTTTTGAGTGATTTGCCTGGCTAATAAGTTTAAACATCCATACCTATGGTTGTTGTACTCTATATTGCGCCAGGATGCAGGTCATAAAATTCAGTCTTGTGTTGCTGCTTAATGTCCTTGGACATCTTAGAAAAAATAAGGTGACCTAAATTGAATTAAATATAATCATCATTAATTAACTACACACCATTTGTTGCTACATGTATTATTATACAGATAAATGTCATAGAAATAGTCTTAATTTACACTTTTTTTTTTACTCAACTCATGTCTGTATTCTGTACATCATATTGTTTTAATTTTTTAAATTTTAAATTTTACTAGTGCAAGCAATTAATTGTATAGAATTATTAATATCTCAAATGATTTTTACTATATCCTATTGTTACGGCCAGAGGAAGCAAAGGATTAGCGGCTTAAATCCGTCAGCGGGAGAAGTTAAAATAGGATTAGGACCGTTCTAGATCGTCTCCTTTTGTCGGAAAAGGATTAAGAAGATTCCAGAATTTTCTGGCCCCTCCGTATTCTAGAATGTTCGGCCTTGCCTACTTAAATGCTTCCCTCACCTCGAGCCAGTCAGTCTTAGCCTGAGAGTAGACCAGTGAAGATCTGTGATAAGTGTAATAAGTGAGTGTCAGTGTGATAAACTAGTCAGTGTTGAACCGGCCCGTGTAATAAGTGTATCAGTGAACTGTGACAGTCTCGCGAGTGTAATAAACTGTTTCTGTTTGTTACTGTGTGTCAAGTTTGTGATACTTGAAGAATCTTACGGTCGGCGGAATAGTGAACTGTAAGTGTTAATTATTAGTTATAAATTGTAGTCATAGAAACTATTGTAACTAGTTAAGCTATCTAGAATTAGTAATATCTTATATTATTGTAATAATTAAATAGGAGTTAGGCCTAGATAATAAATATTTAGAATATTGTTATTATAAATTTATATTAGTTTAATAATTTAATTGTTAATAGTTTAATTGTATCCTTTTTATCACTTGTGTTAATAAACTTTAGTATCTTTAATTAAGGAATTGTTTAATTCATTTTAATACCCAGTAGCCAGTAACACTATATAAATTTTTACTTACCCTGTGTACAGAAACCTCATTTCCTATAATGCCTTAGCCCCCCGCTTTTATGGTCTTCCCAAAATCCACAAACCCAACAACCCCCTCCATTCTATTACATCTAACGTCAATTCACCATCTACAAAACTTAGCAAATTCTTACTTCCATCCTTACAAGTCCTCAGCCGTAACAACCCATATGATATCCAAAACTCTTTTATCATCTACGTGATCTTTTAATATCCCTCACCATTCCTGATCATTACATCCTCACCTCCTTTGATATTGAAAGCCTATTTACCAACATACCTATAGATAAAGCCCTCTTCATAATAGATAACAACTGGTCACTAAATGAACCCCATACTTCTCTCAACCGGTCCCCATTCTTCCAATCCTTAAAAGTCTGTTGTGAATCCTATCTTACCTTACCTTCCATGGGCAGTTCTTTTCCCAAATTTCATGACTTGCCATGGGAAATCCCCTCGCTCCTGACCTCTCTAATATTGTCCTAAATGGCCTTCTGGACTCCATTCTACCCCAGTTCCTTGACGATGTTTTTTTCATTAAAAAATATGTAGACGACCTCCTTATCATAAATCCCAACATTATTCCTGATTTATTATCTTCCATCAACTCATACCATCCCCGCCTCCATTTCACCGTTGAACTCGAATCCAATAAGTCACTATCTTTTCTTGACCTCCTTATCATTAAAAATCCTGACCACACCTTATCCACAGGTTGGTATACTAAACCCACTTACTCTGGCAGACTTCTTAATTATTACTCCCAACATCCGCACCACCTAAAACTTAATGTCGCTAAAAATATCATTCACCGTGGCCTATCCCTCTCTGATCCCTGCTTCCATAAAACCAACACCCACCATATCAAAGAAATCCTTTTAAAAAACAATTTTCCTCCCTATATTGATAATAAACTAATCCATGACTATTTTAACCCCCTCCCACCCCCACCCGATCGCCACATCCACCATCTATCCCTACATACAGATCCTTGCCATATATACCCTCCCTCTCTAATAACATTAAAAATATTTACGTTCTTTTATCCCCAATTTACGTATTGCCTTTAAATCCCATAATAAACTCTCCCATATTTATACCCGTATCGTAGATCCTATTCCCCTCAAACTACGTTCCCATGTTATCTATTGTATCCCCTGTTCTACTCCTAATTGTAACTCTTCCTATATCGGTGAAACTAAAAACTTCCTTAAAGATCGTATTACCCAACACAAATATGCCATTTCCTCCCATAACCATACCTCCTCTAAACTCTCCGAACATGCCCTTTCTTTAAACCACACTTTTGATAATACGTCTATCCTAGCTACTGTTCCTAACCATGATAAACGCATCCTCTCTGAAACTATCCACATAAATTTAGATTCCTCCACTATCAATCTTAAGACTGACTCACATCACCTTTCCTCTACCTACTCCCAAATTTTTAATTTACTCAAAAAACCTTAAATTCTGTTACTTTGTCACTGATGTTTCCTTTGTTACCGCACTATTCACATTTATTTTATTTTATTGGTATTATCTTTTCACAATTTCTCATTTATTCATTCATTATTACTCTTTACTCTCTCTCTTTCATCACCATCTTTAATATTTTTACACATTTTTTGTGGCTTGTCAATATAATTTTATCCATTTATTCATTTTCCTATACTCCAGTATAGTTACTTTTTTTGGCCGCTAGAGATCACTGCTAGCCCTTCCGTCTTGCTCCGTAATGTATTTTTCATTGTTGGTTAGCCGGTTCACCCAGCTGCTTCTCCCAGTCGGTACGTCTTTTCTTAATATTTTATATATTATATCTTTTTCTCTTTAGTCTTTCTCCATTCCTCACACTACATATTTTCCTATTTCCCCCCTTATCCTTTTGGCATCCATCATATGTTGGTAATCAAAGAGTTCATATTTATAAGCATTATTTTTAATTTTTAATTTTTTAAATTTATTAATCCAATCAACTATTTTTATATTACATCCCAATCAATTTTTTTATATTACATCCCATACTTATATTTTCAAATTTTTTACATTTCTAACTGTCATTCTGCAAGATACCTATTCATTTCTTTCTACATATTCTTGTATTATTATGTTTCATACATTTTACTTATGTAACCTCTAGAAGTTCATTATCATACATTTTATATCTTTAATTTACTAGTTTTTTTCTAAATCCTTCATATTCCATCCCTTTTTTTATATGTTAATCTTCTCATTTTGTATCTTTCCGTTTACCTCCTCTTTTTTATTTCCTTTTATATTATGTTTAATTTTTTATCCTTTCTGTACATTTAGTTTCTGTATTTTATTTTATATTTGTTATTTTCAATTATTATATCTGTCACTATTTTAATTTCTGTTCATTATCTTTAATTTTATTATATTCTGTCACTATTTTAATATTTGTTATCTTTAATTTTCATATCTGTCACTATTTTAATTTTGTACATTACATGTCACTATATTCTTGTTATTGTAACGTTGTTATACTTTTTTGTTCTGTTTGTTTCTCTCTCATAGCCCTGAAGATAGCCTACATTGTAGGTCGAAACGTCGGCACTAACTAAATTTAAGCTTGGTACTTATTTAGTGTTTTTTTGACTGCACCCTCCCACTATCTCCGTTCTCCAATTTTTACTATACTATTGTTAAAATCATTTCTTTCAGCTTTGCACACCTTGGAGCTTTATTTAATGCTGTGGGTGGAGTGTGTTTAAGTCCTGCTATATTGTTACTATCATCAACTTGGTTTCCACCCAATGAAAGGACTACTGCAACAGGTAAATTGTTCATAATCAAATAAGTTAAAAGAATAATTACTAAATTTATTTAGGTATATGTTTCTCGGTAAATACTTTACTATAAATGTACTCAACTAATAACTTTAATTTCATTTTACTGTGAAACGGCTGGTTGCTGGTTTAGAAGTTGATATCATGGATACACACTTTCAAAATACTTTACCTATTTATTTTATTTTAAAATTTTCTTTAAGCAAAAAAAAAATTGTATTGGGTATCACCATTAAGTTAAGTGAAGGTTAATCTGTTCCTAGTGGACATGCTAGATTGCAGTGAGGGTTTCAGAATGTTTGGTTCAGAACGCTGTGGGTTTGATTCCCACCAAAATCAGTTAATATTTATTTCATAATGGTTGCAATAAATAAATAGATCTGGTTTGTAATCAGTACTGACCTAAATGTATTCATCAGAGGTTGGAAAAAAAGGTCCACAAGGCCTCCTACATATACATACCACCGCCTGTTCTTTAGTATAAGTAATAAAACCTGTAACTACAAAATTATAAATCTTGGAGAAATATTCATTGGTATTAAATTTATAATGGATCCAAGATTTTTTTCTATCATGATAATAAATTATATTATAAAGAAATGGATTTTGAAACATCAATAGTATGGTATCTGGTAGGAGTTAAATAACAAAAACAACACTGAACTGAAGAAATTCAAACAACAATTCATATTCTATAACGAAATAACTTGCTTTTCTTTAGTAATTTCAGTTCTAAAAATGATGATTTAGAATTTGTGAAGCAATTATTGCTGCATGGGGATCTTTAAAAATTTGAAGAATAGACATCACTATTAAGAGGGCAATGACAGAGATCTGACCATACAAAGTAAGAATTTTAAGGGAGATTGAGATAATTATACAAAGAAAACCACCAAAACCTGTATCCATTAAATATGTTATTTATAAAATAACAAAGTTTCAACTAGATTCATATTTAATGCACCAATATTTAGTAAAATGGTAATTAAGAACAGGCATATTCAGAAGGGAAATTGTTCCCAAGTATAATAAAAGATCCATGATATAACCATATCATGGATTAACCACCATTAAATTATATATCCATGATATAACATGGTAAAAATATGGTCTAACAATTGTTATATTGTTTCGTGGTCTATATCCTTTTATGCTCACTTCTTACGAATTATAGACTGAAATATCAGCACAAATAATAACTACACACGTATTATATTATTACATATTATACTACACATAATACCTTAACCTGCTTCTCTTTGGATCACAGATATGATCAACAATATCTATCACTGTTTTGTTTTGTTATTATATGACAAACTTAAGAGAAATATTGAAAAAACAATTAGAATTAAAATGGTTAAAAAAAAAAATGAAAACACAGACAAAAAATTAATTCACAACAAAAAACTCGAGATTTAGTTTTTCCAAACATATCATGGATAAATATAAAAATTATAAGTATATGATCAAATTTTAAAATATTTTTGTAAATTATGATTTTAGGGATTGGCACTGCTATGTCGACACTTGGAGTGGCTATAAGTTATATTTTAGGACCTTCATTAGTATCGGAACAGTCAGAAACAGAAACAACAATGGATGAAATACTGTATCATAGAGCAGTTATGAGGAAAGAAATAACTTTACTTTTTCTTATTGGTAATAAAAACAATTTAATTAAGTTGATGGTATCAGTGAAATAAACTTACCAATCCAAATAATAGCTTTAATACTTACAATATAATTTTTAAAACGTGAGGTGTTAGTCAATTATTTTTATTTATGTCGAAACAAATAAAATAAGTTGTATTTATTTTGAGTAAATTTTATTGACTGCACCCCTCTACCATTTTCAAGATGTCTCAAGCCAACCATTTCCACCTCCATTTAATTGTATTTACTATTATTTAATACAGGGAGCAGGGTGGTTCAGTGGGACTGAGTTGCCTTAATGAAGGTCCTGGGTTCAAATTCTTTTGCTTAGCAGACATTTATTTAATCTGCTGACAGCTGGAGATGGATTCTATGGGATCTAAGATCTCTCCTGGGGCTCACACAGCCTTTATAAAGTGGGTTATCAAAATATAAGAAAAAATCTGGCAGTTGAGCATGACAATCATTGCCCTAGAAATAGTACAGCTCCTACAACCTACTAAACCCAAAGACCCTCATGGATTATAGTGGTACAAGTATAATTCTTATTTCTTTGACCAGATTATAGTGGAGTGCTCTATGATCATAATTAATAGAGTGTATAAAAAAAAATGACCGTTTTTTAAACTAAATATTTGTATTATTATTTCTTTGATATATTTAGATGGCGACTAACAGTATCTTTCGACACATCACATTCCCTGGCAAGTTCGCGAGTACTTTTTGAGGGATTTGACTCAACAGCTTCCTTCAGAACCTCATCAATATCCATTAATGGTCACCCGGAGCTCATCTCCCTTTCCAACGTTGTATCTCCACTGCTAAATTTTTCAAACCAACACCGCGCAATGCGTTGGTCAAGGACACCTTCCCCTTCATATTTAACAGTTTCAAGAGCTGCTTCAGCTGCTGTGAAATTTTTTTTCCAGTAATGTCTTAAAATTACTAGAATTTCGTAGGACACTGTCTTTCTTTGATATGAATAACTAAACTGAAGCTTTTTTTGAAGAATCAAGTGTTGTTAGTAAAGAAGCTTAGAGAATGCTCTAAAGGGATTATTAAGTGTTGGTAAATAATAAATAGCATTAAAATATTTATAGACTTTTGAACTCAGGAATATGATAAAACGGTCATTTTTTTATACACCCTATTATAAAAAAAAAAAGAAAGATTTATTATAATATAACCATATCAGGTCAATTGTTATATCATCATGTTACATTATGATGATACTTTCTTTACACTACATAGTTATACCGAAGGGTGTTGGTGTTGCTTAGGGTATAAAAACACTCAAATGTGTAGGCCTTAGGATTGAGAACTGCTGTGGCAGATAAATTATTTAATTAATTATCAATTATGAATGGGCCTCGGTAGGATCTCCAGATCTTTCTATGGCTTCCTCAATCTCTATAAATCCTCAATTTTAGAAAAACCTGGCAGTAAAGTGCGGTCTTCCATCAATCACATAACCATTGGCATAGAAATAGTACAATCCTTACCATGTCCTGAATTCAAGGCCCTTTATGGGTTTCCTATTTATTTGTTGTTGTTTTTTATTCCACCATATCCTGGTGTAGCTGATCCCAATCATCAGCTTATATTTTAAAATTTTAAGACTTCTGAACATCTACTAAAGTTATTTTTTTTTAAATCAAAATATACACTAATGTTGAAATATGACCAACAAACATGCAGGATTTCAGACATCTATTATTCTAGAATCACACAGAGAAAATCTAATTGGAAAATAGCCATAGATGGTAGGTTTTTAACCAAATCCTACAGGATATTTAAATCATTTTTATTATTCACAGTCTTTATCTGGGTTTATATTAAAACTAGATCCCATAAGTAAACAATTTGAAATCCACAACGTTCAGGTCTTATTATATACTACACTATATATATTATAAAATCACATGTCTCCACCAAAAAAACAATAAAAAATTACCTCCAACATTCACCTGTTCATCATACCTATACAAACAAATAAATAGGGAATAAGTTAAAACTAATAGATTTAACAGTTTTCCACTTTCTCGATAAAACTAATTAAAATTTATTTTTTAGGTTTTGTTGCTGAATTACTTCTTGTATTCATAGTTGTATTTTTTTTTCCTGAAAGGCCTTCTCAGCCACCAAGTAGATCTTCAATTTTAAAAAATCTACAGCCTGCAGAAGGAATTCTAAGTGCTTTGAAGGAACTGAGGAAGTAAGCATACATATACAAACAAGTAATAATAATAGCATATTCTAAGTTTTTCATTCTTTTGTCATCTATTCAACTGAATTTTATAAAATTTTAAATTCATTGGTACAATAGATTTTCACAAATGATGCTAATGGAAGTAAAAGATGACAACAATAAATTCATTTAATTCTTGACTGAAACAAGCATTTGAGAGATATATCATGTTGAATTCAATAAAGTGTTCTCCACAAATAGACCGAGGGAATATTTTATCTATTAATGCAGCTACAGCTGAAAACATGCATATAAACATCCAATCTATTGTATAACGACTTTTTACTCAATTTTTTTTTAAATATTTCTTAATGGTATAACACATAATGAACAATATAATCAGTTTTAATTTAAACTTTATTCACACTAGTGCACTCCCCGTTTTCTATAACCTATGAAGTTCTTCACTTAATTATATTGTTAACTCTCTACCTAGTTTATTTCAGAAAATTTTAATAAAATTAATTTATTAATTTTATTTTCAGAAAATACAATTTTTGGGCTTTAGCAGTATCATTATCGCTTTGTTCTGGAATCACTGGCCCCTGGATTTCAATGTTAACTATTATATTTGCTCATACTGGAATAACACAGGTACACTATTTTAGCTTTTTATTTATTTTTGTCTGTGTATCCGGAATCTTCAAATAAGTTTTAATCCTTTGAGTTTTTAATTCACTTGTTTGGTTTTTGTGACTTGTTATCTTATTGAAAAAGTTTCTTAAAATACAAAACTCACTCTGATGGGTATGACAATCATATTATAAAAATAAATTTTGGAGAGGAAAGAGAAACTTTCCCCTGGCCCTATTATTTTAGGAAACCTCATTATCAACTGATTAGTACAGAAATTAAAAAAGTGGTCTATGTTTGTTTTGCTACGTTTACTTAGATGATAATCTAGAAATTAAATGTTCAAAAAGAATAATATATTGCTATGTACTGATGCGGGCAGAGCGGGGAAAATGTGTCATGTTGGGACACATGAAAGGGAATATGTTTTGGACAAAGAACAGACCTTTTGGTTCCCTTATGGAGTTTTATGGTCCAAGATGGTGGAGAAAGAAGAAAAGGGGGGGCAGGCAAAACGAGGCTGAATAAGTCACTCTTGAGACAAAGGCGGAGCAGGAAGGTACTCTGGAGATGTACAGCAAGGAGGAGAGATCTGGCAGAAGATAAAGAATCCCGGAGGCAGCAAGGCGAAGACCGACCAGTAACCCAATCTACCCGTGTCCACAGATAAGTTTAATTTATTTCCTGTAACGTATTTTATGGCAATTCTTTTTATACAGTAAAATCTGAATCATTAATCTTGTTTTAAATTGATGTAATAAACTATCCTTATTGTAGTTTTTAGTTTCACCGATATAGGAAGAGTTACAATTAGGAGTAGAACAGGGGATACAATAGATAACATGGGAACGTAGTTTGAGGGGAATAGGATCTACGATACGGGTATAAATATGGGAAAGTTTGTTATGGGATTTGAAGGCAATACGTAAATTGGGGATAACGGAACGTAAGTATTTTTGAATGTTATTAGAGAGGGTGGGTATATATGGCAAGGATCTGTATATAGGGATAGATGGTGGATGTGGCGATCGGGTGGGGGTGGGGGGGGTTATAGTAGTCATGGATGAGTTTATTAACAATATAGGGAGGGAAATTGTTTTTAAAAAGGATTTCTTTGATACGGTGGGTGTTGGTTGTATGGAAGCAGGCGTCAGAGAGGGATAGGCCACGATGAATGATATTTTTAGCGACGTTAATTTTAAGGTGGTGTGGATGTTGGGAGTAATAATTAAGAAGTCGGCCAGAGTAAGTGGGTTTAGTATACCAATCAGTGGATAAGGTGTGGTCAGAATTTTTAATGATAAGGAGGTCAAGAAAAGAAAGTGACTTATTGGATTCGACTTCAACAGTGAAATGGAGGCGGGGATGGTATGAATTGAAGGACGATAATAAATCAGTAATGATGGTGGGATTGATGATAAGGAGGAGGTCGTCTACATATTTTTTGATAAAACAAATATCATTACGGAACTGTGGTAGAATGGAGTCTAGAGTGAGGATGTAATGATCAGGAATGGTGAGGGATGTTAAAAGATCACGTAGGTGAAAGGAGTTATGGATGTCATATGGGTTGTTACGGCTGAGGACTTGTAAGGATGAAAGTAAGAATTCGCTAAGTTTTGTAGATGGTGAATTGACGTTGGCTGTAATCGGACAGAGGGGGTTGTTGGGTTTGTGGATTTTGGGAAGACCATAAAAACGTGGGGCTAAGGAATTATAGGAAATGAGGTTTCTGTAAACGGGATAAGTAATTAATTTAGAATTGACAAGGCTTTTTAGGTGGAGGTTGAATTGTTTTTGGAGAGATGTAGTAGGATCACGAGGTATGGGTTTATAGGTGGAAGTATCAGAAAGAAGGGAATTAATTTTGAGGTTATAATCAGAAAGGTCCATAATTACAGTAGAGTTACCTTTGTCAGCTTTGGTGACTTAATTGAGTCATCATGAGATTGAAGAAAAGAGCGTGTGGACGCAAGGTCTTTGAAAAATTGCGGGGAGAGATTAGAAGGGGTGGAATGGGGGTGCTGAAGGAAATTGGAAATGATATTAGCTACAGAGACGCGTGAAAGATCTGGTTGAACATGTGAATGGTTGAGGAGGGGGTCATTATGGATATATTCTAAGTCAGTCAATAAGTCGGGTATAATTTTTGTATCCTTATTGTAATTCTTTTGATGCTCACATACCCAACATAGCATACATAAATAAATGGCATCCAGCTTGTGGGGAACTTACTAATCCAATTTACTAATTAGAATTTGTTTAATTAAGTATGTTTATTAACTTTATGTTCTCAATAATTTTAAAATCACTTTTGGTTAATGATTCAGATTAATAGATTGAATTTTTTGTTTCTTAACTTTTTCTAGTGACATAATTATAGTTGATTATTCTTATTATTATATTACCGCATGGGGTGATTCGAACTTTTAAATTCAAAATGGAGTCTAGTTTATTGAATTTGTTAAAAAAAATGAGGGAAGACAATGACAAAGAATTAAAAGAATTGAGGGAAAACATCGAAAAAAAGATGGATAATGTGGTGAAATAAATAAATACAAATATAAACAAAATGATAGAGGATATGGATAATAACACGGACAGGGTAGAAGGAATAAAGAAGAAGGAAACAAACCAAGAAGAGGTAGTAAACAATTAAGAAAATTGCTGTTTCGAGGGACCTATTAGTAATTATGACAATCCAAGAGACAGTAAGATTAATTTAATGAAGGGTGCTGCCTTGCTGCCTCCGGGATTCTTTATCTTCTGCCAGATCTCTCCTCTTTGCTGTACGTCTCCAGAGTACCTTCCTGCTCCGCCTTCGTCTCAAGAGTGACTTCTTCAGCCTCGTTTTGCCTGCCCCCCCTTTTCTTCTTTCTCCACCATCTTGGACCATAAAATTCCATAAGGGAGCCAAAAGGTCTGTTCTTTGTCCAAAACATATTCCCTTTCATGTGTCCCAACATGACTTCTCCGCTCCGCATCCCTTTCATGGTGCTGCCCGCATCAGTACATAGCATTATATATATATATATATATATATATATATATATATATATATATATATATATATATATATATATATATATATGTTGAAGTAATTCCTCTTCAATGTATCATCTATATTGTATTATAGACAGACAACACTGTAGATCATGTTGGCTATGCTCTAGGGCATCTGTGTAACATCAGCCATTGTGTTGCAAGTCTCTGTTAGCATCGGTTTGTAGTGAGGACTGCATCTGCCATTTTGTGTGAAGTATTTAAATTTTAAATTATTTGACAATCTACTAAAAGGTTAAAAATGTGCAAATGTATAAGTATTTAAAAATATATTTAAATTAATTAAAAAAAGGGACTTATAAGAGATGTAAATTGAAAATGACTGAAGAATGTTGAAACGTATTTTTAAATAAAAGAAAAAATGTTTGACTGGAAAAAGGTTTTTTTTACTTACTTGAATGAATGACTCAATAATAATTATATATATATATATAATTTATATATATATATATATATATATATATATATATATATATATATATATATAATTTATATATATATATATATATAATTTATATATATATATATATATATATATATATATATATATATATATATATATATATATATATATATATATATATATATATATATATATATATATATATATATATATATATATATATATATATATATATATATATATATATATATATATATATATATATATATATAAGGCAATAAATATTAGAAGAAAAAGTTGTTGGAAGAACAGGTGATCCTTGAATCCTAAAGGAAATTTTGGCTAATCTATATCACTTAGCTAAAACCATAATTACTGAGATCTTAAGAATTTGAAAACATTATGAGCAATTTATATTATTCATGTTTTGTCTTGCTGTTATTCTCTTTCTACCTTGAGGATGCCTGAATAGGCGAAATATTGGACAGACATTTTCAATTTCTCTTTTAGTTTGGAGACTTAAGGGCTTTTCGTTGGAATTTTTCAAGGTCTTAATACTTATATATTAATAATACATAATATATATATTCTGGCCAGTCCGGCCAGAGACGGCACGCAGTCAACACCTCTCCTTACTTTATTTGCTCTTTCATTTTCTCCATCTTTTTTCTTTTCAATTAAGCGGTCAAATTGTTTAGAAGTGTTAAAGTGTTTAACTATCATTGAACTAATTGTTTACAAGTGAGTCCGGAGTAGATACAGAGCTAATCCTAGAGCTACACAGGATTATAGTACGCTAGGACCTAAAAATAATAGAATTATATAAGCGTGAGTCATTATTATATTTTTTCATTTTATCAAACAAATAAATTAAAATGGCCCAATGTTCACTCTGCAAATCAAATGTGACTAGAGATGACAAAAATAATTTATCATGTATTAAATGTCGCATGATTTTTCACGGTCGATGCGTCAATATCGACGATAAGGAATTAGAGGCCGCGAAAAATAAAAAAAATTGGGTCTGCAATAATTGTGACCAATTAAAAAAATCTGGCCTGCAGGAAAAAAAAACCAGCCCCACCAGAAGTCCTGTGAAGGAAGTATCGGAGCCCTCCGCAAGTGATATTCTAGCGGCGGTAAACAAAATTTATACAGAGATCTCATCACTAAAAGCATCATTAGACAAATATGGTGAGCTCAGTTTCGAGCTCAATGACAGGCTTTCTAAAATTAAGAACCACCTCGAAGGACAGGCTAAATTCATCGAGGACCTGACATCAGAAAACAAGACCCTCAAAACTAAGGTGGGTGACTTGAAGGTCCGCCTTAATAAGGCGGAACAAGGCCTTTTATGCAGGTCCTTAGAGATCCGTGGCATTCCAGTCCGATCAGGCGAAATCCCCGCAGCACTGGTGGTTAATGTTGGAGTTAGTCTCGGGCTGAAGGTGGCGGTTGATGACCTTGACTTCGTTGAGCGTCGCAGGCCGCGGAAGGACGACCCACGACCACCGCCAGTTTGCGCCAGGTTTGTCCGGCAGTCTTTGCGTAACGACCTAGTTCATCGCCGGAAGGTAAAAAGGGACTTGTCAACCCGGGACATTGGCTGGGAGGAGAACGATTTCCACCGGATTTACCTGGGGGAAGAAATGTCTCCAGCCAACAGACGTCTGTACTGGTTGGCCCGACAGAAGAGAGCGGCTGGGAAGCTGAAGTACGTCTGGTTTGCCAGTGGTAGAGTGCGGTGTTGGAAGGATGACGGTCATCCTGTCATTTATATCGACCATCCATCCGACTTAGATGTGTACTGCTGACCCTACGGCACCCGTCCGCTGTTTATTGGCTTCTCGTTGGATCTTTCACTGGTTCTCAATTACAAATTTACTTTTTTTGTTTCTTTATCTACTAATATTTTTTTTTTTAGGTTATGCTATATTTTTTTCCTTTTAATACTTCAAATTTTACAACACAATCGGCGAACCTTGGACTTATTGTAATTTTAAATACCCAAACTGTAATTTTTAATTTTTACATCAGTTCATCCATTAAAATACTCTTTATTTCAGCATCTTTCAATCTCATTCTGATAATTCATCGATTACCAAATCCAAATATCTAATCTCCTGATCTCCTGTCAAGTTAATTCCCAATTCCTGCTTTCTCATTTTGACGAATTTCAAGAATATTTCACCCACAATTTTTATCATATTATCGCAGTATCTGAAACTTGGCTTAAACCACATATTCCTTCCTCCTCCATCACCCTACCTGACTATACGTTTCTCCGCCATGACCGAGATAACCGGACTGGTGGAGGAGTAGGTCTTTATGTGCATCAAACCCTAAAAGCCCGAACCCTCGAATCCTCTCTTCCATCCGAAGTCCCTCATATTGAATTCCTTCTCTCCGAAATTTCCTGTAATGGACAACCGCTCCTTTACGTAGTTGTATACCGGCCTCCTTTAGTGCCTTTTGACTCTTCCCTTGAATCTATCCTTTACAACTATATTCCCTTCTATAACCATATAATTATTTCTGGCGATTTCAACACCAATCTCGTTGTTAAAACAAATGACACCCTATATCTGGAAAATCTCTTCCACTCCCTAAATCTCTCCATTGTTCCGTTTTCTCCTACCCATCATACCCACCGATCAGACACATGGTTAGATATGTATGTCATCGATTCTCCTCAGAAGCTATTCTCTTCTTCTCAATTACCCGTCCCATTTCTTTCTTTCCATGACCTAATCCAAATCACATATAATATCCAAACTCCGTACAAACTATCTAAAACCATTACCTTCCGCAACCTTGATGCTATTAGTCGTGAAAACATCTTGCCTTCCCTCGAATCCCTGAATTGGGGTGATATCTATTCCTGTCCCACCATTGATTCAATGGTTGACACACTCATTTCCTATCTTCTTAGTATCCTGGACACCCATGCTCCTCTCAAAACTACAACCCTCCGTCGATTACCAGTTCCTTGGATGGATCAAAATATAAAAGAACTGCAGAGGAAGCGCGACGCAGCTCGCAGACGGTACAGACGGACAAAACGGACCGACGATTTTCAAGCGTTTAGGACTCTTCGCAACTTAAAGCAATCTACAATAAGGCAGGCGAAATCCAAGTACTTCCATGAAGCCCTTTCCTCCGCGCCCGATCCTAAATCCAAATGGCTAATCCTTCGGAAACTCTCACTTTATAAATCCCCTTCCCCAGTAGTCTTTCCGGTCTCACCTGATGAATTGAACACCCATTTTTTGTCTTTCTCTTCTAACTCACGATCCACTTCTCCTACTTTCCCATTAGCACCATCATTCAACCACAACAACTTTTATTTCTCCGACATTTCACCCACTGACCTTCTTTCCTCCCTATTGAAATCCCACTCTCATTCCATCGGTTCTGACGGCATTCCCGTCAAATTGTTAAAAACATGCACCCCCGAAATTCTACCTGCCCTTCTGTACATTTACAATTTTTCCCTACAAAATGCAGTTTTCCCTTCCTCCTGGAAAAAAGTAACAGTCCATCCTATTAACAAATCACCCAATCCATCAAACCCAAATGATTTCCGGCCTATTTCTTTACTCTCTAACCTTTCCAAACCCCTCGAAAGAATAGTTTAATCCCAAATTTGTCCTTTCCTCCGCCTGAGATAATAGCAGCATTTGCCATAGATAGGATAAGTGCCTGGGCAAACTTGAATAAACTGTCGTTGAATGCTGCGAAAACTCAGGCCATCCTAATTGGTTCCAACATCCTTCTTAAATCTATCAAATCACTTCCCTGATTAACCTTAAATGATCATCCTATTGCCTTCAGCTCCTCTGTTAGAAACCTCAGAGTTATTTTCGACCAATCCCTCACATGGAAACCCCATGTTGCCCAAATTTCTCGTCGAGCAATAAGCTCTCTAAAGCTATTCCACCGTTCCAAACATCTTCTAACTCTACCAATCCGTAAGCTCCTCATCACATCTTTTATCTTTCCACACTTTGACTATGGTTGTGTGGCATATGGTGGACTCTCGAACAGGCTCGAGGAGAGGTTGAGGCAGATTATGAACTGTTCGCTTTGATTTGTCTTCGATGCCATGAGAAGGTCTCATGTGTCCCGTCGTTACGTTGAGTTAAAGTGGCTTTTTCCTTCTATCCGCAGGCTCTATTTCCTTGGTTCTTACTTATATCAAACTATCAACTCACAACATCCATCTTACATCTATAGTCTCCTACAATTAAAATCCTTTATCCAATCCCAAGGCACAAGATCTCGCCCTTCCGATCTTTATATCCGTTCCCATAGAACCAAAACTTTTGAGCGTTCCTTTCTCGCCCGTTCTATCTCTCTTTGGAACTCACTCCCACCCGATATCCGTCATGCGTCTTCTTTAACCTCATTTAAATCTAAACTTTTCCAACATCTTCTAAAGTCCCAATCAGGTGCTTTATAACCAATAAATAATTGATAGATATTTTCAACTTTATTGATTGATGAACTACTGTAAATATTCCTCACTCATAATGAAATCATTTTTTTTTTTTTTTATTTCTGTTACCAGATGCTATCATGTATTTACTGTTTTTTTTTTCCTTAAGCCTAGCTCTTTTTATTGTAAATTTGTCTGTTTTTTTTATTTTAATTTTGCATCACTTTAATAAATAACACTAAACATACCTGTTTAGTTATTTACTTTCAGGATATTTTGTAAATAAGTTTTTACTCAGTTGTAGGCCTTTGGCCAGATAAATATTGTCTTAATTATGTTCATCTCTGTTATTCTAAAGGGACCTGGTCCCAGAATAAAATTATTTTTCTATTTCTATTTCTATATATATATATATATATATATATCAGTGAATAAACTACAGTTATTGTAATTTCTGCTCTTTATAGCAATACTTCTTCAGTAACCTAAGGAAAACACATTATATTTTTAATAATGGACTAAATGGAACAGCAATAAAAAAAAAAAAAATTATAACAGAGCACTATTTTAATTATTATAAAACTTATTTCATCAGCATTGTTGCTTTTGTATTGCTCAATACAAAAAAAAAAGAATAATGAAACTGAAATTTACAAGTCAATAAAATATATATGAGAATCTATGGTTATGGAACACCACCCAACATTTAAAATTAATTTTCAGAATATTATATATTAAATATATTATTCACAGACTGAAATTGCAAGCCTTGGATTTTGGACTATCGTATGTAGCTGTTTCTTATCGTTGTCAGTAAGTAAGGTGTCAGATTTCTGTCCAAGGCGTATTAGATGCATTTTGATAGTTCTAATAGCAATGGCAGATGTAATGTTTTTCTGGATTTTATTAATAACTACCAACAGACTGAAGCTCGTTAAAGGTAAGATATGCAGTTATTATGTCTTTTAATTTGCTACTTCTAATCTATGTATTCATTTTATTATATTTTATCTACAGTCAGTGCAACAATTATCAAACATAACTCAGAAAATTTCTTAGTAATTTTCCCTTCTTTTCTTTTATATTTCATTTAATTTTTTTTTTTTTAAGACAAAAGATAGGCCCTCGACCGGGATTAGAACCCTGAACCTTTGTCTTACCGTGACAAAGGTTCCGGGTTCAAATCCCGGTCGAGGGCCTATCTTTTCTCTTTAAAAAATAAAAATATTTATAACTAAAAAAAAATGACCAATAATTATAAAAAACTATTTCATTTAACTTTGGATTAAAAACAAAAGCTGGAATTTTACATTCTTTCTTTCCAGAAACTCTAGCGCTTTGTGTTATAACTGGCCTATCTCTGGTCTGGGCAACTCCACCATTATTTTATGAATTTGGAGCAGAGATAACTTATCCGATTCCTGAAGGCATTATTGGTGGTTGTATGATGGCTATGAACAATGCTGTTTCTTTTTGTGTATACCTCCAGCTGTATATATTTCCTTATATAAGTTAGTATTTTATTTTAAATTAATAATAATGGCCTGTAATTGTTGAAGTAGTGAGTTAAGGTTTAATGTTTACTACAGAACAATAATTTTTTTTTACTCTATGAAAGTTCAGGTCCCTACTTTAAAGAAATAGAATGTTCCCCAGGTTGAATCTTTAGATTCAATCTACAATCTGACTGATTAAACAGAAAATAAATTTCACAGTTAATTTTTATTTTAAGACAAATTTAATCCTTGATTTTAATCTGGGTAAAACATTAGCATTAAATTCCTCTTAATCACGAGGCTGCCATTATTCCATAAAATACCAATAATGAGTACCAGTGAATAACTTGGATATAAACTTAGTAATTAAGCTACATATAATAATGCATAAGAAAGAAAATATAATAAAAAATATATAGAAAAGAAAAAGAAAACTGCCCAAAAGGAATTTTATATGCATAAGTATATAAAGTTCTTTTTTGTCAATTTTCATTTTCTTATCTCTAGATATGATGAGGAACATAAAGGTGGTCATAAAATCTACTGCTATGTTTCTACTCTTAAATATATTTTGAATATATATATTGATATTTGGGATGCCAGAGTCTCATTTAGGATGAGTACTCAAATTATTATTTATATTCCTTAATCTTAATTGGGTTCCTTTCCAAAGGTCTATTCTTGTGTTTACCAATTTACTTATCTGTTATACCTTAAATATATTATTTATAAATAAATAGTGTATCTGGGGTATGTAAGCACCAAAAGAATTATAGTAAGGGTCGTTTATTTATTTAATTTCAACAAGGTTAATGATTCAGATTTTAATAATATATATAAATAGGATTGCCATAAAATACATTACAGGAACTAAACTAAACTTATCTGTGGACAGGGGTAGATTGGGTTACTGGTCGTTCTTCTTCCTTGACATCTCCGCCCGCTTCGTTCGGCCGCTCTTCTCTCTCGGGGTATCCGTCTTCTTCTTTCCGGCCTCGTCTTCCGAGTACCTTCCTGCCGTGCGTCTCTCTCTAGAGTCCTTTCTTCAGCCTCGTATTTTAAGAGTTTTCTTCTCTTCCCCTCTCCTTCCTTCTCCACTGTCTTGGACCATAAAACCATAAGGGGGACCAAGGGTCTGTTCATTGTCCCAAACATATTCCCTTCATGTGTCCCGACATGACACATTTTCCCCCCTCAGCATCCCTTTCATGGTGCCGCCTGCATCAGTACATAGCACTACATAGTAGAAAAAGTTTCATATGTAGACAAGTAGCTTTTGCAAAGAACAGATGAGTTTTTTCACTAAAAAACTTTTTTGTCGTTATTTTATAAAGCGATAGTTATTCTTTTAAAATAACGACACCTTATGTTGAGCAAATCTTATATTTATTCTTGAAATTAAAATTTGAGAAAATCATTTCCATATAAGTTTTATGGTTGCACATAGGAGTATTTCAGGTAAAAAACCGGACAAAATAGGAAATCGCAAAAGTAATGTAATGTTACCCAAACTGCTACCTAAACCTCTGATAACCAGTTAAAATATATATATCTGCCCCACCTGATTCTACAGGTGGCAAACAACTGAAGGAAAACGACTTGAATAAGGAAATAGAAGGTTAGTTTAATATAAAAGCTTTTTATTTATTTTATTATTATTATTTTAAAGCTTGTTTCATTTATTTTTCTCTGTATTTTCATTTTTTATGGTCATTAGTTGAAGACACTTTTTACAACCCAATTTTTTATAAAGTTTGAGATATATTATTGTTTTCTTAATGTGTCGCGCATGGTCATGTCAGAGTTTTTATAAGTGCATTAAATTTAGTCTCAGTAAGTGGAACAAAGAAAAAAATCTATCTCCAACGCACCCCATAATACTTTACTGTGCATCAAAGGAAAAAAGTCAAAATTTTCAAAATGGGTTAAATATCATTTGTTTCTTTTGTTACAGATATCTCGGGAAGAGTGAAAAAAATCACCAGGATGGAATATGCCATTCTTAAAGAATTTAAAGGTAGAAAAATGCAAGAAAAATTGTTGATTTTAGAAGAAAAACTTATGACTTGGCTTCATCTCCACCCGAAGAAAGGAGTGTTCTTAATCGTTCTTTGAAATATTTCAAGTCAAGTTTTAAAGAAAAATGGATGGCCGCGCAAAGCACTGATGAAAAATTTGTAAAAAATAACAAAGAATGGCTGGAAACATTAATTAAACTACGTGCGTGGTTCCGCTAAACAGGGCGCCTAAGGAAAGAGAGGTTTAGAAAAGAGATGGGTATACTTGGCGATATTCCTGGATATGGGAATACATCAGGAAGGTTTTTAATTATCCGGAGTGCTCTTCTCAAATCACTCAACATAGACCTGATAAAAAGGTTTCAATTTATTCTTGAAGTTATATTAAGCGGACACGATATTGACACAGTCAAATTTGACAACTATGCACAGACAACTGCACAACTTTATGTTGAACTGTATGATTGGTACCCCATGTCACCGACAGTTCACAAGATTAAGACGGATGGCCCACAAGTCATATTGGGGGTTGTATCACCTATCGGACAGCTCTCAGAGGAAGCTGCTGAATCACAAAATAAATTTTATCGTAAATATTGTTTAGATTTTGCGAGAAAATTTTGCAGAACAGACTGCTATAGGAGACATATTAAATAAATTACTATTAACATCTGATCCTTTTATCAGCTGTAATGAGATGCAGTTAAAGAAGAAAAGAAAGCCCTTTTCGGAGGAAGCTATGAATATTTTAGTGCCAACAACACCTAATTATAAGTGTCCAAGAAACTAGCGATTCCGATTGATTCGACACCAAATAACTAGTGTCGTATCAACATTAATTAATTTTGTAGATATGCAGACCTTTATATGTGATAATAATATATTTTATTTTTTATAATATATACTTAATTTTGATAATTTATGGTCTTTTATTACAAAAAAAGGAATATAATACAATAAATAATTTTGTCCGAGTTTTTACTTGGAATATTCCTATGTGAGTTGGTTGGATTGATTTCTAATTGCATGTGAATTATTTGGAAAGGATTTACTTCAACAAATTGCACATTTGTTCCTTTTATTGGGAACAATCTTCCAAGTATATTAAAAAATATTTCTCCTTCCAAAATAAAACTAATTTTTAGTACTTTAAGTAACATTTCTTTTTTTAATGTCTTTAACTCTTCAGATATTTGTCCAGTATTAATATTGCTATATTTATTTATTGAATTTTGTTTTAGATGTCTCATGGATGAATTATGGACTTGCATTTTTTGCATTAACATCTTTCATATTGCTACTTTTTGTCAAAGATGAATTTAACAGGCTTGAAGTTGACCGAGGTTAAAGGGAATAGATTTTTAATTATTGTGAAATAACTTTAAATAATGTTATTTAAAATGATCGGTACATTTCTTAAATATATATTTAGTAATTTCATTTTTTTAAATTTTTTTATTAAAACCCAAAAATAAAAATAATTTTGTATTAAAACTTACAATTAGATAATCTATTTATTTAAAATGTGCTAGGTCACATAACGAGTTAATTATAATATTATTTTATAAATACATGCTGTATTTTGCATATAATTTTGCTAACGACCTATTGCGCCTAAGCCGTCGATACGCTTTTTGAAAGACTGACTGGACATGCATTTTGTTTTAATTTTATATCCCTTTAATGGGAGCATCACTATTTTTTGCAAACACTCTAGGAAATGTTTGTTCTAAATTTCTAATAGCTTTTGACAAAGACTTTTCCTTTGATCTATTTTCACCCTCTCCCAAAGATTCAGAATGACTCATAGACTCAAGCCTTGATTCAACATTCAAAATGTCCTATTTCCAGCCAGGATTCATCACATCCAACCAAGACCTTCCAATAATTGTAGGACAAGACAAATTATCCACAACAACAAGCGGCAAATAAAACAACTCATTATGATACCATACCTCGGCCTGAAAATACCCCTAAACCTTCAGACTTTTTCCATCGGCAGCTGTAAGTTTCCCTAAGAAAGGCCTCAAACAAGTAATAGAGAAATAATTTGTATACATATTCCATGAGATAAGAGTAGCCCCAGATCCAGTATATACAAGAAAATTCAAATCAGTCATGTTCACAGTTAATAATACATATTTACCTTCCTGACTTAAGTGACCCACAGACCAATTATCTATATTTTTGGTGTGAAATATGGACACCACAGAACCAAAATTTCTTCCTTCTTGATGACTTCCTTGATTGGTGCCAACTGACTTTCCGAGCAGCATCGCTCGCCTCGTATGCCTTTGCCAAACGTTCAGCCCGTTTCCCCAGCGTCATCAGTTCATTGGTAAAGTATCTTCTGTATCTAATACTTTGACTTGATACTTTTACTAGTCATGGTTAGATACCGGATTTTCCTGTATCTGAATACAAATGTACAAAGTAAAATAGAAGAACCCAACTTGGCGTACAATTAACAATACAGAAAATCATTCCGGAAGTGGAATGAGCTGTTGTTTACTGGCCTTGTTAGATATAAAAAGAGACATAAATAAAAAAAAAAAAAGAAAGGAAAGGGAAGGCAAAAGCCTTGAACAAAGATAAAAACCATATGAAAAGAAAGGAAAGGGAAGGCAACAGCCTTGAACAATTAAAGAGGCAACAGTTTTGAACAAATAGGAAGGCAACAGTCTTGAACAAATAGGAAGGCAACAGCCTCGGACAAAGAGAAAGGCAACAGCTTCGGACAAAGAGGAAGGCAACAGCCTTGGACAAAGAGGAAGGCAACAGCCTTGAACACTTAGGAAGGAAACAGCCTTGGACAAAGAGGAAGGAAACAGCCTTGAAATAAAGATAAGACGCGCGACTGCAATAGCTGGGAAGCTGGAGGCAGAAGGGCCCTGGTCAAAAGCCGAGACGCATCGACTGCTGGAGGCAGAAGGGCCCTGGACAAAAGCCAAGACGCATTGACTGCTGGAGGCAGAAGGGCCTTGGACAGAAGCCAAGACGCATCGACTGCTGGAGGCAGAAGGGCATTGGACAGAAGCCAAGACGCATCGACTGCTGGTTGGGGTCTTTAAGTCTGCCGCCCACCCTGAGAACTCCTAGAGTATCGACGAAGGTTATGAGGGTGCAATGTGGCTTGACCAGTAGATCAGCTCGGATTATAGGCAGTAATTGAGAAAAGTGTTCCGCCCGGGTGAGTAAACCAATAGTGAGCAAGGCGTCATGTTGTTCTTGCACAACTAAAGGGCCTGTTGAAAGTGGTTTGGACAGTTTACGCGATCGACACTTCTAATAATATCGAATAAACTATCTGAATTACTAATTTCAATGGAATTCTGTAAAACAGGATTAATTCATTCAAAACTGCTGAATGACATTATAAAGAATATAGCAACAAATGTAATACTCATAACTCAAGACAATAACATCCTTTGGGATAGTTCGAAAATTTACTGTTCATTCTATAATGAAACATTCCATGTATTCGTTAAATTACCTATTCATGAAAAAACATATACAGGATATCTTATTGTACCAGAACTATTTCAAATTAAAAATAATTATGAAGACACAAATGTTTATAAGGAATTAGTTATTACTAATAAGTTAATTATTAAGAAAAATGAATTTTTATATCAAGGAAATTGTATCTTTTACTCCATTTATTATTTTAATAATCTTAAACTTATAATTGGACCCATGTATAGAAAATATTATCTACAACGCTACACATAACAATTGTAATTATATTACTACTAATACTAACATTAGATTTAATGAATATTTAAGGGTTTGTATTTTTGCTAACTACCACAAAATCAAAGATTGTCATAATGAAACCATATTTTTACCAAATGTAGCACTTGTTAACACTGCTTATGATTGTATTTCACTATTAAACAAAACATATTAGCATAATTTTAACCACGTATTGAAACCTATTTATAATGATTTTAAAATAGAATCTGTATCAAAACTTAATATAACAGTCCCTGAATTTGTAGAAATAACGGCTATATGTGATCAATATCAGGTAGAATTCATAGGATTATTATATATAATAATTGTTATTTTAATAGGAATAAGTTATTATTGTTATAAAGAGAAAAATAATGTGCTACCTAATCCTATCACAGAATGTACCTACTCTACTCCCAATGATTAAGTAAGAAAACTTGTTATAAGCAAATTAAATTTTCACGTTATATCCGCTCTTGATATTTATTGTATGATCGTGAAAATTTTTGGATTAAAACATTTAATTAAACTGTTATAAGTAAATTAAATTTTCACGTTATATCCACCGTGTGTGTGATCTGTTGATATTTATTGTATGATCGTGAAAATTTTTGGATTAAAACATTTAATTAAACTTATGTAATTAAAATTGAAAAGTAAAAAGAGACCTTACATAAATGCTAAGACTATGAGTAAAAAATTCCAACGAAAATCCCTTAAGTCTCCAAACTAAAACAGAAATTGAATTATCTGCCCCCAGGGATTTTTTCTGTTTTAGTTTGGAGACTTAAGGGCTTTTCGTTGGAATTTT
Organism: Arma custos; assembly: GCA_037127475.1. Taxonomy (NCBI): domain Eukaryota; kingdom Metazoa; phylum Arthropoda; class Insecta; order Hemiptera; family Pentatomidae; genus Arma; species Arma custos. The sequence continues at coordinate 118,355,869 of CM073764.1, read as the reverse complement.
TTCCACGGTTTTAAAAATTATGTAATTAAAGATTTGAGTTTGTATTTTTGTTCCAATTTTCCTTTAAATTTACCGATTCGATCAATCATTCGAAGACAATCATGTTTTTATCTTATAAAACTAATCGCATAAACGTACATAAAAATTCGACTCCATCATTCTACAAAAATGTATTCACAGAAACGGCAGAAGCAGAGTATAAGGTAGCACAATTTAAAAACAAATTTAACTTATAGACCTTATGTAAGTAAAAGTTGTAAAAGTAAAACATGGGGAAAAAATAATAAGTTCGTTAAATTCCACCGTATGGAATAAAGGAAATAAGATTGTAAACTAAAAAGAAGATCTACCATTCCTTCGTGGAAAGCAGGTCGGATGTCAAAAGAACATCCTTTACCGGATCAGAACTAAAAGGTTAAAGTGGTATGGCCACTTAATGCGGATGGACGAAAACCGCTGGCCATAGAAAATTCATAACTATATACCAACTGAAAGAAGAAAGCGTGGAAGACCAACGAGAAAATGGATGGAGGAAGTGGAGGAATGCATGGCAGCCAGAGAGCTCCGTGAGGGGGATTGGATGGACAGAGAGCAGTGGCTTTATGGTATTGGGGATATGACTCCTTAAGTTGTAAAAAAAACAAAACAGGAAAACAAATGTAAGCTATATAATAAGTTATAAAATAACCATGATTTTTTTGTTCATCGACATAAAATTTGGGGATTATGGACACTTGTGATCACAGATGATAGTGTCTTACTCTTATAAAGTCCCCATCAAAAAATTCTTAGTTATGTTAATAGCCAAGTTATATTATCTGAGGAGTAGATTAAAAGATTAGAGTAGTAATGCTTAAATATTTATACATAAACAACAATTTGTTTTACTTACGTGGATTAACTTCGTGATGGAGTTGTAACTTCTTCTGCAATGCTTAAACTCTATAAGACTCTTCAACCATTGGTGCTAAGGATTCTTTGACATTATCCAAAATTCGCTTATAATAATTTTCTTGTTTTACATTGACAATTCCATCAGAAACTCAGTTGATAAATGAGAAAAAAATTCGTTCTTTCTTTTATCTAAATACACTCAAGTATCATAACAATAAAATAATCTTTATTTTATTGTTATTCGCTAATCTAATTTTGAAAGAGTAATATTAGGAATATTAATACTAGAGGAGGCGGCCCATGGGTGGCAGATCTGAGGATAGTCGGTAAATGTGAGCTGCAACTTTGTTGAAATGAAAGTTTGATGCTTTAAAAATCAAAACTAAATTTAAATTTGAGTTTTAGCCAAATTGTGGGGCACAAATGTGATTCAAATATGTAGAAACAAACTTTCTACTCCTTCAAAGTTGGCCTTATTTTCCACCAAACTGGTATCTTTATTATAAAATAAACATGTATATGCATTATTAAATATATTCAATTTATATATTTACTAGAAACCTTTTTGTCATTATTTTTATATCATATTATAACATGTATATAATCTAGATTTAATTGGCTAGTTAAGAAGAAATAATAAAAATATAACCATTTCCTGACATTTACGTTTATTCATATCTTTTTTTATTCTAAAGATATTACAAAACAAGGTTGTGTGATGAACAGTAAAGGAAAAAGTCGACTTTTCCTTTGTAAATATTCAACAATGTTTAGGAAGGGCACATTTTACCACGTTACCAACAAGGTACATTTTCAACAAAGCTTTGCAAGATTTCGATGATTCGAACCATTTACCAGGACTGGTATCCGGCCAAAAAAGAAGAATACCCAAGAAAAATCGAAAAAAAATTTTTTTTGAGTTTGCTCTAATCTACCTGAATTGCCCTGATAGAAAACCCTAAGTACGGAACCATCTGTAGATAGTAAGGTAACTACCTGTTTCAAAACTAATAAAAAGAAATCTATGACAAAATACTGTAATAAATATTTCTTTTATTATGAAGAGATAAGATTCCTAAATTAAATTTATTTTTATTGGCGTTCACTTATCTCAAAACCTTTAAATGTTTTTTAATCTTAAAGCTTGGTAAAATCTTTAGAATAAAGATAAAAGAATATATCGATGGCTTAATTCGCATATGTATACTGTATCTCTCTTATTTAGTTCATGTAGCCCGTCGGATGTTACCCATAATAAATTTTATTTTACTTCTTCCATTTATAAATAACCAATTCTTATTCTTCAAAGCTACTTGATTGTTGCTATAAAAAAATATACAATGGCTGACGCTCTGCTTTCGATAAAGGCAACAAAGCATTTATTTTTATTATTAATTTGGTTCCGTGTTACAATAATTTAAAATAAATATTTTTCAAAAAATAACCTGTACTACCACGATCCATGAAAGAGTCATGGATTGAGTACATGGTAGATACTATACTTTTTTAAAGCCAACATTTGTGTTAGAAGGTGATTTGACCAAGATCACATTCAACCGCCATATTTTCGTCATTTTATGGATATGCAGTTTACAGAGGCTGGGTGAGCCGTAGGACGTTCTACAGATCCCACAGAATCCATCTATGGATGTTTATAGGTTATATAATTTATCTGTCAAAGCCGGATTTGAGCCTGGGACCTTCAACACATCAAGTTAGTGCTACTCTAATGAGCTACCCCACTTCGGTATTTATATATATCGTTTTATTTATATCGTTATTAGTCAATCATTCAAGTGAGTAAAATAAAACCTTTTTCCAGTCATATATTTTTTCTTTATTAAAAATTATATATATATATATATATATATATATATATATATATATATATATATATATATATATATATATAACTTCAGTGTTGTGACACAAATAATATTAAAAAAAAGAGATTAACAAGGAAGGAAATGAAACTCACTGTTAGACTTTTAGAACAATACTGCTTTATTCTCTCTCATAATCCTGCTTTTATATCTTTTGCAGTGTTTACATTTACATTAATGGTATTAGCAATAATACTGTCCTAGTTCCACTTGTAACTTATATATATATATATATATATATATATATATATATATATATATATATATATATATATATATATATATATATATATATATAGTTAAGTTATATATATATATATATATATATATATATATATAAGTTATCGTACCCCGAATTGCGTGGTACCCCTTTTTCCTTGGAACGAGCTCATTACGAGTTTGTGAGGATGCCGTTTGGGCAGAAGGGGGCCCCGTTGACTTTTCAGCGCCTTATGGATGAATTCCAGAGAGGGTTAGGGGAAGATTTCGCTCAGGTCTATATGGATGACCTGATAGTATTTAGCCGATCCGAACTCGAGCATGTGAAACATTTAAAAACAGAGTCAGAGAGTTCGGTCTGAAGCTTTCGCGCGAAAAATCCAAGTTCGGTCTAAAAGAGATTAAATTCCTTGGGCATGTGGTCTCACGAATGGGAGTGCGACCTGATCAGGAACGCGTAAGAGCGATTCAGGAGGCATCATTGCCAAGTAATGTTCGTGGAGTTCGGCGATTTTTAGGAATGGTCAATTATACCGCAGGTTCATTCTGGGTGTTGCAGAATTGACGCAGCCACAGACCGAAGTACTGAAGAAGGGGAGGCGGTTCGCCCCAGCTCAGCTAGAAAGTATTAAGAAATGTCGAGAGGCCCTAACCTCACAGCCTATATTAGCCTTTCCCGATTTTCGTTTAACATTCCGAGTTACCACAGATGCGAGTGAGTTCGCGATCGGGGCCGTCCTCTCTCAAAATTTTTCGGAAGGGGAAAAACCTATTGCGTACGCCAGCCGGAAATTAAATGCCACAGAAAGTCGATACAGCGCTATAGAACGTGAGCTCCTGGCGGTAGTATGGGCAGTTGAATATTTTCGACCCTACGTTTATGGGAGGTCGTTCGAGCTATTCACGGACCACAAGCCGTTAATTTATTTAAACACACTTAAGGAGTCATCAGCGACTTGATCAGGCACGCGTACCGCGGTGGAAGGAGCGCCTAGCGGCCTACACATTTCAGGTCGTCCACAAGAAGGGAGCGGATAATGTGGTGGCGGACTGCCTCTCGCGTGATCTCGTAATAAACGCGATTGATGAGGAAAGCTCTCCCGCCGAATTATCGTCGGTTCACCAGTTTTCTGAGGACAGTTCAGATGTGTCGGATCGACCTCGTGACTTACCTGAGGTTGACGAAATTATTAACGATAAACGTATACAGATCATTATCCGGTCGAAGCAAGGATCGGGAGTCGAGACTAAAACATATACTTCAGAAGGGTTGTCAGTGGTGGTCGTGCGCACTCCGGCTACGGTGGATGTGATGCCATGGAACGTGTATTTTCAAAATTCGCCTGTCCTGGCCGTAGATGCCACATTTTTGTCGGAAATAAGCTCCTCATCGACAAATTACGGAGATTATGACGACAAGAGCGGATAGGGATGGGATACCCGATAGTTAGGTGCTTACGAGAGGTTGAAACGGTATCTGATCAGTCGAGACAACGCCAAATCGTTTTGGACTACCACGAAGGAAAGTCAAATCATCGCGGGGTCGAGGAAACATTAGGGGCTCTAAAACGGTTGTATTTCTGGAAGTCCATGGGGAATACGGTACGGGAGTGTATTGAACGATGTGCGGTGTGTCAACGGGCCAAGTATGATAGACAACCCCCAATGGCAGAACAGATAGTCTCTCCCACGGCATCGGAACCCCTGCGATTAATTCAGATAGATATTTACTCCAACGAGGGCCAATCCTGGCTCACTGCCATCGATTCTTTTAGTAAACTCGCAATGGCGTACCCCATCGAGGAGAAGACTCCTGTGGCAGTGTGGGAGGGCGTTCTCCATTGGTGCGCAACTTACGGGGTGTCAGAGGAAGTTGTTTCGGATTGTGGCCGTGAATTTGATAATGCATTGATTAGGGAAGAAAGTAGGATTTTGGGGATCGCCTGGCGATTAAATACTCCTCATCATTTAACAGGCAGGGGCGCGGTTGAACGCCTCCATAACACCCTCGGGGAGCATATCCGACTTCTTAAGTTGGCGCGAAATTTTGACCCGTATGAAGCGATGCCGCAGGCGGTAATTGCTTATAACCATACTATCCATTCGGTGACTGGACTATCTCCAGTCGAGATTGTGTTTGGCCAGAATCGCCGAGATCGCGGGGATCTTATAACGGTCAATAATGATATACTGCGGCAAAATCTTTTGCAGGCACGCGCGGCCCATAGAGCTTCGTGGCGTACTGTACGGGAGAAGCTACGAGTATAATATTAGTAACCTGCAACTTGTTTTATTCGCCCTGAAGATGGCCTACATTGTAGGCCGAAACGTCGGCACATAATAAATAAGTTATACTTATTTTGATGTTTTCATTGACTGCACCCCCAACTATTTCTTCCTTAAATATAATATAAACATATAGAAAATAGGTGAAGAAATACAGTAGATGAAAAATATGAGGCTAAATAAGAATGAACTCTATACTATTAACATATGATGGATGCCAAAAGTAGGTGTTTGAGCTAACCTGCAACTTGTTTTATTCGCCCTGAAGATGGCCTACATTGTAGGCCGAAACGTCGGCACATAATAAATAAGTTATACTTATTTTGATGTTTTCATTGACTGCACCCCCAACTATTTCTTCCTTAAATAATATTAGTAAGATTGGCAGGATATCAAAACAAATAGTTTCACTCATGTTCTTTCTGTTATTTAAACAATTATGATCATGTGATTTGCCTTTATTTATGTACTATAATGAATTCCACACAGTACCTAAAAAACTGTCGGGAGGGGGAGGGGCACGTGCCCCCGTGCGCCACCCCCCTAAATCCATGCTTGCTGTAGCCTTTTTGTTATTCTGATGTATAACCTATATTACTGTAAAGTTTCATCCAAATCCATTCAGTAGTTTTTACATGAAAGTGAGACAAACATACAAACTTTCACATTTATAATATTAGTAAGATATATAAATAGGCTAGCCTATCCCAGGGTAGAGCTTTCAGTTGCCGCGCCGAATTGGGTTCAAATCCGTCTGTGGCAGATTTTGTTTGATCTGATAACAGTCGGAGATGGAACCCGTGGGTTCTGGGGCTCACCTAGTCACTATAAAGTGTGTACCCTTAATAGAGGAAAAACCTAGTATATATGCACGGCCGTTTTCGTTGTGAGAAAAAGTACAGTCTTGTTCATATATATCCCAATGGGCCATACTGCTGAATATATTCCTGACATTTTCTTTCAAAATTTGTTAAGCGAATAACGATGAAATAAAGATTATTCTGTTGCTATGATACTTGAGTATATTTAGATAGAAGAAATACCGAATTTTTTTCTCATTTGTTAACTGGTTTTCTGATGAAATAGTCAATTTAAAATAAGAAAATTAATATAAGTGAATTTTGGGAAATATCAAAGAATCCTTAGCGCATTGCAGAAAGAAGTTACAACTCCATCACGAAGCTAATTCACGTAAGTAAAAAAATTATTTTTTTTTTGTATAAATATTTAAGCTAACTGGCTAATTATTTGTGAAAAGTAAGGTTTTATCGCCTCTAAAATAATGTTCATGATTTTGTATAAAACGTTTTCATTGCTATTACTTTAGGTGTTAGTTTCTTGATTATTTTTTTGAACAGGCGTTAGGACGGAAGAACATTTGAAATTTGGTGTAGTTCTCTTGGCTGGATTTGTTTTTTTCCATTGAATAAGTGTGATATTCAATTTTTTCATCATAGTACTTAGTTATTCTCCATAAACCTTCGATAGATGAAAGGATAATTTGAGTGCCTTTTCCGGCTAATTTTCTATTTAAAGGGTTTAAAGATAGAGCATTTAGGCCATATAACAATGCTTGATAATTATTTGCATTATGTAAATAAATTGGCGGTATTATCACTGTCGTATACCTTTGCAAATTTTTATTTTTACTTTTCTGTTCCCTAATTTATATTCGGGGTCGGATCTTGAGTACATTTCTTCGAAAATCTTGCATATTTTTGGACTGATGGTCATCTTCTTTTTTTTTTTTTTTTTTTTTTTTTTTATTTGATTTTATTTAACGTCGCTTCAACTTCTGAGACCATTAGCGACGACCGCTCTTATTATATTTTATTAATTAACTTTGTTTGCTTCAGGTACATCAGAGTCCTCTGCAGCTCTTTATCATTTTTGAAAGGTTGGCACGTTTCAATTTTTAAATTTTTTCTTATTATTACATATTTCTTGCATTCAAACAGATGCTCGACTGTAATTTGAACATTATTGCAGCTTTGGCAGGTTGGTTGGTACTGCCCTAAAAGTAGGTTGAGCTAGTAGCTGGAGATGTGTCAGCTTAGTATGACCAATTCTTAACCTGCTTATAATACTGCACTCTTTTGGCGTTACCAGGTCTGCAAGTTTAAAATGTCGTTTATTTCTTAAAATATAATTTAATTTAAAAAAAAAAGTATAATATATTTTATTCAAAGTACTGGCCCTCGCTTTCTACACATTTTGTCCATCTCTCGGGCAATTTATGGATACCATTCCAAAAGAATGCTTCATCTTTATTTGAAATCCATTCATCGAGCCATTTTCTTACATCCTCCAAATTGTTAAAGTGTTGCTCAGCCAATGAGTGTCCCATCGATGAGAATAGGTGATAATCAGAAGGCGCCAGGTCAGGTGAATACGGCGGGTGGGGTAGGAGTTCCCAACCAAGCGAAGAAATCGTTTCCTTAGTCAATCTGGCTGAATGTGCAGGAGCGTTATCATGCTGAAGAATGACTTTGGCGTGCCTGTGAGCCCATTCTGGGCGTTTTTCGATCAATGCGTGACTCAAATTGATCATTTGTTGTCGGTAGCGGTCGGTATTGACTGTTTCGCCGGGTTTGAGAAGCTCGTAGTAGACTACTCCCTTCTGATCCCACCACACACACAGCATTGTCTTCTTCCCAAAACGATCCGGTCTTGCACTCGATGTGGATGGTTGTCCTGGCGTTACCCATGATTTTATTTGTTTGGGATTCTGAAAATAAATCCATTTTTCATCGCCAGTTACAACTCGATGCAAAAAACCCTTTCTTTCGTCGCGTAAAAGCAGCATTTCGCACACAATTTTTCGTTTTTCCATCTGTCGTTCGTCCAATTCATGTGGAACCCATTTTCCAACCTTTTGAATTTTTCCCATAGCTCTCAGGCGATCGGAAATGGCTTGTCTAGTGACATTCAACTGTTCTGCCATCATTTGTTGGGTTTGGGTATTGTCTTCGTCTAATAAAGATTGCAATTCGACGTCCTCAAACTTTTTTGGTCGATTTTCTCGTTTTTTATCAGTAACATCAAAATCACCACGTTTGAAACTTTGAAACCAACGTTCACATGTCTTGACGGTTGGAGCAAGATCGCCATAAGTCTCAACAAGAATTCGATGACATTCAGATGCCTTTTTCTTTTGATTGAATAAGAAAATCATGACATGCCGCAAATGCTCTTTATTTGGCTTAAAATTAGACATTTTTAAAACCAAAGAAAGGTATGATACGTCCACGTAAACGACTTAAAAACAACTGACTTTTGTAAACAAATGACTAACAAACAAAATAGCGTTTAGAGATAAGCAAATCCTTCAATAGGCTAAGAGCGCATTCTATTGGAATTAAAACGACATTTTAAACTTGCAGACCTGGTAGGTCGTTTGGAGGGATCCAGGCGGTGTTTTTTCCTTTTATCTGACGGAGATGGTTTTGAGGGAGGCTCTCCCACTTTTCATCCCAATTTTCTTTAATTTTATTTTTTATCACTGCCAGCCACTCGGATAAAAAAACGGATCTTACTAAGGGAACGTCACTTTTTGCAGCTGCTTTAGCCCCCGCATCAGCTCGTTCGTTGCCGCTTATTCCTACATGCGAAGGGACCCACAACAGTGAAACTGTTTTATTGTTTTCCTTTAAGGCCATATTCATGCTCTGAACCTTCTGTAAAGTTATGTTTCCTGTCCAAAGCTGTTCCAATGCGTTTATCACTGATAGTGAGTCAGTTACTATGACCGATTTCTCAAAGCCGTTTTTTATTATATGTTCGTATGCTTTTAGTATTGCCCATGCTTCACACGAAAATATTGAGTTTAGCTCGTTCATTTGCCATTGGTATGTGCTTGCTTCCGTCACTATACAACAGCCTGCACTGTTCTCATATTTAGATCCGTCAGTGAAAATGAATTTGTGATTGGGGAATTGGTTGAATATGATTTCACTGTACCTATATTTTATCAATTCTGGTGTAGAGTTCTTCGAAATTGGTAGTAGGTCTTTGTTATTTCTAATAGGTGGCATTGTCCATGGTGGTGAATGACCGATCGTTAAGGGTTCAATGTCCGCTTGTACGGAAATTTTAAAGTCATAGAGATAGGCTGCGATTCGGTTGCAAAGCTCTTCTCTATTTGAAACGCCATTTCTATTATTTCGGTTTTCACTGTTAAGTGAAACAAAATGATTTATGCCCTTACGCAGAGTATCGCTGTAACAGTGATCTGGCATTTGTAAAATTTTGGCTGCGTACCGAAGTGCCAGAAGTTTCCTTCTATGATTTAGGGGCAATTCTCCAGCCTCACTAAGTATTGAAGACGCAGGGCTTGTTCTTAAAGCTCCGACAGCAATTCTTAAGGCAGTATTCTGTATCGAATCGAGCTTTTTTAACAGGCTACTGCAAGCTGATGAGTATACAATGCAACCATAATCAAGCTTAGACCTTATAAGAGTTCTATATGTTGTCAGCATTATTTTTCTGTCTGCTCCCCAGCTCTGGTGGGAAAGTATTTTTAAGATGTTTAACCTTTTGATACAGTCCTGTTTTAATTTTTCAATCTGGCCTTTCCATTTTAATTTCTGATCCAATGACAGCCCAACAATTTTGATTTCTTCATAAAATTTAATCTCGCTACTGTTTATCAAAAAATTACTTAGTCTTTCGGATTTATGTTTTCTTGAAAAAATGATAGCCTGTGATTTTTCAGCAGAAAATCCAAAGCCAGTCTCTCTTCCCCATTCTTCTAGTTGTAAAATCGTCGATTGCATGATCTGTCGCGTGAGATTTAGATCTCTTCCTTTGCAACTGAGTAATAAATCATCGGCGTAAAGGAACCCTTTAACTGGGAGAGTTATACGATCTGCGATATCATTTATAGCAATAAGAAATAGGGATACACTAAGAACTGAGCCTTGAGGTACACCATTCTCTAGTTCCACTTCGTCTGAGTAAACTTCATTTACTTTCACCTGCATTACTCTATTGTTGAGAAAATTCTTAATGAAATTAATCATATTTCCTCTGACGCCGATCTGCAAGAGACTGTTGATAATGCGTGGTCGGTAGACCATGTCGTAAGCCTTTTTTATGTCAAGACTGACTGCAATTAAACTCATTTTTTCGGAAAATGCCGAAAGTATCTCGCTTGTGATATTAACAAGGTGATCGGTTGTCGAATGGTTACGCCTAAAACCTGCTTGGTATCTATAGAAATATTTTTTGGTCTCGAGGTACCAAATAAGTCTTTTATTGATGATCGATTCCATCAACTTGCACAGAGTACACGTCAAGGATATTGGTCTATAGCTATGGGCATCTTGTCTATTTTTATTTGGTTTTAATATTGGGATTACAGTAGACTTTTTCCACCACGTTGGGAAGACATTTTGTGTCCAAATTGTATTGTATATACAGAGAAGGTATTTCTTACCTGATGGGGGCAATTTCTTAAGGAATATGGTCGGTATGTCATCAGGTTCTGGAGAAGAACCTTTCATATTCTTTAGACATTCTTCTAATTCTCTTTCTTGCAATAGAGAGTTTAAGAAGTGATCATTGTCTGCTTGGACATTTGGGTGATCAATGACGACTGGTTTTGGAGGAATCATGTAATTAGATGTTGATGATTGGAGAGAGAAATGGTTACCCAATATGTTAGTAATACGGTTACTACCTGTAATGGTTTCACTTCCGTTGATTTTCAATGATGTTATCTTATTATTTTTATATATCCCTCTGATTTTTCGTATTTTTTCCGAAGTTTCTTTGATTGGTGCTGATTCGTTAAGACTATTGAGGTATCGTTCCCAACTGATTTTTTTAGATTCCTTGATAGTTCTGCGACAGCAAGCTCTTTTCTTTTTGTAATCAATCAGGTTTTCCATTGTTTTGTGTCTTCGATATCTGTTAAATGATTTTTTGGCAGATTTTACTGCTTCCCTGCACTCATTATTCCACCAGGGGACTGTGACTTTTTTAAGGCACTCTCTGTTTTTCCCACGGTTGTTGTTGCTACCATTTTTATTATATCGATAAATTCTTCGACTATTTTATCTATGTTTTCCGTCTTGGATATTGGAAGTTTGTTGGCTAACATCAAATCAATGGATTGGGTATATTTTGACCAGTCAGTAGATTTTAAATTCCATCTGGTGGTTTTAAGCGGTTCTTCAGTCTTATTTACAAATTGAAGTTTCAGAGGAAAATGGTCGCTATCAAATAATTCGTCAAAAGTATCCCACTTCATGTGCGTTGCTATATCAGAGCTACAGAAGGATAAATCTATATTACTAAAGGTGCCATTGGATGAACAGAAATGTGTAGGTTTATGAGAGTTTAATAGAATAATGTTTGGATCTTCTAAGAGCTTTTCTAATATTTTTCCTCTTTTATCAAGTTTGTGGGAGCCCCAAGTTGGGCTATGGCTGTTCCAGTCTCCTAAGACTAAGAACGGCTTTGGAAGTTGGGCGAACAAATTGTGAATGTCTTCAAAGGAAACCTTATTTTGGGGAGACAAATAAACGCTACAAATACAAAGTTCTTTCGGCATGTGTAATGTGATCATTCCTGCTACTACTTCTAAGTTAGAATTAATTGGAATTTGTCGAGAAAACAATTCATTTTTCACAAATATTGCTACACCACCGGAAGAATATTCGGTTTGCCTGTTCTTCGAGAATGAATGATAGCCTGAAAGCTGGCCGATGTGTTTTGAGTTAAAATTTGTTTCTTGTAAACAAAGCACTAAGGGTTGAGTTTTCTTCACTAATAATTCTAATTGCGGTTTTCTTGTAAAAAAACTATTAATATTCCACTGAATTATCATGGGTTAGTAAATATTATTATCTATTGTTGGTTCAGATAGCTTAGAGCTGTAATTGATGGGTTATTCTCGCTAATCTGTTTTTAGCTGAGGGATTATCAACTAGCTTATGGATTTTTTTAATTAACTCAAGACAAGTTTCTGTGTTTTTGTAGTAAGAACCTGCGAGTTGTTTAATGTTCTTGTGCCCGTACGAATCATTAATAAGACTGGTAAACCGATCGATATCGATTTTCGTGTCGATTTTGTGTTCACTAATTGTTTTCTGGATAGCATGTATTGCAGCAGTTTTTGAGTTGGCCGAAGCTTTACTTACTTCATCGGTTTTATGAGATTTTAGAATTATATTAGTCGTGTTTGATGAAGTTGAAGGCAAGTCAGACAAGGAAGAGCTACTGATGTTATCTTTTGAAGCTTTGGATGTTTTTTTGTTCATACTGCTTGTTTCTTCTGATTTATTATTTTGGATTGGGGAACTAGGTGACTGATATTGGCGGTTTGTTATTTGAATTGGTTCCAGTGATTGATTCCTAATTGTAGTTTCTAACATTGGGCCGGATGAAGTGGGATTTTGAGAGATATTGTTATCTATTGATTTTGTTACTGAAACACTTTCTACGTTCTCTTGTTTTTGTTCTATCTTGTGCTTTAGATTTCGGTTGTTGTTTTCGTTGAGATTTTCTATATTTTTTTGAGGACAGTTTGCGCTAATATGACCATCTTCGTTGCAGGAGAAACATTTGACTTCATCATCATCAATAAATAGCCTGTATGAATCGCCTTCGAATTCTACTAGGACGCTTGTAGGTAGGACCGGTAATGTATCAGGTTTGGTGAACGCATGCCTTCTGGAGCTTAAGATATGCTCATATCCAGGGATTTTTATGCCAACACGAAGGTAGTTCACTGTTGAAAATAATTTTATACCCAGTTCTTTCAGTTTTTCTTCAATTAAATCGTTGGGTAGATATGGTGGGACATTTGAGATTATAATTCTTTTGGACTGCATGATCAGGGGCCGTGCTGGAATGAAATTGCCCTCAATAGTGATACCCTTGTGCTTTTCAAGAAATTCTATTACGTGTTCTTTGTGGGAAAGAAATAATACTACCCGATTATTTGAAATTTTAGAAGAGAAGGTTATCTTACCTGGGCCAATGAGCTCGCCAACAGCAACTACATACCTTATCATAGGAATATTTTCAATAGCCGAGAATACAATACCTTGGTCTTTTTGAGGTGTACGGGTTGATTTTGTTATTGAGGCAAATGATTTCCCTGGTACAGACTCTTTTGATCTAAAACACTCTCCGTTCTGCATGGTTAGGATATCTTCAGTTGATATATAAACACTCCACTAATTGATGATAAGATATCTTATGATGATGTCTTCAGGATCAGAAACAAGCTACCAGTATTATATAATATATTATCTATATTCTTTATTAATTTTTGAATAATAGAAAAAAAAATATAGTATACCGCGATCACACCATATCGGTCATCTTCTTCAACATATTAATAATGCTTTTTCATAATCTAGACAAATTATAATCATTCGCTTGTTTAATAAGTTTCTGATCACAAAAATATGGTCTACAGTAGAATAATGCTTCCTAAAGCTTGCTTGATGTTTTTCGAGTTCTACATCTAATTTTTCTTCTATTCTTCTAAGATAATTTTAGAGAATATTTTGTACACAACTGAGAGCAAACTTAATGGGCGATAATTGTTTAGATCTCTCTTGTCTCCTTTCTTTTTTGTCGGATATATTGAATATATTGAGGTAATAATAAAAAGAACAGATACTTTAATAAATTTGCACGGAAAAATGAGTGAGGGCCTGCGCTAGAATCTAGAATCTCCAGCTTTTATAAGTTCCATTAACAGACCGTCAACAACTCTTTTTGTTTCTTCCTTGCAGCTATCAATTACACTCATTCTTACACTTCTTCGATCATAATTTCTTTTTTGGGTCTCAGCATTCCACTCCCCTTTTTTATCACTTCTTCTGTCGTAATATAGTTTTTCATAATATTCTTATATTCTATTAATTATCTCCAAGTTATCATTTAATTCTTGTCCTTTTTTATTTAAAATGACAGTAATTTTTGTTAACAGTTCCTCCCTCTTTTAATTTTCCTCCTGCCTTTAAAGCTCTCTCGATTTTTTTTAACCTTTAATCAACAAATTAATTAATTAATTAATTAATTAATCAACAAATTAATTAGGAAAGGAATTAAGAACTGGTTAGGAGAAAATATAGTTTTTCATAATATTCTTATATTCTATTAATTATCTCCAAGTTATCATTTAATTCTTGTCCTTTTTTATTTAAAATGACAGTAATTTTTGTTAACAGTTCCTCCCTCTTTTAATTTTCCTCCTGCCTTTAAAGCTCTCTCGACTTTTTTTAACCTTATTTTCTCCTAACCAGTTCTTAATTTCTTTCCTAATTAATTTGTTCATTAATTATAACGTATTTAATACGTTTACAAAAAATTGGCCGGCAAATAAATAGAAAAAAAAAAGACAGAAAAAAACCTGAAAAATGATTATATTAATTATAGTGATACAAACTACAGTGATGGGAGTGAAATAATATATTTTTTTTATATATTCTTTATTTCCAGATCGGCTATTCCTAGCGTTATATTTTTTTTTTTTTAAATGCGGGTTTCGTCTCATGCAACTCGTCATCTGGGTTTAGAAGCATCGGTCTGAGAAAAGGATGTCGAACACATTCCTCATCGTCCTTCATCATTAATTATGATTCGTTAAACATATATAAGTGAAAAACAACCAAAAGACAGTTATGAAGAGTTAGTAAAATGTACTTAAATCTTCACTTCACAGTATAACCGCACTCTATCGAAGTCAGAAGCAAACTGAAATAAATTGAGTGAAGGTTATTAACAGCCGGGTGACCAATGAGGATTTGTGTGAAATGGATTTGCCACAGCCTCAACGATTTAATTTATTTTATTAATAAATTAAATTAACACCAGGTAATGCCGGAAGTCCGCGTCAGGGATGTTGAGACAAGCTCGAAAGTTCGTAATCAATTTCTTAAAAATGTAATTTTAGTTAAATAAATCTCACTCTGGATGTGGACTGTATGGATGAATTCCAGACTTATTTGCAGATGAATCGTGAAATAATTGTACCACATGAATAAAACGGAAATTATTAAACTGATCAAGAACTGGTAGTTGTAATTAAGCTGGATAGCTGGATCAAAGAAAAGGAGCTTGTGTCTCGCTCAGAGGTTGCACGCAGAAGGGGGTGCGGGCAAGAAGGCAGCCTAGTCAGTACCCGTATCGCGATCTGCCTATGATTATGTCAATTAATTGAGGAGTTAGTTAATAACACTAACCGCTAGATGGGGTGTAGTGTCTATTTAGCGATTTATTTGTACTTTACTATTTTTTTTAGTATTATAATAATTCATTTATAAAAAAAACGCCAAATGGCGTGAACATACAGCCCACCAAAATTGGGATGAAAGTCCAATTTTAGAACTAAAGAAAAAACTTATAATGGTAAATGGTGGGTGGTGTATTAGGAAAGCAATATACACGAAATCGAGAAAGCAAAAAGAAAAGAAATGAAACAAAGGAAAATATAAGAACCCAACTGGGCGTAAATAGGATAAAAACCATAGGAAAGAAAAGAAAGGCAACAGCCTAGGAAAAAAGAGGAAGGCAGCAGCCTTGAACAATTAGGTAGGCAACACACACGAATATTGAGAAAGTAAAAAAAAATAAATAAAATAACCAAACTGGGCGTAATATATAGACTACAGAAAATCATTCCGGAAGTGGGATGAGCTTGTTTACTGGTCTTGTTAGATTGCCAGTAGAGGTCTCAAGGATAGCCACGCGAGATACACTAATTTGTCCAGGCTTGAGTTCGGAAATACGAGCTTTTGGCCATGAAAGGGGAGAGGTGTTCATTCCCTTGATCACAACAACGTCACCTGGTTGGAGAGGTTTGGAATGGGAGGTCCACTTAGTACGCTGCGTCAGAGTGTTTAGGTGTTGAAAGGGTCCGGCGAAATCAATACCAATATTGAGAAAGGGTCTACCAGGCTGTACTCGACAGGATGGTAAATCAGCCATAATAGGTTGTATAGTTGAAGCTCGGAAGCGATGACAAGTGAGACAGCGATGAATTACTTTTCTTATGAGTTGCCGTAAGGAAAGAATCCAATACCGAGCGCGGATCAGAGCTTGACACGTGGTAGGACCAGCGTGCAAGGCAGATAGGTGATAGAGTTTGCATATCAGCTCTGAAAAATGGGCAGATTTTGGAAGCAGAATTGGGTGTTGCGTATTATAATTTAGTCGGGCGTTCTTGAGTCTGCCGCCCACCCTGAGGACTCCTAGAGTATCGATGAAGGGAGTGATGCTGCAAAGTTGTTTGACCGGTTTGTCAGCTCGGATTTTGGGTAAATATTCAGAAAAATGTTCCGCCTGAGTTTGGAAACAATAGTAAGCAGGGCGTCTTGCAGTTCTGACACGACTAAAAGACCTGCTGTAGGTGGTTTAGACAATTTACGTGATCGACAGTTTGATGCGAAGCGGCGCATCCATGCTACGACTCGTTGAAGTCTTTTGAAGGATGAAAACCGAGAAGCTAAATGCTCAAAAGTTTGATCTGGTTGTACCACGATGAGTGAAATTGGAGTAGCCTTAAGCTCTGGTAGTGGCTTAGTGAGCAAGTCAATGTCACGATAAGGAGGGGGCCACTGTTCATTACAATTATTCATAAAAGAGGGACCTTGAGTCCATAAACGGAAATTGTTGGTTTGAGCAAGTTCCGTAGGAGAAAGACCACGAGAGGCTATGTCGGCGGGATTTAGCGAGGTAAGGCAATGAGACCAGTTTAAGATGGACGGCGAATTATTTGTGATGAGAGCAATCCTATGTGAAACAAATGTTTTAAGTGTATGCGGAGGAGTGTGCAACCATGCGAGCACTATAGTAGAATCAGAGAAAAGGCGGATGCTGGACAAGGGTTTAGGATAGCGTAGTGAATGAACCGTATTGACTAGGTCAATTAGAAGTACGGCTGCGCAAAGCTCGAGTCTGGGAATGGAAAGTGTCTTCAGGGGCGCTACGCGCGTTTTGGCTTTCCATAGGAAGGAATGACGTGAATCAGCGGTCTCGAAACACAAGTACACTACAGCAGCATAAGCGACAGAGGAAGCATCAGCAAACCCTACCAGGGACAGTCTGTCAAAGATTGGCGACGGAAGTACGCAGTGGGGGAAGCTAAGCAAAGCAATGTGATCAAGATGGGTGCTCAGTTGTTTCCAAAGAAGTTCAATTTCTGAAGGGACGGATTCATCCCAATCGAGTTTGGCAAGCCAGATCTTCTGTATTATAATTTTAAAGGAAATGGTGATAGGTGATAAAAGTGCAATCGGATCAAAAATTCTGGCAATAAAGGAAAGCATATTGCGCTTGGTGCAAGCTAATTGAAAGGGCTGAACCCTAAAAACAAAACAGTCGTTGGATGGTTCCCAGTTCAGGCCCAAAACTTTAAGGGCGCTCTTCTCATCATTGAAAAGCACCGTGGATTCCAAATGGCTGGGAGGTAAATCATGAACCACCTGGGGATGGCTGGAAGACCATTTCCGTAATTCAAAGCCACCAGACGAGAGTAATCGTTTGAGCTGTAACTTTAAGGTTATTGCAGAAGGAATATCATTCGCACCTGTAACGATATCGTCAATATAAGTCTGGGTTGAAAGGGCTTGAGCAGCCAAAGGAAAACGGTGTCCTTCATCTTGGACAAGTTGACGGAGAACGCGGACCGCCAAAAAGGCTGAAGAGGCCAAGTCGTACGTCACGGTGTTGAGCTCGGCTTCCTGTACGGTAGCAGCAGCTTCTGGCTTCCAATAAATGTGCTGCATGTGTCGATCCTGCTCATGAACTAACACCTGCCGGTACATCTGCCTAATGTCGCAGCATAAAGCGATTTGGGATAGACGAAAATTGAGCAAAATGTCAGAAACATCGAGCTGAAGTTTTGGTCCTTTGATCAAACGATCATTGAGTGAAAGTCCAGTTGAGTCTGGGCTAGACGCGTTAAAAACCACACGTATTTTGCTCCCTTGGTTAGTAAGCTTCTGGACTACGCGATGAGGAATCACGTATGAAGTTGGATGCGCTGGGACAGACATGTGGCCCAGATCCAAATATTCGCGAAGAAATTGGTTGTATTCCAATTTGAGCGCGGGGGTCTTATCAAGACGTTTGATGAGTTGAGTGGGCGAGTAGTGTGCACATTTCTGGTTACCGGCTAAAGGAGTTGCTTCGGGCTTTAATGGAAGAGCAACGGAGTATCGGCCATCATTATTTCGCCTGTGAGTGGCGATGAAATGCTGCTCGGCAAAAACGTCAAGAGGGTCTTGAGGAGTGGGAATATTCTCAATTTCCCAAAACTTCTGGAGGTCTTGGGAAACTTGACAAGCGGATATCAATGAAGTGGTTGGCTGATTACAAGTTAAGGCCTGGATAGGACCTATGATTGTCCAACCGAATATAGTATTAATGGCTATAGGCCCGATAGAACTAGGAACAAAGGGTTGAGGCAATAATAATTGCGGGTAGACATCGGCACCTAACAGGAGGTCAATTTGGTCCGATCGATGAAATCCAGGATCGGCCAGAGGCAAATGCTGGAAAGCGCGTACAACATCCACAGTAAGACTTTGAGGAGGTAAATGATTCGTTATGTGAGGAACCACGGATGGGTTGACGAGAATGTGGCTATGTGAAAATCTGGAGAAAATATCACACGGAACAGTGCCAGGAGAGAGCGAAAGACGTCCACCGATCCCCGATACAGAAATGGGTAGATCGCGCATTTTTTGACTCAACTGGTCAAAAAGGCATTTTGAGACAAAGGAAAGTTGTGATCCAGGGTCGATTACTCCGCGGACTGGGACGAAACCTATTTCTGAATCCAAAATACGCGCACGGAAAGTGTCTAGGAGTGAAATTACGGGGTTACCGGAAGCAACACAGCTGAAAGAGATTGAGGAATCAATTTGTGATTGATCAGCGGAAGAGGTTGATTTTTCACTGGAAGTATGATTGCCAGAATCTGATGTGCGATTAGGCCTGGAGTTCAAAGGTGAATTTGAATCTACAACTTCAGAGGGATGCAAAAGCGTGTGGTGAGCGCGAGAATTACATTTACGGCACGTGAACTTGGTGAGGACCTAAACAATTGAAGCAGTGCTTGTGTTTCTTGACAAGATCGATTTTTTTATCTCGACTGAGAGGAAAAAACGTAGAACAGGATGACAGTGAGTGTGTCTTTGGACAAAGTATGCATCGGAAATTTGAAGAATTTGACTGTTCAGCAGGAGTTCTGTTTGATTTAGCTATCTATATAAACAGGATTGCTATTAGCAATGAGAGAATTGACTTTAAAATTCCTGGTGTGAGTGTTAGGAGGAGAAATTATTTCTATCTAATGTTTTAATTTGTCGGGTAACAAATTTTAATAGATCATCAAATGACGGAACGGTTTCTGAAAAAAGTAAATCTTCAAATGCCTTTGAAGTGCGAGCATCGAGATTGTTTAATGATAAAGTTAATAAAAGGAAATTCTCAAGGTCGTCGATAGGCTAATACAGAATTTTGATGAGTTTCTAGAAAAGGCTTCAAATTGTTTAGTGAAATGGAACTAATAGGTTTAAATTGAAGAATTTTATTCAAATAGGCCTGAGCTATCCTGCGTGGTTTCTGATATCGATCGACCAGAGCCGTGAAGGCAAGATCATAATTCTCTGAAGTGAGTTGGAAGTTTGAAATAACGGAAAGGGCACTTCCGCTTAAATTTGTTCTCAAAAAATGAAACCTTTGAATTTGAGAGAGAGAGGTATTGTTGTGAACGAGGGATTGAAAAAGAGAAAAAAATTCAGGCCATTTTTCAATATCACCTGAGAAATTCGGCAATTGAATCGGAGGTAAGGAGAAATTACCTTGAGAAATCTGAGTGGTATTAATGACCGGTGTAGGAGTTGAACTTTGTTCTTCCATCTTTAACTGTAAATATTTCGTTTTGATCTTGAGTAAGATGTTGTTAAAGGCAATTGCAGGGTCTCTAGTATTGACGAAATTCTGTTTTGGTAATAGTGCATTAAGGTCATCAATTTTGTCATTTGCCTGTTCAAATTTGGCTTGAAGGGAGGGTAAGCTCTCACAACATACCTGTACACTTAAAATATCTGAAACATCGGAAGATTTTATCTGATCCCAACGGGATGTAATATCGGCAAAAACATTTTCCCTTTTTGAAAGATGCTGTATTTGAAGTACGAGATTTTTATCGTCTGTAGGCATGATGGAAATTTTTTAATACTACAATGTTTAAATAAATAGTTAGAAATACGGTAAAGCAAAATAATGTTGAACAGAAAATAAAGTGAAACTTAATTGAAAAGCTAAATGTAATAGAACGTATGATTGATGAATGAAATAATAACTTTTAAATAAAAGTGAGAGTAAACAAGCAATGATACGAATACGAAGCAATTTAGGATTAAGGTTATCAGTGATTCTCTCTACCAGTTCGACAAAATGGCTGCCTTCAGCGTGCGTATTTAATACGTAATTTAATGAAAATTGAAAACTCGTGAAAAAGGCTGGAAAACCTTCAAAACTTTTGGAAATTTTAATTTTGAAATTAATGAAATTTCTGTTAGAAGTTAAATATGTGTGTTTTACCTGCAAAAAAGAATGGTATTCAATCTCTCTATAATGCGAACACTTTTTTAAGGTTAAGAAATCGTAAATTTCGGTTTGTAAGGCCAATAATTTACGATCACTTAGGAAAGTAGGAAATGAAATAAACGCTTGAACTGGTTTTAAGAAATTTATCCGGCACGCCAGGACCCAAAACGTTGAATTTTTAATTCGGCCCGCTAGGACCAAAAATGTTGAGACAAGCTCGAAAGTTCGTAATAAATTTCTTAAAAATGTAATTTTAGTTAAATAAATCTCACTCTGGATGTGGACTGTATAAGTAATTTTAAAAGCGTTCGATATTATAAAGAAATAATAGGAAGAAATCAAAAACACAGAAAATAAAAGGTGACTCACCCAAGATGTAGGCCGGCAGCATACGGACAGGAACTTTGGTCTCTGAGCACTCAAAGACCAAACAAAGCAGCGTCCCTTGGTCCTGATGAATTCCTATGCCTTTGAAAAACTCCTGGGGAATCCAGACTTATTTGCAGATGAATCGTGAAATAATTGTACCACATGAATAAAACGGAAATTATTAAACTGATCAAGAACTGGTAGTTGTAATTAAGCTGGATAGCTGGATCAAAGAAAAGGAGCTTGTGTCTCGCTCAGAGGTTGCACGCAGAAGCGGGTCCGGGCAAGAAGGCAGCCTGGTCAGTACCCGTATCGCGATCTGCCTATGATTATGTCAATTAATTGAGGAGTTAGTTAATAACACTAACCGCTAGATGGGGTGTAGTGTCTATTTAGCGATTTATTTGTACTTTACTATTTTTTTTTAGTATTATAATAATTCATTTATAAAAAGAACGCCAAATGGCGTGAACAAGGGACTTTAAAAAAATCTGTCTCATAGCAAAAATCAGGTCTTGTGTGCTCGCATTTTCACGAAAGCCGTATTGTTCCTCTTAGAGCAATCCATCGACTCGTCTTCTGATTCTCTTTTCCAAGATTTTGGAATATATTTCAGAAAGTTATAAAAGAAAACTTATTTATTTCATCTTAATTTTACGTACCTAGGTGATAGAATAAACATTCCTAACATTTGTTATTCAAAATTCGTTGAGCAGCCGTCTTGTGAACATAGAATTTATTCCATTATTTGAAGAAAATATTAAAAGAAAACTTATTTTGGAGTCAAAAGGGAAACCTTTTAAACGTATATTTTAAATTTTATCATTTTTCAGCATTTACAAGATAACAGAATTTATCTCATCATAATTTGGCGTATCTATATAATAATATAATCATTTTTCCACAAGTGCAGTGGTTTCATAGGGCTACACTGATTGCATTAGCAGCTAGCCATTCCTGCTACTGGATTCAGTGCGGCGAACCATCCACTATAAAAAATGGGTAACGAAACCGCAGGCACAACCCCAAGGGTGGTTTTGGAAAGGTGCCTATATATGTATTTTCTTCTTATTTTATTTCCTCCAAGTTCCTTTCTGCTTCGAGTTGTTCTACCCCAGGATCTTCATTTTTCTCTGTCCCTCCCTCCCACGGGTACGTATCCCGCCCTTCCTCCTTGGAGGTGCATCAGCCCAAGTGTACTTCCGAGGAGGTAGGGGAAGCGTAGGGTCCTTTGGTTCCCGGGCCAGTGACCATTCTAGGCCTCAGGGGCTATGCCTCAAAATGGTGCTATGGGAGAGTGGTGGCCGGTTTAGCCGGTCGCAGACGTAGTGGCGTGATTAGAAGGTCGGAAGAGCAGTAATCCAGGAAACTGGTGCCGGCTCGACCGGCTGGAAGCTGGATGGTAGGTAGTCCTATCTCCGTGGATTTGCGTCCGCATGCTGGCGAGATGATGTGCGTGAGCGAATGAATGTGTCAAGAACTCTGGAGAAGAGAGAGTTCAGGAGTGTGCGAATCGTGGGTTACGGGGAAAGACCCGAAGCCCCGAAATGAAATAATCGCGTTCGCGGTTGTGAGATGCTATGGACACATCTTTGCTGGCATGCGGCCGCAAATACCAAAACATGATATGACAAGTTGGTTTGCCTGGTGTGGGATAGGTAAGGCCGAGAGGCTAAGTATCTCTTGCATCAATAGCTGTCAGCTTAGCATCTCATAGATACAATGTCCCTCCCTCCCCATCTTTGGCGTCCCCTGGAGTCTTCTCAATTACCAATCGATACACTTGCTGTTCTTCTCTTACATACTTATTTTTTATATTCATGAATATGATGAAGATCAGAGGGTTCCTTTGCCCATCGACAAGTATGCTTTCACTTTTAAAAATCTCTTACTTAAAAAAGCTATTAAATACGGATAAAAAATGAAAAGGAAATATTGTTTATATTACAACTCCATTTCAAGCCAAAAACTACAAGAATGATACGATTCCAGTTATCTGAAAGCAGTTAACCCTCTCTCGACATAATACGACTTATTCACCGGAACTCTAGATTTAATCTGTTAACATAGATGTGCTTTATAAGATCTGCACATTACTCTGAGACTCACTCAGGCACTATTAACCTGTGAACGAAATATTTCTATTTATCTATTTATATATAAAAACATGCAACACTTAACATATACAACCTGTGAACAGATCTGGGGTTCAGTACATGGTAAAGACTTCAGTTCAGTACATGTACTGTACTCAGTGGTTGTGCAGGGAGGTGATTCGTCCTAGATCACGCTCAACCGCCTGATATCCCCCCTAATTTTGGGTACCCATTTTAGAAAGGCTGGGTGAACCCCGGAGAGTTCTAGATCCCTTATGATCCATCTCCGGCTACTAACATCATGGATAGAAGTATTTCCAGTAGCGTGATTAGAACCAGGATTTTCGGAATGACATAACTATTCATATACGTTATAGTAAAATAGTTTGTCGAAATAAATAAAATCAATAATTTAAAAATTATTTCCTTTTAATACTTGATTTGTGATTACATTACTTATAGTCATGAATAAAAAAATCACAATTGTAAAACGAGTTAAACAAAATTCCCCGATCAACAGTTTTGTTGGTACTATAAATAAGAGAAAACCTGGCGTTTGAGGTTGATCCAAGAAGCAGTACAGTCTCCGTCATGTACTGAACTCAAGGCCTTCCGTGGGTTGTGGTAGTGTAGTTTTTTATTTAAATATGCATATGCTCTTCTTCTCACTCATCATCTCTTATCGGTCCATTTTTCTCCAGTTTTCTCTTTTTTCCATGACTAATGTATTTTATGAATATTTTTCTGACCTTGGATTGTTTTCCAGCTAATCCTAGACTTGGTATTTCCTCTTTAATATTAATGGAGTATCCTCTGACCTGTCTTAGTTTCATCACACTGTTGAACATAACATTCATAGGGAGAAAAACCACCTGTGTAGGACAAATCACCCACAAAACAGTACGATCTCTACCATGTTCTCCCAAGATCGCGGGTTCGTAGCCCGGCAGGTGGCCCTAGGATTTTTTAAAGGGAGTAAAAAATCCTTAGTTACGCCGTCCTTCGGAAGGGACGTAAAACGGGGGTCCCGAGCCTGTACGATGTCAGGTACTCGTTAAAAATCCCTATCCTAATAAAACCTGGATAGGCAAAATTTACAGCTCCCAATGTAGCATCGTCCGATTAGCCATAGCAGCAAAAAGTGACGTTAAATGAACAAACATCTACCATGTTCTTAACCCAAGGGTTGTAGTGCTACTGGTTTTTATTTCAATTATTTAGCGCAGACAATTCGAAATTTTTTTTTTGTACTGCAATACGAAATTCTGTTTTGACCTCCGTTGACCCCAGCGCGCTCCTCTGGCACTAACCTCAACTATTTGGACCATGTCAGGTTATGCTGCCTACAATTTATTTCATAATAGTATTGCCTTTCATTATCATAGAACAGATTTTTAGGAAATGAAATAAATGAGAAATGTGAAGACAAAATAAAACGACATAGGCGATAGCAAGCGCGGATTTAGGGGGGGGACGCACACGGGGTGATATGCCCCCCCGACAGTTTTTTAGGTACTGTGGGGAATCCATTAAAGTACATAATTAAAGGCAAATCACATGATCATAGTTGTTAAAATAACAGAAAGAACATGAGTGAAACTATTTGTTTTGATATCCTACTAATCTTACTAATATTATAAATGTGAAAGTTTGTATGTTTGTCTCTCTTTCACGCAAAAACTACTATACTGATATGGATGAATCTTTACAGTAATATAGTTTATACACCAGAATAACACATAGGCTATATATATATTCTGATGTATAACCTATGTTACTGTAAAGTTTCATCCAAATCCGTCCAGTAGTTTTTGCGTGAAAGAGAGATAAACATACAAACATTCACATTTATAACATTAGTAAGAGTAGTTGTGGAAGAAATTGGTCCGGGTAAAGGTCACAATGAATTTCTCGTAGAATTTGAGAAAAACTTTATTGTTTAACCAACGTTTCGGCCTACTTTGTAAGTCTTCTTCAGGGCTGTGGGAGGGGGCTGGGGGGGGGGGGTAGGTCCTCCCTGGCTAGAAACACAGACTGATTTGGATAAATATTAACTAAGTAAAAAAAAAACAGCTGGTTAGTAATCATTTTTGATTACCTCGTTATCGATCAACACGTATCCATAACGATGCCATCAAAAATTATTACTAACCAGCATTTTTTTTTTCACTTAGTTAATATTTATATAATTTAACAGTCATATTGTCCTACAAAATTGCTTGGTACGTTATCCTTAAATTTTTGAGAATCATCAAATCGACATCTTTTATCCTTGCTAAATCTGTTAGCTACCACAATCGAGAATTTTCGCAAAGGAAATTGTTGGGCGTCTCATCAAAACGAAGCTATTTACGAAGATTCAGCTTGATAGTAATCAAGTGCAAAAATGTACCAGGGATCCTGGACTAAGATGTTTGTTATTATTCCAACATTGTTTACAATATTTTTTCATAGCGTTGCAGGCCAACTATGGACCATTCACCTATAATTTCTACTCATTTCCTTTTTTTCTTATTCATTCTCTCTCCCATCGTCTTCCTCCGTCCACTTCTTAATCTCCTGCCTCTTTAGACTTCTCACAAGGACCTTTATTTTTCTCACCACAATACATTATCTCACTGATACTCATTATCTCTTCTCCCCCCTTGTGCATCCCTCCATCGAATAATAGTTTGTTGAACCTATGTACCTTCCCTTCATATGTCCGGATAATTTTAGCCTCCGTTTTCTCATCCACGTTTATAAGCTTTCAATATATTATGGTTAGGATGATTAATGAATGTCATATCGTATCAGCAAACCCCCCTTTACTCAGGAGGTCATCAAACGTAATCTTGAACAGCCACAATCCATGGATTTGTCCCTGTTATAGAATCCGATTGCATGTGGGTAGGAGGATACAGGTGAATTCTCCATAAAGGGAACGGCTATGGAGCTATGGGCTGCATGCCGTTGTACAATGAAAACCATGGTTCACAACAACGTTGGGTTGGATGAGCTTCTCCATGCTGTCTGATCTCCCGCAAGCAATATAAACCTTCAAGAAGACCACATCACGCGGCAAAAGATCTAAAAGGTTATATATATATATATATATATATATATATATATATATATATATATATATATATATATATATAATTATTTTATAGTTACAGTTTATATAATGGAATTTATCACACAATGGTTAAAGAATTCACCTTTTGATCGGGACGGTATTATGAAATAAAAAGAACATTAGATACTTTGAATAATACATTAAATTAATAATAGTCATAACATTTGAACATGAACATGAAGTAATAAGGTTATAAGTAACTGAAGAAAAACCTAACAGCTGGAATCTTCTGGTCAGGTGTTTTCACTGGTTGTCATGGATACACCCAGTGTGGACTGTATATTTTAGGAATATGGCAAACGATTGACATAATCGGAGTTTAACTAGAACTAGCCTAGATTTAGGACGCCATGAAATAACCGGAAACAATTGTTGTGCCTCCTTGATTACGAAACCGAAATAGAAAGGGTATAGCGGTGGAAAAAAAACACAACGACTCAAACATCTTAACGATGAGCAATTGGATCGGAAACAGAGACATTGTTCGAATCATGACCCATTGCCATCAATCAGTCATCCATTAGCTGATTGATGGTTAAGATACCTTTCTCATCTTCAAGACAAAGGTGAAACCCAACGTCGAGCCGGAGGACTGCTGGCACCGGAGGACTGGCTAATGACAATGACTGACACACTTAGACTTGAATTGTCGATCCATACCATTTGGTACGCAGATGATCACTAATCATATAAACTACATATATTTGTCAGGCTGCAAACTGCATACTGTCTTATGGCTGTTACGCACTTCAGCTAATAATATTCCCCGAAGCAGATTCTACCAAACCCCCAGGTGGCTATTTTACAACCTTGAAAACCACAACGCTATTCCAGATAGATACGCAGAGCATGGTCATAACTCCTACGCCTGATGATGATAAATGCCTCCAGTAGGCTGACGGGCCTCAAATACCCGAAGTAATTCCGTTACTGAGATTCGAACTCGCAACTTTTAGGTTTGTAACGAACATTATTGCAAGTGCGTTTAACCGCTAGGTAAAATCGGACTGTTTATAAGTATTTCAGCTTTAAAAAAAAAGCCTGTACCACTACAACCCGTTTAGGTTTACTACCTTACAAGGTTATAAGGTTATTTAGTAAAACGACTTTATGAAATAAAAACGTTTTAATAAAAAATTATAATTTTCTATACATATTTCCCACTGAAATCAAATTTTCAAACTAATGTATGAAAATTCATTTTTAACTTGAGAATTTACCCTTAAGTAAGTTTCTTAGCAGATGGAAAACTGATGAATCTGGCGAATAAAGTGGGTGTGGGAAAAGTTCATATTTGATGGCATAATAAACAATGTTCCTTCAATTGTAATGGTAATAAATGAATATTTGCACTTAAGCCCTTTTAACACTAGTAAGGTTAGGATATCTTCACATGCGCCTTTCTTCCACTAGAACTTTGTCTCTTAAGAGACCGATCATCCTCTAATATGGGAACGATTGTGCCATCCCTGACCTCTATTCACTGTTTAGGCAACTAAAAACTTACGTTAGCGGTAGGGGCCATCACATGGACCTTGTTC
This sequence comes from Arma custos, assembly GCA_037127475.1. Lineage (NCBI taxonomy): Eukaryota > Metazoa > Arthropoda > Insecta > Hemiptera > Pentatomidae > Arma > Arma custos. Next base: position 118,327,881 of record CM073764.1, on the reverse strand, counting down.
CAAAAAAAAAACGAAAACTGAAAAATGTAACATACGTTCTTCTTCCAGGTAACTATTCAAATATCATAAAAAAAATAGAGTTTTAATAATAGCTCATTAAAACCTGTAAACATGAACATGATATTATACGAGCGCTTTTCTTAATTTCGTATTTGTTCTGATAGGGACACAACCTACTTGATTTAACAGCTGTTATAATAGAGTGTATAAAACAAAATCACCGTTTCAAATTCAAAATCAAATTCCAGAGTTCAAAAGCCTGTAAATATTTTAATGCTATTTATTATTCACTAACACTTAATAATCCCTTTAGAGCATTTTCTAAGCTTGTTTACTAACACTGGACTTCTTCAATAAAAGCCTCAGTTTAGTAATTTATTTCAAAGAAGAAACATGACAGTGTCCTACGAAATTCTCGTGATTTTAAGACATACTGGGAAAAAAAATTTCACAGCCGCTGAAGGAACTCGTGAAATTATAAAATATGAAGGGGAGGGTGTACTTGACCAGCGCACTGCGCGGCGATGATTTGAAAATTTTAGAAGTGGAGTGCGACATTGGAAAGGAAGAAAGGCTCCGAACGACCATTAATGGTTATTGATGAGGTTCTGAAGGAAGCTGTTGAGTCAAATCCGTCCACAACTACTCGCGAACTTGCCAAGGAGTGTGGTGTGTCTGGAAGTGTGGTATAAATATTTGGTTAAAAAAACGGACATTTTTTTTTTATACACACACCCCATTCTTAAAGAAATATGATAGGTTACATTTTTAATTTATGGTTATAAATGGTTGAATGTTAATTTTGTGTGTTGAGTGTACTTAAATTAATCTCCTGACAGGTATAAAGAAACATGAAGTAAAGGCTTTCAATGCTGTTTCTTTTGTTTTTTTCAGGTGATTGAATGTTTTGTTAATAAATATTATAATTATTCAAGACTTGTACATATGTATTGTAAATAAAACGTTTTTTTTTTTTTTGGGGAAACGCAATTCAGTCTTTATTTCCTTAACCAAAGGCATAAAAACATTATATATATATATATATATATATATATATATAAATATTGAAAAATAAAATGAGATCTTACATAAATGTTAAGACAGTGGAAATTCCAACGAAAAGCCCTTAGTCTCCAAACTTCAACAGAAATAGAAATTGCCTGTCCAATATTTCGCCCATTCAGGCATCCTCAGGGTAGATAGAGAAAAAACAACAACAAAAAAACAAAAGAACAAAAACAAAACAAAACATGAATAATGCACCCAAGAAGCATCCCACCACCTCCAAGGCTCAAAAGCAACTAATGAATCATAAGGAAGGTTACTCGACCCCGGCTGGGTAAGGTTAGATAAAACAGCTGATAAATACTGGAGAATATGAAAATTCAACATACACTCACCAAACTACAAAAAGCACAACAGGAACAAATAAATAATTATAAACAACACCAAAACATAAGACAAAAAACTATATGAAAAAATGAAAGTAAAATTGCAATGAAAAGAAAAACAACACTTTCAAGACACCAGTGGATTTATGGCTATTCCACAAAATATATAAATATTGAAAAATAAAAAGAGACCTTACATAAATGTTAAGACCGTGGAAAAATTCCAACGAAAAGCCCTTAGTCTCCAAACTAAAACATTCATTGTAATTTTTCCACGGTCTTAACAATTATATATATATATATTTATATACTCCTACAATCCTAATGGCCGTGATCTAGAAGCCGGATTAGGAAGAGGTTGGCAATGACCAGGTGACCGACTGAGGGCGACCAGACGTAAGGGGAAGGTTGGAATTGGAATGGAGGGCATCGACACGAGTAGAGAAAGCGGTCTTCAGGTGTCTTCCAGCCAACGCCCCTCTCTTTAGCCTCGTCTTGGTTGTTTTTTTGAAGGCTTGCTTATTTTTAATATATTTATATATTAAATATAAATACATAAAATATTCACATCGCTGTGAAACATGAAATAGCAGGAAGCTGCCAATACCCCTATGACCTTTAACTTGAAACCGATTCACCAGTGGCCATTCCTCCGAAGAACACTCGAGTATGTAGTTGTGTACGGTATCGAATCGATCTAGATCCTTATGGATGTTAGGGTTTCTTTCTTCAAAACAATCCTCCAGGCGGATAATTGGCCTCCTGGATTTCCACAGTGCTATTCCTGACAGAGATATACGATGTTGGGTTATCACTGCAACACATTTTAATTTTTATCTCCTCGAATGGCTGCGCCTCTAAATATTTTATCGACTCCCTTTTTAAAAAAATAAGCATTGAACTTCTTACTACCATTTTAAAATAAAATGGACCATCCTGACATATTCCTCGGAAACCTGGACTATGAGCCCCCGTCTGCACTCGAAGGTGCAGGCGGTTGAGATGGATTTTGAGATGGAGTAGTTCCGGAGAATAGCTATGGACTGATAAAGGAACAGATTTTTTTTAAATTCTCTTTTTAAAAGAGAGATTTTTTTTTAGTCTAATACAATGACCCATTACACTATACAACTCGTTTTTTGTGCCTGGTCAAAGACCATAATTTTTCATCATATTATGCCAAAATAGAGTGGAATATGACCTTACTATTGAAGAATGTCTGCTTTTGTGGGGGGGGGGGGGAGCTTGATTACTCTAATTTGGAATCCTGAATTATTCGAGTGGGAAAACTCATTTTTGACAGCAATGACTGCTCATTTTTGATTTATTTTAAGTGAATTCTGAGTTTTTTTTTTTTTAATATAAGAAGTTTGAAGTGTTTTGTGTTTGAAATATTGTATTTGTATTACAATTCGAATTGATTATAATTTGAATATTTTAGATGTTAATGTCTATTAAAAATATACTAAAAGCATACTCCTGGCTTCAAAAGCAAATATTTTGAGGAACCTTGTTCATTTTTCTCAATGTTAAGCTCTAACCAAGCAAACACAATCACTTTCAACCCAGACACACAAAAAAAGTTTAAATCATAACATTTAAACATTTTAGACATAGTTCACAATTTATCTTTGTAAACGACTAAGTAACAGACTATTAAATTTTCTTCTTTCCGCCATTTTGAAACAAAAGACGTCACATAGTAATGGTAAACGACAATATGATATTTTTTTTAATACTTTCTTGAAACTTAAAAACTCAAATTTCGATTAAGGGATATAATTTCTTCCCATGATTACAAAGGTTCATTATTAAAAAAATAATAGTAAAAAAAAAACATTATTTAATGGAGAAAGTGAATTTTAAAAACAAACAATGAATAACGATTTTAGACGTGATAATGAATGGTTTCATTTTTTAATAAAAATACATTAAGGATTAATTCATTCGTCACCCTAAGAATCTTTTACTGTGTCCTTTGAGGCCCGTCCAAGCGAGAAGGAGAATGAAGAGGATGAATGAAATGTGGGCAGGAGGAGAGTAGAAACGCAATGAAGTTTGTTTTTGTCGAAGAGGCAGTGCCGTTAGGAAGTGAGGATTAGAAAGTAATGACGATCATGACGGCAGCTGTTCGGATCATTTCAGTGATGGCATTTCTTTAAAAAAAAAAATAGATATCAAGAAAAAACTTTTTTACAATATTACAACAAGTAAATTTGCTAATATGAACAAATGATAGGAAAAAAAACCCTTGTGGAGAAACTACCCATCGGTAGCACTCCAATAAAGCTCTATAGTAGAAGGTCTCGAGGCCATCTTCCTTTCAGACTCCTCGGAGGGTTATCAGGAATAGTATGGGAAGCAAGTTGAGAGACTAGTGGATTCAAGTGTGTATGGAGCTTGTCATGGAAGGATAGGATCTAGTTTGGGCCAAATCAGCATCATATGGGATATTATGATGGATGAGTTTATTTGTGATATAATAAGGAGCATTAAAGATTTCACGAAGGATTTTGGATTGTAAGGATTGGATACGAGATGGTTTAGTAGAGCCCCAAAGCTCAACTGCGTATGTCCAAATAGGTCTGATAACTATCATGTAAATGAGTCTTTTGTAATTAATTGGGAGCTTAGAGCGTATGTCCAGTAAATGTTGAAGTAGGCGAAAACGTCGAGCAGTTCTTGTCTTTACAGTCTTATATGAGGATACCAAGTGAGACATTTGTCCAGATGGAGTCCTAGGTAAAGAAAAAAATAAGCCTTCAAACATGTCACCGATCCCTCAAAAAAATAAATAAATAAATTAAAAATGAAAGAAATAACTAATATAATATTCATATACATCAACAGATACATACATGTGCATATTCATCTACAAACGTCTAGGAACAATAAAAAAAAAACAACGTGAAAGGTCTGGGGTTCAGTACACGGTAGAGACTGTACTGTTTCATGGACAACGGTTCTGCAACGAGGTGACGTCCTAGGTCACGCTCAACCTCTAGATTTTCCCGCCATATTATGGGTACCCTATTTTTACAATATTGTATAGAAGCTGGTTGAGCCCCAGGAGGGTCCTTGATCCTATATGATCTATTTCCCGCCGCAAACAGAATAAATTAAAGTACTGCCTGCAGCGGGATTTGAACCAGGATTTCAGGAATGGCAACTCAGTGCTCTACCACTGAGCCACTCCGCTCCTTAGGAACAATAACTTTCAGAAAAAGAAGAATGAGGTTTTGTAGACATATCAGCAGATGAAGAACTTACAAACTGACATGGCAACTCTTCAAGACAGTGAATAATGTCGGGTTATCCAGAAAGCAATGCAGGATTTTATGTTTTCTCTACAACGCACCTCTAAATAATAATGTGTTTATTTTTATTGGACTTATGAAAGAAGTTCTGCCACTGTACAAGCTTTTTCATCTTCCCAATCGCCTTGAGATGGTCATCGATGGTTGATTTACTGGCTTCGAGTTTCCCTTTCTCGCAATTTTTCTCATTTTCTACCAAAGCTAGGATAACATCTTCCTCAAGAGTAGAACTTCTTTGTCTTCAAGGATCAATTCTCTCTCTCGAAATCCCTGGAACCTCCGTTGAACAGTGCACTCACTTGAACTGCCTTCGAAACATACTTCGTTGATATTTCTGTTTGAGCCCCGTTTCAGCCGAGTTCGATCTCGTACCTCAAAATTATGCGAAAATCGCGCTTTGAATTCTTAGTAAATTATTTCCAAATTTGTACCAAAATTAGAGAGTTGAACGAACAGTTTGTGTGAAAGATAATTAAACATTGTTTACATTTGTAAAAGTCAAAAGTTTACCATACATAAACATATATATATATATATATATATATATATATATATATATATATATATATATATAAGTTAATAGTAGACTGAAATAATCACATCAACTAACCTTTATTGATTATATAGTTCTTATCTTTTTTATATCATAAGTTTTATCTCCGAGAAAAAAAACATATGCTTAACTCTTAACCTAAAACTAACTCTACTAGTATATTTACATACACATAACTCCCCCCTTCCAGTTCCTGCATAGAAGGAACTATCATAAAAAAAAAAATAGATAAAGAAAAGAAACAAAGGAACATACAAAAATAAAAGAAGTAATCATGAAACACACAAAAACAACAACAAAAAATGTCTCTTGCATGCACAAGTTAACCTGACTCAGGTGTAGCAGCCGCAGGTGGGACAGGTGACAGAGCATGAGGCACTCGAAGTTCCTCCAGATGTACGGTCCGAACGCGAAATGGATAGTGCACATCCCGAATCGTATAGAGGTTATGTTCGCGAACAGTCACGATTTTGTACGGACCCTCGTATCGTGCCGAGGCTTTAGTTCGTGCAGTGCGTAATCGTCTATAAACAATCGTACCCAATGGCAGGGGACCCTTGGTATACACCCCGGACCGAGCATTGGCTTTGTGCACCCTGGTGGTCTTTTCTCGGATTAGTTTTTCGCGTACCTTTTGCCACGTAGATTTACGAGTGACTCGTGATTGATGGAGCATGGCACGTAATTCTTCATTATTGACTGTGATGAGGTCACCCCTATCCCTCCGCGCCTGGCCGAATACAATTTCTATTGGGGACAATCCCGTTGCCGAATGGATCGTATGATTGTATGCAATTATTGCTCGCGGCATAGCGTCATAGGAATCGAGATTTCTTCCCAACTTCAATAGCCGAAGGTGTTCTCCCAGTGTATTGTGTAACCTTTCCACTGCCCCCCTGCCTTTAACATGATGGGGAGTATTAAGCCGCCACTTGATCCCCAACTGGGCACACTCTTCGCGAATCAACAAATTATCAAACTCGCGACCGCAATCAGAAGTGATGTCCTCGGGTACTCCATAGGTCGCACACCATTGGAGGATGCCTTCCCAAACAGCCTTCGGGGTCTTCTCAGCGATAGGGTAAGTCATGGCGAGTTTACTAAAAATGTCCAAATAGTGAGCCAGGATTGTCCCTCATTAGAATAGAGGTCTACTTGCACCGACCTGAGAGGTTCCATCGCCGTGGGGGTGACTACCTGTTCTGCCACCGGTGGCTGTCGATCATATTTCGCGCGCTGGCATACGGCGCATTGATCTATAAAATCTTTCACCGTGCGACCCATCGCTTTCCAAAAGTAGATGCGTTTCAATGCACGTAACGTCTCGTCGATCCCCCGGTGATTCGTTTTGCCACTGTGGTGATCCCTAATGACCCGTTGCTGTGCTGTGATATCGGGTACTGTTTCTACTTCCCGAAGGCAACGCACTAGAGAACCCCCTACCCCGATTCGTTCTTGGCGCCACAACCGTCTGATTTTATCAAGGAGAACCTTGTTGCCGACGTAAATATGACCACGGCGTCCCGGTACGCAAAACTCGGAAAAAATCCGTTCTATTTCGACGTCATCTACTATCGCTGGAATACGAATCGTAACCGTCGATAATCCCTCATACATTGACGCACTCGACTCAGTGCCCGCGCCTTGTTTTGACCGAATGACCATTTGGAACCGCTTATCATTGATGATTTCATCAACTTCTGGGAGTTCCCTAGCTCTTTCTAGTGAGCTCTCCTCTGACTGTTGACGTATTAGTGGAATCTCCTGCCCTTGTTCCGCCCAATCCCGCAAATAACGCACCGCAAATGGCTCGGCCGACGTGCTTTCTTCCTCTACCGCATTAATTACCAGATCGCGCGACAACCAATCCGCCACCGCGTTCTCTACCCCTTTTTTATGAATTACTTGAAACGTATAGGGTGCCAATCGTTCCTTCCAACGAGAGACTCGCGCTGACGTTTCCTTAAGCGTGGCTAGATAAACAAGTGGTTTGTGGTCCGTCAATAATTCGAAACGACGCCCATATACATATGGCCGGAAGTGCTCAACCGCCCATACCACTGCTAAGAGTTCACGCTCGATAGCACTATATCTTTGTTCAGCCGGATTAAGTTTCCGGCTCGCGAAAGCGATCGGCTTTTCCCCTTCCGCGAAATTCTGCGACAGGACCGCTCCAATAGCTACCTCACTCGCGTCTGTGGTGATCCTGAACATGAGATGAAAATCTGGAAATGCCAACAGCGGTTGTGACGTCAAGATTTTCCGGCACTTATGGATGCTATCGATCTGGGAGGACCCTAGACAAAACCGTCTCCCCTTCTTTAGGGTCTCCGTCAGAGGTTGAGTCAATTCAGCAATTCCTGGAATCCGCCTATAATAGTTCACCATTCCTAAGAATCTGCGAATCCCCCGAACATTTGTGGGTAATGGTGCTTCTTGGATGGCTTTCACCCTTTCTTGATCGGGCTGTACCCCTTTTCGCGACACCACGTGTCCCAGAAACCGTATCTCTGGTAATCCAAATTTTGATTTTCCCTTTGATAATTTAAGGCCGAACTCGCGGATTCTGTCAAACACTCTCCCAAGATGCCTCAAGTGATCTTCTTCGGAACGACTAAAGACAATTAAATCGTCCATATAAACTTGGGCGAAGTCCTCTCCTAACCCTCTCTGGAACTCGTCCATTAACCGTTGGAAAGTCAGTGGGGCCCCCTTCAGCCCGAACGGCATTCTTACGAATTCATAATGGCCCCGCTCCCAAGAAAACGCGGTTTTCCCAATGTCCTCGGCAGCCATTTTTACTTGATGGTACCCGCTTTTTAAATCCAGAGTACTAAAAATCGCCGCGCCTGCCAATCTGTCCAGAATATCCTCCACGCGAGGAAGCGGGTATCGTTCGTCCTCTGTTGCTTCATTCAGTTTTCTATAATCGACCACGACCCTATATTGTTTCTCCGTTTGCGTGTCTTCGTCTTTCTTTTTCTCAACTACCCACAACGGACTATTAAAAGGAGAATTACTTGGCCTGATAATTCTCTGGCGCAGGAGATCGTCCAATTGTCCCTTAATAATATCCCTCAAAGCCTGCGGGTAACGTCTATCTTTGACATACACCGGGATATCCGTTTTTAATCTAATCCGATGGACCGTTTTTCCTGTAGTGGGCAAAATCTCATTTTCCACATAGAAGAGGTCTTTATTTAGCTCTACGATATCCTTAATGGGTGCCCTTTCACAATTTACCGCACCAATTTTTATACCACTACCACCGCTCGTAACAGTGGTCTGATATGACCGTTCACCTAGTTTGAAGTGCCAATTCCCCCGATCCACTGTCAATTTCAATCCAGCTAACCGCAGAATATCTCCCCCTACAATGAAGTCGTACCCCGGCATTATCGTACCCACCACGTGAACCTTAACCTCCACATCCCGTCCTGCCAACTCTGTACAATTGACGTACACCACCCCCAAGGTCGTGCACCGCCCGCTCACGGTAGCGATACTGCACTGGCATTGTATGTGTCTTCTCCATAGTCCTAGTTTCTCGGCCCCTTTTTTACTAATTAGTGAATTTGTACTCCCAGTGTCAACAAGGAACCTAACCCCTGTCCCCCTCATTCTCGCCACGGGCAATCGCGTTCGTTCCCCCTTTTTCACCGCGTTAATAATAATTATTCCCCCCGAACCGTTGCCCCGCCTAATACCGTTTCCTCATTCCCGTCGTTGTTGTCGCGGACCTTCCTCTGAACCGGACAGACCGCCCCTCCACGAATTCCCACCTCTTACCTCATGCTCTCTCACTGCCGGCGTGCTGTGCTGGGAACTAACGCTCTCCTCTGCCGACGACTCCCCACTGGAATAGCGGTCGCCGCTCCTCCGATGAGTCCGCTTCTCTTGCCACTCCTGGTTGTTGACTTCCATCGGTTCAGGCCTGGATTCTCTTCTGTGTGGTCTAGAAGTCCGTCTCGGGCAATCTCGTGCCATATGTCCTTTCTTGCCGCATTCGTAGCACCGCGTCAGACTGCATTGGGCTGCTACGTGACCGGGCCTATTGCATTCATAACACCGACGCTCCGGTCGTTTCCTCCTCTCTTCAAACCCTCTGCTAGGTCGGTCCTCGGGAGGTCGACTGCTGCGCCTGGGCGGACTCTTATAATGTCTTCTTGCGGATCTCACTTCGGTCCATTCGCCATCGCACTTCTCTCGCCGTGCCTTGTTCCTATTATGCGCATCTGCCAACTCGTGGGCACATTCAACGAAATCTCTGTCACGTGATAGAGAACCTGGTCGGTCCATATAATGGTTCAGCTGTACCTTCAGGAGACCACGTACAAACTCCAATCGCCGGCCGCCTTCCTCTTGACCAAAACCTTCAACCATTTTCTCCACCACTCTATTGTAGAGAACTAAAAGTTTTTCAGCGAATTCGCCCTCCGACTGGCCTTGATTCCGCTTCACATTCACCAGATAAAATACGTCTTCTTCCGGAGTCCAGCGCTCTCCACCATACAACTTCTTTAATCGTTCTTTCAGCGTGTCCCATGAATGAGTTGTATCGCCCTGTATAGCGTTCAGGATACGTCGTGAGATACGACCGACCAATGCCGCTTCTAACATTTTCACGTCTGACGCTAATATGGTACCATTTTCCTGTCGTGATACAATTAGAGTCCTAATCTGGTCGGCGCCTTTTATGAAGTGATCCAGATCACCAACCGTACCTGTGAATGGCTCTAATTGGCCAATGACATCGTGTATAAAGGCAGAATTTTGAGTAATAAATATGTTATAAAATGTTATATAAAATGTTAATAATAAAGATTAACTCTATTTGTGCCGACTTTTTCGCCTCCGTGAGCTGAGCCATCAATTGCGCATGTTCTTCCGCCGCCTTTGCCAACTGGAATTCGAACTTGGCGCGTTCCTTAATTAACTCGTCTGATTCAGCCATCATACGAGTGCTTCTTAAGTTAAGAAAGTTAAACTTAAAAACTTCTTAGTTTTTAACGAAACGCGAACAAACAAACTCCCGGGTTTCGGCACCAGTTAATAGTAGACTGAAATAATCACATCAACTAACCTTTATTGATTATATAGTTCTTATCTTTTTTATATCATAAGTTTTATCTCCGAGAAAAAAAACATATGCTTAACTCTTAACCTAAAACTAACTCTACTAGTATATTTACATACACATAACTTATATATATATATATATATATATATATATATATATATATATATATATATATATATATATATATATGTTTATGTTTGGTAGACTTATGACTTTTACAAATGTAAATAATGTTTAATTATCTTTCACATAAACCCCGTTTTCACTTTATATATATATCTTATATATATATATATATATATATATATATATATATATATATATATAATATATATATATTCACTTTATTTATATATATATATACGAGTATATATATATATTTATATATATATATATATATATATATATATATATATATATATATATATATATATAAGTATATTCAAAGTGAAAACGGAGGATTTGAACGTGATGCTGACCACACAACTGGGTCAGACCTTAGCGACACAAACGATCAGACTTCCAGTCCACTCTTAGCCTCTCTAGGTCTCACTTCCTTTTAAGATAATTCTAACTTCGTATAGTTCTATTTCGAGTTTTCTCTATTTCGTTGTAATGTCTTTGTTTGGATTAAGTTATTTTGAGCTTCGTTAATTTTTTAACAATATTAGAAAATTGTATTATACAATATAATAATTACTTTCTTTATATATAAGTTTTAAAAAATCTGCTCTAGTACAGCCCATGAAGAGTACGTTTTTGGGTACATTGGATTGAGTACGTAGTTGAGACTGCACTATTTCAAGAACAGCGGCTGTGCAGTGAAGTTGTTTATCCGAGATCATGGTCGGCTGCCAGGTTTTTCCTTCCCACTGGTTGAGCTGGGTGAGCCCCAGGATTGTCTGTAGATCTCACAAAGTCCATCTAGGACTGTTGGCAGATTAAATAATTAATCTTGCAGATCCTGATTTGAACCCGGAACCTTCAGCATTACAAATCAACACTCCCGCCATTTGGCAAGTGACGGAAATATTACATAATAATAATAATAATTATAATAAATTCTTTATTTATTCTGGGACAAGTCCCTTTAGAATAACATAATTGTACATTATTGTGGGCTTTAGAGCCTCAGAGTACAAAAAAAAAAAAACAAGCAGAAAAGTCAATCTATAAAGCTGATTAAATAATAATAAATAAAAAAAATAACTTCTTATGATAATGAAATAGAACCTAAATAAAATAAAAATAATTACTAAAAAGAACTTTTCACATAAAAAAAATAAAAATGAATAAACAATATAAATAATATTCTATTGATAATTTTATGTATGCCCTTCGGGGAACTGGAGGGATAGGAAGTAATCAAATAAGCGGGATTTGAGGGTAGGAAGGGTCTTGGAACAGCGAATGGAAAAAGGGATAGAATTCCACAGGGAACAGGACCTAATCAGGAACGATCTGTCAAAAGCAGCGGTTCGATGGGCCTCTATATACAAATCGGAAGGGTGTGAACGGGTATCACGGGAATGGATGGAGGATTTAAATTTGAGGAGCTCATAGATGTATAATGGACGGCGGGATTGGATAACTTGATAGAGGAAGGATGCAAGGAAATACTTATGGCGATAGGAAGGATACAACCACCTCAACTCTTCATAAAATCGGGAGATCAACTCGTCCCTGATACCATATTACTTGCTTAGAGAGCATCTTTTTGGTAAGTGAGAAGTAAGAGTTCAAACGAGTTTGGGGAAGAAGAATGACGGAGGAAGGATTGAGTTCCAGATGGTGGTGGAACGGATCAGAAAGGAGACCTTGAATGTTTTGGTTCTGTTGGAATGAGTATAGAGATCCGAAAGGCAGAAAAGGCCTTTGTTTCTTGGTGTTGGACTGAGGATATGAATTGAAGGAGGCTGCAGATATAGGAAGGGTGTTGAGAGTTGATGCATTGGTGCAAGTATCCAGGATTTTTTCTGGGGCACAACGGGCTGACGGGCAAAAAAAAATCAACAATAACTTAGAAATAAAGTTGTATTATTTATAGAAACGTTTCAAAGGTTTATTAAAATATTTAAACAATAGTTTCACTCATGTTATTTCTGTTATTTTTTTCATATGTTTAAAACATCTATCATCACGTGATTTGCCTATAAGTATGTACTGTAATGCATTCTCCACAGTACAAAAAAAACCGTCTGGGAGGGCACGTGACCCGTGCACCCCCCCCCCTCCGGATCCGCCTATGCATTGGTGTAAAAATGAACTAAGTAAAGGGCTGTTTTAACTCATATTGTATAATAAATATTGATGCCATCGATATAATATTCTCAAAACAAGGTTCAGTATTCCTTAAACTCCACTAACACCATAAGAACCTATCATAACTAGGATGTTGGGTTTTTATGGCCTCGTATTTTATTTTAACGTTTCTTAAGGATAACCGGATCCTTGATCCTGTATGACCAACTTCACAATCATCCTCTTCTGCTCGGCTAGAATAAGTTAATGACACTGCCATGAGCAGGCCAATCAGCCAGAAAGGAGCCACAGTGACAAATGCTTCATGAACCGTAGCTCAAGTTGTCGCATAGAAATAACGGTACAGTAAATAAGTTGTCGGATTTGTAATGACTAATTGTAATTGTAATGGTTTGGTTGAATACCTTTTTTTTTTTGTATCATTAATTTTAATTTAGTATTATCTTCTACCCATGTTTATTATGGATTCAATCCATGAGAACGAGAACCAATAAACGAGTTCTAGATATCAGTACGTTATTATTTAACGGTTACTTCCTTGTAACAGGTTTGAATTCGAACTAAATAGCAGTGATGTATAGGCCTTTTCAGATGCCTCTTTTCAGACGCCTCGGAGGGTTATCAGGAATAGTATGGAAAGCGAGTTGAGAGACTAGTGGATTCAAGTGTGTATGGAGCTTGTCATGGAAGGATAGGTATCTAGTTTGGGCCTAATCAGCAACATATGGGATATTAAGATCATGATGGATGAGTTTGTTTGTGACATAATAAGGAGCATTGAGGATTTTACGAAGGATTTTGGATTGTAAGGATTGGATACGAGATGGTTTAGTAGAGCCCCGAAGCTCAACTCGGTATGTCGAAATAGGTCTGATAACTATCATGTAAATGAGTCTTTTGTAATTAATTGGGAGCTTAGAGCGTATGTCCAGTAAATGTTGAAGTAGGCGAAAACGTCGAGCAGTTTCTCGTCTTTTCAGTCTTGTATGAGGATGGATTTGTAAGTGAATGCATCTCGGTGTAATTCAGTCTCAAAAAACCTAAAGTTCTGGAAAGAAGAATTTCAAGAATAGTTGGGTGCAGTTCAGACTGAAGAAACTGTGAAGTAACAGAGAAATACACTAGAAATTGGAAAGAATGTCGGATACTATGCGGAAGATGAGGCTGACGTTCCTCAGACGTCTATACTCAATGAAAAAGCATATATTGATCATGCAAATATTTGATTATTTCTGGAATAAGAAGACCACAACAACTAAAGAAGTTGAAAATTATACATTCTAGCATGTAAGAAGGAAGTGAAGTTGGGAGCAGAATGAAAAAAATGGAAGGTTTTCAGGATGAAGAAAAAGCAGTGAAGGTTAAGCAAAGTTAGACAGGATCAAACGGAAAGTACCATTGAACGCATGGAGGATTATTAGAGACGGAGAAACTCCAGCAAATTAAAAAAAAAAAAACAATACAGCTCAATCCTTGCTATGCTGAGGTCACTGGGTTCAAATCGAGCTGTAGCAGATAATAAATTATTTCACCTGTTAATAGAAATGAATAATATGGGATCTACGGACCAAATTTGGGCTCACCGAGCCTGTATATAAAATGGGTATTCTTAATTAATAGAAAAACCTAGCGTTTAATCATGATTTCGGATAAATCACGTTATTGCTCAACCGTTGTCCTAGAAACGGTACAGTCTCCATCATGTACTTATGACACTTAATCATATGAATATATCTTCACTGTCAAAACAATACCGCCTTCATACAATCTTTTCGTGAAAATGAGTTAGTAACTGGTACGCATTCTACAGGTTAAATTACTCAATTTTAAAAAAAGCTTTCAAGGTAGAACTCAAGGGATTGCTGTAAATATCAATTGAAAGATAGACTTTTTACATACGGTAATATAACATATGGCGCGGTTTTTCTCTCCTGTAAAATCGCCCAAAGTGTAGAAAGGCGGTATTGTTTTGAATGCGACGATACGATAATTCATTGGTTGTTTGTTTGTTTGTTCATTTAACGTCACTTTATGCTGTTAAGGCTAATCGGACGATGCTACAGTGGGAGCTCTAAATTTTGCCTATCCAGGTTTAATTAGGATAGTGATTTTTAACGAGTACCTGACATCGTACCGGCTCGGGACCCCCGTTTAACGTCCCTTCCGAAGGACGGCGTAACTAAGGATTTTTTACTCCCTTAAAAAAATCCTAGGGCCACCTGCCGGGTTTGTTACGCTAACCACTAGACCACAGGTGACCTTATTCATTGGCTGTAGTTAAACATGTTTTTTTTATTTACTAATTAGGATCCGTATTAATTTTCAATCTCTATTCATATTTTAACAAAATTATTCAGTTACTATTTATTTATATATAAAATTTATTAATTTATAAAAATAATGTAACTATTAACAGGATATTGACATAAATATAAGATTGCTAAAGATGTTTTAAAAGGTAAAGCTGACTAAAAGGTATTTCGAGGTTTCTGGGTTCTTCTTTTCTCTTTTAACAACCGGTTTTTTTTTTCTCACTTGGATTCAAAAAAGAAACTCTTAAACTTTCGTTATGTCGTTGTTGGCATTTCCTGCGACAAGAACACAGGTAACAAGACATGCTACCAGAAGGGAGAGTGTTATTTGGCCAACCGCTTTCATCTTTCCCTTGAAGCTCCTGATGGACTAAACTGGGCCAAGCGGAAGACTTTAATGCCCGATTTTCTAAATGTTATAGCAAGTACTATTAACTACAAAAATCTTGTGTGATTATGGAAGATGATTAATTAGATGTAAATATTGAATATCATCTCTCTAATTTATAAAATCGATCAGTGAAATTACATTTTTTTTTTTTTAAGTTGGCAAATCACAAAACCACTTTTGTGTTTGTAAAAATAAAAAAAATTATAAAAATAAAAAATAAAATAGCACTGTTTTTGAGTATAAATGGAAATCATCATTTAAAAAAATAAAACAAGCTACATCATACTCCAATATTTCTATTTTAGGAATTTATTTCAATAAAAAAAATAAAGTGAAATATTTCTAAGGCATTCTTCTAATAAACTCTAAGTTATGTTTAAAAATTGGTAGATCACAAAGCCACTATTACTGATTTGTTTAAGCTGTAACACAAAATATAGTTGTTTTTTTTAATTTAAATGAAAAGAATCATTTAAAAAAATAAAACTAGATGCATCTAGTCCTAATATTTCGATTTTAATACTGATCCTCATGCGGCTGCTGACCTTGAACAGCCATATTCCATGGACCAAGGCCTATTGGTTCCTATCCTTGAATACGAAAGTTAGTTGGAAGGAAGGAACTTTGGAGAATTGGCCCCAAAGGGATGAGTTATGGAATTATGGGTAGGCTGTCGTTGCCATGGAAACCACGGTTCGCATCCGTGCATTAATTTTGAAGTTTGAATAATACCAAGGGTATACTTAAATATGTAGGTTGTTACTGCTCTCTAGGTCCAGTTATACAGGCTTGCTGAGGTAGATAAATCGATTATTCTATATAATTAAAGCCAAGAATCGAATCTATGGGATCTGATCTATGGGACCTATGGGAGCCTATAAATGTTGGTACTCAAAACCAGATCATTCAACGTGATCTCATCTAAACCACCTCCTTTGCACATCCGTTGTCTTAGAAACAGTAGAATCTTTTCCATGAACTGTAATCAAATACAAGATTGGACAGTACTGATTGTGGAAAGATTATTTCTCTGTATGTAGCTATTCTTTAGAGCCTCTTTGGGAACTATCTCGTGCTTAGAATTAAACTCTTAACTAGACACGAATAATCCATAAAGCTTTCGTTGTTTTTATTTTTTATGTTTAACTCAAAGTTCCTAAAATAAAGGCTTCAGATCACGCGAACTATGTGAGCCTTCATGAAAGCTCCCGGAGAAAGTCTGACCTTGACCCGGCCCAGATCAAGCTGGCCATGACTTCCTGCTCATTGGTCCGTTAGTCTTCGAGCCACTGCTTCATGAATACTTACGCATATAATAAATATCGATCAATCATCTTTTGAAGGTAATAAAGTATTAGGTTATATTATATTGGATAACATTATATTTATGGGTGCTGATCATGGTTACAAGATAAAAGATAAATCTACTTACAAATAAAGAAAATAGATTTGCTAGATGTGGCAGTCTGCATGGTCAACTTCCTCAAAGCCACTCGCCCTATTTATCTAAGTACTCCTAATATTCCAGATGGTGTCACATATAGCAGCATATACATTTTATTATATACAATTATATAAGGTAATAAATGCCCCTGTTCTTCAAATATGAGGAAATTCTCAATTAAAAAAAAAAAAAAACATTTTTTTGTTTTTTAAAATGATTTTGATTGGTAACCAATCATGACTTTCAAACATTTGCCCCTAAATAACAAAACAAAACGAATGTAATAGAATGGTATCCTTTAGTTGTTTATTTATTTGACATACTCATACAAGACTGAAAAGACAAGAAACTACTCGACGTTTTCACCTACTTCATCATTTACTGGACAAACGTTCTAAGCTCCTACTTAATTACAAAAGACTCATTTACATGACAGTTATCAGACCAATTTGGATATACGGATTTGAGCTTTGGGACTCTACTAGACCATCCAATTCATCTCGTATCCAATCCTTAAAATCCAAAATCCTTCGTAAAATCAATGCTCAATGCTCCTTATTATGCCACAAACAAACTCATCCATCATGATCTTTATATCCATTATATTGCTGATTTGGCCCAAACTAGATACCTATCCTTCCATGACAAGCTCCATACACACTTGAATCCGCTAGTCTCTCAACTTACTAAGTCACTTTATTCTTCTATCGCTAATCAGACGATGCTACAGTAGAAGTCCTAAAAGTTTAAGGTCAAGAAAGCACTGGGAACAAAAAAAAGGCTGATTTTTAATAATTTCATTAAAAGGAGAGACCTAAGAGACAGGACATGTAGCACAGCGAGGCACACAAACAGAGCTTGACTATCTCCCGCGCGCGCCAATTTTAATTAATTAACGCGGGAAGCTTGAGGATCGTGATGGCAAAGGATAAGCGTTGTATTGTAAGGGAGTCTTTGAAGAGCTCAAGGTGGTCTTAAATATCAATCCTTTATTACTACTTAAGCTTTCTTTTATAAGTAAAGAGCATTGGTAGCCGAAGTTCCCATCTTAACAACCTTGTAACTACTGTAGGTAGCTAGGACTCTCGAATGTCGTCTATGAGACTTAAGATTTATTTAGTGGTGGATGCGAGGAACGTTTCCCTTCGTTAGAAATTTTGGTATCCTATAAGCATAGCCCATCCAGTTGGCGTTAAGAGGATTAGGAAAAGCCTTATGAATTAATTAACTAAATAAAATCCGATACATAAGGACTGATGTGCAAAGCACGTCATCATCACATGGCGCTTTGGTCCATGGATGACTTTGGCATCCTCGACCATTATCCACCACGATCTTCCGTGGCTCTACTCCATGTCCTCAGCTCCAGGAGCCTAAGGTCTACCTTCACATCGTCCAGCCATCGCAGTCTAGGTCACTAATGTCTTAACAAGTATTTTATGTCTCTTTTGAGCCTTTTTCTAGGCTCTTTGGAATTTATGAAATATTGGAAGGCCATGCTTGTAAAAATCATCGAATTGATTTACAATTTTATTAATTTTTTCTTCTTTTTTTTCACTGGCTCTACAGCCCTTGTAACACTTGTTCTACAAAAACGCCTCTCCAGTCTTCTCTGTCAGCAGCTCGACCTCTCCACTGTCCGATTCCCATCCTCTGCAGATCGCTCTCCACATCACCCAGCCATCGCAGCCTGGGCCTTCCTCTTCCTCTTCTGCCTCCTGGTTTGCCATATAATAGTTTCTTCGGGTGTCTATCTTCTCCCATTCTTTCCTTGTGCCCAAGCCATCTTATACGGGTTGATTTGACATAGATGACTACGTCTGCTTCATTGTATAGTTCCTGAAGCTCTCTATTATTTCTTGACCTCCATTGGCCTTCGTTACATACTGGCCCAAATATCTGCCGAAGTACCTTCCTCTCCCAGATCTGCAGCATCTTCTCGCATTCCTGGGGCTGAAATTCTTGCTTTAATTTCTGCGGTGATGTCATTCTTTCGTGTCACTAAAGCCACCAGATACTCGAGACTGTCCACTTTCTTAAATGTGTGGTGGAGCAATTGCATATTAGTGGAAGAAGGGGCTCCTAATAATAATTCGCTAACCTTCTATCCGAGCGAATTTGCCGGTTGTGAATTCAATAAAAAAACCTAATAAAAAAAAAAAAAAAAAAAAAAAATCTAATAGTTTGATTGGGTGACAATTTCCCCAAATAAATATAGTTGAAGCTATTAAAGGAAAGAAAAGAAATTCATCAAGTAAATACAAATAAAAAAACATCCAAAAATGAGTAAATGATAAATATATAATGTAAAAATAGAAAAGAACAATTATAAAAATAATAATGTGCACAAGTAAACCTAAGAAAATACAAAGAAAGTTATTTAAAAGTAAATAAAAAAAGTTATGAAAAAAGAAAATGCACTAAGCTATTATTTACAATTATTTACATAAAAAACGAATTAACTTATTTACTAAAGAGAGATGAGTCTTGAAACAAAAATATTACTGGTCTGTGAATCAATGAAAAACTGAGAAATGAATTGATTTCTTGAAAAGTGTTGAGTTCTTGATAGCGATGACTTGATGATTCGAAATGATGATAAGTAGAAAAATTAAATGTCTCTTACCGGTAAGTCCAAAATTAGATCAAAATAGCGAGAAGTTTTACTGGTGAGAGTTGACAAAATTCAAGTTGAAGAAGATGTGAAAGTGATGAAGAAGTGGCGACAAAATCCAGTGTAGAGTAGCAAGCAACCTTCTCACAGGGCAACTGTCTTGAGACTGATCTTGTTTTGTTTTTTCGAACATTACTCTTAATATTAAAACATATGTTTTTAAAATTACTCTCTAAATTCTTTTGTTTCCTTTTAATAAATTTTATTAATGTTAGAATTATATAAAACAAACAAAAAAAAAAACATCTAGCTTTTAATGCAATAAATATTCATTTGGAAATAAAAAACATAAAATAAAAAATTAGTTATTGATACCCGACATACCGCCCACCAAATTTGAGTACAAATTTCCCAGGTATATTAAGAGACTAGGAGGGTATCAATGGAGCTAAACGAGAAAGAGGACGAGTGTACTCAGCCGTAGAGGTTCTCACTTTGACTACTCTAATTATACCATCTTTACCAGGGAACACTTGTGTAATACGCCCAACAGGCCAATTGAGAGGCGGTACATTAGAGTCGATAAGAAGCACCAGTGTGCCGACTGCTACGTTTGCCGAATCAGTGGTCCACTTGCTTCGTTGTTGTAGAGAATTTAAGTAGTCACGTCGCGATTGTTTCCAAATATTGCCTATGCTTTGATGGATAAGATTCCACCTTGAAATAGGATGGCGGGATGGTTCTATTGATTCTGCTTCTGGCAGTGCAACCAAAGGGGCGCCAATCAAGAAATGGCCTGGTGTCAAGACATCTAAGTCTTCAGGAGAAGATGACATTGGATACATAGGTCTTGAGTTCAAAATTGCTTCAATGCGACTTGCAATCGTAGAGAGTTCTTCAAAGGTAAGGGGATGGCCATCCAATACTCTCCTGAGGTGGTATTTAAAAGACTTTACACCAGCCTCCCATAATCCACCAAAATGAGGCGCAAAAGGTGGGATAAAACTCCAAACTATTTCTCGCTGGGCGAAATAGTTTTCGATGTCCCTTTTCTTGGAGTATTCGTTCCACCATGAGTATAGCTCTTTCAAATGTCGTGACGCACCTACAAAATTTGTCCCATTATCGGAGAATATTCTGCTAGGTAGTCCTCTTCGAGCTATAAATCTGTCGAAGCAAGCTAGAAAAGTTACTGTTTTCAATTGCGATACGATTTCAATGTGCAGCGCCTTTGTGCTCATGCACACAAACAAGCAGGCGTATGCCTTTCCAAGGGCTGCCTTACGGCGAGAAGATTCACGGATTGAGAATGGACCAGCAAAATCAATTCCAACATTTATAAAAGGTCGCCCTTGTTCGAATCTTGACAATGGCAAATTTCCCATGAACGGTGTATAGGGTTTGACCTTCAAACGATGACATCTCAGACAGCGATGTATTCGAATGCGTATAAGACGTCTTGCAGAAATAATCCAAAAGTGCTGACGTAGTAAGGAATGTAGTAGCTGATGCCCAGCATGTAGGTAAACGATATGGAAATGGTCGACAAGCAGTTCTACAAAACGTGATTTGTAAGGTAGTAACACTGGATGTTTAGCATCATAAGATAAAGGGGCATTACTAAGGCGACCGCCCACCCTAAACACTCCACAAGAATCTATAAAAATTGATAAAGATTTCAACGATGTTACAATCGAATTTTCGGAGATTGCAGAGGAGAAGTGATGTTCTTGTACTAATTTTATCAATGTGCGGGTAGCCTGACGAAGTTCCTCTAAACTTAATTGACCTTTTCTCTTGGTTGAATGACGACGAGAGTTCACAAGGAAACGTTGTACAAAGGCAAACACCCTAATCAATTTAGAATACGATGAAAATTTTTCAAGAAATTCGAGGAGAAATGATGTCTTTGATGTGGTAGCCAAGATAGTATAAACTTGTTTTGTTTCAGGTATGTCTGAAAGATTCAACGATTTTATTGGTTTAGTCAGGGGCCATTCCGACAGCGGTTTCTTCATCCAGTCAGGTCCCTTCCACCAAACCGAATGATTAACTAATCCTGATGGTGAAGTTCCTCGAGAGGCAAGGTCGGCAGCGTTATCTTCAGAGCGAATATGATGCCAATTAGCGAGAGCGGAGTTATCTAGTATTTTTACTATTCGATTGGCTACAAATGTTTTCAGTTGATGAGGCGGTGTGTTTAGCCAAGACAAAACGGTGGACGAATCAGACAACAAAAAAATTGAGTTTGGCTTTAATCGCTGAGTAAGGGTTTGAATCGATCGCAAAAGGTTGACAAGTAGTAAAGCAGCGCACAGCTCTAGTCGTGGTATTGAAAGGGTTTTTACTGGAGCAAGTCGAGTTTTAGCGATCATGATATGAGTATCTACTTGTCCAAATAGATCCTCAGAACGAAGATAAAGAACTGCAGCATAACCCAAAAGAGAAGCGTCAGCAAATCCTATAATAGACATGTTTGCTGGGGAGTGTAGTTTTACACAACGAGGAATTTTTATATCTTGTAATTGTTCTAGATCTTTAAACAAAATTTCCCAGGACTTGGAAATAATGTGTGGAATTGGTTCATCCCAATCGAGTTTCTTAAGCCATAATTGTTGAAGAATTGACTTCGCTTTAAAAATGACTGGGGCACAATATCCTAAAGGATCATACATCCTGGCAATAGTCGAAAGGATACCTCGTTTGGTTAAAACCAAATCTCTAGATTGTATTCGATAAGTAAAAGTATCCTGTTGAGGATCCCATTGCATTCCCAGTATCTTCACCACGTTATCTTCCAGACTAGAGAAAGAGACCATGGTCTTAGGCTCATCTAAGAAAACTGGTTCTAAGAGTTCTGTTGCATTGCTGAACCATTTCTTCAGTTCGAAACCTCCTTTATCGAGCAAAGCTATTAGTTCTTGTTGAAGTGCTTGAGCTTCTTCCAAGGTGTCAGCCCCGGTTAGTAAATCGTCTACATACATATCTTCTAATAGTGCTCGAGATGCATTAGGAAAATTGCTTCCTTCATCTTCAACGAGTTGTTGCAATACTCGCATTGCCAAAAAGGGAGAACATGAAAGTCCAAAAGGTAAACGATTAAATTCAAATTCGGCGAGGTGATCGAAACTTTCAGCTCTAAAAAATAAATGAAGATAAGAACGATCCTCAGGGGCAATCAAAATCTGCAGGTACATTTGACATATATCGGCTGTCATGACTATTTGTGGTAATCGAAATTTTAACAACACATCTGTGATCTCCGGCTGTAGTTTGGGACCACAAAGTAGGTAATCATTGAGAGATCCATTAAAGGTTGAAGCTGAACCATCAAAAACTATACGCAGTTTGGTACTTGTGCTCTTTTTCAATACACAGTGGTGAGGAAGAAAATATTTTCCCGGTTGAAAACTGGGCGATAAGTAACATTTTTGCAGATATTCTTCAAAAACTTTTCCATATTCCAATTTCAAAATTGGTTCTCGTTCGAATTTTGTTTCTAAGTTTTTAAAACGTTTTAAGGCCATGTGCTTGGAGCTTTCTAAATTAGGCGGTTGCTTTGTAAAGGGTAAACGGACTGTGTATCTCCCAGAGGGTGTTCGATAGTGTGTTTTTCTAAAATGATCTTCGCTCTTTACATCAAGCGGATTCATTCTCGAAACATTATTTATTTCTTCGACTTCCCAAAAACGGGTAATCAGCTGTGATAAATCCTGAGGTTCAGACGAAGGCACAGAATTGGCAAGCAAGGTAGAGCTATAAGTAGAGGGAGTTGAAGTTGAAACAGATCCTAACAAAATCCATCCAAGAGTGGTTTTCATGGCATTGGGGAATCCATGAGCCGACTTTATTACTTCTCCATTTAATATTTCCCCAAATAAATCGCAACCAATTAGAAAATCTATAGGCCCTGGTTGATAGAACATTGGATCAGCCAGATCTAAATGTCGGAAATGTTGGATTACATTATCCATAACGATTTCACAGGGCATTTTGTTACTAATATGATCAATAATAATTGCGTATGTGTGATGAGTGGGTGATTCTTCCTTATTAGGAGAAATAGCGCAAAGAACTTGGTGTTTACAACCAGAAAGGGGATTGCTCCCGAAACCAACTAACTTCTGAGAATTTTGAATAAGTGGCAAACGCAATCGTCGCGCACATTGTGAAGTGATGAATGAGCGTTGAGACCCACTATCAATTAAAGCCCGTACAACCTGGAAACAACCTGAGGAGTCTTTAATCCTAATTAATGCAGTACCTAGAAGAACATTTACTTTTCCACTTGAAGTCGATGACAATACAGCTTCTGGGTTTGAAAGATTCGAGTTGTTGGTTGCTATTAGTGAAGGCTCTGAATGGGTAGGTGTATTGCGAGATTTCCTTGCATTAGAGTTTTCAAAAGAGTTAGTTCGAAGTGCTGAATGTGCGATAGGTATAGAGGGACCTTGGATTCGATTAGATGAGGTGCGGGAATCAGAACCTTTCGGAAAATGTAAAAGGGAATGGTGCCGTAAATTACACTGCTTGCAGGAGTTTGTAGAGCTGCATTTTGAAGCTGAATGACCAGAAGCTAAACAGTTGAGACAACGATTTAACAATTTTATCTTTTCAAATCTTTGCCTGCGAGTGATCG
Organism: Arma custos; assembly: GCA_037127475.1. Classification (NCBI taxonomy): domain Eukaryota; kingdom Metazoa; phylum Arthropoda; class Insecta; order Hemiptera; family Pentatomidae; genus Arma; species Arma custos. Next base: position 118,303,878 of record CM073764.1, on the reverse strand, counting down.
AAAATTAGAACAGTTGTAAATTCTATGGTTTTCCTTACAAAGGGGGCATTCAAAACGAATGGTGGCTGCTGTGGAAGACATCAAAACCTTTTTAGACTGATAAGTAGATTTGTAGTTGGTGTTAACTGAAGTGGGATTTTGATATGCCGTGAGATTATTTGACTGGAGCTGAATAATCGATTGAAAGATAAAATCAGAAAATTCCTTCCAAGTTGGAGTTTCAGATCTGGATCCGAATTCGTTTTCAAAACGTTCTCGAGTTTTAGTGTCTAATAACCTGATAGCAAAAGTGTATAATATGAATCCGGCAGCATCATCTATGTTCAATCTATTAAAGGCTGCAGCACTTTCAAGAATAACTGAAGAAAAGTGTTCAAGGGTAGCGAGAGAACATTTTTGAAGGGGTAGAAAATTAAATATATTCATCAAATGATGAGTTGCTTGAAGTCCTTTGCTATCATACCTCTTCGTTAAAGCTGCCCAAGCTTGATCATAACCGTCGTGAGTGAGATTAATTGAGGTGATAGTCTGAGCTGCTCCACCTTTCAAAGATGACTTCAAATAGTGGAATTTCTGAATAGGATTCAAGTCTGGATTATTGTGAATCATTGAGGAAAAAGTGTCTTTGAAGGAAGGCCAATCTGAAATATTTCCAGAGAATGTTGGAATGTTTATCGTAGGAAGGCGTAATTGAGAATGTTCTTCTCTGTCAATTACTGATTTATATCCAGTGGATTCAGTGGGGGCAAGAGAAGAACCCAATGCTAATGCTTCATAATAGGTGCCACGAATCTCTTTAAAAGCCGATTCGAATTCTGTGAAGGGCTTCTTTAACTTTTTTGCGAGCTTCCTCAAGTTTGAATATATTGTTGAAAGCTTTTCGAAAGTATTATCAAGTCGGGAAATGCGAGCGGCTAAAATTTTTTGTTTAGTCGAATCAGACTCCATTAATAAGCCTGCGGTTTTGGTTTCGTTAATGTCATCAGCTAAGTCCCGGAATTCATCCTTAAGAGCATCCAATAGCTCTTCCGATTCATCCTGATTAACTTTGGGAGCCATTTTAACTATACAAATTTAATAACAATAAAAAAGTACTATATACCAAAATAAAAAAAGAAACAACAAGTTTTATAAATGGAAAAAAATAGAAATCGAATATTTACTAGAAAATTTTACTGAAATCACAATATCCCAGCCCGGAGGACCATAAAGTAGTGGAAGAAGGGGCTCCTAATAATAATTCGCTAACCTTCTATCCGAGCGAATTTGCCGGTTGTGAATTCAATAAAAAAACCTAATAAAAAAAAAAAAAAAAAAAAAAAAAAAAAATCTAATAGTTTGATTGGGTGACAATTTCCCCAAATAAATATAGTTGAAGCTATTAAAGGAAAGAAAAGAAATTCATCAAGTAAATACAAATAAAAAAACATCCAAAAATGAGTAAATGATAAATATATAATGTAAAAATAGAAAAGAACAATTATAAAAATAATAATGTGCACAAGTAAACCTAAGAAAATACAAAGAAAGTTATTTAAAAGTAAATAAAAAAAGTTATGAAAAAAGAAAATGCACTAAGCTATTATTTACAATTATTTACATAAAAAACGAATTAACTTATTTACTAAAGAGAGATGAGTCTTGAAACAAAAATATTACTGGTCTGTGAATCAATGAAAAACTGAGAAATGAATTGATTTCTTGAAAAGTGTTGAGTTCTTGATAGCGATGACTTGATGATTCGAAATGATGATAAGTAGAAAAATTAAATGTCTCTTACCGGTAAGTCCAAAATTAGATCAAAATAGCGAGAAGTTTTACTGGTGAGAGTTGACAAAATTCAAGTTGAAGAAGATGTGAAAGTGATGAAGAAGTGGCGACAAAATCCAGTGTAGAGTAGCAAGCAACCTTCTCACAGGGCAACTGTCTTGAGACTGATCTTGTTTTGTTTTTTCGAACATTACTCTTAATATTAAAACATATGTTTTTAAAATTACTCTCTAAATTCTTTTGTTTCCTTTTAATAAATTTTATTAATGTTAGAATTATATAAAACAAACAAAAAAAAAAAATCTAGCTTTTAATGCAATAAATATTCATTTGGAAATAAAAAACATAAAATAAAAAATTAGTTATTGATACCCGACACATATGGCTCTGCTCTTCCTGCCCATCATTTTCTGTGGAAATCATGTATTGGGTTTTTCCTTATTTATCACCAGACCCAATTTTTTCCCCGCTTCTTCAAATTCCTGCAATGCTCCTGAAAGCGCCGCTTTTAATCTTGATATCACTACGTCATCAGCATACGCTAGGTGTTGGGTCATCCTGTTACATATCGTTCCTCCTGGGTTGGTCCTGTTTGATCTCGCAGCTTGTTCGAGTTCTATGTTAAATAATACAGGTGAGAGGGGATCTCCTTGGCGCAGACTATTCTCCACCTCAAACTCTTCTGATAGCATATTTTTGATTTTTACCCTACATCTGGTGTTTTCCAAGGTCATTTCACGGTTCTGGGGCTCATCTAGTCACTATAAAGTGTGTACCCTCATAGAGGAAAAACCTAGTATATATGAACGGCCGTTTTCGTTGTGAGGAAATGTACAGTCTTGTTTATCCCCAGATCTGCCACCAATGGGCCATACTGCTGAAGATATTCCTGGCATTTTCTTTCAAAATTCGTTATGCGAATAACGATGAAATAAAGATTATTCTGTTGCTATGATACTTGAGTATATTTAGATAGAAGAAATACCGTTTTTTTTTCTCATTTGTTAACTGGTTTTCTGATGAAATAGTCAATTTAAAATAACAAAATTAATATAAGTGAATTTTGGGAAATATCAAAGAATCCTTAGCGCGAATGGTTGAAGAGTCTTTTTGAGTTTAAGCATTGCAGAAAGAAGTTACAACTCCATCACGAAGCTAATTCACGTAAGTAAAAAAAGTTTTTTTTTTTGTATAAATATTTAAGCTAATTATTTGTGAAAAGTGAGGTTTTATCGCATCTGAAATAATGCTCATGATTTTGTATAACACGTTTTCAGTGCTATTACTTTAGGTGTTAGTTTCTTGATTATTTTTTTTTTTGATCAGGCGTTAGGACGGAAGAACATTTGAAATTTGGTGTAGTTCTCCTGGCTGGATTTGTTTTTTTCCATTGAATAAGTGTGATATTAATTTTTTTCATCAACTTCTGAGGCCATTAGATATGTAAATACGTTTACAAAATATATAGAGGTAATAATTAAAAGAACAGATACTTTAATAAATTTGCACGGATAAATGAGTGAGGGCCTGCGCTAGAATCTGTCCTCCATCTTTTATAAGTGCCATTAACAGACCGTTAACACCTCCTCCTGTTTCTTCCTTGTAGCTATCAATTACACTCATTCTTACACTTTTTCGATCATAATTTCTTTTTTGGGTCCCAATATTCCATATTCCACTCCCCTTTTTTATCACTTCTTCTGTCGTAATATAGTTTTTCATAATATTCTTTTATTCTATTAATTATTTCCAAGTTATCATTTAATTCTTATCCTTTTTCATTTAAAATAACAGTAATTTTTGTTTTAGCAATTCCTCCCTCGTTTAATTTTCCTCCTGCCTTTATAGCTCTCTCGATTTTTTCTACCTTATTTTTTTTCTCTTCAGTTCTCAATTTCTTTCCTACTTAATTTGTTGACTAATTATAACGTATATTTATTTAATAAGTTTACAAAAAATGGGAGATAATGGAATATACTCAGAAAGTAATTAAATAGAAACGGAAAAATGATTATATTAATTACAGTGATACAAACTACAGTGACGGGAGTGAAATAATATAGTTTTTTTTATATATTCTTTATTTCCAGATCGGCTATTCCTAGCGTTATATGTTTCTTTTTAATAATGAATTTTAAATTTCAGCATGAGGTAAAAATGTGGGTTTCGTCTCATGCAACTCGTCATCTGGTTTAGAAGCATCGGTCTGAGAAAAGGATGTCGAACACCTTCCTCATCGTCCTTCATCATTAATTATGATTCGTTAAACATATATAAGTGAAAAATAACCAAAAGACAGTTATGAAGAGTTAGTAAAATGTACTTAAATCTTCACTTCACAGTATAACCGCACTCTATCGAAGTCAGATGCAAACTGAAATAAATTTAGTGAAGGTTATTAACAGCCGGGTGACCAACGAGGATTTGTGTGAAATGGATTTGCCACAGCCTCAACGATTTAATTTATTTTATTAATAAATTAAATTAACACCTGGTAATGCCGGAAGTCCGCGTCATGGACTTTTAAAAAAATCTGTCTCGTAGCAAAAATCAGGTCTTGTGTGCTCGCATTTTCACGAAAGCCGTATTGTTCCTCTTAGAGCAATCCATCGACTCGTCTTCTGATTCTCTTTTCCAAGATTTTGGAATATATCTCAGAAAGTTATAAAAGAAAACTTATTTATCTCATCTTAATTTGACGTACCTAGGTGATAGAATAAACATTCCTAACATTTGTTATTCAAAATTCGTTGAGCAGCCGTCTTGTGAACATAGAATTTATTCCATTATTTGAAGAAAATATTAAAAGAAAACTTATTTTGGAGTCAAGAGGGAAACCTTTTAAACGTATATTTTAAATTTTATCATTTTTCAGCATTTACGAGATAACAGAATTTATCTCATCATAATTTGACGTATCTATTATATATAATCATTTTTCCACAAGTGCAGTGGTTTCATAGGGCTACACTGATTGCATTAGCAGGTAGCCATTCCTGCTACTGGATTCAGTGCGGCGAACCATCCACTATAAAAAATGGGTAACGTAACCACAGCAGCACCTCAAGGGTGGTTTGGAAGTCTGCTTTATCATAGCTATTTTCTTCTTCTTTTTAAAATTCTCTTACTTAAATAACCTATTAAATACTTGTTTTTAATTTATAATTTATAAATAAATATATGTTTTATAATTTAATATTATCCAAGATTCGAACCATTCATTCATATTATTCGTCCTAATATGTATGTGCTATTTACCAATTTCGTTTAATTTTCAACCTTCATCATTATTTATAACCTTTCTCTTGTTCCTCCTTGAGCCTTTCAGCGTGGAGGTGCCTCCGTCCATACACGCATCCCGGTTCCTGGCTAGGGCCTTCATGGCATTCAGGCCTTTTTTGCTTTTCAGAGGATTTTTGCTTTTCGTCCTTGAGTTTCCTCAAATTCGTTAAGTAAGTGTTCTAAGTCAGAATAGGGAGTTTTTTAAACAGTCCAGCCAACCAGGAATGTTTTTACTTGCGATTACTGTTAGTTAACGTACGTGGACCAAAATCCTTCCGAGACTTGAGGACCATAGACGGGGAAGTATGTGCGACCTATCGAGAAGCTTGCCAAGAATTAAATCTTCTTGAAAACGATGGCGAGTGGGGCAATGCAATGGTTGACGCATCTAATACTGCTCAGCCACAGCAAACACGCAGTTTATTTGCGATTATACTAACAACATGTTTCAAATCGAATCCGAACGATCTTTGGGAAAAATACAAAGATTACATGAGTGAAGATATCCTACATCATTTACGAAGATCGAATCCGGAAATACAATTAACACCACACATATACAATGAGGCATTAGTTTTGATTGAGGATAGGTGTTTGGCTATCGCTAACAAAGGGTTGATGCAGTTGGGAATGTGTGCACCGAATCGATCTGCAAACAGCGCTTATGATCGTGACTTACAACGTGAAACATAGATCGATGTGGAAAATTTGGGTGCATTTGTACTAAATAATCTTCCAAAATTGGTTCCAGAACAACGCATTGTATATGACACAATCATGCTTCCTCATCGTCCTTCATCATTAATTATGATTCGTTAAACATATATAAGTGAAAAATAACCAAAAGACAGTTATGAAGAGTTAGTAAAATGTACTTAAACCTTCACTTCACAGTATAACCGCACTCTACCGAAGTCAGATGCAAACTGAAATAAATTTAGTGAAGGTTATTAACAGCCGGGTGACCAACGAGGATTTGTGTGAAATGGATTTGCCACAGCCTCAACGATTTAATTTATTTTATTAATAAATTAAATTAACACCAGGTAATGCCGGAAGTCCGCGTCATGGACTTTTAAAAAAATCTGTCTCATAGCAAAAATCAGGTTTTGTGTGCTCGCATTTTCACGAAATCCGTATTGTTCCTCTTAGAGCAATCCATCGACTCGTCTTCTGATTCTCTTTTCCAAGATTTTGGAATATATCTCAGAAAGTTATAAAAGAAAACTTATTTATCTCATCTTAATTTGACGTACCTAGGTGATAGAATAAACATTCCTAACATTTGTTATTCAAAATTCGTTGAGCAGCCGTCTTGTGAACATAGAATTTATTCCATTATTTGAAGAAAATATTAAAAGAAAACTTATTTTGGAGTCAAGAGGGAAACCTTTTAAACGTATATTTTAAATGTTATCATTTTTCAGCATTTACAAGATAACAGAATTTAGCTCATCATAATTTGACGTATCTATTATATAGAATCATTTTTCCACAAGTGCAGTGGTTTCATAGGGCTACACTGATTGCATTAGCAGGTAGCCATTCCTGCTACTGGATTCAGTGCGGCGAACCATCCACTATAAAAAATGGGTAACGAAACCACAGGCATCTACCCCAAGGGTGGTTTCGGAAAGGTGCCTATCTATGTATTATCTTCTTATTTTATTTCCTCCAAGTTCCTTTCTGCTTCGAGTTGTTCTAGCCAGGACCTTCATTTTTCTCTGTCCCTCCCTCCCACGGGTACGTATCCCGCCCTTCCTCCTTGGAGGTGCATCAGCCCAAGTGTACTTCCGAGGAGGTAGGGGAAGCGTATGGGACTTTGGTTCCCGGACCAGTGACCATTCTAGGCCTGAGGGGCTATACCCCAAAATGGTACTACGGGAGGGTGGTGGCCGGTTTAGCCGGTCGCAGACGTAGTGGCGTGGTTAGAAGGTCGAAAGAGCAGTAATCCTGGAAACTGGTGACGGCTCGACCGGCTGGAAGCTGGATGGTGGGTAGTCCTATCTCCGTGGATTTGCGTCCGCATGCTGGCGAGATGTGCGCGAGCGAATGAATGTGTCAAGAACTCTGGAGAAGAGAGAGTTCAGGAGTGTGCGAATCGTGGGTTACGGGAAAAGACCCGAAGCCCCGAAATGAAATAATCGCGTTCGCGGTTGTGAGATGCTATGGACACATCTTTGCTGGCATGCGGCCGCAAATACCAAAACATGATATGAGAACTTGGTTTGCCTTGGTGTGGGAGAGGTAAGGCCGAGAGGCTAAGTATCTCTTGCATCAATAGATGTCAGCTTAGCATCTCATATATACAATGTCCCTTCCTCCCCATCTTTGTCGTCCCCTGGAGTCTTCTCATTTACCAATCGATAATGCTGTTCTTCTCTAACATACTTATTTTTTATATTCATGAATATGATGAAGATCAGAAAGTTCTAGTTTCCTTTGCCCATCGACAAGTATGCTATCACTTTTAAAAATCTCTTACTTGAAAAAGCTATTAAATACGGATAAAAAATGAAAAGGAGTTATTGTTTACATTACAACTCCATTTCAAGCCAAAAACTACAAGAATGATACGATTCCGGTTATCTGAAAGCAGTTAACCCTCTCTCGACATAATACGACTTCACGCTCAACCGTCTGATATCCCCCCTTATTTTGGGTACCCAATTTATAAAGGCTGGGTGAACCCCGGAGAGTCCTAGATCTCTTATGATCCATCTCCGGCTACTAACATCATGGATAAAAATATTTCCAGTAGCGGGATTAGAACCAGGATTTTCGGAATGACATAACTATTCATATACGTTATAGTAAAATAGTTTGTCGAAATAAATAAAATCAATAATTTAAAAATTATTTCCTTTTAATACATGATTTGTGATTATATTATTTTAGTCATGAATAAAAAATCACCATTGTAAAACGAGTTAAACAAAATTCTCCGATCAACAGTTTAAGTTGGTACTATAAATAAGAGAAAACCTGGCGTTTGAGCTTGACCCAAGAAGCAGTACAGTCTCCGTAATGTACTGAACTCAAGGCCTTCCGTGGGTTGTGGTAGTGTAGTTTTTATTTAGATATGCATATGCTCTTCTTCTCACTCATCATCGCTTATCTGTCCATTTTTCTCTAATTTTCTCTTTTTTCCAGGACTAATGTATTTTATGAATATTTTTCTGTCCTTGAATTGTTTTCCAGCTAATCCTAGACTTGGTATTTCCTCTTTAATATTAATGGAGTATCCTCTGACCTGTCTTAGTTTCATCACCCTGTTGAACATAACATTCATAGGGAGAAAAACCTGTGTAGGACAAATCACCCACAAAACAGTACGATCTCTACCATGTTCTGAACCCAAGGGTTATAGTGCTACTGGTTTTTATTTCAATTATTTAGCGCAGACAATTCGAAAATTGTTTTGGTACTTGTCTGTTTTGACCTCCGTTGACCCCAGCGCGCTCCTCTGGCACTTACCTCAACTATGTGGACCATGTCAGGTTATGCTGCCTATAATTTATTTCAAATAGTATTGCCTTTCATTATCATAGAACAGATTTTTAGGAAATGAAATAAATGAGAAACATGTGAAGATAAAATAAAACGACATAGGCGATAGCAAGCGCGGATTTAGGGGGGTGGGGCGCACACGGGGTGCTATGCCCCCCGACAGTTTTTTAGGCTCTGTGGAGAATCCATTATAGTACATAATTAAAGGCAAATCACATGATCATAGTTCTTAAAATAACAGAAAGAACATGAGTGAAACTATTTGTTTTGATATCCTACTAATCTTACTAATATTATAAATGTAAAAGTTTGTGTCTCTTTCTCGCAAAAACTACTGATTTGGATGAAAGTAGGATATCAAAACAATAGTTTCACCCATGTTCTTTTCATGGATTCTCCACAGTAACTAAAAAACATTAAGGGGGCATATGCAATTTTGCGCTCCCTCCCCCCGATAAATCCGCGCTTCCTATAGCCTGTGTGTTATTCTGATGCATAAACTATATTACTGTAAAGTTTACTCTAAATCTGTTCTGTAGTTTTTGCGTGAAAGAGAGACAAACATACAAACTTTCACATTTATAATATTAATAAGATTTGTCCTTAGGAATACTAAGAAAGCACCTAAATAAGTCAGGTCATAAATATGTAATCAATACATACAACATAATATATTGGGTCGTTTCATTTAAATGTCCGATTTAAGGAAATGTTATTTAGTAAAACAACTTTATGAATTAAAAACAAATTTTATTAAAAATATTTACCCTTATTTACTTTAAATTTTCCCCATCTTGCTTTCAAATTTTTAATCACAGAGATGAGAATTTCAGAGTCTTGTAGCGAAATGAAGTTTGAAAATTTATTATTGATAAAAAAACCATTTTTAATTTTTTTTACTATTAAGTCTCATAAAACGTGAGGTCTGTAATAGTATTGGTGATTCCTATTAATAATTATTGTTTTTGATAAATTTTTGTTTCATTATGTCAATATCCCTACAGTACGATAAGGATGCGATGGTTTCACTTCTGGATAGAATGGAGAAAGAAATTATTCCTACTATTGATCACCACACAGAAACCAATGAATGTTTTTAATGCAAATTTGGTTTTGGCATTGTCTAATGGTCCGGTCCGTTCGTTACAACATTCTTACCCAAACGCGGTAGTAATGTTTCTGTTTTGTAATGTTGGGCTGCGGAGTAACCAAATTTAATCTCATAAAATGATAGTTTCCATGAGCACATTCGATAAAATTCTAAACAATGTTTGATCAATTGTAGTGAAGGCAAATATTATCCAAATAATAAGTTGACTAAATTGAATTTCTCGCCATAAAAAACGAAAATTTTATATGAAACTACCTAATCGTTAGTGACCTCAGTTTTTTACTGCTGATATTAAATATGACTAAATTATACACCTGTGAGTCGTAGAAATATACACCGGCGAGTACTGTTATCAATTTAAAACAATACTAATTATTTCGCTAAATAAGTACCATTAATACTAATAAGAACACCAATATTTCAATGTCCAAAGGATAGTTGGGTATATTGCTGTAAATGTGAGCTTAAAAGGTCTTGATAGAAATGAGTTACGTTGATTGGCGTTTATAAAAGCGATTTGTGATATCGGCTATACTATACTATTACACTGACTATTTTGAGGTCGGCTGCTCACAAAACAATCGTAGTTTAACTTAAAAGAATAATTGAAACATAAATTAACTGCACCTGCTCCAGTACCCCACATAGTGCTGCCATCTTAATTTCCTAGTGGATTAGTTTTTATTATTTCGATAAGTGCCAAAATACTTCTAAAAAAAAGCTAAAGGGCTAACAATCTCTTGAATTAAAATTAAAATTTGAGTACAATTACTGGGTAGTTTCTTTACTCGACTATTATATTTACTGGTTTTATTGTTAAAAGAGAGTTGCTTATTTCAATAAATAAATTTTAAAAATATTAATTTATCTCTATTTATTGTTAAAATAGTTCTTATTACGTTACAAGTTATTACAGTTATTTATATGCAGTTATTAATAATTTTCTATTTATAAGTATTAAATTTTATTTACAGTTATTTTGACAATAATTATTGTTTATTTTATTTATTTTTTTTATAATCTTTGTTATCAATTCCTCCCTCAATGTTGGTAATAAGCCGGTTTGATTAATGTGCTGATTTCCTTTTGTGATGAATATAATTAACTCAATATTTTGTGATAGATTACTTATTAGAATAAGACTTATGGTGTTAAAAAAGTCATCTTCTAGCATTGATATCCCTGTTACAAAATGTCATCATATTTATTTTAGTAATTTCTGCATTATTGTTCAGTAGTAATTAGTGCATAAACTACTGAACTTAAAGCGAGAACGACTTTACTTAATATGTCATTAAGTGATAAATGATTCTAATATACACCTCTGCTAGGCAATCAGTTCATAACGAATTTTATTTATCAGGAATTCGTGAGAAATCGGTTAGATTGGCCAAAGCCAACGAGAGATTGGGAGTATCTACGAGAGGACCGCTTCCGTTGGGAACGGTCGTATACCGACGATTAAGAAGTGCGCGTAATAAAACAGCCGCACGGTACGACGGTCCCTATACAATCATCACACCATACGGGAGCACAATCTCTATACCATCCGTGACGTAAATCATCCCTCACGAGTCCGGACAGTACATCTCGAAGAGCTCCGAGTTCCTCGTAAAGTGTCCCAGCTCGGACCAGAGGCTGTGCTTCAGAAATGAGGACAATATTTTGTGTTTTACTTTTTATATTTTGTGTTTTGCCGTTCAGTTTATATATATATATATATATATATATATATATATAAGTTAAGATAGGACATACACCAGTATAGACACTAATCCTAAACAGTGGATGTCAACATTGTAAATAAGATAAATAGAGGATTTTAACTTGAATAAAGCAGAGGTTAACCAGCCTTCAAGTGAGTTGTTTATTTCCCGACTTTGTCTTTTTTTTTATGTTTTGCTTGGTGAAGTACATAAGTGGTGCCGAAACCCGGGAAAACGTTTTAGCAGTGCAGTAAGAATATTTTCTTTTGTTTTTTTCTCTCCTCTCTTTCAAGGACACTAGAAACTATTGTGATCTCATTACAGAGTTTTTTTTTTTACGTACTTTCATTTTTTTTTTGTTCTTTAAAATTTTAAAAACTAATTGTGCCATTATGAATGGTGAAAGAGAAATCCTTAGGCCTGCAACATTAACTTTGGAGCCTTCACAGGCAGAACCAGTGAATCCCGAGTTCCCGCCGTTACCGTCGACAACCCTAGCGATGGCACGGGCTGACTTAGCTGCGCAGGAGGCAAATAGAATAGCGCAGGAAACAAACGAGCTGGAAAAAATGAAATTAAGAAAGGCAAATGCGCAGGACTTAAGAAGGGAAATATCCGACTTAGAGAAGTTTAATGGTGATATAGGCGAATTGAATCATTTTCTCAAGGGCGGAGATGGCATTATGAACAGTATCCAGTCCCAGGTCTCAACAGGTTGTTTGGAAGAAACAGATGCCAAAAGACTACGGGTAGCCTTAGCACGACGGGTCAGAAGGAGCGTGCTAAATCTGATCCAAGCAGATGAGGATACTGCATGGCAGGTGATAAAAGAAAGGCTAAAAAAAGCGTATGGAGGGGGGCGATGGGCCCCAGAAGAAGACATGCTGCAGATGTTTCGGGAGGTGAAACGTCAAAATCAGACAAATGGTCAGTATGCTGCAGGACTGCTGGTGAGACTAAATAAGATAAATGAGAAGTTACGCGAGGTAATGGATACGAGTGCGGTCGAAACGTGGATGCTGTTTATGACCACAGTCTTGAAGGTGCAGTTAGCTAGGGATACCGGAAAGAAAGACGGGTTACCCAGAGATAAGTCATTCATGGAATGCGCCCAGGAGATGGTGGATGTGAGTGCCCGCGATGAAGAGGATGGAGAAGTTTTCGAACCAGGATGGTGTAAGGTGTCATATCGCCGTAATGATATAGGAAGAAATCGACCAAGACCAGACCGAGAGAGAAGAAGGGATGGAGACTTTAGCAGGAGAGACAGAATACCCAGAGAGAAAAAGCCGTTCGGAGATAGAAGGTATGGGAGAAAGGAGGATAGAAAGTGCCACGAATGTGGGAAGACAGGGCATCTGATGGCCCAGTGCCCACGCACGCGCTGTTTTGAGTGCCACAGCGAGGGACACATGGCGAGACAATGCCCATACATAAGGCGGAGAAACCATGATCGTGGAGAGCCGATGGAGGTAAATGCGCAGAGAATATGGAGAAGAAGCAGAAGGCCATCCGATTCGTCTAGATCTTCCGAGGCTTCAGGATTCGAGACAGAGGGCAGCGAGCATGGTGGCAGAGGGACCCCTGGAGGAAAGAGCAGACAACGGAGTGCAGGGAGGAGAATCGAGGAGGTGAGTAGAGAATGAGAATGGTGTGAGCAGAGAGGCAACCATTTTTGTGTAAATACTATCATAAAAAGGTGTGATCGGTTGCCTATTATCGAGTTTTGCAAGGGGTGGAGGTGTCTGGTGGACACAGGGAGTTCGTGTACTCTAATAGGTAGAGATAGTTTACAAACTATATTTAAAGGAAAGAGTGAACCAGAAATTAGGACGTGCTTATGTAAGTTGGTCACTTTGGGTGGTCCCTGTACGGTGGAGGGGGAAATTGACCTGGCGTTAGGTAAATGGGGGAAAAAGGGTGGAATAGCAACCCTGCATGTGGTAGAGACTATGCCGCGTGAATATGGGGGGATTTTGGGATGTGATGTGCTCGGGAAATTAGGGGCGAAACTACGTAATGTAGAGGGTCAATGGGTGATTAAAATAGGGAGGCGGATGTATAAAACGATGGAGAGCGCGAAAAGGGATGTGCGGTGCGTTGGTGCAATCGCCCAGGCCAAGGATTGGAGGACGGGCATAAAGGAGGAATATGCCGATATTTTTTTTCGCGAGGGGGATCCCCTGAGTGTGACGGGGGAAACTTTTCACGAAATTCATTTAAAGTCAGAGAAGAGTACGTACGTGAAGGAGCGGAGGTACCCACAGGTGTTACGGGAACACATTAGGGCGGAGATCGCGGAACTCAAACGCCAAGGAATTATCGTCGATAGTACGTCACCCTTTAACAGTCCTCTATGGGCGGTCAAGAAGAAACCTGTTGACGGGGATACTAGGGAGCGCTACAGGGTGGTAGTGGATTTCCGACAACTCAACGACAACACGTTGGATGAGAAATACCCTATTCCCAGACTAGAAGACATTTTGGACAGATTGGGCGGAGCAACGGTGTTCAGTACGTTGGATTTGAAATCAGGGTACCACCAGATTCGAATGCATCCCAGGGACCAATGTAAAACAGCGTTCACGTTTGAGAGGGGGCATTACGAATTTACCCGTATGCCGTTTGGTTTGAAAAATGCGCCAATAACTTTTCAGAGACTGATGGACGAGTTCTTGAGGGGCTTAGATGAAAATATGTGCCAGGTCTATATGGACGACCTCTTGGTTTTTAGTAAGACGGAGTTAGGTCATATCGAGGACTTGAGGCGAGTCTTTGACAGAATCCGTCAATTTGGATTGAAATTGTCGGAGGAAAAATCAATATTGGGGCAAAAACAGATCAATTTCCTAGGGCATTCGATATCGGAAGATGGGGTTCGGCCTGACGGTAAGAAGGTGGAAGCCATAGGGAAAATGGCGATGCCGAACGATATCAAGGGAATCAGGAGATTACTCGGAACCCTCAATTACTATCGTAGATTTGTCCCAGAGATGGCCGACCATCTGGTTTCTCTGAATGAATTGTTAAGAAAGGGGCGCACAGTTCAGATTACCCCGGAGATCGAGGAGAACATTAGGAAATGCATGCGTTGGTTGCAAACAGAACCGGTCCTCGCATTTCCGAATTTTTCGAAACCGTTTGCGATCACCACCGACGCTAGTGAATATGCACTGGGAGCGGTTTTGTCGCAGGAGTATGATCAGGGAGAACGGCCGGTGGCATACGCAAGCAGGAGGCTTACAGACGCAGAGACTCGGTACAGCGCGTTGGAAAGGAAGTTATTAGGGATTATATGGGCAGTACAACACTTCCGGCCCTATATTTTCGGTAAGAGGTTCAAAGTTCATACCGATCACAGGCCACTTCTGTGGGTGGGGAATTTGAAGGAATCGTCGGCTAGGGTGACGCGTTGGAAGGAGATCCTGAGCCAGTATAATATCGAGATAACGTACAAGCCGGGAAAGGATAATGTGGTGGCGGATTGGCTATCTCGTGCCCTACAGGTCAATGCGATCGATTCAGGAGAAGGGGAACCGTCCGGGGGGCTTCAGAGGTTCGTACGTGAATGGACGCCAGATGGGGAAGGAGAGCGAGAAACAGACCGCAACGGGGAATCTCCCGAACAGGAGGATTCACAGGACGAGAGACTGACGGACATTGAGGAGGTGGATGAGGTGATCAATGACAAGACGAGGCAGATAATCTGGAAGACACGGACCACAGGGTTACTGAAAATGGAATATTCCAGATATGAGAGACATCATATTGTTACTATCTGGTCTCAACCTGGAGTCAAGGAAGAACAGATATGCCAAGTTCTGAAAGACGCGTCAAAGGTAGGGGTGACCCACTATCTCTATGTAGGGAACGCGACGGTTTGGGAGAAAATCAAGAATTTGTGGCGACTAGAGAAGATAGGTCTGGATAGTTCGTTTGTTAGGTGTCGCCTTATGGTGGATACGATCCGGGATAACGATCACCAAAAAGAGGTCACGTTAGCTTACCACCAGGGGAAAACTAATCATAGGGGGGTTAATGAAACAGTAACAGCATTGAAACGGAGGTACTACTGGGTGGGGATGAGGAAAACGGTCGAAGAGATCGTGAGGGACTGTGCCATTTGCCATGTCGCGAAGTATGATCGCCATCCCCCGGTAGGGTTGCAAGTGGAGACGTGTACGCCTATAGCGCCGCTAACGGATCTCCAAATTGACACCTTTACGTGGAGGGGCTTTAAGTGGGTAACTATCGTGGACATATTCAGTAAAATAGCCATGGCCCATCCGGTGAAAGAGAAGTCAGCGGCCGCAGTCGGTGGCGCCCTCCGAACATGGTTCCAATGTTACGGGATGCCAGATTCGATTTCCTCGGACAGCGGTAGAGAGTTCGACAATGCCCAACTGCGAAAGGACATGAAAGATTGCGGTGTCGCTTGGCACTGGAATACACCCGGGCATCCCAAAAGTAGGGGAGGGATTGAGCGGCTCCATAGTACTCTGGGCGAACATCTTCGTGTATTCCATGCGGATAAAGGGTTGGAGGCTGATGTGGCGATGCCTCGGGCTGTTGCGGCGTACAACCACTCAATCCACATGGGTACGGGATTCTCCCCTTTCGAGGTCCTCTTTGGTTTACGGGCTCGACGTAGGGACGGGAACGGTACGGTCGTAGATGACACCATGGCGGAACACCTAGTCGCGAACAGAATAAAACTCGACCGAATATGGGAAAAAGCGCGTACAAGAATGGTCTCTGAGAAGAGTAAGAGAGTAGCCAGGGATAATTTTGGTGTGAAGGATATCCTGGGAACTCTTAGGATAGGCCATATTGTTTACAGAAAGATTGTGTCAAATCGCGCAAAGGAGGTGCTCAGGTACGAGGGGCCATTCAAAGTGATTGCGATTAGGGAGCACAATCTGGTCACCATTCAGAGTCTGGCGGAGCCCAGAAAACGTAGAACGGTACATATTGAACAGCTGAAAATTCCAGCTGGGGAAACTAGACTATAAATATGTATGATCACCATTGCTTGTAATTTTTTTTTTTTAGTATTTTTATTATTTTGTATTTTTAAGTGTTTGCTAAAGTAGGTCAGTAGAGTGATAATGATCTTAAGTTAAAGTGCTAAGTGAGTTCTTGTACATAATGTAAGTTTTCTTTTCTTTCGGTTTTTGTAAGTGATAGCTTTATTGATCTGAGGATATTGTATTTAATTTTCTTTCTGTTATTATTTTTGTATTCTTATGTTATGACTATGTTTTGAGTTTACGAGGGTATTCGTAAACTGGCAGGGGGGAGTTAAGATAGGACATACACCAGTATAGACACTAATCCTAAACAGTGGATGTCAACATTGTAAATAAGATAAATAGAGGATTTTAACTTGAATAAAGCAGAGTTTAACCAGCCTTCAAGTGAGTTGTTTATTTCCCGACTTTGTCTTTTTTTTTATGTTTTGCTTGGTGAAGTACATAAGTTATATATATATATTTATATATATATATATATATATATATATATAGTTCTTTATTTTAATGTAACATTAGTCATTGAATTTTTTTTTTATGTAACTATTAGGTTGTAATTTATTTTCTGTTTCGATTTACTTTTTATTTTTTAAGAGTTCCTCCAAGAGAGGGGACTGGAGGGGGGGTAGTTATCAGTGTATAGACTCCCAATGTTAACAATTGTATAACCTCCATTACTTTGTAAATTAAAAGATCATATGTTTTTTCCGATCTGTAAAAAGTGGTAGTTCTAAAATAAAAGTGTGTTGTTGTAATATTGATTTAAATATAATTCTGACCCAAAAGCACCTGAAATAAGAGAAAATTCAGTCTAATTATAACTTTTATATATATATATATATATATATATATATATATATATATATATATATATATATATATATATATATATTGTTTTTTATAATGGAAAATAACATAATATTTAGAGATCATTTCATGAACAAGTAGATATAGCCATCACAATTTTTTTTGTATAATTGGAGATTAATCTAATAATCAGAAAACATCAGCAACCAAAATACCAGTATTGAAATATAACTATAATAATCAGCCTTTTTTATTATTTTTATATATTTTTTTAATTTTACATAATGTCCATATTATACCTCATACGTTAATTGTTTCGAGTAAGTAACTTATCAACATTCCTTAGAGATCTTATAACATTAAAGTCGGGCTTTACATTTTTAAAATAAACCGAACTACTACCCGTATAGAAAAAAAGTTTATAAACGATTGATATAAAGAAAAAAGTGGAGAAAACAGTATGGGTACAGGCCAAAATTAAAATCATAAATAGTTAATAACTATTCATTAAATTAATAGAAATCCTTTTTTTAAGCGGCGCATAATTACTATCCCTATAACAATAATTTAAATGATGGATTGAATTGGTCAGGGTGTGCTGTCAATGATAACACAAAAAATAAGCAAGTCGTGACAAGTCACCACACCCTCTATTTGCCCTGAAGATGGCCTACACCGTAGGCTGAAACGTTGGCACGATTAAAAAAATAAGTGTTGCTTGTTTTTTTGTGTTATCATTGACCGCACCCCCTGACCAATTCAATCCACCATTTGAATTATCCAGTCAACAATTTTCCACTCAAACAATAATGTAAGACTTTATTATTGACCTCCATCTGGACTATTTTCTCCTCTATGATATTTCTATGCACAACTCCTATTGTAAAAACATTATAACAATTAATGCAGGGAGAAGGTTGTGTGGAGAGTTACACAAGGCTCTCTCGTAACTCATCAGAATAACAGATGATAAAACATAAACAATATTCTGTTAATTTGATTCTTATTAAGAAATCAGGCCATAAGTTGATCATAGCGATGGTTATTTCTTCCTCTCACATTAAGGGAGATTTCATAAAAGCCCAATAGATGAATTGGGTAAGATAATGAAATTAACAATAAAATGTAAAAACAAATATAAAAAATATAACGCCCTAACAATCATTTTATGTATATTTTGAGATTAAATTAATTTGTATAATCCTCAGAAAACTCTAGCAACCAAAATGCCA
Organism: Arma custos; assembly: GCA_037127475.1. Taxonomy (NCBI): domain Eukaryota; kingdom Metazoa; phylum Arthropoda; class Insecta; order Hemiptera; family Pentatomidae; genus Arma; species Arma custos. The sequence goes on along the minus strand of CM073764.1, from coordinate 118,285,430 downwards.
GAACGTCTTCTCAACAATTATTCTAATAATTTAAAAAAATTAAATCAAATAAAATTTAAACTCATCACTAGTTATTCAGAATGTAACATGGTACTGATTTTTTTATAAAGTAAACTGCTTAGAAACTAGTAATTCACGGAAGGATTTATAATTGATTACAAATCAATCTAAATGCATTTTATTTTTCGCCAAATATCATTAATTTTTCGAAGATTTGTTTGAAGAAATGGTGCCCACTAGCGGCGTGGAGTGAACTGACACGATAAGGACGATTTATAAGATGTTATCAAATTAGAATTCGGTGCAAATCATCGTTGAAATGTTGAGAGGCCTTCATTCATCTGGATAACATTTAAATTAATTCTATCTTTCACTATTCTCAAATAATTGAATAATCTACTATTAAATAAGCTTGCATTCCTAAATTAGTAAATTCCCGAACACGAGATCTTCGGCACGACAACTGAGTGGTCTATCTTTGAGCCACTCTGCTATATAAGTATAGCAATAAAAATATGCAATTTTCGTTCAACTAAAACGAACAACGAAACATTTTATTAGTTTTTTAAACACTTCTTTTTTTTTAATTTATGGTTGTCCATTATTAACAGTTGTGGTTAATACACGTTGAGAGTTTTCCGAATGAAAAAAAAAGCATTCTTCCCTAATAAGGGTGCTTGAACTCGGCAATGGATATTGATTAGCTTCTATCTTCGGACTAACCTACTTCTTTAGGCCCACACATAAACGAATATCCCCATCTTTTTTTGGTACGACTACAATGCCCACAGGCTTGACTCGACTCTAGAAATTATTCCGGAAGACTCTATCTAATTTTCCCAATTCCTTTTTTACTTGATCTCTTAATGCATAGGGAACAGAATACGCTTTTTGAAAGACTGGACTGCATTCTGTTTTAATTTTATATCGACTTTGAAACTTTTGGGGAGCACCACTATTTTTTTTGCAAACAATCTAGGAAATTTCTGTTCTAAATTTATAATAGATATTGACAAAGACTTTTCCTTTGATCTATTTTCACCCTCTCCCAAAAATTCAGAATGACTCATAGACTTCAAGCCTTGATTCAACATTCAAAATGTCCCATTTCCAGCTAGGATTCATCACATCCTACCAAGACTTCCAATAATTGTAGGACAAGACACATTATCCACAGCAACAAGCGGCAAATAAAACAACTCATTATGATACCGCACCTCCGCCTGAAAATACCCCTTAACCTTCAGATTTTTTTCCATCGGCATCTGTCCGTTTCCTTAAGAAAGGCTTCAGACACGCAATAGAGAAATATTTTGTATACATATTCCTTGAGATAAGACTAGCCCCATTGTCTTGTCTGTTACCAATGTTAATTTGAATAGAGAGCCTGTATTGCTCGTTTTTTATGCAAGTTTGAGGTTATTTAGTTGTTTTTATTTCTAAAATAGTGCTATTTACGCTGATTTTGGTATGTATATTGTTATAATTTAATTACAGTATTTAAATTCATTCAACATTTTTTAAAAATGTTTGTCCATTTTTAAAGTTTCATCATGGGATTAGCTAATTACCTTGATCCACAACAAATAACTGAAATTAAAAAAAAAAAAATTAATACCAATCACTCACACATTGCCTCCCCCCCCAAAAAAATCCAGACAATGTGCCTCATTGAACAAGTCTCAAGAACTTCTGTAAACAGAATCAAACTTGTTAGTAGCTCAATTAATTTGGCCATCCCCTGTGTTCCATTTCACCCACACAAGCCGAGAAAGAATCGTAATAACTAATGTGAAATCTTACTCCTCTCAGCAGGTTAAACAATATTAATGTTAGGGCTAACTTGTAACATTTAGGAATACGTAGAGCAAATTATCGAAGGGAATATAGTGCTAGAGGAAACCGTTCACATCTTTTCATCACGCTAGGTACTAATAAAATAATTACGGGTATCACTTTCCGCACGTTGTCTGAAAGTCACAACATATTTCAACGTTTCATTCGTTTCGTTTTAAATATTCTCGGAAATAAACATGGCGTATGGTGTAGGTTTTGGTAACCATTTCATCAGGAAATAAAAACAAATCCAAGTTTCTTGATTGTTTTGATCAGTAACATTCCATACTAGATTCACTAACATCTTCGGTAAACCGCGTTTAATCAAAATGATTTACATGATCTAGCGGATGAAATCATATGCATTTTTAAAATCGATATAATCTGATTAACTTAACTACCCTGTTGTTTCCTTATTATTTCTCTAATGCTAGGAGTAAGAAAGGAAATTATTTGAACCATTTCCTCTAATACAATATTTCCTCATATAATTTCCTCTGCACAAAATTTAATTCTACAAGTTAGTACTAACGGAAATAATTTGTAAGACCTACAACAATCATAAGGTATGAAATGGTTAAAATTCCTGATTCGCGGAATGCTTTCTTGATTATTTAACACTGGAAAATAACAAAATTAAAATTAAAAATATACATTTTTATTATTCATTTTTGTTATTATAAGTTCTTATTACTGAATACCTAAACTGATTCTAAGATTCTCCAATTCTCTGATATCTCTTTCGTGTTGTTTTCGGTTTTCCAGAATGATTTGAGTTTCTTCATCGATGGGACAATCTTTGGGGTCATATTGAGAATCGAAGTTACGTATTGGTCCCATTTTTTCCAATTTTTTAGCCACCGTTTTGCATCTGCGATATCCTTCACCGTGCTTTATAATGGTCCAGTTATTATGGACTCTTTCTCTTGGATTTCCAAAAAGACTTATTCTAACATCAAACGGTTCTTTACTAATTTTTACAAAATGTTTTGTTTCTTCTTTACCAGGTTTAGTATCTTTAAATTGATAAAATGGTCCTTTTTCGATTTCCCCGTCAACAGTTTTATGAACTGATGGAGGGTATGGTAAACCCATGCAGCAGTCTTCTCGGAAACAATACTGCGGGGGTGCAATCACACCAGAATCTTGCAATGGAAGAAAGCATGGCGACACCGGGTAATCGCAGTCACATATATTAAGATCTCCCATCGGACATCTACCAGATGGAAATTTCTTACAAGAAGGATATTCCACAGGACATGCAAGTTTACCTCCTAATGATAAAGCACACGGTTCAGGTTTCCTACTTAAGGGACATGTGGTAGGCTTGGGAGTGAGGGGACATTTTGGTGGAGCGAATCGACAAACCCTTTTGGGTGCCAAATGTTCCAGAGGACAATCGGAATTCAATGTACCTTCGGAAAGTTCTTGAGACAGTTTTCTATACTTATCTTTACCACAGCATCCATCTAATACAAGTTTCTCTTTACTTAAAGATACTGGCGAGTCTAACAATGTATTTGAAATGCTGCATTGCAGATTGGTTCCACATGAAAATGAGTCCAAAAAGTCATATTTGCTAATTGATGGTGAAGTAAAACAGGAACTGGAGTAAGATGGTGATTTCGTGCTATCAGCAAAACATGGAGATAGAAAAGAGGGGGAATGACCATCAGTTGGATTGCGCTCACACGGTACATTCAATGGACACTCCAGAGGAAATAAACAACAACCGGGAGGATAACAAGAACATTTAGGAAGAATCTGGCATCTGTTTACTAATTCTCCCAATGGACAGTCAGGTTCTTTTGTCAATGGGCATCCGGGAAATTTACAATCAACCTCTGGCTTTAGTTTACCTAAAGGACACCCTTGTTTTTTCATACATTTTTTGAATGGGCATGGCTTCTTTTCTATTTTTGGGGGTTTTATATAAATATCTGGGCATAAAATCGCCGCTGCCGGACATGTCGGTAAAGGTACAACTCCACATTTAGGAGAATAAGGACATTGTGATTCCTGATTTGTACCATTTTCCTCAACATTTTCACTTCCACTATCTTCTGTTTCTGTTTCTCCCATTAGATGCAAATCAAATTTAACAAACTTAGAGGAATATCGAGATACTTGAGAATTCTTTTTCATACTTTCTTTCATTATAATTTCTTCTTGAGATCCGGATTCCTTATCCTCTAACGCCATTGAAACTGGAAAAGGGCACTCAAACCCGATAGGGCAAGGATTTGGTGAAAAAGGACACTGTTCCTTCGATGACATATGTGCTCCGCAAGGAGAAACGTATGATGGGCATGTTGGTATATGGAATGTTCTCTCAACAGTCTGTTTCGGCACATTGTTAGAATCGGAAAGATCACTTTTTGGGTTGCATGGTGGAGGTATTGGAGGGCATATCGACTTAACTGGGCAAGAGCACGGATCCAAAAAACATTGGAGTTTTTTTAAAAGACATTCTAAGCATGATGGAGAAGAGCAACATATATCAACACAAGGGAGAGGTGATAGGCAGCAAGGAGAATTAACTAGAGGGCATGATGGTTGTGAACTAGAACATAATAATATTGCTGGGCAAGAATACGGAAGACAAGGACTGCAAGGTTTAACAAGATGAGAGCATGGGCAACTATTACCTGCAGTTACTGCAGAACAAGGAAAGCAACGTGGGGTAGGAGAACAAGGAGTCGGTCCTGGAAAACAAATACCACATAAACCACAACAACAAGGAAAAGAACTTGGAGCTTTTGAGGGACTGCATGCATTGTCATATTTTGATGATTGCAAACAGCAAGGAGGTTTGGGCTGTAGGATGCAATCAGGTTTCCTAGTTAAGGGACATCTTGGAGTAGCACAGCAGGGACAAGGTTGAGGAGCAAATGGACAAAGAGGCCCAGCTTCAACACTAGGAACATCAGGACAGTAACAGTTTTTCCCACAAACATTCGGAAGTGTAAGATATGGGCAACTTTTAATTTTTCTACCACTTTTATTGTCACCACTGAATTCCTGCAGAATACACTCGGAACAAGGAAGTGGTCGAGGTGATGAAATTAAGGAACATTTTGAAATAATTTTTAACGGGGAATTTTTCGTTTTGCTTGCTGGTTTATCAAGCAACATTTTTTCAGCCTTCTCAACGCCAGGTATCCTTTCAATGTAACTATTTTTGTTGGTACACAATAAACATGGAGGGATGTTAGCAGGCCATTTTGCCTCTGCTTTTTTGTCATTGTCACTTGTGCCTAAATTGGGACAAGGGTTCACAGAAATTGGACACCCTTCCGCTAGGAAACACGTCTTGCAGGGACATTGTTTGACATCGACGTCCTCGCCCAAGAGCTTCGCGTAACCACATTTATTTTCTGTCTGAGGAAGTAAAGGGCAGGTAGGAGGAGATAATGAACATTCTAGCTTTACATTCAATGGACACTGTTTTTTTTCAAAAATTTCTCTACTCGTCATGAGTTTCCTTTTGCATTTTGGAATTTCTAAGGGACATGTCATAGTTCTTCAGATTTATTCTCTGTCTCTCAATATTTTATTTTGTATCTTAAATTCATGTATGTTAAATCTGCAAAAACAAGTTGTAATTATTTTATGATATTATTGTTATTTTTTTCACATACAATATATTTTACATAATATCATGAACATATTTTTTTAACAAACTCTTACAATGTTTGTAAAAACTGAGGATAAATTCCAAAACATTTTAAGTTGCACCAATCAAAATTTTTATTTCCAAAACCATTCCAGGAGTCAATTAACCAGTTAGTTCGACGTGTCTTTAGTATTAGCTTGTCAGAGAGATAGCGAATCAAATGACTTAAACATAAAATATAAAAACAATAAATTTTTGGTTCACTTTCACAACTCATCTTTTTTATACTAATAGCTTGACAAAAATTTTAAAGTCCTTTGGAAAACAACTGGTGAGTTTGAACCACTCAGATACAATCCCAACCCAGGAATGGGGGTATGAAATATATCAAATTCTCGTTATAGATCAAATATATCTAAATGATTTTCCAGCCATGCATAAATTTCTCTATAAATGACCCATATTACAGCACAATCAATGTTTCACCTTATAGCCTCTCCTTTTCAACCCTCTCCCTCGCCCCGATTTGATTTTGCTGTGCAAATGCCGTTACGGAATACTCGTAGAAGCTATCACCCTTAAAAAATCATAACGATAAAGTTAAATGCCTTCGAAATGTAACTTCACAACGTTATTTACAATTTAAACTACAAATATTATTTATTATAAAAAATAAAACATTCTTTTTTTCGTCTGTCCCACAGATCATCGGTAAAACTTGTTACTTCATTATTAATATGTAATATAAAATTTGGTGTTTTATAATAACATGACAGAGTATAGATTGTAACTCTGGCCAATGCATTGGCGGATTTGAGGGGGGGCCATGGCCCCCTAGAGTTCTCATTAGTTGATACTGTCCTGAATTTTAGTTGGTATTAAACAAGAAATAAACACGTTTTACACACCAAAATTATTCGAATGTTATCTCAATGGGAGCATCCAAAATCGGCGATTTCGAACCCTTATGTTTTTCATTCACAATATAGATAGCTACGCTTTGATCAAGGAGCTTATTTTATCCATGTTATTGGGTACTGGCCTCTGTTGTCTTAAATTAAAAATTCATATTTTATGTATCTTCATTCATATATGGATCATATACATTGATAACAAATTGACTTTGACCCATGCCCCCCCCCCTGAAAATTCTCCGCTAGATCCGCCAGTGGGTCATTAATGCAAATATCTTTCCCTTCCATATATACCGTTATTAAATTATACGGATTATGTGAATCTATAGCAACGACTGCAAAGGCTTTTTTGAATTTTTGACAGGAAATTTCAAACTATTTGTTGTTATGCAACAGTGTAACTGCCAATTATTTATTTGAATACCGTTTAAAAATTTAACATTGCTGAAGAATAATTACATACACCCAACAAATTAAATGGAAAGATATTTTTTTTTTTTTACTATTAAGAAAATATATAACTGTAAACAAATTTAGCATTGTTAAATAAACATTTTAACTTACCGTGGAGTGAATATATAATTGTTTTGAATAGTGTTGTTTTGATGTGAGTAATTAATGTAAATAATTGATGTGTTGCCTTGTTTAGAAATAAAGTATTAGTCACATGTTTTGTAATTATTACAACTGCTATTAATAACATAATTGGAAATATATTGGTGTTTATATATTATTAAAATTAAGTAAATTCCTCCCTTTGCTGTTGGTAACAAATGCTAAAAAAGAATGCACTATAATGAACTAAGGATACTTCATTGGTCCAACAAAACATTTCAAAATCATTAAAAGCAAATTAAACAAACAGTACCCATATATATTGTTAAGGGAAAGGAAATTTGTCTCTGTTTATGATTTTTTCTCAGCATTTTTTTAAAAATATTTTATTTGAAAAGAAAAGACATGGCCAGGACCGGGACTCGAACCCGGGACTATACCTCTCCTTGGTGACGCCTCAACCATCTCGGCCATCCTGGCTCGCTTCACGGCCAGCCATATCCCCTCTTTTTCACTTGATCCTACATCTCCTTGCTCTCGCAATTTGCGATATATTCACGGGGAGAATGTTAATTAAACATTACTTTATTATTTTTTTTAAGATTGAGTAATTATCTAAACAGATAATTACTCAATCTAAATGGATAATTGCTCAATAATTAATCATCGATACTTTCTAAGAAATTTGGATGTATAATAGAAGGCGGGATAAAATGTCCTTAAGGTTAAGCTTTTTTCACCTCATTTTAACTGTGCTATTAAAATTACTTATTAATGTATTTTATAATAGTTTAGAATATAATCTTACTAATATTATAAATGTGAAAGTTTGTTTGTTTGTCTCTCTTTCACGCAAAAACTACTGAACGGATTTGTATGAAACTTTACAGTAATATAGGTTATACATCAGAATAACATAGGCTATAGCAAGCGTGGATTTAGGGGGGGGCACGTGCCCCCCCCGACAGATTTTAGGTACGGAGAATCCATTATAGTACATAATTAAAGGCAAATAACATGATAATAGTGGTTAAAATAACAGAAAGAACATGAGTGAAACTATTGTTTTGATATCGTACTAATATTATAAATGCGAATGTTTGTTACTCATTCACGCAAAAACTACTGAACGGATTTGGATGAAACTTATAGAGTAAAATAGGTTATACATCATAGGCTACAGCAGATAAGGGCAGATTTAAGTGGGGGTACGGGGGCATGCCCCCCCCCGTTATAGTACATAATTAAAGGCAAATCAGGAGCTTAGCATCTTGAAATTTGTAGCTAGGTTCTTTGTATAGTTTAAGAAAGAAGTTTGGATAATTCAACCCCAAGCGTTTCTCCTTTAATATAATAGGGGTTCAAAGGTTGTATAGAATCCGTCAATTTTGAAGTTAGACATCTGAAATTTTGGATAAGTAACTTATATTTTTAAAAAATAATTAAATTATTTATTTAAAATGATCTGTCACGAAACTTTATGTGGCAGACCAAATTCCAAGCGAGCGAAGCCGCGGGCATAAGCTAGTATTTTATAATAGTTAGGAATAATTTGGTACACAAATATACAATGACAATAATTACACTAAGGGCCCAAACAAAACTGTACCATTAATATTGGGGCTACCTGTGGTGTAGTGTTTGGAATAACAACCTATTGTTACGGGCTACTGGGTGTGAAAATGAATTAAACTACTCCTAAATTCAAGATACTAATATTTATTACAAATTGAATAAAATAATACAGTGAAGTTACAAACAATTAAATTATTAAACTAATATAAATTTACAATAACAATATTCCAAATATTTATTATGACCTAGGCCTATCTAATTACTAAAATAATATAAGATATTACACTATGAAATTAATATAAGATATTATACTATGAAATAGCTTAACTATTTATATAAATTTTGTACAAATACAATAAAACTACGGTAGAGCTTAAAACTACAAATAAACACTTACAGTTCACTATTTAAAGTCCACCGACCGTAAGACTTTCCAAATATAACAAACTGACACACAGTAATAAACAGAAGCAGTTGATTAGACTCACAAACTGTCATAGTTCACTGATACACTTATTACTAGTTCATCACACTGCCTGGTTTGCTCTCTGCTTGACTCACTCGCGGTGAGAGGGGTGCTATTTATATCAAGGTCGAATGTTCTAGACGCGCGGAAGAGAGGGGTCCATTCTGGGATCTTCTAGAACCTTCTTAATCTCTTCCGCCGATGGACTTAAGACGTTAATCCCTTCTGCCCGTATTTCTCTCTGTGATCTTAACTCTATTATGCTCAAGCTCCCGGGTTCGCAGTCCGACTTATGTCATTAGTATGTTTTATAAGGAAGTAAAAAATCCTTGATTACATCTTCCATCGAAAGGACGTTAAACGGGCGTCCCGAGCCTGTACGATGTCAGGTACTCGTTCAAGATCCTTATCCTAATTAAACCTGGTTAGGCCAAAATTTAGGTCTCCCAATGTTGTATTGTCCGATTAGCTATTGCAGTATAAAGTGGCGTTAAATGAACAAACAAACTGTACCACTACAAGCTTAAAAGTACCTTGGGTTCAGTACCTACTCAGTGGATTACAGTTTCTAAGTCAACGAACAAGCAGAGATATTCCGATTCAAGAAAGAGAGATTCAAAACAGAAGTTCCGAGTTCGAATCCCAGCCGGCGGTATATCTTTTCTCTTTAAAATAAAAAGCAGAGAGATTGTTTGACTTCACTCTCTACAAGTACCTAATTTATAGAGGCGGAAGAGCCCACAACAAGGTCTGAAGATCCCATAGTATCAATCCACGTCTGATAAGGATATACATAATTTATCCTGTCACAACCCATCTCGAATTCGGCACATTAAGATCAGTAGCTCAGCACTTTCCACACTGAGCCACCTCACTCTTTTGACACCAAGGAACGATTAATAAAAATCTGTTCTATCACTAAGATACCTTCATAAATTATTAAAGGAGATAATGTGATTCACATCTTCTAATGAGTAATTCAAATTGAAACCAATACCAGATAGTGCAGTAAATTTTACTGGGCAGTTTGAAAAACTCAAATGCCATATGCAAATTTATTTTCTGGATTGATTAAACTCACACAAGTTATTTTTTTTTTTGATAAGTGGTTAAAGGGGGGACTAGCCTCTTGAGGTAAATATCAAGCAGAATTATTTTTAGGTTAAAGAAAAATGTTTGTTTCTGCCTTTTTATGACCTTAATGAAGTCAATAAAATAAGTTAAAATTAAATTGTATTAAGACAAGGTGGATAAAGTGGTCCATCTAGCGCAGTGGCTCCCAATCTTTTTTGTAACTAGTCCCCTTGTACTAATGAAATTCTTCCACGCCACCCCTGTTCAAATAAAATTCCCCCTTGCGCAATAAATTATATAGGCATATGAAGAAAACACAATAAGTATTGCATTTAAAACAACGCATTTAGTTTTTACAACTTTATAAGTTTAAATTTAAGGAAAAGAAGTAAGAGAATAACTAAAATTAAGTCAGAGTTTTTCATTTTCAACTGGTCTCGTGCCTATCTGACTAATACTCATGCCCCCCCCAGGTTGAGAACCTCTGATCTAGCATATGTAGAATACTTGGCCAAGGTCTGGGAGTAGGAGGGGAACACTGAGTATGCTGGCTATGAAGGCCTGAGTAAGGGCTAACTTGCAAATTTAATCAATACTACTGTACTGTGATGAAAAATAATTTTTACCAAAATTGCCAATAAGCAAAGAGAAACACACATGAACAATAATAGGGTAATGTAAATTGCCTTTCATCAACAATGTTCCCTTTATTAAACAACTAACCTATTCCTTTCTAATTTCTCTTTAGTTAATTCCTCTTCCTTAGTTAATTTCCCTTTAGTTAATTCCTTTTGTTTCTTAGTAATGAGTTCTCTAAGAAAGATGTAGTGATTTTTTTATATATTTTTTTTTACATTTTCGAGATATGAATAATAAAAAAGGTAAAATTACTTTTCTTTTTTTTTCAATTGCACACTATTTCTCACACTCAAAATCTATGTCAATGATCACCATTCATCATTCATCATTGACAATTTTCACCTACTAAAACTATTAGTTTAGATCTTAATTTGTAACTCAATTATATAGAACAATGTTCGAATTAAACTTTGATTTTTTTGTATTCAGCAACATGTAAAATTAGGAAATATAAAAATCTTTTAACAAAAAATTAACAGAAAATCTTTATTGTTATCACATTTATATATAGTGAAAGAGCACAATATTCATCTCTTGATGATCTTACTGTTAAATCAAAAGGAGAAAATTTCTAAGAAGAGACTAGAATGTCAGAAACCTCAAAGCAACAATATTGTATTGTTAAATAAATTAGTGATTTGATTGAGACTGTCTCTTCATGATTTACCTAACTTATATTTATTTATTCAATGTATATATACCTATTTATATATTTAATATGTATACCTAAATTATAAATTTATTTTTTTATATGATATTTATCAGAAGGTTTGAGGATGGAGATTGAGTGATTGTCTTTTAGCGGTAAAATTTTGAAAGTTTTGTTAATGGGAGGATTAAGGCTTTTTTCAAAGTGACAGGAAGTACTGAATTTCAGAGGGAAATATAAATGATAAGAAGAAGCAATATGATTTCAGAAAGATATAGTTTTAATAACTTACAGTTATTCCATGAACCCCTATAGAGTGCATTAAATAAATAATTTCTTTACTATGAAATATTCATATAAAAACAAGTTTTAATTTACATATTCTGCCAACTGATATATTATGTCTAACCGTGCAATTGTTGAACCTACATATATACAATATTAATAACAAATATAATGTGTGTGTATATTGTATAAATTTTGTTAGTTCAATGAATTTATATTTGAATAGGCGAGTAGATAAGAGTGGGAGCAAATATCTGTTCCTGTATAATCTGCTTAAACAGACATTATTTTTATCTTATCCCGGTCATCAGTCATATTTATCATTTGAGATGTCATATTATTTTACTGGTATATTTATTATTGTAATGTCTTTAAGGCTTCAAGTATTATCAAATCACATTTCAACAACTATGGTTCATATTTAACACTGATGACAACATTTTAGATTTTTACTTTTTTGTTCTTTTAGAATTTAATTTATTTTGTTATCTTCCTTTTCAGAGTGAAAGACCTAAAATTTCTACTCATGTTCTTGATACATCGAGAGGACTCCCTGCTACTGGTTTACCTGTCAGCTTATATTACTTCACCAATGGTCAATGGAATATAATTAAAGAAAGGTAGAAACATTTTATCTATTGAAAATATTTTAATTTATATTGGTTTACATTTTGCTCTCGAGTTGAATTTTTTAAACTCAGTAATATAGCCAGTAATACAATAATATTTTTCATGCACTTTAAAAAAATAAAAGGGATTTAGCATGCAGTTAATATCTCTCTCATTGTTGTTATTAACAATAGACCATTTTTAAATGTCTGCTTTAATACTAATGCTTATTTTGGATGCCAACTAAATTGATGAAGTGTTATAAAGTTTATAAGTCTACCAACTGTTCCCATCATGAGCTTTGAAACAGGAATATTTCAATTTGTAATTGATGTTTATGTATGGCCAGTCTTAACCATATATTTCTTAGTGTAATTTCACTTTTCACAATCTGTTTGGATATGATGAAAAAAAATCATCCCATTTTTGTTTTTGGAGCAGCTGCTCACAAGTGAAAAATATTTCTGTTATTGAGCTTATACTCATCACAAACAGTTTCATTTTTGAAACATTCACTTATCTTTGAACAGTTAATTGCTTGTTAAGTAACTTCTAAAGATTCTGCAATTTCTTGTATATGTGTATAATGGTACACATCTTCTTTTTCAATTGCCTATAATTTTTCGTAATTATTTGACCTTCCTTCACATTCTTTATTCTCTGTGTCAAGATCACCACTTTTGAACTGTCTTAACCAATACTCACAAATTGAAACTGATAGTAAATGGTCCTCAAAGGCCTCACAAACAGTTGATTCAGTTGCTTTTTTTCCAAAATAGAAGCAGAGAATTGAAACTTCGTGGAAATTTAATTTTTCTGACAGATTGATAGTTTAAAAACACTATGTTGTTTTATGAGATGAAAATGGTTGACTGGATGATCTTATGTAAAGGAGATGGTTGGGGGGTGCAGTCAATAAGAACACCGAATAAGTGAAGTACTTATATTATGTACCGACGTTTCGACCTACAGTGTAGGTCGAAACGTCGGCACATAATATAAGTACTTCACTTATTCGGTGTTCTTATTGACTGCACCCCCCAACCATCTCCTTTACATATGTTATTTTATATTTTAAAACATTTTTTATTTTTATCACCAGCCAACAGTAAAAACACAAAATTATGAAGTGAAAATTCACAAATATTATTATAATTTTACACATTAAATAGTGAAAAATTATAAATTTGAAGGCTTGAACTCCACAATTATATTAGCATATATGAGAAATAAATTCAAATATTACCAAATAAAAAAACTCATTTTCTAACCATCACCAGTTTGGATTCCGAGCATCCTACTCCACTATTCAGCAATGTCATTGTGTGGTGGATTTAGTCTCCTCTGCATTAGAACGTGGATCATATTGTTCGGGCGTCTTTCTTGACGTGGAACCGAGTCTGGCATCCGGGTCTGCTCTACAAACTCCTTAAATTTCTACCCCCTACATACTTTCTCATCCTTCAATCCTATCTCACAAATAGAACTTTCCAAGTAAACCATAATAATAATGTCTATTCATCCCTCTTTTCCCAATCTGCTGGTGTTCCTAAAGGTAGTATCCTTGGCCCAATCCTTTATACAGCTGACATCCTGACTCATCCTAATACTATCCTTACCACGTATGCTGATGATACATGTGTATTATCAGTCAACACCAATCCAGTTATTGCATCCCAAAGCTTCCAATCCCATATCACTGATTTTGAAGAATGGTGTCAAAACTGACTGGAGAATTAAAATAAATCCTCAAAAATCGCATCAAACCACTTTTATCTTGCATCGTAAACCAATGATATCCTGCCCTTCAGTATCCTTTAAAAATATCCCACTGGTGCCTGTAGAACAGAACCGATACTTAGGGATGCATCTCGACCAACGATTAACCTGGAATCCTCATACAAAACTGAAAAGACAACAAACCGCTCGATCTTTCAGGCTACTTCAACACTTACTAGACAAACGCTCCAAGTCCCCAATTAATTACAAAAGACTCATCTACATGACCATCATACGACCTATTTGGACTTACGGAGTAGAGCTTTGGGGCTCCACTAAGCCATCCAATTCCTCTCGTATCTAATCCCTACAATCCAAAATCCTTCGTAAAATCCTCAATGCTTCTTATTTTGTTAAGAATAAAATCATCTATTATGATCTTAATGTCCCATTTGTTGCTGATTTGGCCCGAACCCGGTATCTATCCTTTCATAACAAACTTCACTACCACTCAAACGCTCTAGTTTCAAACCTAGCTTCCTCTTCAATTGGCGATAATCCTCCGAGGCTTCTGAAAAGAAGATGGCCACGTGACCTTCTTAGTTGAACTTATGATTTGAGTACTACCAGTGGGTAGTTCCTCTACTTGTCATTATGTATCACTTAGCCTATTTACTTGTTGTATTATTGTAATACAGTTTTAAATATCAATAAATAAATAAATTTTAAAAAAATTTCTAGCCATATGTCTTTCAGAATTAATTATACTTAAATTAGAACATATTATTTTTATAGCACCACTAACTCCGAAGGAAGATGCCAGGATCTCATTTCATCCACTGCCTTTAATCCTGGACGTTATAAATTACACTATGAAATAGAAAATTATTTTGGATCTAAAAACACATCCACTTTTTTTCCGTTCATAGAGGTATGTTTTTAATATATTTCTTTTTTCAAATAAATACATTCTATATAAATATTAATATTTAATAATTTTATTTTAGGTTGTTTTTGATGTTCGTTCCAAACAAGAGCATTATCATGTACCTTTGTTACTAAGCCCATTTGGTTACTCTACCTACAGAGGAACTTAAATAAAATGTGTAAACATATTTCATTATGTTATATTACTAAGTGTTTTGGGTAGTCACGTGGAATTTTTCATGTATTTAAATACTTGAATAATAAAATATTCTAATTACTTTTTTTCAGATTATACCCTTTTCTCATAGTATTTTTATACACACTAGAAAATATTATTAAAACGGTAATTTATATTTGAATTAAAAAATACTTATTTCTGACAATCCTGATTGGGCTTTGCTGCATGTGGGTGTTGAAACTATTACTTAAAACCCCAAGATGTTAATCCGACAAATAAGGGATTTACAGCCAGTAAAATAGCAGGCCATACCAATGTAAACCCTGTAAAATATGGAATTAAAGTTTGTTTTCCTTATAATAATTATTTATTGTAGGACAGATTGATAATCTGTGAATAATAATAAAGATAACCTTGACAGGTGGGAAATGATGATCTTTAGGTCAGGATAATAGTGTGTGAATGGATGTATGTTAAGATATCGTTGGCATAAGCCTCAAGCTTTCAGAAATTTTATTTATGTCTTGGTATGAAAATATAACCTTTTTGGGGATTGTTTAATGATAATCAAACATTGCTCAACTTGTGACAGGAAAACATTTCCCTGCTTTTCTGTTGCTTGTTTCCCAACTAGGCCCAATATTCTTCCCTAAGATTTTGTCATCAAATGAAGTGTCAGACTATCAACATTGTGCAGTATAAACCAAATGGATTTACCCTTGTGAAGTATTAGAACTCAAAATTATGAATCTCTTACGATTGTTTTTAAAGCATTTAAAATTTCACCAGTCATGTTAAAGAAAGAATTACCCCTTAAAAAAAGGCATTATATTATATATCACAATAAGTGATCTTAATTTTATAAAATAAAAACTGTTGTAAATTTAGTATATACCCTAGGGTTCCCAAATAAGTTAGTTAAATTAATGCTATATAATACAATGAAAAACAATTCCCTGAAGGTTCCTTAAGTAACATCATTATTGCTACAAAAATATCAGATTATATGCATCAGAACATTCAATAACAAATACTAAGTTATATCGAAAGAATAGTAGAGTCCTCTGTGGTGTAGTAGTTAGCATAACAAACTTCTATACCAAAGGTTTTGGGTTAGCAACCTAGCTGGCATTCCTAGGATATTTTAATTAATAATAATAATCTTCAAGACTAAGAACGAAATACTAGGGCTTGCTATCTTCGACTTATTTAACTTAACTAGCAGACCGTGAATTTGTAGTTCTGTAAATAGCATATTATAAAATTGATAGAATGAGTTAGAAACAATTGTTATAAAAAGGTACCATTAACATTATAACACAAATAAACAAATAATAATATATTCAAATGCTTAAAACAGAATTAATAAACATTAGTTAATTGGAAAATTTATCACATTAGTACAGAAATAGATTCTTATCTATAACTTTTTGTTCTAACACAATTATAAAATTTTCAAGTTGTCATCAGGATCATAAAAGCTCTTTTAATACTTTCCTTTCATATCTTAGCTTCTCCCAAATACCTAAACACATTGATTTTAATTTGTGGTCAATGATAGGTCCTTGAGTAGCAAATAAATATTGTTCTTGGATAATACTTTTGGCTACCTTAAAACGATGTTTCTGAATGAGACTCAATGCCATATACAGTTTACAGCGTGCAGCTAGGTATGGATCGCCAAGTCTGATAGCTATCTGAAACTGACGAACTGATATTTTACCAGCTATCGTTGCACAATTTTCTATGCTATCACCTAAAGCTGAAAAAGCACCACCCAATGTTGAAAGCCAGGCCATGGCATGGTCTAACTCTCGCCTTTCAACACAAGACATTTCAAACATTCTATTACCTTTATAATCTATCATTTCTTTCTGAGGGTGAATAACATTAACACAGACTAAAATTCTATTCATTTTATTAATTAATTCAGGTTTATTTTTCTTCTTCAGAATAGAATTTGTTAATAGAGTCCTGTAAGACTTTGATGATTTAATAACATAATAGAATAATGATGCTAAATAACCATCCATGATAACTTTGTATCCTTCAACTGGCTTTAAATCATCAAGTGATGCTATAGATAAATCAGCTTCATCATTGTATTGCTGAATGATTTCATCAGGAGTAATCAATTCCCAACCTGCAGAAATGGGAACCAAACACAATTCTTCTAAAATGTTTCTTCCGAAAATGACTTTAAAGTCTAAAAATAACATTTTTTATAAATAAGCATCTGATATCAGCAATACAATTACATTAAACACAGTTGGAAGATTTTATTTCACTGAAAATTCCTTGAGCATTGTTTATAAATAACAAGAATTGGGAGGTTATGTAAGTATTTGCAAAGATATAGGAAGCTCATGATGACAATGAATATATTAGTAATTTCATTGAGAGGAAATTAGTTAACTGGAAGATCTAATGTGGGAGTTAGATAGTCTGGGGTGCAGTCAAAACAACACTAAATAAGACAAAATTATTTATTGTAAGTGCCAACTTACATCTTCAGGGCTGCTGGAAGGAAGAGAGTGCACTCCCAGACTATCTGACCCCTACAGTAATTTAATTATTTCTTCATATGGAAAATGTTGCCGTATGAGCACCAGAACAGTCATATAGATGGTTGGAGTTATGACCGAGGATGTTCTGCATGAGGAACAGCAACGCTTTTTTCTCACGTGGATCTCCTATGGGTGAGTTCATACGATCGTGGTCTGTGACCGTGGTTCAGTGCATTTCTTTCTCAGAGAAATTATGTTATGAACCCTATCTGTACATATCAGGGAAAGTAATTAAAAGAAAAAAAAATAATATATATAAGGACATTCTTTCGATATTTTGAGAATATCGAAAGATCATTCCGATATTTCACAGATGGCTGATATCTAAATTTTTGATTATGTTATGAACCCTATCAGTACATATCAGGGAAAGTAATTAAAAGAAAAAAATAATATACGTAGGTGAATCAAATATAAACGAGACTTATTTTTTAATTTTTACTTTGAACACAAAGAAAAGTACACCTCATTTTTCTACATAGTCTCCTGATTTGGAAATACATTTTTCCCAGCGCATAGGTAATTTTCCAATCCCGTCCTCATAGAATGAAGTAGGTTGTGTCTTCAGCCAATTGAGCTCGCAGGCTTCAACCTCATTGTCACTGACGAATCTTTGACCTCCCAAAGCTTCCTTGAGTGGGCCAAACAGGTGAAAGTCACATGGTGATAAGTCTGGACTGTAGGGAGGGTGTTCTAGCGTCTCCCAGCCCAGTTGCTCCAATTTTTCTCTCTGTCAGGGCCGCAGAGCGTTGTCCTGAAGAAGAATCACTTCTCTCATCGGTAGATCCCTTCTTTTGCGGCGATATGCAAGTCTGACTTCATTCAAAATGTCGCAGTAGTATGCGGCATTGATAGTCCTGCGTTCATGCAAAAAATCAAGATGCAGCAAGCCACGCTGGTCAAAAAACACGGTAGCCAAAACCTTCCCAGCTGACAGCCGTGACTTGGCTTTCACTGGTCCAGGTTTCCCTTTCAGTCTCCACTCCATACTCGCTTGTTTTGACTCAGGGGTGTAATGGTGCACCCAAGTTTCATCACAGGTGATAATGTGAGTGAGAAATGAGGCTCCCTCAGCCTGAAATCTTGCAAGAAGACCTTCACAGACCTGCAAACGGTTCAGCTTCTGTTCAGCTGTGAGAAGTCGAGGAACCCACCTGGCACACACCTTACGAAACCCTAGCTCCTCTGTGAGTATGGAAAAAGTGCTTCCATAGCTTATCCCAACCTCACTTGCAATGGCACTGGTGGTTAGACGTCTGTCACTTTCAATAAGCTGTCGAACACGGCTGATGTTGTCTGCTGTGATGCTGGAGCGGGGTCTGCGGTCATGGCTTTCATTCTGAACACGATCACGACCCTCCACAAACTGTTTATGCCATGCAAACACTCTGGCACGAGAAAGTGTCTCTTCCCCAAACTGTACAGTCAACCTTCTCAAGATTTCAGCCGGTTTTACACCTTCAGCAGCAAGAAATTCGATGATAATACGTTGCGCAATCGAGGTGGATATATCCTGCTCAGACATCGTCACGACGGTAACTGGTGAGTTCGAGCGCATCCGCCCGCCTGCTTCCCCCACTCCTGGCATCCCTACCCAACACCCCTAAACGCGGGAACGTTCCCGCACCTTCGCTGGGCTTCCAGGACAAAAAGTCTCGTTTATATTTGATTCACCCTCATATATTCTCATATTCTTCTAATATCGAAAGAATGTACTTTCCTATGCATATATGTTATTTTGTTTTAAATTACATTGTTAAATATGTACAGATAGGCTATTCCCAATTAAATACCGACTATTTTAAAAATTCTGATAAAAGAGAAAAAAAAAAAGTCATTCAACTTTTTCGATGATCACTTGTCCATACCGATATCGAATAAATATGGGAACAAAAGTATCGATACAAAAATATTGGTATCGAAAAGAAAAATATCGATACAATACTCATATCGGTAATATTGGTAGAACCTTAAACCTACCAGTGTTTTGTAACCTTTCGATTTGTGTGATTAGAAATGTTGACCGAGTTTAGAACAGTTCTTTCGAAAAATTTTATTTCCTATTTGAAGATACCTGTCAGATTTAAAAGTCAGAGAAGAACTTTAGGAAAACCTCCTGGCGTTGCTAAGTCCTTGGCACAACGTTTAGAAGGTTGTCATATTCACAGAAATAACTGTTTGGATAAAATTTGTGTCTTCTGTTAATCCATAAATTTCTTTTTTTTTTAGAATTAAATTATGAAGATCCAAAAGTTTGTTTTAAGGTGAACATTGGCTTTTTAAAAAATAAAGCTTCTAGGAGGGAGATGGTTGAAAAACGTTTGAAACATATTAAAAAGAATAGGTCTGATCCTAATTTGGAAATAGCAGCAAGAAACAATTCTTGTATGTATGTTACTAACATTAATTTTCACATTTATTCCATCTCAAGTATTAATAATAAATACTTATTTTGTTTAGTAATTGTACCTCTTGATGATGTCGAAAAAGAATGGGCTCACAATAATGGACCAGAGCATATTAAGGCCGCTGCCGAACATTATGGAATTTTTGATCACCTATTCGGTGATGCTGTATTTCTTCCAGTTGTTCCATTAAAAATAAACTATAATTTTGGAGACGAAGAACATCTAGTGTATAGAGGAAATTACCTTACTCCAAGTCTGGTGAGTCTTAAAACTTATTCTTCAATAATAATGATATTTATAATAAAAATAATTAAATTTGTTGCTACCAATATCACTAATTGCTTTCTGCTATCTTCTGAACTGTGTACGAATCCAAATCATTTTCAACACATACTTCCCACCTTCATTTTGATCTACTGTTAGGACTTTTGCCAGTCAGCTCCTTACTTAAAAATTTTATATTCCTACGAGTTACTAAGCCTTACAATTTAACCAAGAAGATTATTTCTACCACTGTGATATTATCGATTTAATTGTATTAACAGAGTAATTATCTTGTTATCAGTTTCGCTGCTTGATGCTTGAAGTTATGTCACGACAAGTTTTCACTTTTCATTTGTTTCCTTTTTAATATTCTTGGAAATAAAATTAATCTTGGGTTTTAGTATGGAACAAATAGTATAATTACTAGAAATCTGTATATTTTTCGATAATCATTTAATCTAATAGTGAATGTTTCAACAAACATATATCATCTATGTTTCGAAATGTTCATTGAAACTTTTATTTCTTGATGAAATGATAACCAAAATCTACTAACTATCCAAAATTACATTCTCTTTTCCATACTAAAGCTCACGATAACTTTTATTTTCAGAAAATATTATAAATAAAATTAACAAACAGTTAATACTTATTGTTACTTAACCTCAAAGCCACAACTTCAGTAACTAATACCATTATGTCTACATTTTATTTATATATTAAATTGAATTTGTGAGTTTATACTTTTTAGATTGAATACACGCAATACTTTATAAGAGTAATTCTTCCTCCAAAGTTAGCGGTCAAGTTTAACTTCGGTAAAGAACACTAGAAAGAATTAAAAGTTTTATGAATTCTAAGTGTTAAGTTTCTGGACAATAACCATGAGTTTAATGAAGTACATAGTGTCGAGATGGAAAAAACTATAACAATTTTCCCCTACTCCGGTTCTGCCCTGATTTTCTCTTGAATTTTGTTTTTACTGTTATTGTATACTCAAATTGTTTAAATTTCTGAACAAATGCGAACCCTGTAATATCTGTATCACCAAATGTGCTACTGTATCTGCTAATTATCATAACTTTTCTCTTAATCATGTTGAATCATATCCCTTTACTGTCATCAACATTGTTGAATTTAGTTTTACGGTTTCATCAATTACACCATGCCCGTATTAAATCCAGGTAAAGATATTTTACTCAGATTCAAATATTTATAGGTAATTATCACCTTTCTATTTACATATTCTTGTGATAGATTAAATAGGGTAAAGAAAAGTAATCTTTGTGTTTCAGACTGAGCCAAAACAAAACCTCTTAGAAAAATAATTACAGGTTTGACCATTAATTACTGCTTTGACATTTTGTTATTGTTAACTAAAAAGTACTAAGAAGTAAAAGAAGAAAAATCATTTAATTTCAATATTTATTTTTATTTGTCATTCTCATCATCAAAGTTGCAATTGAAATTTATTATTTTACAAAATCGATTTGTATTTACGGAATGATTTTTCCACATTAAAAAAAATATTAGAGAATGATTTTAAAAAAACAATCAATTTATGAACGGATTGTCATACTTAATAATTATTGTAATAAGTTTTTATTTTAAAGAATTGATTGATTTATATTAACTAATTTACAGTTGTTAGAGGCTCCTCAAATAAAGTACCAGGCGAATCCTGATTCATTATGGACTCTACTAATGTCAACCCCTGATGGCCATTTACAGGATAATGAAAAGGAATACGTTCATTGGTTAATGTATGAATTTTCATTCATCTAATATAGTTAATAGAAAGTAACATACATACATAGATGGCTCTACATCCCACGTGGGGACAAGGCCTCCCACAACATCAACCGCCAGTCATCTCTCCCCATAGCTGCTGCTCTCCAGTTACGGATGCTCCAGTCCTCTGGATGCCGCAAAGTCAGTAATTCGTTGGTGGTCACCTGTGGTCTAGTGGTTAGCGTAACAAACTACTAAGCCCAAGATCGCGGGTTCGTAGCACGGCAGGTGGCCCTAGGATTTTTTTAAGGGAGTAAAAAATCCTTAGTTACGCCGTCCTTCGGAAGGGACGTTAAACGGGGGTCCCGAGCCTGTACGATGTCAGGTACTCGTTAAAAATCCCTATCCTAATTAAACCTGGATAGGCAAAATTTAGAGCTCCCACTGTAGCATCGTCAGATTAGCCATAGCAGCATAAAGTGACGTTAAATGAATAAACAAACAGTAATTCGTTGGCCTTTATCATTTGATACTTGGCGAATGCTATGTATACCAATGGTGGGTCTTAGCTCCTTCTCCTTTCCTATCTGTGCATTCCAGTCGCCAATGACAATTTTAATATCTGAACGAGGGCAATTGTCCAGGAATTGGTCAAGGGCACTGTAGAAGTTATCCTTCTCATCCTCATTTGAAGGTTCTGTAGGCGCATGTACACTAATAATATTTAAGTTATAGAACTTTCCTTTTATGGGGATGTAGCATATTCTGGGATTGATTGGTCTGAATCAGATCATGAGGTGGGCGATTCTCTTATGTACGGCGAATCCCGTCTTAAAAGTGTGTTTCTTTTCATGACAGCTATAGTATATTTTGTGGTTATTGGTGTTTAAGAATCCTTGGCCAGTCCATCTCATCTCCTGGATCGCATTGACGTCCAATCTGTAATTTTCCAATTGTGTTAGCAGCTGGTAGAGAGCGCCAGGTCTGTATAATGACAGAACATTCCAGGTTCCAAGTTTGAGGTCCTTTAGGCAGGCTTTATGTCGT
This sequence comes from Arma custos, assembly GCA_037127475.1. Taxonomy (NCBI): domain Eukaryota; kingdom Metazoa; phylum Arthropoda; class Insecta; order Hemiptera; family Pentatomidae; genus Arma; species Arma custos. Next base: position 118,262,371 of record CM073764.1, on the reverse strand, counting down.
TCCTGTTTGATCATTCCGGCTTGTTTATCTGCAGTTTTCATGATTTTAGTTTTATTGAAGGGGAGAGTTATCGACCCTCTGTCCCCTAGTCAGGTGGAGGGGCTGCCTCCTCAGAGTACCCTGACTTACTCCCCCATCCGGGGCAGCCACTTAGGGAAGGTGACCCTAGGGTCTTTAACTGTAGTGTTTAGCCTTAGTCTGTAGGTGAGGAAATGTATGTAGTATGCAGAATATGAGTACTGTGTGAGTGTTAAGTACTGTTCCCCCAACCTGGAGGGCCAGTGGCTGGTTGCAGCCTAACGGCTGGGCGATGTGGGTGCCACTTCCCTACACCATAATAGAAAGCAAACAAAAAATTGTTATTGAATTTGTGAAACATGCATTTTTTTATATAAATTGTTCTATTATTTTTCCAACACTTTTATTTAGTCAAAACATTCTTATTTTATTGGAATTTTTAAATAAATATATATATTTAAGAATTAAAACGGATATAAGGATATTTGATCATTCCAATAGTCATTACTGATAAAGAATGTGCCGAGTATCGTATGAAGATAGCAACAATTGAGCAGTGTAAATCTGGGACCTAAGCCTATTGAAAAACATACTGAGAATGTAATACAAAATCAAAATTAAGTTTAACATAAAATTACATAATCAAAAACAAGAATAGGGAGAAAAAATATAATAAATCAGGTTAGGAAGTGTATAAATTAATAAGAAAAAATACGACATCAAATTTGCATGTATCTATTAGTGCATATATAAAAATGAATTAGTATAGTAACTTCTTGTTATCTGTAGGTATTTAATAAAATAATACCAGAATATATAACACAACAATAATTTTGGATTTCAGTGGTAATATCAAAGGAAGTGATATAAATAATGGAGAAGTTCTATTTCCTTACCTTCAACCATTTCCAATGAAAGGTTTAGGATATTTGCGGTACATTTTTGTTCTTTTTAAGCAAGAATGTGAAATGGACTACAACAATCTAAAACACACAATGTCTTACAAGTAAGTATTCATCATTATATTTAGTTCAATGCTTTTATAACAATATACTAGTTAGTAAGTATATAAAAGTTTTATATTCTTAAAATTATATATAAGAGTATAAAAGTAATTTTTTTGTTGTTAATTTTTACTGGTAAAATTTCTTTGGTGGTCAGTAAATAAAACATATTATTTGTCTTAATTAATTATTGTTTTCTTTGTGTTTAAAATTAAATAGATCTGTGCATTGTTAAAATCATAATATGGTTCTAGATTGGATCTATCTGAGAGAACTTTTTCAACGTATGACTTCTACAGAAGGCGAGAAGCGCAGTTGACACCAGCTGGACTTGCTTGGTTTCAGGCTGATTGGGACCCATCAGTTACTGATTTCTTTCATAAAAGAGTGGAATATGAAGAGGAGCCAGTTTTTGTTTATGATTTTCCAAAGCCATATTATAGAAAACAGGAGTGGTACCCAAAAAGGAGGCCATTTAACCTGTAAGTTATTCAAGCAGTAGCACTTCATTATTATTACTATTACTTTTATTATTATTTAATGAGTAACAATGAGTTTTATATTTTTTGGTAATAAAATATAGTTTATAAATTCAATCTGTTAGTGGACTAATTGAATAGTTGTAGAAAGAAGGACGCATGTTACATTTTTCAAAGTTTACGGGTGAGCCAAAATAAGACAACGGGTCATTTAATTAGGTGATTGTCACAGACGCCCTTCTTCTATTTTATAGATTTTGCACTTATGCCCTTGTAAGTAACACTAGTAAGGTTAGGATATCTTCACATGCGCCTTTCTTCCACTGGAACTTTGTCTCTTGAGAGACCGATCATTCTCTGATATGGACAACGAGTGTGCTATCCCTGACCTCTATTGACTGTTTAGGCAACTAAAAACTAACGTTAGCAGTAGTTACCATCACATGGACCTTGTTCAACAAATAAAAATCAAAAACTGAAAAATGTAACAAACACCCTTCTTCCAGGCAACTATTCAATTGACTTTTTTTTAAAATTTATTTGGAAACATTTATTTCACTTAATAATAACCTTTACCACAATAGAAGCAAATTAGCTCAGTGTGTAGAATACTGAGGGTTCTGGGTTCAAATCTGTTAACAGCCAAATTGGGAGATTCAATCTGTTAACAGCCATGGAAAGACCCTGTGGCTCACCTAGCCTCAATAAGTGGGTATCCTAAATTAGGGAATAAGCCTGGCAGTTGAGCGTGATTTCAGTCTAGTCAGCTCACTGTACAACCATTTTCCTAGAAACAGTAGTCCCCCAGGATGAACCCAGGACCCTTCATGGGTTTTAACGATACAGGTTTTTGTTTCTTACCCCGATAATACATAAAGGGTCCTTAATTTTCCTGATAAGGAAACACTGTTTTTTATTCTGCTAAAAACTATTTCTTGACCATTGTCACACAAAGAGGTGATTTAGTCCGTATCCATTCTGATCCATCTGGTTGTCTAATGATGGAACAACCCAGTTTGTAAACACTAAGGCTGCGTAAGGCCTCAGAGAGTATCCCGATAGATATTGTTCTGTATGTTTTAATACTATACTGGACCAAATCCTATTTAGTTTTGTAAATTCTCTAAATCAATCTAATTTTGGTCACCTACAATGGCTCCATGCAGCCAACGGTCATACCACATTGATCACACCGATCGCCGAAGTTAAGCAACGTCGGGCGTGGTTAGGACTTGGATGGGTGACTGCATGGGAAAAACAGGCGGTAACTATCTGTTTATTGGAAAAAACCACGTGCTGTTGGCATCAAACTTATCAGTTAAAAACAAATAAATACATATCTGGCTGTATGGATGGAAGTATCCAATGCCATAAAAAAAATGGCTCCATGCATTTTCCTATGAGATATATGAGATATTATTTCCTTGAGAAGAAGTTAAAGACAGTCCATGAATTGCTTGAGGTACACATTATTTTTTAAATGTTTTAAATCTGGGGGTGCAGTAAAAAAAAAACAGTAAAGAAAAATTTATTTATTATAAGTCCCGACGTTTTGACCTACATTGTTGGCCATCTTCAGGGCTATGAGAGAAAAACAAACAGAACAAAAATAGCTATAAAAAACATTCCAATGCCGAGAAAGAATATAATAAGATCAGAAATTTAGGGTAAAAGAAATAAAACTGTTTTCCAGTTGTTGTTTATTCATTAATTTTCACTCTTTAGAGACGTTTCGACACTATGGTGTCATTCTCAATCTTTTCTTCTCCTGCATCTTTTAACTGGAAAGTCATACTTTTAAAAATTCTTGGGAGATCATTAGTCCTCCATGGTCAATAAATAATATTGCATTTAAAAATGCTTAAGAATACTAATGATCTCCCAAGAATTTTTAAAAGTATGATTTTCCAGTTAAAAGATGCAGGAGAAGAAAAGATTGAGAATGACACTATAGTGTCGAAACGTCTCTAAAGAGTGAAAATTAATGAATAAACAACAACTGGAAAACGGTTTTATTTCTCTTACCCTAAATAAATGAAGAATTAAATCCAGTTTAAAAAATGAAAAAAAAATTATAATAAGATCAGAAATTGAAAAGTATATCCATCGCTAATTTCATTACTTTTCAATTTCTGATGCTATTATATTGTTGAGGCCACAAAACTAGAATGTTAATATTGATCTTTAAGTGTATAAATTAATATGTATAAAGTGTGTTCTCATTTCATCACTGAAGCATCTTTCCGCGTAGGAACATATATTCTTTCTCGGTATTGCAATGTTTTTATAGTTATTTTTGTTTTTCTCTCATAGCCCTGAAGATGGCCTAAAATGAAGGTCGAAATGTCGGCACTTGAAATAAATTAGTTTGTCTTATTTAGTGTTTTTTTTTTGTTTTGTTTTTTCACCTCGACTATCTATTTCCCAAATTAGATCTTCCAGCCAACTATTTTTCTCTCAATTATTTTAATAAGTGCTTAATGTTTTAAAGTAAAATTAAATCAGTTAGTGGTACATCTTAAATTAAATTTATTCTACCAATTCACAAAAAGGGGCTGAGGATGGTTAATTATGGCTGAATCTCACTTTTCCGATAATTTTTAAATCATCACTATATGAAACCTTAAGGAAATTATTGATGTATTTTACATTAAATAATTAGAATTCAACAGAACGGAATCAGCTGTTTTTCGATTTCATAAATTTCATTAATCACCAGATGCCCCATTTTTGTATTCTTTATGAAAGGTAAGATGGCTTAAGAAACAGTTTTAATGGTGGAATAAAAAAAACAAAACCTTTTTAGGCTCATAAGATTGCTGATTTCAGAGAAAAGAATTTAGTTTAACTTATTACTTATCGTTGCCACTCAATCTCTCACTGACCAAAAATCTTAATATAAATATTTACTTATGAATTATATTTTTATATACAAAGTTATTGTATGGCTTTATTAAAAATATATTAGATTTCCTGATAGATGTTTATTAATTAACATGGCATTGATTTTTTCCAGATACTTAGATCGATATAGAGATGAAAAAGAAATTGCTAAAGAGTATTTAACGAGAAAGTTAAAGAAAACTTCTCCATTTTCTCCACCTCCTGAACCATTTCCTTTCCCTAATGCAATTCCATATAAGGAAAACACGCCTTCATGGCTGAGAACAGAAATAAAAAAGAGAAGGCTATTGCAAGCAAGAGCATATGATTATGCTTAAGGAGCAATCAAATTGTCTAAACAATAAATGAGATTAAACTGAACCTTGAATTCGGTTTGAACTCATTTTGTTTTAGAACTAGTAATTTTGAAATTAGTTTTCTGAAAAGATATTGGAGTAAGTTATTTATTTTCATTCAAGTAATTGTATTTCTTTATTGTAAATCTTTAATAAACATCACCAGTTTATAATATAAAAAGTAAGTCTATCCTAAAAGGAATGCCATTGCTTATTGAGGAGCTTCTGTGATCACTTAGTCCAATAAAATATGACTAGAATATTCTTTTTTCCTTTTGTTTCTGTTGCATTTCTTCTTGGAGTTCATTTTTCGTGAACAGTTATATATCAGGTTTTAAATAAATAATAGTTGTCTACAATGACCATTGAAATAATGTTTTATTTACTGTTTTTCAATATCTTGCACTTTCTATATTATTTTCTTCATTTTGTTCTTTCCTTTTTTTTTTCTTTGTTGACATAAAAAAATTAGATAATATATGTTCTAAATCTTATGCTTACGGTTGTCAACTCTTGTAAATTTGTCATAGATTTATCTTTATTCCATAACATAAATCAATAGTATATACAACATGAGTTTCTGAGAAATTATAGATTTGAAATATTTAATAGAAAATTTTGTAATTTTTTAAAAAATAATTATAAAAGGATATTTTTATAGTGGTGCTATACTAAGCTTTAATTAATTTTCTATTGTAATAATAGAAAAAGTTGGATTGTGTATACATATTTTAATTGTGTGGTACTTACTCCATGTTTTTTCAGTTTACAGACTGATTACACACGAGCTATTGATTATTTGTAAATAAAATTTTATTACAACATAAAGCTTTAATATATGCATATCACCCCCTGAGTCCAAAAACTGTATTTGTAGCCATTTTTCTATCTTTATCTTTGTATAATATCTCTTCAACCAGTTACATAAGCCTTCTGTTCAAATAGAAACCTGGTTATTTTATTTCTTGTTTTAAATTCCTTCATAAAACACACCTATTATAACATTCTAGGAGCTCATTTGAAAGATAATTAGATGGTCTATAAAGCTAATCTTAAAAAAAAAAAAGCTACATAGGATAGGAAATCATTGTGTGAAAGATTTGTTATAAATGAAAAGTTATTATTAATATTTAGATATAATATAATGTATTTGCTTTATTTACAAAAAATAAAAATCAGACATCTATCTCTATAGTGGGTAAAAAACTTTGATTAAGCAGGTATGATAGAATACTATCAACTTTCGTAACAGCCATGGCTGACTTTCGCAGATATTTTACTGTGTCTTGTATTTCTATTTGATTCACCAATAGCCTCTGGTTAATTTCATTGACTTGATCAGATGTAAACTTCAGATTACTTGTTACTAGTTGAGTAAGGTCTTCCTGTAGTTTATGATTACTTTCTCCTTAAACAAAATTTTAGAAACTTAATCAATGAAAATAGTTATGATTTTAAAGTTAAGTTATGATATCTTAATTTAGATGATTTTTAATCAGAATACCAAGAGTTATAATGATCAGGAAAATAAACATTACAACTGTAAAATAGGCAATAAAAAGTAAAATTAGGTATTGATACATATTACTTATTTCAGCCTAGAAAATAAAATTTTAAATTTTTTATGTGTCAAAAATAATTAGGTTACTCAAGGAAATTTCTGTAAACGAATATGGCTGCTACTGTTACCCTCTATAAACTGAATTTAATATATAAATTAAATAGTACCTGGGTTGTTGTTTTTATTTGTATATGGGTTGATGTTGATGAATTTAAGCTCAAATTAGGTACAACACCAAGTTGACACTACATTATCTGTTTCACACCACGACACTAGTACTATTTAGCAACCTAGCTAATAGGAGCGTTGAGCTTTGGGGTTTGAGTATTTTTTTTTGTCAACAGAAATTTACAGCTGTGTTCATCTAATTAAAGTAACAACATTTAAAATGAGAATAAGGACCCAACCTCAACATAAAAGAATCCTTAAGCCGATTACATACTATTAGACATATTGCTTGTAACATCTGTAGACCGTCCCATCTAATGGATATCCTTCTTTGTTGTGTCTAGGGTCCACACTAATATTTAAATTGCTTGTCTAATCTTCATCAGTCCATCATGGAGGGCAGTGTTTTGTGCAGAATGAGTTATAATTACAAATGAAAGAACATAAAATCATAAATATCGATGGTTGTGTGAATTGCTCGCAGAAGGACTCATTTTCAATATTTCATTACATAAATTAAGATATTAACACCACGGGTTATCGACAAGCTGGCTCCTACTGATTTTGATGATTTGCTTCTGATGGTTGGAGGACTAATAATAAATATGGTACAAAATTTAGAGAAACTATCCCACCTTCTCTTCGAATGGTAGTCAAAGTGTGTTTCCAAGTAAGTGGAGACTCTTTCATGAGCCTCTTGTACACCTTCAAAATATCTAAGGAAGCTATATTACAATAGGTACTGGGGGTCGTGAAGCGATTATTTGTGATTAAAACAACCTGTAAAGGTATGTACAAAACTAATTTAAATTAGACTAAGATCGAAAACTGCATACCCTGCAGCTGGAGACATATTGGGCCACTTCTTGTCTCACCTTGAAGTTAAGTGGTGAATAGTTGTAGAATCTGTCTACCATTGCAATCAGCAGAATAACAGACTTACGGACTTTTTTTAGTCTATAGACAGAATACTTAGACAATCCTAGTCATGTCAAAGAGCTAATCATAGACAAAGTTGAGCAATTAGAATATACATATCAACTTCTATTTAAATATACAAACCTAGGATAGATCCTTTTTAGCTGAGGCCATGATTCAACCATCATTTAACTTTATATGATGGAAATGCCAGAAGTCCAATTTCAAAAAGAAAAAACAAGGTCTACAAAACGGTTGACTAAATTTTACTCAAGTACCCTAATTTACTTGTACCTATAAACTATTAGTAATTGAGAATACCAATACAAAATAATGTACTTACTTTCAGTTTTTGCTTTGAGATACTACATAGCTAGAACTCTTATTTACTATTAAACTAAACTGAACCTACTTAATTTTTTATGCAGGAGTGAATTATAGTGTGCTTCTTCAGCTTTGGCCTTAAATGCTTCTTCAGTTATGCTGTATTCCTCTGAAACAACAATAAAGCCTATTCATCATTAAATGTTCAATTACAATGGTTAAAGTCATTAAATATATTTTACCTCCAACTTCAGTTTCTGATTCTGATGCCTCACCAGAAACTATTGTTTGGTTGGGAATTGCTACAGATGTAGTTGGCGTTTCTTGTTGCTATTAATTGATATTAATAAGATTGAGCAACATATATGAGTCACTAAATTGAAATATTTATTTTAACTTACATTCAGATCATCTTCATCTGATTCTGATGCTTCCCCTAAAACAACATAAGTACTTTTACCTAGCATAATATCACAAAACGATCTTGCATGATAAACTGATTACATTACCATTCCATACTGTTATCACTATTAGGAATAAGGTTACAACTGATACAATGCCAGATGGAGATAGAAAAGTAATTTTTTGATAAATCAGTTATTATTGTTATTGAAACTCCCTCAAAGATTGTTATTACACTTGGTTTTAGATTGTTGATTCAAGAATAACATAAAATGTGTATATGGTAAAATCCTCATTTTATTGAAAAATATTGACTGGAAAAGTTTAGTCAAATTATCAAACTCAATTCGTTTTTTGGTGAGGTTTCTGACCACAATGTCTCCTAAAATTAACTTTGTTTAAATTGAATAAAACAAAAATGCAATGATGTTTTGATTTTATAAAATTTAATGGTACTATCTTGGTAGCTAAATTGCTGTTTATTCAACAGTAAAAATCATATTCATTGTAGTTAATAAAATTGGTGCTGCTATAGTTTGATATTATTTAACATTATTGATATTTTCGGCTTCCGTTGGTCTAAGGAGTGTTTTATATAGCTTCCTTTTCTTTCCCTTGCTCTTTTATCTTTCTGCATCGAGCCCGACCCCCGGACCTTCTCCGCAATTCACTTCTATCTTTGGCTACTTGTCGTATCTGGTCCTATGTATTTTATTTCTCCTTCCTAATGGCTATAGGTATCCCTTTTAGGTAAGCCTGAGTTGACCAACAGGTCTTGTCCCTCCGGTTTTGCCTCCATGTGCTATATGGTCTTTTAAGACTTTATACGTTTCATTCTTCGTGCAGGTGCCCAAGCTACCTGAATTGTCCTTCCTACATTCTTTATTTTACTGAGACTATGTATATAGCTCTCCTCTAATAGTTTAATTACGATTAAACAAGTCTTCTAAGGATATCATCTCTGCGGTGGCTGCTCTTCAGGACCATTTTCCCAGAATTTCCCTCTGTTGTGCTCCATGCAGTAGTACAGGCAAATATATTGTTTTGAAAATCACCAATTTGGATTTTCTGCTCATCTCGGTACATGAGACAATGATTTAAATTACATTTGGGGCCCGACCCAGGTAGGGTATACTCAAATAACATAGTAATAAAACATCTGTGGAAGGGAATTTTAACATATAGGCTGCCGGTTGTTGCAATTTTCCATTGATGTATCAACTACTAAGCAAACTTTCAATTGTTAATAGTTATCTTCCAAGGCGCTCTTGACAGATTTGGGAAAAGGCAGCGCCAATGGACAGCGCATCTATGTGTAGGAAGAAACATAATTAATTTACTAATACGATTAACGAGTCTCGGTCTTAATTTTCTTTTCCTCAGATTTCAATCTAACATAAAGCTAATTTCATAATGTATTTTTACTTATTTTTATAATGACGAGTGTTAAACAAATAAAACCAAAAATAATAGTATCATTCTCCCCATTCTTTTATTTCCAAGAAAAACCTAAACGAAACTACCCCGCTCTCTAGTATAACCCAATATTCATGCAACTGTACTGGGCTGATGGGAATAACGTATAAACTGTACTGAAGCGGTTGGAATAACGTGGTCCGTAGATGGCCGAAACGCAAGAAGAAGATCATTCTCTTACACTTGAACAATTTAATTTTCAAGTCCTACCTCAGGCTTTATAAAAGTTTCTACTATGTCGTTCTGAATTGAAATCAGAATTAACTTTTTGTAACCCATTAAGTTTCAATATTAATTCAGATGTATCTCTACCCTTTTACATTTGTCCAATACCCTTTATCTCTGTTAATTATCTTTTTGATTTTTGATGCTAATTTTGGAACATCAAACGTTTTGAAAAAATAACACTAATAAATTTAACAAAAGAATTCCAGGTTGACGTATTTCTAGGGTAAAGAAAGACATTAAGACGTTTATTTGTTATTGGTTTGTTAACAATTTTAGTATGGTTAGTTCAGGCGTTAAAATTTGTTTTCGAATAAAACTGTCAGAAAAATCGACTTTTATATCTACCTATACAAAATAGTGTAGCAAAACCTACATTAAACCTTCTCTGCACCCCTTATGATTTAGTTATAATTCAACCAATGGTGTAATATAGATTTTACTTATTGGATGTCTGAAATCAATAGCTTTTGATTTAATAGTTTACTCAAAATTTTATTCTAAATTTGTCACTAGCAATATGAATTTTTTGAAATTCACTAGAAAATCTATTGCTATTTGTAAATATAGAACAAATGTAAGTTATCTATCTAAACTAGATTCAGCAATGTTCATACACTATTTACAACTCAATAATAAATTTAAAATTATCCATCTAGACTTTATCTGCTGATTTCGGAACATCTAACGCTCTGAGGAAGTTTAGTACTAATAAATTTGATAAAGCAATTCATAAGATAGAAAGGATTCCAGGTGGACGCATTTCTAATGTCAAGAGAGATGTTGACGGACCAGCTTATATGTTATTGGTATGTTAATAATAGTGTTGGTATAATGTGCATTAAAGTAGTTATTGGCATGTCCATATGTATTAAGATAGTATGTTAACTTTTCTAGATTATTCCAATATCGGCCTTTTGTTTGGGAACCTGGCAAGTGAAAAGAAAGAAGTGGAAAGAAGATTTAATTGAAGGATTAATGAACAAAACAAAAATACCTCCGGTTTCTCTTCCGACTGAGTAAGTATCAATGAAAAAAAAAAACTGGGTAATTATTCTGTAGGTTGTCACTTAAGTTGAGTCACAACAAGTTTTAACTTTCCATTTGTTTCCCTTTTAATATTTTCCATAAAAACAACTTACCATAAGCTTTAGTTTAGGAAATATTTATTCTTTGGTAATCACTTTATTTAGAAATGATTGTTTCAACAAACATTTATTACCTATACTTCAAAATGTTGGTTGAAACTTTTATTTCTTGATGAAATGATTACCAAAATCTACTCATTACCCTTATTACATTCTTTTTTACATACTCAGCTCACGATAACTTATATTTTTGGAAAAAATTAAAAATAAAACGAATAAGCAGTAAAAACTTGTAATTAACTCAAAGCGACAACCTGTAAAACAGATAGCAAAAGCTGCAATATATGTATAAAATCTATAATTTAAGAAATTGCCAGTAGGTGTAGCAGCATGGTTGCTTTTCATTTTATATTTTAATTCCAGATTGAGTGAGATTGATGAAATGGAATTTCGAAGAGTAACTGTTACTGGAGAATTCGATCATGATGGTGAGATGTATCTTGGACCCCGATCATTATTAGTTGATGGAGAGTCTACTTACAGTGGTAAACTTGTTTCAACTGCTGGCAATGGGTCTTCTGGTTATTATGTAATCACCCCATTTATCAGATCAGATACAAAGTAATTTTATTGCTTATCTCATAAAATAAATAAGTAGAGTCAAAACTTCAGATTTCTTTTGTTTTTGGTATCTTTAGGATATGATGAAAGGTATGCCTTCTATTAATTATGAGCTATTTTGTTTAACCCTCCTAATACCGGGTGAAAAAAGTTACACGTAATACCAGGTGGGGTCCCTGGAGGATCCCATTTTTTTCTGCCAACAATTATGATGATATCATCCATCTAAGAGTCATTACTTATGATTCTGATAGAATGGGACTGTAGAAAATTAATAGTGTATTTTTATTTATTTTGGAAATAACTCATTTTAGTGAGCAAAAAACTTGTTCCAAAAGAAACTACTTACAATTACCTACTTACAGTGAATGCATGAATATGTGGTGGGTCTATGCTCTTTACAAATATATTTATTGCAAACGTTACAAACAAGGTTTACTACAGTTTCATTTTTTCTCGAGCATAAGTAATACCTTGCCCTCTTTTCACGTAACTTTTTCTAAATCATGGGTGCAGAGAATTTTTTTCCAAGTTCAAATTAAAAAAATTGTTTTTGATAAGCCTTTTTCCATTTCAGATATAGATCAATCCAAAGAGGAATGCATTTACTGCAAAAATATCTATCAGATTCATAAAAAAGGAGAAAGGCCACCTTTTAGTTTGCCGCTGACAGATATACTCACTTATCATTCTGTCAAGATTGTTCACTCCTTATTTCGTGTCATTGTAATGGCCAATGATGTCAGGTTTTTTCTTTTCTTATTTTGACACTTGTCACATTGTTTGTCCGAGATGGACTCCTAAACTACTTAACCGATTTTAATGAAATTTGGCACAGATACATAACATTGTCCAACTTAGGATATAGGCTATGTCTTATTTCGATTAACGACTGAAAACCACGAAACTTTCGGAATTATTTCAGTTTCTGGCCTGTATCTCCTAATCGGCGCATTTTTGGAAAAAACGCTCTACTTTTGCCGATGAGATTAACGCATGATTAAAACAATTGTTTTCATGGTGAAATAGAACTGCATCCAAATAAAGAATATAAATAGAATATCCATCAAATTACCAGAACATTTCAGCGCTGTTGTTTAGACAAAATATGAATTAATTTGGAGTATTTTCCTGGATGTACTAAATAATTACATGAACCATAATTGGCTCAGTAATCGTGTTATTTTGACAGCGAAAAATGCTGATTTTGACGAAATTAACTTTTTAATACAACTGTTGTTACCAGGGGATCTAATCCCCTTTAAATCCATCAATAATATTGTTGATGAAAACCAAGCTGTAAATTATCCAACTAAATTTTTATATTCTTTCGATATACCAGGAATGCCACCACACAATCTTCGGATGAATATTGGTTTACCTATCATTCTTCTGCGTAATTTGAATCCACCTAAATTATGCAATGGTACAGGTTTGGTCATAAAAAATATTACCGGAAATGTTATTGAAGCAGCCAAGTTGACTGGAATATTTAAAGAAGAAATCGTCCTTTTGGAACTTATTTCAATAATACCATCAGAACCCATTATACCGTTCAAAAGACTTCAATTTGATATATGCTTTGGTTTTGCTATGCCCATCAACAGGTCTCAAGGCCAGGCAATGTCCATTTGCGGTTTGGACTTAAAAATCCATGTTTCTCCCATGGGCAATTATATGTTGTATGCTCAAGTATTAGTAAATCATCTAATATATTTGTATTAGCAACGGACAGATTAACTAAAAATATTGTGCATTGATTAGCGCTCAATTAAATTTTTTTTTTTTTTTTTAATTCAATTTATTGATATTTACAACTATAATACAATTACAATAAGTAAATCTGCTATATGTATAATACGACTTGAAAAGCACTTGTGGAGAAACTACCCATCGGTAGCACTCTAAAAAGTTCTATAGTAGATGGTCTCGAGGCCATCTTCTTTTCAGACGCCTCGGAGGGTTATCAGGAATAGTATGGGAAGCAAGTTGAGAGACTAGCGGATTCAAGTGTGTATGGAGCTTGTCATGGAAGGATAGGTATCTAGTTTGGGCCAAATCAGTAACATATGGGATATTAAGATCATGATGGATGAGTTTGTTTGTGACATAATAAGGAGCATTGAGGATTTTACGAAGGATTTTGGATTGCAAGGATTGGATACGAGATGAATTGGATGGTTTAGTAGAGCCCCAAAGCTCAACTCCGTATGTCCAAATAGGCCTGATAACTGTCATGTAAATGAGTCTTTTGTAATTTATTGGGAGCTTAGAGCGTTTGTCCAGTAAATGTTGAAGTAGGCGAAAACGACGAGCAGTTTCTTGTCTTTTCAGTCTTGTATGAGGATTCCAAGTGAGACGTTTGTCCAGATGGAGTCCTAGGTAACGTACCTGTTCGACAGAGTTCAGAGGAATATTATTAAAGGATACAGTAGGGCAGGAATTTGTAGGTTTACGACGAAGGGTGAAGGTAGTTTGATGGGATTTGTTAGGATTAATTTTAATTCTCCAATTTTGACACCATTCTTGAAGGTTTGAGATATGGGATTGAAGAGTTTGGGATGCAACAAATGGATCATTATTTACTGATTACACACATGTGTCATCAGCGTACGTAGTGAGGACAGTGCTTGGATGGGTTGGGATGTCAGCTGTATATATCGTGTATAGGATGGGACCCATGATACTACCTTGAGAAACTCCGGCAGACTGGGTAAAGAGGGAAGAGTAGGTAAAATTATGGTTTACTTTAAAGGCTCTATTACTGAGGTAGGAACTGATAATAAGGAAGTAAGTAGAAGGTAAGAATTTACGGAGTTTGTACAACAGTCCCGGATGCCAGACTCGATCAAAAGCCTGCTCTACATCGAGAAAAGCTCCCGCGCAGTACATTCCGCGCTCTAATGCGGATGAGACAACGTCCACCACACGATGGCATTGCTGGATAGTGGAGTGTGATGTTCGGAAACCAAATTGGTGATCTGGGATTATTTGATTGGATTTTATGATAGGATGAAGACGTTTCAGAATGAGTTTTTCAAGTATTTTGCCCATTATGGGCAGGAGAGATATAGGACGGTAAGAGGATGAGAGTTCTGGTGGTTTTTTAGGTTTTGGTATCATCTTAACTATGGATAATTTCCAGGAATCAGGAAAGTACGTGGTGCGGAGTACAGCGTTGTATATATATGTAAGGAGTAGGATCGCTTTCCGAGGAAGGCGTTTTAGAATATGGGATGTAATTAGGTCGTGGCCAGGGGCTTTGTTGACGGGTAATCTGTGAATAATTTTTGATATTTCGGAAGGATGGAATGCTTTAGGAGGAGGGGACATCTGAAGAGGAATACTTAATTCAATGCATTCAGAGTGGGTTGGATTAAGGATATCTGGATGAGGGTTAAATGTGTTGAATAGGTGCTGGCCGAAAATTTGTGATTTTTCTTCATCAGATCTTGACCAGGTTTGGGACTCGGTTAAAAGTGGATGGTTGAAATGTTTATATTTTAGGAGTTTTTTAGTGGTATTCCATAAGGATTTGTCAGTAGTACTCAGATTTTCTGTACGGTAATACAAATTTTGAATTTTGAATGTTCTGATCTCTGATTTTAATTTGTTGGTTAGTTTGGTATAATGACTCCTGTCCGATGGATATCTGGTGCGGTGCCACTTCGCTCTTGCCCGTCGTTTTTCTTTTAATAACTCGCGAATATGAAGTGGCCAGTTATTCTGTTGATAATGATTTTTCCTTGGTAAGGTGCTATCTCTTATATTGGTTTGTATTGCGTTTGTTAGTTTGTCTATTGCAGAATTGATGTCAACTTTTGTTTTAAGCGGAATTTTGAGGTCTAAATTATTTTCCAGATTCGATCGAAATTTATCCCAGTCTACACGTCCAGTAATCAGTCTGAGATGAGAGGGCTTAGGAATAGGAATTGAATGTACTTGAAGTAGTACTGGACTGTGATCAGAGGAAAGGTCATCCAGGGATTTTATAGTTGTTTGATTGCAGGAAATCTGTGAGGAAACAAATATGTCAAGAATATCTGGACGTTTTTTGAGCGATGTAGGCCAATAAGTAGGGTTTATGGGTGCGAGGATAGAGAAACTATTAGAGGTTGAAATTCGGGATAAGATGCTACCACGGGAATTGGATGTTCGACAACCCCATCGTTGATGTTTGGCGTTGTAGTCTCCTCCGGCAATAAAACGCGGTCCGAGGGATCGGAATAAGGATTCGAGGAGGTTATAAGAAAGGGAGTTACCAGGAGGACAGTATACAGCTGAGAATGTCATATGAAAAGGACTAGTTGAAATGGTTACTGAAGTTGATTGAATGGCGTCAGTTGAAGTAGAAGGAATAAGAGAATGAGGAATGGATTTGTGGATAAGGATACAAGAACCGGCATGTGCTGTATTGTCAGGATGATCTGATCTATAAGTAATGTAGTCACGTATGTAAAAATATGATCGCTTTGTGAAGTGTGTTTCAGTCAATAGGGCAATGTCTATGTGATTGTCATGAAGAAATAAGTCAAGTTCGTCTCGATGGTTATGTAGGCCATTTGCATTCCACAGTATGATTGATAGGGGCTTAGTGTTCATCGTGGGGTAGTAAATGGCATTTCGGAAAGGAGTCGGGTTAGAAGGGAAATGAGTGGTTTGATGGTATTATTAAGTTCAAATAAGAAGGTCGAAAGGATTGTGTTGATGTCTACTGGATTTTGACTGGGACTAGGATATTGGACAGAAGGTTGAGATGGAGGATTAGTGTTTATTGGAAAGTTGTTTGGGAGTTGGACCCTTCTTGGGACACTGTGAGCTGCTTCGACTTTCAATGGTGTTTGGGTTTGGAGGTTTATAATGGAAGAAGTTTGGAATGGAATTGTGGGTTCACTCTGAGGTGGAAGCTTCACCCGTAGAGGAAGATGGTGAGAAGGGATGTCTTGGCGTGGAGGTAGTGGAGGTGGATGAGATTTGGGAACCATTGGCTGGGATTGGGATGTTTGAGGCGCCTGTTGCCGGATCTGTTGATGTCGGGGCTGCTGATTTCGACTGATGAATGAATATTTTTTTTTGTCCCTGTTGAGGAGGATTAATATTTGTTGAGGTCAACGGCTGCTGTTGATTACTATGAAATGAAATGTCTTGTAATTTTTCTATTTCTTCTTTGGCATTTACTTCTTTACTATTTGATGGTGCATGGTGGGATCTTAGCCTCTGTAGGTTTTTATGCACCATGCATCCTTTATAATTTGCTGGGTGGTCCTCACCGCATAGCACGCACTTTGCAGGTGTTTCCCTCGTTTTCTTGTATATTTCTGTTGCATGTGCTCCAGCACATTTGACACATCTGGCCGGATAGTGACAGTACGCTTTTGTATGTCCGAGTGCTTGGCATTTTGTGCATTGGACAATTGAAGGTCTTTGCCTTGGCTCTTCAAAGCGAACGACTGAATAGACAAGCCTATTGATATCGAATATTTCAATATTATTTCTGGCTGGTTCCAGATCTACGAAAAATAACGGTAGGGGGAACTTTTCAACGGGATGTAGGACGACCGATATATTTCTGACGTTGTGGCCGATCTCTTCCAAGTCCCGTTTGATGGCATCAGTAGGTGTGGTACTGTGAAGACCTCTCAGAACAACTCTGTAGGCCTTATCTTCTTTTAACTGGTAGCAGTGAAAGTGATATTTTTTTTCGGTGAGATGATAAACCAATTTTTTGTAATTCTCTTTGGTGTTCGTATTAATTTTTATGTCTTTCACACGAGAATAACATTTATAATTGGTTGTTCCGATCAGTTTGGCTATTTCTTGACAGAAGGTCAAGAAGTTTTGAACATTTGAGACAAAAATGGGAGGTGGAACCGGTTCGGAAATCTGAGATGTTTCTTGATGTTGAGGTGGCTCTGTGGGTACATTTTCGAGGGCTGCAAATTGATTGCTGGTTGTTATGTTGATTATTGATTTTTTTATGGGTGCAGATGTTTTACTACGGGTATTTGGTGGTGAGGTTGGCTTTAACGCTGATTTGTCAATTAAATTTAAATAAATATTTATAATTTTATATAATATTTCTAGCCATAATTAAAAATCAAACATTATATACCTCATTCATTAAACTCATGTTTATATTTTATCAGTTATGAGTGTTTTATATTATATAATATAATTAGATATAAGATGAATAAAATGTAAAATCAAAAATCTATTTAATTCATGTTTTCATAAATTCATTATTTCTTTAAAATTCAAATTTTAACTAATATTTTTTTAAACTATTATAACAGCCACAGCAACGCGTGGCCGGGTCAGCTAGTACACATATATGCGGTGGTAATTGGAACCCACACCAGTAAACAGACACTATTAAAGCAAATATTCTTCTTGGAAATGATATAAAGAGCCTGAAAAGGGACAGTCTGTGACTTCTGCGATCTGAAATAAGGCTGATAGTAACTACCAGATGGGGTCGTTCCTCGTTTTTTGGAAAAATTAATCCACAGTGATTTATTTTGAGAATGAAATTCGTTAGAGCTCTACTCTTTGTATTACATATAGTCTAAGGATAAATGTCCTAGACCCTCGTGAGCATTTGTTTCGTGAAGTTTGTTTTTGACTCAAGAAGAGTCAAAGATGTGAGGTTGGGGTCGTTAGCGACCCTGCTCGGTATTAGAAGGGTTTAATCACATTTTTTTTTACGATTTTGATTGATTTTTACGATCGATTTTGTTTTGAATAATTATAAAAGACTTGGTGATCGTACCACCAATTGCTGTTTACAAACTTTCGTCTACAAATTTCCGTCTAAACTCAAATTCGTATTATTACACTTAATAAATGACTACTAACTGTTAGTTTTGTTGGACTCAGGCTTTAGATTAATATCAGTGTTAATTCTTAATAGATTTGAAAATGAAGTTTATCTTTTTAAATAGGAGTTATAATGAATGACCTTATGTAAGGATAGAGATGGTTGGGGGTGCATTCAAATGAAACACCAAATAAGTGAATACTTATTTATTAAGTGTGACAACGTTTTGACCTACTTTGTAGGTCATCTTCAGGGCAAATAGGAGCTGCTGCTCGGGAATCGGGTAACAGACCATATATAATTACTCTTTAGTTTTCATTTCCATTACTATCAATTTTCTTAAATTCTGTGGTTTCTCTTTTAAAGTATGTCAGTCCTCATCCTCATACTTGTGTTAAAAATTCAAAAAAGGGCAGATTAAAATATAATATTGAATAATTCTGTTACTATAGGGTGTATGGAAAATTCTGGTATCCAAAAATACAAATAAATTTGAGTGATTAATGATACATCTGGTTTCTTTATCTTCTTAAATAAAGTTAACATTTTTTGAATACCTCCTGTTCATCGAGGCTGGAAATAATATGATTAATGTAATTTAGGGAAAAAATTCTTGTAAATAGAGGATGGGTCTCATTTTCTGAGAAGAACCCTAAGAAGCGAGAAGGAGGACAAATCAAAGGAGAAGTTGAACTCTCTGGAGTAATAAGGCATTCAGAAAGACCAACAAGTTTTGGTCCTGTTAAAAAAGAAGATGTTCGGGTTTGGTTTGTCAGGTATAAATTACATTCATTGTATCATTTATTTACTTTTAATCGCGCAACATATTTAAATCACTTCTAACTTCTTTCTATTTTTCGTCTTATAGGAATGTTGAAGAAATGGCTGCAATGGTTGGCGCAGTACCCATATTTATTGATGCTTCTGTTGATACAACAGTTCCTGGTGGGCCTATCGGTGGCCAGACTAGAGCCAGTCTTCGTAATGAACATTTATCTTACATACTCACCTGGTTAGTTATTATTATTTATTAAGGCTTTAAAACTTTTTTTTAATTATAGAATTTTATATGTTTTTACTGTGATACAATCTTTTTAAAATTAATCCAATACAATTATTTATTTGCACATTTTAAGAAATAAGATACATTTCCTTTCTTTTATGAAAAGATATCAGTCAAAAGAAGAAATATTTATGAAAGTTATTGATTAGTTCATTAGTAATTGAAATTTATAACTTATAACTAACTATTTATTGTTTTTACAATGTATTTTTTGATTAGGTTTGAATTGATTACTTTTATGACAGAAAAAAAAGTGTTATTTTTACTTTTATATTTTAAGTTAATATTTTTAAATAATTACTACCCTCCACACTGAGAGGCATATGGAGAATGGAAAAGAAGGATATAATTATTATTGAACTTTGATGAGATAGTAAACTGATTTTTTTAGTATCTTATCACTCTTTCCTATTTTTAATGTTAATTGAATGTCGTTTTTTATTAAACATTAAATTTGATGATTTCGGTATTAATTACATTATTACAACTTGCTATTTACTTCACAATACAGAGATATAATTTTATCTAAAAATAAAAAATAATTAAATAAATTCAATAAGAAATAATGTTAGTTGTAGGCAGAAACTGATTGTTATATGTACACATATATCTGTTACACACTCAGTTCCCGAGTTCTATTTATAAAGATAAAATTTGGAATTAATAATAAATAAGGGTTAATTAATTATGCTTCAACAAGCATATGCAAATTTGTGGGACTAGCAAAACTGAGATTATAATAATCGCATTCAATGGGGCGTACAATAGATCATTTATGGTCGCAGTGCAACTTTAACAAAAAAAAAAAATAATAATGGTAGAGGGAGCGGGAGAACTCATAGGTAGAGCACTGAGTTGCCAAAGATCCCTGGTTCAAATCTTACAGTGGCAGATAATTTATTTTATCAGCTAACAACTGGGGATGGATCCTGTAGGATTTGGAGATCCTCCCAGGGCTCACCCAGCCTCTGTAAAGTGGGTACCCTTAATTGTGAAAAACTTGGCAGTTGAGTGTGATCTACCACATAACACCTCCCTGCACAATTGTTGTCAAAGAAACAGTACAGTCTCACCCATATACTGAACCCTAGATCCTTCATGGGTTTAGTGGTACAATTTAATTTAATTAATTAATTTAATTTATAATTTTATTATTTTTTTTAAATTAATGATACAGAAAATAGGCAATCTAAACACCTGAGAGCCAAATATTTTTTCAAAACAGAAATAAGAATGAAAATGAAGTTGTAATCACTTTCTCTGTCTAAAATATTTTATTCATTGTACGGCAAGCATAACTTGAGTTGCATATTATTTAAAAATTCTCTCATTCTACTCACTTCCTTATTATCAGTTCCTATCTCAGTAATAGAACCTTTCAATTAAGCCATAATTTTTCCTACTCTTCCCTGTTCACCAGTCTGCCGGTGTTCCTCAAGGTAATATCCTGGATCCCATCCTATACACAATTTATACAGCTGACATCCCAACCCATCCAAGCACTGTCCTCACGCCGATGCCACATGTGTGTTATCAGTAAATAAGGATCCATTTGTTGCATCCAAATCTCTACAATTCCATATCTCAAACCTTCAAGAATGGTGTCAAAATCGGAGAATTAAAATGAATCCTAACAAATCCCATCAAATTACCTTCACCCTTCATCGTAAACCTACGAATTCCTGCCCTACTGTATCCTTTAATAATATTCCACTGATCCCTGTCGAACAGGTACGTTACCTAGGACTCCATCTGGACAAACGTCTCACTTGGAATCCTCATACAAGACTGAAAAGACAAGAAACTGCCTGACGTTTTCGCCTACTTCAACATTTACTAGACAAACGCTCTAAGCTCTCAATTAATTACAAACCATTTTATTATCATGTTATTTACATAACAGTTATCAGACCTATTTGGACCCACGGAGTTGAGCTTTGGGGCTATACTAAACCATCCAATTCATTCCGTATCCAATCCTTACCATCCAAAATCCTTCGTAAAATTCTCAATGTTCCTTACTATGTTACAAACAAACTCATCCATCATGATCTTAATATCCCATATGTTGCGGATTTGGCCCGAACTAGATATCTATCCTTCCATGACAAGCTCCATACACACTTGAATCCGCTAGTCTCTCAACTTGCTTCCCATATTATTCCTGATAACCCTCCGAGGCATCTGAAAAGAAGATGGCCTTGAGACCTACTATAGAACTTTATTGGAATGCTACCCATGGGTAGTTTCTCCACAAGTGTTTTTTTTTTCATGTCATATTGTTCATATTAGCAGATTTACTTGTTGTAATATTATTATTGTTGTAAATATCAATAAATTAATCTTATAAAGAAAAAAAGTATATGAGGTGTGGCTATTAAATAACGAGACTGACGTTGCTGCGGAACAAGTACACATGCATCAACAGCCATTGACTGAAGGCTGTTTAGTGTGAAGCTTTCTCTTTATTATGCAGTTAGTTCGCGTTAGTGTTGTTTTTCTGTTTTGCCAGATAAAATGGTCAGTGTAATAATTGAGCAACTAATTATTGTGAAATTTCACTTCAGACTTGGAAAAACCGCTACTGAAACTTATAATTTACTGAAAGAAGTGTATGACAGTGAATGTTTATCACGGGCATGTGTTTTTGAATGGTTTAAGCGTTTTAAAGATGGCAAAGAAGACGTTGAAGATGATTCGCGGCCAGGTCGCCCTTCAACGTCAAAAACGGATGACAATGTTGAAAAAGTCGGTAATTTGATTCGGTCTGACCGTCGATTAAGTATTCGTGCAATTGCTAAATCTGTAGGCATTGATAAAGAATGTGTACGGCATTCTATCTGTTCCCTAAGGTGAAATCTTCATTAAAAGGGAAGAGATTTGAGTCCATGGAAGCTGTAAAAGAGAAAGCGGCACACGTCCTGAAGGAGCTGACAGAAGATGACTTCCAGCACTGTTTCCAACAATAAAAAATTCGCATGGAGCGTTGTAGGGATAGAGAAGGGGTGTACATTGAACGTGATTGTAAGTAATTATGTATAAAATAAAAATAAATTTTATTGCGTCAGTCTCGTTATTTAATAGCCACACCTCGTATCAGATGACAGTCTGTTACCATTTATGAATCCAAATCAAAAATAGATGAAAATAGCCGATTCAGTTTTAAAAGTACTTCTAACTATAATTGTCTGTATTGTATCTTTTGTATTTTTTTCAGGTACAGCTTAAGTGCTGCTACTGGACTGATGTGGTATATGAAATATATCAAGAGAGTTTAGCTGTATCTTAATAGATGTAAAATAAGTTTTATATGTAATATAATTGTATATAAATCACAACTGTATATTTGTATCATATAAAATAAAATTTTCAAATTAATACTGAAAGCATAATTGTTTATTAACCTAACTGATGAATTAAGTTTGTTTAGGGTTGATCTAAACAATAATTGAATAAGGAAGTTGTAGCTTAACCTATTTTTAATGTATTTAAAAAACCAAAACTTATCACTTCAAAATTTGAGATAACAATACTTCCATTACTATTTACTAGAAAATAAAAAGGGCCTGATGATGGATTGCTTTGATATTATTAATTGTGATCTTATAAATAAATGGTAAGCTTAATTAATGAAAAGAAACAGGGGTTAATATTAACCATTGGTGTCATAATACGTACTTATAATGAATACAATTATTAATAACACATTTATAAAGTATGCCTATTTAGTCAAATTTGAAATTTGTGGTATATAATGAGAACTAAGCAGCTGGAGAAGCTAATCCATAGCCGTATCCTCTCTTCTAACATTTACAGTTATTTCAAAAGGATGATATTTTTGTACTTATATATCTGTGGCACCTGTGCATAGTGGGCTAAGTTGAATTTTGTGAATTTCAAGCTATCTACTTAGAATCGTTATTTTGCTGCTTATTTTAAGTTCAAGATTGGAGTATCAGCCCACGATTCACAAAGGAATATTCTTCATTGCAATAGACGGAACACTTAGTGTGTTAGACGATAGAAGAGAAAAAAATTACGATTCTAAGTAGATAGCTTCAAATTCACAAAATTCAACTTAGCCTACTATGCACAGGTGCTACAGATATGCTTTTGGAGTTTGAGTACGTTACACATAGTTTGGCATTGTTTATCTATTATTATTCTTCTTTTCTCCTTGTTGCTTATGTGTATTAGGTTATGTTATGAACTCGTAATAATAAATTGCAATACACACAAAAAATGACAGTTTATGCTCATTTATTCCAAATACATTACACACATCTTAAACAATATATGACTTCTATTCCAAATGGCTCCCAGTCAAAATGATATACCAGGATATTTATAGATGCCTTTGAATAAATAAATAGTTCAAATTATATTACATTAAATACAATAATTTATTGTAATCCCTTAACATCCTAGAAGTATGTACTTTGTATATAAACATTTAAAAATAAACAAGGATTTAATTAAAAAACTAAAACACTAAAAGAACGTGAGTTGGTTATTCAACATTTTGATGACGGGAAATCTTTAAATGAAATAGCCGAAATTATTTAAAAAAGCCTTTTAGTATAAATATTTGTATAAATATAATTTGAACTATTTATTTATTCAAAGGCATCTATAAATATCCTGGTATATCATTTTGACTGGGAGCCATTTGGAATAGAAGTCATATATTGTTTAAGATGTGTGTAATGTATTTGGAATAAATGAGCATAAACTGTCATTTTTTTGTGTGTATTGCAATTTATTATTACGAGTTCTTCTTTGACTTTTTATTTAAAAAAAAATTTTTTTTTAGTTTATAATTATATTAAATAGAACAAAGTCAGTGATACAACAGCTATCGAGAGTGCCATTTCTTCCCCAATTTCCTTTTGAAGTACTTAAGTTTTATGTAACTATATAAATAATTATGAATCCGTTGTGAACTAATAACTAAACCTTAAATAAATCG
The DNA here is from genome assembly GCA_037127475.1 of Arma custos. Classification (NCBI taxonomy): domain Eukaryota; kingdom Metazoa; phylum Arthropoda; class Insecta; order Hemiptera; family Pentatomidae; genus Arma; species Arma custos. The sequence continues at coordinate 118,237,999 of CM073764.1, read as the reverse complement.
ATAAATATGCCTGTGTTAGTGGAAATAACTTAAATCTGTTTGTTTCATGTCTGCTATTAAAATGATGATCAAAATTAGAAATTAAAATTTTGTTTGAACTATTTATCTTAATTGTATTAATGCAAATTTTTATTTAGTATCTTGTGAATACTGTGATTTGAAAGAAAGCCTTTGCTTGATGTTTTAAGATTGAAATATAGAAACAGTTAGATGTCATGATTCAAATAAGCAATAAAGAACAATGGTGACACCTTTTTTGAAAATTTTTACTATAATCTTTGCTGGTTCCAAAGAAATACGTTGTATTGACGGGCTACTTTAATGCTTAATTTAAATCGAAGGTGTGGCCATTAAATAAATACTCAAAATGTAAAAATAGCATATCGGTACCCCCCTACACAGTGTTGTGAGAGATAAATTAAATTATTATATTTAAGTTCTAGTTAGAGCATAAATAGACTATTAGTTAACACAATATTTACGGGAGTTTAGGATATTTTTTAGTTAAAGAATTAGTGCTTTTGTTCAAAAAGTTTATTTAAAGACAAATTTACATGTTACTAATTGTATGGCAATATATATAATATATATATAATTTATATATATATATATTTATAAGTTACATATTTATAATTAACAAAAATATACTTTGCACTGCCATTATTGCAAATTTTATTTAAAACTACTATATAAATATACATTGGTGTACTACAGATCCTTTCTTAGGAAGGAACTAAAAATAAGAATAAAAAAAAAATGGCATAGCACCTTTATAGGAGAATGTAAATCATAAAGGTCTAAAACCTAAAACACTATTTACATTTCTATAAGTGTAATTAATTACATATAAACAAAAAAATGGTTACCATTTGGTACCTGTTCTAAAAAAAAAAAAGTGTGGGCACACTTTTTAAAACTGATTGATCTAAGTTCAATAAATAATACATTAAATGAATAAAATGGAATGATTCTTGTGAAATGAAAGACCTTTCAGTATGAGTTTATATAATTTAGTTCCTAATAATATATCTTAACAAATATTAAAGGCACCGAATGGCTCTAACCGACCTACAATAACTATTTGATCACATATGATGATAATCTCATACTTGCTTTGATATGACAAAAAAATGCTTGTTATAAAAACAAACATTCATTTCATTCCTATGAATAAACACAATTAACCAGTTCATCTATTGATTTCAATCTAGAATTATGCAAGTATGAAAGATATATCAGGGTAGTCTGTGGCATACACACACTTTAACAAATCTCTCAAGTTATTTAAGTTGTAAGATTCCCCTACGATTTCTTGTTTACCGTACATGGTGTATGTATGGATGAAAAAAATAAGAAGGAATATATTTTATCAATCTCAAAACACGTAGGAGAAACCATGAAGGGATCACAGTAACACTTAAATAAGTTCTGTTGTAATACTCAACACAATAATGGGAATGTAATTATTATATAATATGAAATAAATTACTTTGGTACACTTCGTTCATAACAGAAACACACACTAAGCGACACTACATCGATTTCCTTTGGCTCCACCTTCCTATTTTACTTCAACAGATCTTTTGTGTTTCTTTTTTTTTCTTCTGCACTTCTTTTTTCTGTCTTTCACTGGGCCTGTTTGGCCACATCTAGTTGTAAAATATATGTGCTTATTAATATCCATATATATATTTATTAAATAAAAGACTTAAAAGGGAAGTGAAACAGAAGATTCGTTTAAAAAAAAAGTGAATACTGATTCTGAGAATATAAAAAAAAGTTGTAAACATTCACTCAAACCCTTTCATACATTCTTGAGTATTTATTCTGGCATGATAAGATTCAGAGGCCTTTTTAATCTATTGGAAATTATAGGTGGGTCACAATCATTTCATCATCAATATCATCTTTTTCATCATCAGTTTCTTCTACTGGAGGTGGTCCTCTTGGTTGTGCAGATTGCTGTTGTTTCTTGGCTTCTTCTTCAGCCTTCTTCATCCTTAGCTTCTTCCTCTTGTGAAGGATTTCGACAACACAGTATCCAGCAACTCCAATGATGAGAACTACGAGCATGACGTATAACTTCATACGAGCACAAAGGTGGGTACTGTAGGCGTAAGCAATGACAAATCCTGCAGATTCCCAAAGCCTGTAGTTACTGAAGGCAGCTTCCTTGTTTCGCCTGAACAATGTACCATATAATCCTGGAACAAAGACGGAAGTAACTTAATACCCTTAAATAATGTTTAAAGATAAATAATAATGATAAATTATAACACAATAGAAATTTTTTATAAGTATTAATCTTAACCTTTAATAGCTTTTGAATATTTAAATTTATTTATTGCATGTTATTGAAACAGTTTGAACCCATTGACCTATATGGAGGATTAATTTAAACGTTTTTAATGCTGATTGAGAAGAGAAAAACATGCCAAATTACATTTATTAAGAAAAATGAAGAGTGAAATGACTTTGTTTAAATAGAGCACATGATATTTCAAGAGAGCAAACAATCAGGATCAATTTAGATTTGCTTACATTTACCATGTACCAAGTAACCCAGAACCCACAATTAAGCCAGCCCTTTTGGAAAATATGATACAATCAGTTGGTAACTAAGGGAATTTTATGAGCCAGAATGAACTTTCTGCCCTGTGTTAGTGAGCCTGAAATGGCTGAAAAAAACGTTTTAGTTCGAAAAAAAAGTTTTAGAACAAACAATGTTTTACTGAAATCAAGCTAATTTATGTTAATAATAAATATATTAAGTTTATCGACTTACCGTTAACTTGTGTCTGCCAAACTGCATCACCAACGCCCCACATGCCAGACATTCCAAAGAAGATAAGTCTGTTATCAGGATGTGGCCTCCAATGTAGCAAAATAATCACGAGTGCAGCATGAACTACTGCTCCCAAAGCCATGATGGGGAATCTTCCAATATACTTCATCAGTGTACCAAATATTAAAGAGCAGATGGCGTTAACAACTCCAAAACATATCATCACATAGCCAACACTTGGAATACCAAGGGCACATGATACATATGCCTGTCAACATAAGAAAAACAAATTTAGAAATGGTGTGTTTATTTTCATATAAATAATAAATGGATATAAAATAAAAACCAAAACAATGGAATGTTAGAAATTGGGCATTGGAGTGATGAAATCATTTAAAGTTAATTCTTTATTTAAGCATAAATTTTAAATAAATGAATTACATGTTTCAGCGCAATGCTTTGCATGTTTTGGGTAAAATAATAGTGAAACAGATGTAACATATTTTATAAATAGGGATTTCTGTTACAACTTGGTAATAAATGAAATATCCATACAGTTTGTTACTTCTGTATTTTACTAATGTAAAAATCAGAAATAAATAAATAAAATTATAATTATTTTTAATAGCCTAAGGCATAGGCGGATCAAGGGAGGGGATGTGCCTCCCCCAGACGGTTTTTTTGTGTACCTACTATGGAGATTCCATTACAGTTTATACTTATTATATATCTTATATAGGCAAATCAGATGATCAAAGTTATTAAAGTATATGAATAAAATAACAGAAAGAAAATTGGTAAAACTCTTGTCCATTTCCAGCTGGAATTAAGAAAGTTGTTCATAGCGTCTCTTTCCACCACTTGCAAATAAAAGAGATGATAGATAATTAGCATTGGCAGATAAGAGTGGTACACAGGTGCTGTCTCAGCGCTGAGCGCTGTCAGATCGCGACAGGTCATTGTAAGTTTTTGATGCCCTTGTTATAATTACATAAAATAAAACAAAGTTCTCTTTGTGGGCTCACTTTGTTTAGTGTAATTTTAGCGAGTACAAAAAAAAAAAAAAAACTGACGATGCAGTTGCTGATACAGTGAAGGAGATTGAATTTGGCGGTGTCCCATGTACATCCTCTGATGCAGCAACTACATCAATGCCAACAAATCCATTAGTAGCGTCAAGGACGGATTTGGGGGGGGGGGCACGTGCCCCCCAGACGGTTTTTTATGTGAAGAATCGATTGCAGTACATACTTGTAGGCAAATCACATGATCATAGTTGTTAAAATATATGAATAAAATCATAGAAAGAACATGAGTGAAACTATTGTTTTGATATTTTAATAAACCTTTGAAACTTTTCTTTAAATACTACAAGTTTATTTCTAAGTTATTGTTGATTTTTTGTTTTGTTGTTTTTTGTTGATTGTCTGCCTGTTGTGCCCCCCAGAAAAAAATCCTGGATCCGCCCTTGGCTTAAGGAATCAGATAATTTTCCTTTAGGTTTAAGTAATGTTTGCTAATGTTTTTTATTGTTTTATCATTGATTATAATTGTAAAACGAATCATTGCTAAGAGATAATGATATTTATTTGGTAAAATACTGTTATGAACCCATTTTCTACTTTTATTAAAGAGGTCTGAAAGAAAGGGTGATAAAATTAACCTTTGTCCCCAGTTCCCATGCTAAAAATTCTGTCTGCAATGGAGTATAAAGAGAAATAAATTAAAAATTTATTTAATAAATTTGCTAAATGATTTATTAAAATTGAGACTAAGGTGGATATCCTGAGTGTTGAGGAACGGCCTTGCGGAGCGACGGAAGCCTTGGTCCGACTTCCCATTTTGCCCGCCGGAAACGAATACTAGATACAGATTTATGCTAAAGTTTTACAATTTAAATATTTAGATTGTTTCGGCTCCTTCCTGTTATTTTCCGAAGACGCAGATTGTTATTTGAGGTTTTTCTCATAATCAGACCCACGAGAATAGATCAGATAATATGTACAACTATATAGAGAACTAGGTTTTGCCCGCGGAATCGCTCGCGTGGAATTTGGACTGCCACATAAAGTTTCTTGACATATCATTTTAAATAAATAATTTATTATAATGCAATTGGGAAAAACCACAATACAAGGCCTTATGTTTCAAATCCAGTAATACACCCACTTACCAGTCGACGATTCGCCTATTCAGGCATTATCAAGACACAAAAACAAAAAAGGGTTATGTGAATCACATCTCGAAGAAAAAGGTGCAATACATCCCAATGATCAACAGCCCAAACAGGCTCCAAACGTGAGACAGCACCCCACCACCAAGACGTTCAACATACAACTTTTTGAGTTTTTGGCTCTATTTTATTAATAAATAATTTAATTTTTTTTAAACTATAAGTTACTCGTACATCCAAAATTTCATATGTAAGATAGGTTTCAGACCTATCAAGCCCACAGGTAACTTATCTTTTCACTTTTTTCTCATACTTCCCCCTCCTCCTCTGTTTTATTTTATTTTCTTTCCCTCATAACCATAAACATTGTGATACACATACACCATTTTTCTCACTACTTCCATGCTCACTATTTCTGTAAGGCGTTTATTTTTGCTGCCTTCCTGGCACTTCGATGTTTGTACTGTACACTCATGCATTTTAACCTGTATATTTACCTTGCTGTGCAATATTTTTCAATTTTTTTTTTTTTGGAAATTACCTGGATTCACCATACTTTTGATTATTTGTATTTCTATGTTTTAATATATTTGTGCCATTTCTTGATTGTCTGTATTTTGAATGTAGCCCTGAAGAAGACCTGCAAGGTGGGTCGAAACGTTGGCTACTCAATAAAGTTTTCTCCTATTATATGAGAAATTCTTTGACCTCTACCCGGACCACTTTCTTCCACATATAGTACCAAGGTCAACAATTATCATTCAGTATATATTGGTGATCGTCTGTGATTATCGGTCCATATATGTTCCTAAGAATTTCCCTGTAAAACTAAGACCCATTAAAAGCCTTGGGTTCAGTATGGGATAGAGTAGCTGCACAGTTTCTAGGCCGGTATGTGACTATGTGAGCCCTAAATTTTGCCTATCCAGGTATAATTAGGATAAGGATCATAAAGGAGTAACTGATGCTGTAGCTAAGGGTTTTCTTTCCCTTTTAAAAAATCCTACGGCCAATTATTTGGGTGAGAATACACGATCTTGGGCATAGTAGGTGAAGAATCTCATTCTCAATTTATTAAAGGAATTGTGAAAGGTAGCCTTTATTAGTCAATGGTAAGTTCACTCCTCAATACTTCTTGGTTAGGCTGAAAGTGGTCTAGATCGTAGATCTTATCAGAGATATCTTGATCTTCGGTATGGATCAGATCGAGCAATTGCTGTCGTAACAGCGACAAAGCAAGACGATATCCGTTCTGATTCTCGGTAATACCGTAAGGAACTTTGCACAACGAAGCTCCAGTTAACATCCATTCCTTTCCGTTAAGAGGATTGGCGCGGAGGATGGAGGATTGGCTGGATCGACAGCTCATTATCCCCTCAAGGGCTGATGGAACTTTCTATCTTAACAATGGCCAATGTCTTTGCCTCGATTCCGGCTCCTTTGTCTTAGCTTTGCCATAACGGTCAACAACATCGCCTGTGCTTCATCTTGGCTCAACTTAGGTCTTGTCCTTATCTATCGATACTGTATTCGAGATGGGATCGATTCTAACTAGAGAGGATGCAAGTACCGAATATTATATGGAACTCCAACACTGGGAACTTGTTCTCGATCTACTTAAGCATTAGCCGATTCATCGTACTGACACCCAGGGACACGGCAGATGATGCCACTATATCTAAACGCTCCCAATTTCTGTAACAATTACTGTTTTACAGTTAAACATTAAGGATCAAAAGCAGATTACTCCAAAACTTCGAAAATTGACTTTTCCACATTTTTCGCTTGCTTAGTTAGGCAATTGTCGAACACGATTGTCGGGCCCTATTTTATGGTTTTAGTCTGGGGCTGAAACTGAAATGTGAAGAAATGTTCGAAGTGTTTATGCAATATTGATCAGAAGTTCAACTTATGATAGTTTAGGATCCATTTATTGCGGTTTATCTTAAATGTATTTTCGATCAAATTTTGTCACCCCAGAAAAGTGCATAGTATGCCTCTGCGTTTATCCACCGTTGTTTTTGAGCAGACAGATTTACAAATAATAATAATAATGTATACTTACTTGGGTGAAATCGGCCCCTATGAAGGCCTGCTCCATCCCTATCCATAGCGTGATAGGTATTAGTAACTGCTGATAGGGTTTCTTAAGATGGTACGCAGTTGCGGAAAGGAGTTGTATACCCGAAAGCTCTGCACTGTCTGCTCTTCTCTGTTTTTCACCATACCTGCAAACAAAACAATATCTTATGAATCTTTTCTATGATTATAAGAAAAAAAAAAGTAATATAAATTGGACCAGTGCTAAGCAGAAGTACAGCTTAAAGGACTCGAGAAACATGTTTTATAAAGGTGTTACGCTCACATTCCTATGGAAACCGTATCATAGTTATTTATTAACTTGGAAACTATACTTTCCCAGAACAAATGCTAGATCCATAATCGGAACATAATTTAATTTTCATACGGATTAGAGCGAGGACTAATGAACTAAGGTAAGTTATATTAATGTAAAGAACCGTAATAACAGATATCGATAAATAATAAACCATATTCTAATATTTTTCAAAATTTTATCGTTTCAATTGAATAAAGAGTAATAATTTAATACGGCTAATTTAAAAAAAAAAAACAGGTAGAAGTCTTTTATTAGATAGATTATAAAAACAATTATAATTTTTTTTTTTTTTTTTTTTTAATCATTATATTAACACTTTATTGAAATATTACAATCTGCCACTTATGGGCAATTAGTAAGAGTGCTGTGTGGCTTACAGTCATTCCATAACAAAACAATAATATAAACAAAATAAGATAAATAAATATATACATGCGGAAAAATATATACATGCGGTAACAGAAAGAAATTAATGCGGTAATAATAATAATAAAGTAAAATAAATAATAAAGTAAAGTAAATAATAATAATAATACTAATAATAAAATAAAATAAAATGTAATTATAATTATGGCAGTTATTTTAATTTTAAACTTTATTTATATTTCCTACTTGTTTGTTTGTTCATTTAACGTCACTTTATGCTGGTATGGCTAATCGGACGATACTACAGTGGGAGCTATAAATTTTGCCTATCCAGGTTTATTAGGATAGGGATTTTTAACGAGTACCTGACATCGTACAGGCTCGGGACCCCCGTTTAACGTCCCTTCCGAAGGACGGCGTAACTAAGGATTGTTTACTCCCTTAAAAAAATCCTAGGGCCACCTGCCGGGCTACGAACCCACGATCTTGGGTTTAGCAGTTTGTTACGCTAACCACTAGACCACAGGTTATATTTCCTACTTTATTTTAACCTATGCTCTTCCTTGAGTGACTTAGGTTGGAAAGCTAAATAACATTGAAAGTTCTTTAAAGTACGTTAACCGTTCTTCACGTACAATAAACTGCCAATAAATATCAATATATTAGATGTATGTATTTTTAATTACTGTATTTACGATAAAATAGTGAGGAAAAATTGCGTGCACAAACTTATACCGTCAGTAGATATGAAGAAAGCCCAATGTGTAATATTTTGTCGTAACAACAATATGAGATAGTTTGCCAAGCAGCCAATTAATATTCTATTGTCTCCAGATTTTTTCTCGTGTCCACGATATTTCATAACATAAATGTTTTCTAGGCCAGGCTGCAACTTGGTTTTGGCATCGTGTTACATGAGTATACAACTACCAATGGAAAATTTTTCTCGGGAAGGTCGAGTCTCGTTTAAATATGTTCTTTTGCAGTTGTAGATAGTGCAATTTAATTTTAATGTCTATAAATTTGATTTATTTATCTTAATCAATTATGGTACTCCTATGTTCTACCTTTTTTTATTAGATAGATTATAAAAAAAGATTTATAATGCACTGCAAATTACAAAGGATGCTCAGTTTTTAAAACTTTAAGAAATCTTCGTAATAATAAATCTACAACCATTTACAAACAACCGCGTCATCTACACTAGTCAACCAGGAGGCTTCTTCTCAGATTAAAAACGTTGTTGATACCTCTACGGTAAATAAAATGGTAACCTTAACAAATGAACATGAAAAATCAGTTGAACACTTTTATTCGTCGAAGAACTAGAGAAACAGCTACAAAGGTAACAGGGAGTTACTCTTCCACTCTTTCTTCCTACTCACCTTCTTTATCTTTCGATATTTTTTCGGTTATAAAATCTTCTATTGAATCTTTGCTTTCTGAACTCAAAGCCTTTTTATCTCTTATTCTTGAACTTCTCGCTAAATTAACTTCCTCTATCATTCCGAATCCTTCTTATGGCTAAAAACCTATTACCTTCTCTTAAAATATTCCTTTGGAACTCCAATGGTCTACTCTATCGAAAATACGAACTAGAAACTTGCCTAAAAGAACACGACTTAACATTACACTTGTAACTGAAACTCATTTAACAGACAAACAAACATTAAAAATTCATGGATACGAAGTGTATAGAACAGACCATCCGGATCACTCGGCCCATTGAGGTACTGGAATCATTGTAGATAAGTCATTGAACCATCACTTTAGATCTTCACTCGACTTACGAAACAAACGACTTATCTATAACAGTATACTAAAACCTATTTGGACATATGGAGCAGAACTTTGGGGTTCAGCAAAAAAAGTTCACCTACACAAGATACAAACAACACAGTCCAAAATTCCCAGAAAAATTATTAATGCACCATGGTATATTTCGAGTCACACTATACACAACGACATAAACATTCCCACTATAAAATCATATATTCATAACAAATACATAAAATTCCACTTACCGACACAATATCACCCAAACCCACTCGTTCTTCCGCTTTCCTACTCCCTGTTACCTGGACTTGATATGGAAAGATTAAACATTCACCAAGAGACCTACGCAACAATTGATATATTTTTTTTCCCAAATAACTCGATGATCATGTAGAAAAGTGAAGAGAGAAAGAAACTTCGATGAAATTTGCTGGATGCGCAACTGCGCAGGTGCAAATGAAAATTAAATAATAATAAATAAATAAAAACATTTATAATTATGACAGTTTATTTATTTTTATTTTAAACATTTAACTTAATGAGCAATACTTATAATTTCCTGCACATTTTACTATACTCCATTACAATTTTACTTCCTGCTATATTATTTACTTTTATATGATGCCGTTGATACTTTTTAAATGGAATAAAGTTTTTCTCTTGATTTATATACTTCACATTCGATAATAATATGATAAAGTGTCTCCCGTTCGTCACAACACCCGCATTTCGCTGTAAATTAAAATTACTAGATCGTGTAAATAACTATTTCCACGGTTCGATTGAAGCCTAGATTAAATTTTTATTTCGCCTTTTTGAGATTATATGTTGCAAACCATGATATAAAGATTTGATCTGTCTAAGAACAATATAACAATATAAATTGTTCCTGTCTAATTGCAATCTATCTTATGTAGCTTTAACTATATGGGAATATCGTTAAACAAATATTCAGGTGCTAGGAGAAGAATGGTTCCTATGTTTCCTCCTTTTTCCGTCGTTGAGAGTATATAGTCCTTAAATGTATAAAAAACCTTCAATCCGGACACCCCTCATTTGAGATTCTTCCTAAGGACGTCCTTCATCCCTCGGACACCTTTGTTGTTCTGGACTCTTCTACATCGGACGTGGCTGGTTGCCAGATCTGCCCAGTGGGCAATTCCAACTGAAAGTAGCAATATCGTAGGTGTAGCATCGATAAATAGGAGAAAGCTTCAGCCTTGTCCAGTCCTCTGCCTCAGTGCTCGCTTTATCGAATCGAAAAAATGGCTTTCAACTTTTGTTTTATCGATTTATAATGAATCTAAGGAAGAGTGCATCCGGTTTGTAAAATCCTTCGAGAAATTTCCATACTGAATAAAAATAAATGAATGTTACTTTTGAATCAATTTGATGAGCGATTATTACAGAGAGTAATAACACAGTCAGATTTAATAGTCCAAGAGCCTGTGACTGACAAGAAAAATACACGTCTGCCAACACAAAGCCACTGAAATAATAAAAACAAAAATGGCGGCCGAACAGACATGATGTTTTGAAGAAATTTATTGTGTTTTTTAATCATAATTCCTGGTGGTTTTATAATACTTAAGTTAAGGTATATTAAATTATCCAATTATGAGTTAATAATTATGTATTATAGTCGAAAACCACGCTCAAAAGCGAATTCCTAAAAAAAAATTATTTTTTTAAACATTTTTCCAAAACATATGTAATAGCTATATTAATTTAGTTTTTTTTAATAACCAGTGATTTTTTAATTGAGAAAAATGTAAATAATATATCCAGTTTCTTTGCAATGTATTTTTTATATTTATACAGACTTTATAAACTAAAGGTATTAACTTTATAAGATTAAAATTATATTTAACTGATTATGTAAATATAAAATAGGTAAATTATAGATAATGTAAATTCCTAAACTAAAATTGGTGGAACTTAAGCCATAGCCGATGCACAATAATTTTAATATACATATTTAAATATTTTATTTGAAAAGAAAAGATATAATATTTAACATCAATTTTTATTATTTAATATCAATGTTTATTATTTAATATCAAATAAAATATTTAAAAATTATAACATCTAACAACAATTAAATAAAATATTTAAATTTTTTTAAAAATATTATAACATCTAACAATAAAATAAAATAAATAATTTTAATATAGATTATTAATTGATAAATCGATCTATTTTATATTATTTTAGGCCTTATTTCGACAGTAGATCAATAAATTTAATTTGTTTTTGAACCTTCACCTAGTCCCCCTCCCAAAAAATCCATTTAGTGCCCAATTTCTTTGGAAATTTCTTAATAAGAATGTAAACCATTTGTTTCATAATTGAGTTTTATTCATTTATAACAAGGACGTCGAAAACATTTAGATAATTAAGTAGGGCAAGAATATTGATGGAGAAACTGCCCCGAAAGCCAAAGGAACTGACGTCAATGTGTCAACCAGGGATATATTAATTGCTTTTTATTTCTCCACCTTCCTGTAATATTGCAAGCTTCTGCTATTGTTATAACATAATTTATATAATTTTAACAACACCATGATATTTATTGTTAATTAATACCAGTAGCAAAACTCACGGAACTCCTAAAAATGTAAAAACTGAAATACAAGGCAATACTATATGAAGAAGTACCAGAACCATTTATTATTATAGGGATATTAGGATTTATATATATATATATATATATATATATATATATATATATATATATATATATATATATATATATATATATTGGTTTTCACTTTTCTTGACTGTTATGGAAATAATATAATATTTAGATCTTGAGTTTCAGTCTTTTATTTCTTTATTATTATTATTAATAAAGAAATAAAAGACTGAAACTCAAGATCTAAATATTATATTATATATATATTTAAATTTTATATACATTTTACTGTTAATTTTATTTCTATTACTTTCCTTTTTTTTGGAATTAAAAACTTTCATCTGCATTAGTTATACTTTGTAAATGTAAAAGTGTTATGTACATATGTAATTTTATTAACTTTTTTTTGGGGGGAGGGAGATCATTTTATAAAGTAATTATATAAATTCTTGTTTAAAGATGTCGTAGGAATAAATTGTTTTATTGTTTATATGTTTTTTATTCAGCAATTGGCTTCTAATTTCTTGCTTATTTGACATTTTTTATGCTAAGTGGTTAGGATAGCTATAAAATGGTCTATTTCCGCGATAATTTCGAATCCCCGATAATTAACATTCAACGAAAAAAAAGGACCATCCGCCCAAGAAAAAAACGATCAGATACACGGGACGGGAGTGGATTACGCCAAAAAAACCGTAACTTACGCGGAGATCGGACGTATCCCAAAATGGAAGCGGACAAGAACCCAACGGCTGGAAGGTTCAAATAAAAGGACCTGGGTAGATCTGGCCTTGCTGGAATCGTTAAAACAAAGTCGTTAGTGGATCTCTCATTTGTAACTGGTTCATTATCGCTCCCCCTATCCGCCCTCCAGTTGTTAATAACAGCGTTTAGCACCCACACGATGGCGGTAAAACCTACTCCGCTGGGCGAGCCATTTGCAGGAAACGTCCGGATTGATTCATGATTTAATAGCACTCGAGATCCGTGATGAAGTTCATGACGTAATCGTTAAGAAGAACAAGTGATTGCTGCAGGGTCGATTATTTAGCTCATTTGAAAGAACAAAAATAACTGGAACTTTTTGATTTTGGAACGTAACTGTGAAGAATAAGTAACAACTTCTATCAGAAATGTTCCCTATACACTATCAAATAAATCCTTGATTTTTCAGTTATTTAACAGGTGTTTTAGATTTGTATTAAATAAAATCCGCTTTATATAAAGCTACAGTTTATCAACTTAAGATGCTAAAGATATTTGTGAACGATGAATGAGCTGATAATATAATGGAAAGTGGGCGCATACTATTAACAGAACCAAATTAAATATTCCAATTATTGTTTATTACTAGTCATTTGAGGCGTTCAGGATCAAAAGTGGATGACTCCGAAATTTCAAAAATCTATAATTTTCCCATTTTTTTGCTAGTTTAGTTAAGCAAGACTAACTAACACGACATTTTGTCGCCTTATTCCTCGGAAGTTTTAATATAAATATACTCGTGTATATTATGAGAACGAATTACACTGTTTTCTTATCGTAGAATAAAATTAAGTTTGTGACAAAAAGACTGTACTCAATGGTGTCCATTTAAAAATATTAAATTTTAATGCGCAGCGATTCGGCACACCTCTGCCCATCTCATCATTTAAATCCTGCAATGTTACATGACCGTTGCTTCTTCAGGTTGATTAACATTTGGTGTAAGGTATAGAACTACAAGACTTTTACCAATAGGTGTTAAATTGACGAGAAAGTAATGTACAACAACGGGTATATTTCACTGACAGCAGACCATGTGTTCGATTTCTAACGGTGTGTTGGGAATATGGGATAGGCTTTTCGACTTCGCAGTACATCAGCGCAACTTGTAAAGTGATATTTACGTGCCAAAAATAAAAGAGAGAAGGTTGAGGGAATATGTTTTGTCATTTCACAATTGATAATCAAGTTTTTTTCGGATATAAGATCCATCTCGGCAGAATTTATCGGAAATCCTTCAACAAATGTAAATTTTTGTTTAGTATCAGATTAAGGAAACCAGCTTGGAGATTTCAAGAAGATGTGAAACCAATCCAATACTGAAAGTTCTTTGGACAAAGTTACATGAGATCTTCCAAGGCTACAACATTGCGCATATTTATCCAACCGATTTAATAAGAAAACTCAGAGCTGTCACTATGCTGCTGCGGATCTTAGTACTAGTATCTTACATAAGTCTTTGTATTTATGCAACTAATTTCTAATTACGAATATCTTGAATTCATGGAAGCGAGGGGAAAATGTTGAAAAAATAATTCTCATAACAGCCAATTGCTATATATAATAGTGCACGAAAATAGTTATCTAAATCCTTAGCAAAAACAGGATTTGATGATTTTGTTTAGTATCATTTCACAACTCAGGGTTTCATGTTAGAAGCAATATGCAAAACTATAGGTAAAAAGAATTAAAGAAACCTCAAATGGTAGAACAAAATAAATCTCAATTCATCATTCATCCTGAGGTCGTCCATAAAAAAAATATTTATCAACACGTTACGGACTAGAAACAACAACAAAAGCAACCTAGCAGAAAAAGAAAAAATATATGTTTGTTTAAAACAGGATGTATCCTGAGGAGGTTTTTCATCCACCTTGGCCTTGTCCCATGGGACCAGGGAAAATGCGGAAAATCTCATCTGTCTTGGCAAGCTCTTACGAAATCACCTCTCTGATAAGGTTGGGCACGGATGGCGAGGATTCGAAGAAAATTCGGATAAGCGTTTTTTCTAAAGTATGAACAACAAGATGATTTCGAGCAAGCAGCTAAACAGAAATAGTTTCCTTGACATTGTTAAAATACTGTTCATTGTGATTGATATCAACCCTTTAAGCTTCTGTCCTTAATTTATTACACTTAAGTATACACAATGAGTATATCTAAATATAATTAAGTTTCTTGTTCTTCACAGAACAATTATATCGTTATAATTTTTTAACAAACATTTGGGATCAGCGTTATGAACGATGGAACTATTCTTCAACTATTATTCCAACTTGTTGATAGGAAGTCCGGAAAGTGGCATTAACCTCTTGTTGTTTTGATTCTTAACTGATTGGCTGATGAATCGGGAAAGGAATTTCGATGACCATTAACGCGGAAATGTCCTTGTATAGGCAAGTCACCTGAGGATCTTATGAGAATTCGGTTGGTGTTCGCGGGCATGATCAAAATTAAGTCTATTAAATTTATTAGTATGGGAGAAGGATAGCTGAGAAACAAGTTACTGATTTCAGCTAACGTGCAACTAAAATATGGCAGTTAAATTATTTATACTTTTAACAATCCAGAATCGATCTGATGGGATCTGGATATGCTGGAGCGCACTAGCCTCTTTGAAATGTTGTTCCTGGACATGATCTCGGCTAAATTACTTCGTTGTACAACCGTTAGCTAAGAACTGGTACAATCTTTACGATTTAATGAATCTTCTCGGAGTATAGTGATGCAGGCTTTTCAATAGTGATAAACATAGGCGGATTCAGGGGGGTGGGCACGGGGGCACGTGCCCCCTCCTCCCCCCAGACGGTTTTTTTGTACTGTGGAGAATTCATTACAGTACTTACTTATAGGCAAATAACAGAAATAACATGAGTGAAACTATTGTTTAGATATTTTAATAAACCTTTGAAACCTTTCATTACTACAAGTTTATTTCCAAATCTTCTTCTTATTGTTGATTTTTTTGCCGGTCTGCCCGTTGTGCCCTCCTCCCAGAAAAAAATCCTGGATCCGCCCTTGGTGATACAGGCTCTATCTGGTGAGTAAAATATTTCGTCGCTAAGAACTTTGTGATTTCACTTTGCATTCATACAGTCTGGGTCCGACTGAGCTTTGGTGTTGTTTGGTTGAAATAATAGGAGAAGGGCCTTAAGATTCTCAACAAAAGTAATGGAATGCTATTTGGGCGTAATGCGGAAAAGATCGCGTAACCCGGAGTATATCCATGAAGATATGCCAAACCTTAACTTAGTTTCAGTGCATGCTCTATCTTTATTACACTATATAATATTAAAAACTGCAACGTGACTGAAAAGTAATAATACTTAATGTTAATGGAGTAAAATATGCGAATTCATCTTCTAAGATGAACTATTTTAGTGGTTACATAAGAAGATAGGGTGTTTCCATCGCCTCCTTTCTGATTCATTAATTTTAATTATTAATATAAGAGGTCATTTGAGGTAAACGAAATAAAGCATTTCATTGCTGTGATGATATATATCGTAGTTATATAGAATTCCTTCGCCGGCACGTGTTGTAAGAACCAAACGAACTCCTTAATATGAGATCAGCTCAGAAATCATCTGCTGGAACGAGTGGAACTCTTCCATTTGCCAAAAAGAGAACAGCAATCCATTACTAAGACAGGACTACTTTTCACTTAACGAGTTACTGGGATTTCGACGTAGCTGTCGGCAGGATCTCAACTTCTGCAAGTTCTTCTTAGATTGTTCCACTAATAAGCTTTCAGAGCTTAATAAGGATGGAAGAATGAAACACAATCGGTCTTTTTCGTCGTTTCCCCCTGTGATTTTTCCAGTTTCAACACAATTAATATAAAATTAAAATGGGTTAAAAAAATTTTCTTTATGAGTTTTATATTTTAAAACAATTTCTTTTACACAAATATGGTATGTGGTTCATCCAATTAGAAGGGAATATCGAATTATAAAATTGTGTAATTTTTTATTTTTTTAATTCTTATCTAATATACTGGACTCAATTTCTATGTAAATTTCATCTTAGAAAAAAAACGTTGATGTATTTTAATATTGAAAATGGCGTTAGATTTGCCGAAACGTTTTGTTTATGAAAGAATAAAATAAATTGACTGAAAGTTGTGTAAATAATTACTGATGCTGTGGAACACCGTAGACATGAACCTTGCATACACCCAAAACGCGAAAATCAGCTCCCAATTCGTATGGTCTGTTTCTTTAAACAAATTAATTAGTTGGTGTTTTTTAATCCATAAAATACTAATTAAGTTTCTTCTTAATTTACTTCAATTAATTTCCTATTTCTTTAATATGTATATTATTTTTTCTTGGATAGTAATAAATACGATTGTAATCTGTCTCATGGGTAATAAGAATTAGAGATCTATGAACATACTCAAACTATTCCTAATTTTTGGTATACTCCTTGTTTTTTTATAACCCACATTATATGCATCATAATTAACTGCAATAAACTATAAATTGACTGTAGTTTAAAAGGGAATACCGCATCTTGTACCGAAACTTGCAAATTTTAAATAAAATTAGAATTCTCACGTAATTCAGCTTTGCAAAAACTTTATGTTTCCGTTGATAGTTAATAAAAATAAACAAAATAAACTTTATAATCCGTTATTAGTTGCTCAATACGCAAAAAAAGACTTTGAAGGGCTCTAGAAAATTAGGAGTGTTTAATACTAACTAAAGTTATACTTAGATTTTAGTCATATTTCATCGATAATAATTGACTTTTTCGCTGTTTCGTTTGGTTTCGTTGCGCGGTACAATTTATACATTTTATGGTTAACGCAATCATAAGTTCAAGCGAGATGAAATTCGGAATGAAGGGTGTTTATTTTTTATTTATATATATTTTTTAAATAGAACATTAATCCTTTTTTAAAAGTTTTTTCATCTCCGCAGCAGCTTAAAATTCAGTACTGTGACAGAGTAGAACCTTTTGTGGTTGTAAACACTTTTTATTTATGCAATAATTTATTATAAATAAGTTGCGAACATCGATAATGTCATATCTAATACATAAACTGTAATAATATTCGTTGTTAAAAATAAATCCTAGCTAAGTAAAATTATTGACATGATGTTCTGATTTAAGTCTAATTATTCAAACAATCGGTTTGGTCCCACTGGGAGGGGATTTTAATGACGTCTTCCCAGAAACTTTCTACGTTGACCTCTTTTACACTAGGTTTCGCGAATATACATATAAAGAATTTAAATATATATACATTGGAAATAGAAGAGTAAAAGCACAAAATGGAACAGAATAATCGTTAGGATGCGAATTGTAAATTCCAAACAACAGGTGTAGGCCTCAGGTTTTAATTTTGATAATAATTAAAATTAATTTAAAACGTAGCTTGATAAACAGAAACGTATTGTTTTTAAATAATGTATATTATTTATGTTATATATTGTACAGTATTAAATACATTTACTTAGATGAAAATAATGGTATTAGAAAAGTGCAATAAATGAAAATTTACATCTAAGGTAGTTAAATATTTTCTAATTTTCTAACATTAATCTAAATATATGTTCTATGTATATCCAGCTACGTGAATTATATTTTTGGAGATTAAAATGAACTACTTTGGTTGAAATTAAAATAATGTAAAAATAAATAATTACCAGCTCACTCTATTTATCTATACATCTATCCATCTAATTGGAATATTGTTGAAACATTTATAAATCGAAATGTTAATAAATTGATACCGATTGAATAGAAACATACAATTTCAACTATAAAGAGAAAGAAATAATCAATGTTACTACCGTCTGATGTCGCAATTCTTAGTAATGAAAATTATTTTGTACGACAGCTTAGATATAGCTATAAGTTAATGGCTATAAATTTAATCCTTATTGGTCGACATTTAAACTATATAACTATAAACTATAAGCTATTTACCTTTAAGCTACAGCCTTACTAGTGGTTACATACATATGCATGTATTTATACAGATATATAGACATATACACACACACGAAGGATCGGGGTGGAAGAGGACCGCTAGAGGGAGCCGAAAAGACAAAGGCGCAAATGACCATTGTTGGCCTATGGTTTTCCGGCAGTGGCTTCCTGCCTGGCTTCGGCTAAATATTATTTTCCCAACTTCCTGAACCCATTTGATGACCTCGCTCAAGGATTCCATCAGTTACACAACTAGCGGCGTATCTCGGCCCCAACAGGGATGGTACGGCCAAAACATCACAAAGACATCACTTTATACGCTTTCAATTCCATTTCCACATAACCATTGCAGAGATACGTTAAGGTCACAGGACAATATATCTTCAGTTATGTCTCCATTGACTAATGCTAATAGTAGTCAGTGAACAAGTCATCATTCTAAACATGGAAAGCTCAGACGTATGTATGCACATTTGTAACTGTCCGTTTTCTAACCTCGTCTTCATTATCTTACTTTATAAGGTTCTAACCGTCCCTCTTTTATTCTGCATCCTTATATTAAATCTTTCATAAGAATATAAGAATTTCAGAAGAAACATTTAAAATTTAAAAGATTAAAAATACAGTAATAGTAGAAGTTCTATATTCAGTTTGAATAATTATGACGGAACTGTTGAGAATATGGTTTAAATTAAGCTAATAAGTAAACTATTCATTATTATTAATAAGGGTTTCCACCAGAAAGTTCTTTTGTTTCATTTTTCCATTTCCTTCTGTCTTGTATATCTTTCTTTCTCAGACAGTGACCGCTTTCCTCAACTCCTTCTATCCGCCTTTTCCGTGGTTTTCCTCGCCATTTCCTCCCTTCAACAATCCAATTGGTTAGTTCTTTTTTCTGATATGATCATATCATTTCAATATATATTTTGCAGGACGTTTTGGTTGGCTTTCTCTCATTTGCTCTATAATTTCAACATTTTATAGCCTGAACACCCTGGGAGTTCCACAGCAGTTTATCTCAGAGGTAAGTAACTTTTTTTCCTAAAGCAGCGTAAGCGGTCCCTGTGTCTGCTCTATATTTCACTTTCAATTATGGAATTGTAAATGAGCTTCACATTACTGCTCCAAAGGAATGAGTAGAGCGTTTCGAAACTTTGCCATTTATATGTATACTCTTTTTCGTTCGTTTTGGTACGTTTGCGGCATCAGTAAATTATCCATTCTATCAAATAGAATTCATATTACAGTGTTATTTAATTTCCTAAACAATAAAATTGATATAACCACCCTACTTCATTTAAACAAAAAGCCCCTTCGCCAACGCATGTAGACTCGTCCGCCATTGCGATTACTATTACGACCAACTTCGATCTCTTCGTCCATCTAAATCGAAAACTTCCTTAAAAAGTCGTGGCAGCCTTCCTCGCTAAGAGCATGGCATCGAAGGTTAATTATCGCCAATCATCGTTGCCTTTTATGGTACTCGTCTTATCTGATCAAGGGGTGATTGGAAAAGAAAGATACCGAATATTCTTAAAAACTTTGAGGATTTACTACAATCATCCTATGACTTCACGTTTTTACGTCAAAATAATACACTTAAAAAGAAAAAAATATTGATGAATAACTATAATTATTATTGAAAAATAATCATTCATTCATTCAGTATGATAGCGAAAACAACACCTAAACTTACAAAAAACAGAGAATATGCCGTAATTTTGTTCCAGGATTTTTGAAACACCACTGTATGGCATTAAAAAGAACTTTAATTTGGAAAAAGAATCTTGTTCATTCCATTTCACACCAATTCAGTTAATTTTGGCCATTTTTTTTTTCTAAATTGAGTGATAGTTTTTTCTATAGAATTACTTATCACAAATCCACTTCGAACTAATTTTTACATACTTGTTGTTATCTTTCTATTAAACGCCATTCATAAAATATTGTTGAAGATTTATTGGTAAGATTTTTTTAATATTCATACTTTCTCCTAATTGAGTTTGGATGGCTGGACAGCCTTGACTTACAGTTGGTGTACGTTTGTGGGCAGATATTTAAGGTGTCGGCATCGAGCCTTGGTTTTCGCTAAGCCCTATTCTTATTCATACTTTCTCAGCAGATAGGCAGATATAATTAGGCAGGTTTGATTAAAGACCCATTAATGAGGTTCGCAAGGCTATAAGAATCCAATAGAGCCGATATTGATAGGATGGCTACATCACATATCCCCTTTGAACTCGAGTTGCGAGAAAGTAGTCGGACAAAGCATCTTTCTCTCCTTATTATTCTCAAACAATGGGCGTATTGTACATCTCTCACTTACATCATTTTTTATTTTATTTTTTATATTTTCACCTCCTTAACAACCAAACATCAATCATGTGAGGCAATCGAAGCACGAAGAGAGGTACATTATTTACGAATTGATGTTAAATGGGCTGTGCTTTCTTGAAACCAAATGATACTTGTTTTTTATATTAATTATAAAATAACAAGTGATTAATAAATACAAATAATAAGTGATTAATTGTAAATGTCATATTATATATGTCATATATTATGATTCACTTTAATATATTATTGTGATATAGAATAGAATAGAAAAATAATTTTACTCTGGGACCGAGTCCCTTAAGAATAACAATATTGTACAGAAATTAATAGAAATATTTCTGGCCAAACGGTTAAATTATTGGAATACCAATTAAATATCAACTAAAACGTATGACCTGATATAATATTAATAGATGAGCTCAGTTTTCTCTTACTAAATTGAAAAACATTTCATTGGATTGCACATAGCATCCTTGCCATCGCAAAGTATCGAATGTGAAAAAAACACAGTTTTCGTTATCGAGTTGCTTTAGGATTGATAATTGATATAAAATTCATATAGAGGCATCTATCAATCACAAAAACAATGCAAAGCGTATTTCATTGGTTTGACTATAAGCACTAATTTTTATAGAACCTTGAAACTGCTTTCTTTTAATTCTCCTCAAAAGTACCGATTTTAATATTCGATAGTTGGAAATGGCAAGGGCGATATGACCAAACAATAAGATGTACTCGACAATGATGATTTAATGGGTAAACAGGGTGTTTATATTTCATGGTCAACCCCTGTATAGACATTTTTATTTCTCTCGAACCAGAAAGTCGTACCCTATCGTTCGGTTTCTTACTCACAAGATGGACCTATTTCGCGACTTCAACAACCTCCGCAATCTTGTTATTCTTTTCTTGGGTATTTTCTCTCCCAGATGTTTCTTTGGTTTATAATTTTATTTCATTCAAGTAACATCCTATCCAGCGAAGCCATCCGATTGTCTACATTATTGAACAGTCACGCTTTTCTGGCAAGTCAAAAAATTCGTCTAAGGACCTGGCTCCTGACTTTTTTACCACATACATGAGTTCTAAGCTTCAAGCAATTGTGTGTTACACGAGTGGCATTTACTCCTATTATTCAATTGTTGTTAATAAGATTGCTGAGACAGTTTTAAAATTTTAAATGCGGATCTGTGGAATGCTTAACTTCATTGATGATTTTTAGTTGAATTATGTAGGGATAAAGCTATTAGAACGAATGATCCTCTCCTTGCTGTTATGAAGATCAACGAGATGAAGAAAACGTTGGGTTGCGAAAGCTTACGATGGTCACGAGATGCTGAGGCTGTCTTCATCGGGAAAGAATAGACCGAGCCATCATTAACAATTCCTTGTTCCTTTACTTGCAAAGGAACTATACAAGTGATCTCTTATATACATGCGACAAAGGGAAGTTCTTATCTATTGCAATAATAAGTTGCACGAACTTCGTGCTCATCTATTGCTTAGAATATGCAACTTCCTATACTTATGATCTAATACGTTCAAGTTGAATATACTATTAGCGGTTGTCCTCAACGTTCAAAAATGCTGCGCAAAAATTTTCACCCTTAGACGCCCTTCAGACCCACCTGAGCTAGTGCTCAATGGCAGCAAACTCCCGTGAAATAAAGAAGCCATAAAATATCTCAAAGTTCATTTAGATCGTCGTCTTAACTGAAACCAGCATATCTACACTAAATTAACACCGGCCTACGCACGACTAGCTCTACTTTCTCCGATAATCAATAGAAAATCTAGCTGAAATCCAGAAACGACATTATTAATTTATAAAATCATACCAAGACCTATACTAATGCACGGTTGTGAAGTGTGGGATGCAGTGTCCTCAACAAAGCAAAAAAATTGCAAACCTTCCAAACTATAATCCTACGGATCGCAGTAAACGCGCATTGGTTAGTACGAAACAGTCAACTACACCGAGAGCTAAAGATAGAGATGATAGAAGAATTTATTAAAAAGCGTTACACCAGATTCAAGTTCGGATTACCAGCAGTCAAAGGAGGTGTAGCATTTAACATAGGCGAACCTATTTCATCCTCAAGACTAAAACCGACTCTTGATAAATATCCTGATGTGAACTCTATTATCTTTCTCACCAATCGTTTTAACAAATTATAATATAATCCTGCTTTCTTTTAGTTTTCCGTTTTATAGCACTATAGTTCTGTTTATTATTACATTTATTTTAATTTTGCTTACTTACTTATATATTTTATATTTAAACTACCATCATTCTTTTATATGAAATAAAACTATTAAATATTTAGATCTTTTCTTGTAAATAAGCTGATTAAGTACAGTTAAGGGTGTCTCTTGCATGAGACGAAACCCACATTTTTACCTCATGTTAAAATTTAAAATTCATTATTAAAAAAAACATGTAATGCTAGGAATAGCCGATCTGGAAATAAAAGATATGTAAAAAAATATTAGCGATAGTAAAAAGTTAAATTTCTTAGCAAATCATTTTCAATTTATTTGCAAGTTGAATGTAATAAACTGCAAAGTTCACGATAAACATTATGAACTACAAGGATCATTAATCTACTACGAGCATTGTAGTAGCTCTTGGATACGCTTGATCTAACAATATAAAAACCTGGGACACATGTTCGTAATGAATCTCAACTAGTAGAATCTACTTGAGCAATTATCTCTGAGTGTTTTGTACAACATATTTATTCTTTCGTCTTACAAGTAGAAACTAAACCTTCCCTGATTAAAGGAAGTGTTCTTTAAGGATGCACAGCAGTTGAGATCGAAGATAACATCGCGAAAGACTTTCCTGATGGAGGTCCGATGTCTTCCATGACCAGTCTGCGAATCCCGTCAACCATTGGCAAGTTCTTGGGTGGAAAAGTAGGCCGGTCAGACGGGTTGTTTCACGTGAAATCTTCACATATTATAATAATCGACGGGAACAAACTGGAACAAGGGTGTGTGGTTCTTTTTTATTTTTTTTTTATTTTCACTTCTCTTCGGGCTCGAGGGAAAGTTAGACGCAGGACGCATTGTGATTAAATTAATAAAGGGGTCATATTTTATAGTGAAAGAAGGTAGCTGGTTCATTCATAATATGGTATTTATAATACACTTTGATAAATACAGGATCCACTACAGACGATTTTATGATTAATAGCTCTTTATAACACAGTCTGAAGAGTTATTGGACGGGGAATCTCTTCCTTTAATAATATTTCCTCTCCCGTGGTACGTGTTTTTTGGGCACAATCCTCTCGATCTTAGTGTATCACGTTAGAATTGCGATTTTGCATCTTATAATCTTATTATTACTAAGACCATAAACTGTGGAAGAAGACATACACTTATGAAAAATACCTTAAAAATATACATATATCTATTTATTCATCTTGTAATTTAACAAATTCATTCTTCATTGGAGTTGTTGGAATTATTTTTTATCTACATTTTTTTATTAATTAGACGTCCAAGTATAATTAGAATAGGGATCTATAACAAGTACTTGGCACCGTATAGACCCGGAGCCCCCAATTTAAGTAAGTTTCTTCCGAAGGATGTTAAAATTAATATTTTTTTAATCCTTTTAAAAATCCTTTTAATACCTGTCGGGCTGTGAACCCGTGGTTTTCGTCATGATAGATTATTACGCTGACCACTAGACCACAGATGGCCGGTTTTTTCAACGTATTTTGTTTGCTTGTTCGTGCCCATGCTCGTGATACGGAGATATGCTTTTGGGAGTCAATTCTCGCTTGATTGCTTCAAATATTCTTGACTAGTGCCATAACATTCTTAGATGCTAATGCAATAATAATTCGAAATACAACTATAATAATTCGAAAATGGCCGTTCGTTTATAAAGGTTTAGCTTTAAAATAGAACAGGTGGAGCACTCCTTTTTTGGTGGTGGTTACAGTTAGAGCTAGACTGTACCAACATCCATCATTCATGTATTTAATTTATTTGCAGGAGTTGCATAATGAAGTAAATAAAGGAGCGAATGACGCAGGAGTGGAAATAAATTTATCTGTGTATGTATCGAAAGGAGGTGGGGTCCCTTCCTCATTCCAGAAGGAGAGGGCAAGGACGAAACGACCTGCCTTCACTGGCGCCTTTCCAGCTCCTCACCCGCCATAAAAATAGCGCTACTCATTTTATGACCCTTTTCGGCAGTGGCCGCTCCTTCAATAAGCGGCTAATTTAATGAGATACGCCTGTAAAGGAACGCCAAATGGCGTTGTAAACCCAAACGGGCGGAGTGTGGCGGGCATCTTTCTTTCGCATCTCTTCACTCTTTTTCTTTTTTAATAATTGATCTGATTTATCATGTGGAAGTATCCAAGTAATGGTGGAAGATATGTAGTAGAAGAATAAGTTTGAAACCGCATTTATGTATGTTTGTAGTAGTTCTCGTTTTAAAATATAAGTAATTAAGATCAATTAATAATATAATAATCAATAATGTATATATATTACAATACAACTGATTAACACCAGTAATTGATGCCAGAGGAACTTAAACTCAATAAAGAACACCTAATGTTCTTATTTTGGATCTAGAACCATTAGGTCAGTATCTTATTCTCGAATATTTTGAAACATCATTCTTTCGTCAAAAGCTATATCTACATCGGTTAATAAATGGCTAAGTTAAATTTTTTCCATCGTGTTATTTTGGGATTTAATTATTGTTTAGATCATAACTCCATGCTAAGCTCAAAAATGCGAGTATGGCATGATTTCGCTTTCCTCATTGAGTTATCTCTCTCTGGACAAAATTGATCTTAACCACTTATTCACCGGGGGTTTAAGACTACTTCACTAAAAGAAAAATGTTACATGAAGGTTGTCTGTTTCGACGGATAATATGTTACTTATGACAATAGGGAAATGGTGAATTTATTTTAATGATCCATTCAAGAAAGAATCATAAAAAATAAAATAAAATCATATGTTTCTTTGTTGACTTTTGTTGACAGCGCGTAAATTAAACAAATATTTTCTTTTCCCAAACCTCTAGACCGTACAGGTCATCCTCGAATCGATTAATTCGAAACAACAATAGATGAAGGTTTTTCTTTCGAATTCGGAGAAAACTCTTTGAGCGAATGTTTCGTAATTACATATGACTGCCTTGAGATAGATTGCTAAAAACTTGTGTCCTCCAACTCCGGAACGAATTGTTAGAATTCTGACTCATCCCCGAAGTGTTACAAAAACAGGAATCTTGCACGGACCGTAAAACTGAGATAAGTGAAGAAGGAGCTTTTTGTTTGTTTTTTAGCAACACTAAATTCAGAAGAAGGAAAAAACCTTTTGCAATCGCTACATCAAGATAACTGTTTTTTTTTTTTTTAATACTCAGCCTAATAATACTTAAGTGTGTAACTGTACAAGTGATTTTAGAAAATTACGTATTCTTCCAAGATTCTCACCCTCTGTTTCCTGTCTCATTCAAGATTCTGAATATTTTCTTATTGTAAATTATTAGGTAGTCAGATTATTAAAATTTTAATGACATTCTATAACATTCTTTATCTTTAGTAGGAATCCGCTCATTCGACTCCATGGATTTCGGCTTGATTGAAATAGTATTTCGCTAAAATATATCTTTAAAAATTAGTTTCCAAAACGTATTAAATACAAATTTTTATATGAGTATATATGGTTCAACAAAATTTTTGTGAAAGACAATATTCAGAAAAAACATTTCAGAGAAGTAGAGAAAAAGAAATATCAGCTTGTTTTAAAACATTTAATAAACTGAAGCTCATAACGTGGCTAGCCTTAATAATAATTTTTAAAGCAGTTATCATTTCTTAAATTATTATTCTTCCAACTGTTCTTTTAGGGTATGTTAGAACATTTAAATAAAAATGAAAAGTTTGAAATTAAATGAGTTAATTTCTATTAAGGGTTCAAATACTCTATAAAATTCAAAACTATAAATAATTAGTTTTGAATTTTTTCCCGAGAGTTACAACTTATTCTATTGAATTTGATTATTTATTTAATAGTAATAAAGTAAATATTACTTTACATTAAATAAAATTTCCAAATTGTTATCATACATAATTATGCTAATCTAGTTTTTATGAAAAAAAAGTAATAAACAGTGGTACAAGTTTGTAACACTACCCATGAAGAGTCTTGGTTTGAGTAGGTGGTAGGCTTTGTGTCTTTTGTTCTATAGATAACGCTCAACCTTCGGACATTTCCCTATCATAAAATGAAAATGACATAATTTCTTGTCCAACATGCTTTATTAATTTCGGATAATATTGGTCCTGAAAAGAAATAAATATATTTTATTTTTTAAGAATGTTATTACAATTATTAACGGTTTTATTAATTATGTCATTACGTATTAATACATAGCATATATCATATTATTTGTTCGCAGAAGGGAGGATGGTGCAGCGCGTCCTTGCTGAGCTGAGCCGTGACCTCCCGTCCTCGACTATCGCCGACGTCACGACCCCTCGACCAATAGGAGCCTTTCTTTCATGACCTCACCCTTTTTCGCTTCACCATACTCCGACTTGTTTTCCTCTTTCGAACCCTCTCGTCTGCGATCTATAAGCGTTTATATTTATCTATCTCAGACGGATTATTTAAATGGCAGTACGCAGCGTATTTATAAAGGTTTCATTATTGTTAAAAATAAAAAAGAATTAGAAAACTACGGTAATTATATTAAATTTAGGCAGTCTATTTACCGATTGGACGAACTATGTATTAGTTCTTAATAATGTTTGAATATGTACTCATGAATTTAACTACATCGATAGATTTAAAAAAAAAAAAACGTTGATAATTTCACTTCTAAAGCTACTGGGTTGTAAACAGTTTGTGACTTTAATATCCTTCTGAATTATGTTTCTATCATTATATATAGGAAATTAAGAAAAACTTTATGTCAGAATTGTACGAATTTATTAACTTTCTTTCAGGTATTGTCACCAAACTCCAATATATTGCAATAGATATTACCTAATATTTATGTATCAAAAACCGATCGGACAGGAGGAATGTTACAGCCAAAAAAAAAACACCAGTTACTAAAAACTATATCAGATGAAATTCCTGATAATAAATATTAAGACGGGTAAATTTCTCTTTCTAACTAATCAATTGCGGGTTTTGCCGTTGCAAATAAGAAATAAACAAATGCATTTTTCTTAAAAGACGTGATTACGTTGCTTACCTATTTATCAGTTCTCTGTTCTTAATTCTAGATACCAGGTAATAATGAACTTACATAAGTCATTAAGTCATTATTATTAATTACTCAGCCATTTGCCTACAGTATCTTGGAGATATTAATTTCGATCCTAATTCCAAAAAAACAAACAAATAAATATAATCTGAACCATTATCTACTTCGTAATAAAAAATAAACACCCACTACATACTGATTCAAACGAAATATTTCACCCGAACTTAAATATTATATCTTCGAGATAAACATGCTACTATCCCATGACAATTATGACAGTACCTTAAAATACCGTTGGATGGAGGGATAACCTAAGGAACCCGGAGTAGGTCGTTAATCGTTTTGTCCGGTTATTTTTTCTAGCATCTTGAGCGTGGGTAATGTGTCTCTTGATTAATATCATAGCCATGTTTCTTGATGTTCCTACAGGACAAACAACTTAAAGTTGGGTTATAAATAGTCTGTGCGCACTATTATTTTCAGAGCGAGAGTCATCCATCAAAAGGGTATATAATTCTATTTTTAATGTTATTTAAATTAATTAAATTAATGTTATTAAAATTAAATTAATGTTATTAAAATTAAATTAATGTTATTTCTATTTTATAATGTTATTTATCTTTTGTAGGGCGCTGAGTTGCCGAGCCGAAGGCCATGGTTTCAAATTCGGCTGTGGCTGATTTCATTTAATATGTTAACAGTCTGGGGTAGATCCTTTGGGAATTGGAGACCCTCCTGGTGCTCATCCTGCCCGGAAAAACCTGGTGGATGAACATTATCTCAGACAAATCACTTCCCTATACAAGGGTTATCCAAAAAACAGTGCAGTCTCTACTACATACTTAAACCGAGACTCTTCATAAGCTGTAGTTGTACAGGCCCACCCCTTTTTTTTTACTGTGGGTGGGTGTTAGTATATGAAACGCTTACTTTTTAATATTGTTAATTTTATTTTTTGCATAATTACTTGTAACTGGAATATGAAATATAACAATCAACCCTTGGGACTACTTTGGTAAGGAGGATAGTAATATTTTAATAATAATTTTGAATGATAAATTCTGTATAAATATTTTTTAAATTTAATTTAACGTAAATTCCTGAGAAAGAAAATGTTATTAATTAATTATTTCAGTCCCGTAGATTGTCGCTTTCAAGTTAATTTTAATTTCTTATAGGTTTCCTTTTTAATATTTTTTATCATGGGATCACCGAAATATACATATTTCCCATAATTAAACTCTTTTTTTCATAATAAAACTTTTAATGTCGAGAATATTAAGAAGGTAACGAATTAAAAGCTAAAACTTGTTGTGACTTAAATCAAAAGCGGACAACCTGCGGAAGTGAAACCCAATAAATTTGTATTTGTTCTATATATCTTGGGGAAATTAATTGATACAAATTTCGAAATGAGGAAAGTTATGAGTTGAACGAGTAAACATGATTATGTATTCGAATAATTTGAATGAGAATTGCGCATTTGTAGACCTAGCTAGCAATTGCTTGGACCAATGGCCGGATCTCAACTTGCAATAAAACTAACGAAACCGGCTCTCAATATCCGCTACTGTTAGTCCACTCTCCCGTACCTTCCAGTCATATCTCTATATTCAGATTTACTTCAGTTTGATAATTTATCTAAAGATTATCCTTTATTAGAAGCAATTGTCTATAATTAGAAATATTATAGTGTACTATGTTTAACCATTTTCATTTGGACCGAACCGATGTGATGATATCCTTTGGTGCGACTTTGAGTAACGAAGTTCCAAGTAGACGTTTCCATAAAAAAAGGAAGAAAACAGCATAGAATGGAAAAAAGCTCCGACATGAATAATAAAGGAAACAATACTATATTTTCAAAATCAGAATCAGTTTTATAATAATTTAAAATATTAAATGTGATCAAACAAAATTACAAAAATTATCTTAAAAAAAAATGATTTGATGAAGTCTAGTAACAATTATGTACCACTTACTTTAGTTTTCAGTTTCATGGAGCTATTGCACACTTTATGGAATTATTACTTCCACAGATGAAACAGGCATAGTATAATTTTAAGTCGAATAATTTGTATTTAAATATAATTAATACAAAAATTTCATCCAGAATATGAATGATAGTAGAAGGAAATTATAATTAAATTTAGAAAAACTGATGCTTCTAAGCAAGATACATTAATAAAATGTTCTATGTAAAGTCCTAACTTGCAAATATACTTGAAACCATAGAAAGCACAATTTCGAAACAACTGGGCTGACCTCAACATTCTCTTTCTTTTTCAATGAAAGATGAAGAGAGTTTTTGTTTTTTTTACAGTCGCGGATAGATATATTTCTATTCATAGAGCTCGTATATACAACATTTTGATGTAATGAATATGGCATTTTAGACATTAAATTTTTCGAAGCAGAGGTTTGGTTTTAAAAACTTTATGCAATTGTGGATACACCAAATTTTCCCCTGTGGATGAAAAGGAATTTTCCCAGAAAATAATAAAAATCGCTAAAACTGGTGGCCGCTCAGAACATTAGGATCTATTGAGCTAATTCCTTGTATAAAGATATAGATAATCATGGGAATATATGATAACAGTCTTTTACTAAAGAATCGTTGATATCGATTAACATAGACCTATTCCAACTACAGAAAGTTTCATGTTTATCTAAGATTTATCTTTACGATTAACATTCATAATAATAAATTTGCTTTTACTAAGTGTTCAGATTCCTTTTTCTTTCTCTGTTGGTTACTTGCTTCAATGGCATCACCTGTGTTTGCATTGGTTATTGTAATATTCTTTATATATATAGTCCATACGAGTATATATTTGGGAGGATACGGCAACATAAAAGTTGGGAAATTATTCAAAATATCCGGTGATTGAAGGAAGAGATAAAGCAGTCCCTTGTCCATCCCGAATTAAATAATGCCAAGGCAATGGCATTGATTGCGAATTGAATTAAAATGTCGGAAACGCATCTCTATGCTAGTCAAGAGAAGATGACTCTTATGACGTAAAGCGTTGATCCAAAAGTGATATGACAACAGTCAAATAATGTAGAATCCTATAAACCCATTAGCTTGATTTTAAAATTTTAATTTATAGATTTTACTTATTAAAGCATGACGTCATTGATTTTGAGCAAAATTCTCTGCTTTCCAAGATAACTCTTGTTTCTAGCATTTGATGCCCCAGATACGGATTATGGAGAAAGAAATTTTAGTTTCACCTATGCATCAGTGGATTATATTGATATAATAATAAATTTTATCGAATAATGTGGATTTCAAAACTTTATAATATTTTTAATAGCATATAATATTTTAAATTTTTCAGAGAGCGTATAAGGATTGGAAGGGTGAATCCTTACTTTTGGAATATGGCAAAATCTGGAATATGATTTTGTTTTGAATTGAATCCAACTAATGTCAAAGTATCTAATGTATCCAAACTTGTTATCATTGAAACATATATTTATTAAATTCGCAAATAAAATTAAGGAACGTTTGGTTCATGAAGAGTAATGTGTCATTGTATCCTAACGGTATTGAGTTGCAGCAAACCGCATTTAGTATTCAAACTCGATAGGAATATTAGCATTCGGTTGAGGCTGGCTTTGCTCTTGATCAGATATGGCCGCTGGACCAAACGTCGCTAGTGAAACTTATCGAGATAAAAGATCCGTTAGCAAGTCGTTGACATTCCTCCAGCTTCCCTTCCTGTCTGGAGTCCATTATGCAATGGGTGATTCTATTATTAGAACTTCGCAAAAAAATCTTACAGCTATTAGTTTCCAGGAATTGTTTAAGAAACGGAGATATCCTAAAGTTATTCGTTCTCCAGATTAAAAACGGCTCACAAAGGGAAGAAGAAATGCATTATTCGATTAATAAAATCTATCTGGAATCATGAAAATAGTAATGCATTTTTCATGTGTAATGGCTGTTACCAAGTATTCGTAAGTAATTATAAACTAGGAATGAACCTGGATCGATTACATTTAATGTTATAACTGAGGTAGATAGGATCAAAAGCGGATAACTCGAAATTTAAAAACTTGACTTTTTTACATCGTTCACTAGTTAAATGACCCAAGGACCCCGGGACCAAAATCATGAGAAATAATACGACAATGAGAAATAATCGCTTGACTAAACTTTTGAGTTATCCACTTATTTACTCGTTGTGAAATTTGGCTGTGACTTAAGAAAGCCGAGCTGGCATCCGTGAAATATTGGTGAAAAATAATATGGTTTTTCTGTACTTGAGTACTATAGATATCTACAACCCCAGAGATTCAGCGGTTAAGTCGAATTATGTCCAGAGAGGTTTAAATATATTGATGGAAGCCGAAACGTGCCATTCTCGTAGTTTTTGGCTTGACATTGAGTAGTAATATAAATAATAACTCCATTGCCTGACATCTTCCTACGAAAATAACGAGATTCCGCTTCCCTAAGTACAAGTAACCCATTTTGCAGAAAATCCGACTGGAGCACATATTCACCAGGGCTGTAGATATTATATCTTAAATAAACACCATAATTTAATCTTAATATAAAGATTCTTTTTTAATACTCCTATGTTTATTTTTTTGTATGTTGGCTGAGAATTTATTTTTCAGACCCTCAGACGTACAGAGAGATGTCCTCGTCAGGTTAATATATTGGTGAGAAATTGCTCTAGATATGAGTTTGGAACGTATTCCTTTAAAATACAGTATTAAATATTCATTTTTGGAACATGGAAACTTCATTAATAGTTATAATTTTTTTCTTTTAAGAAAAATTAAGATAGGATCAATTCATTTCCTTAGTAGCTAAGGACCAATTACTCATTCTGCTGATCTCAATACCTGATTTGCCCTTCTTTAAAACTTCATTACCTATTCTGGAGCTACTTCCTCCGTCCCAATTCCAAGTGGCGTTTACCTCAAACTAAGTACTCCTCGAGGTTACAGATCACCTAAATTTAGCAGGATCAGTCCAAAGCAACTGAAAGGAGAGCAGTTAACGGAATATAATTATAATACAGAGACGAAGGAGTGGGGAAGAGCAAAGCCGGTTCTGTCCAGATAGAGCAGAGCTGAAGAAAGAAGACCTACTTGTAGCTCGCAAACCACACAACCACACCTTTCCTCTTTGTAAGGCAGATCGCGAAGCCTCCCTCAGCGGCACAGGATGGGCGACGTCCATCTCAATAATATCCAGTGCTTGCTTATCCCCCTTAATAGTTACTACGTGACTGTTGTTTTAAAATGGCGACAAACTTGTACTATTCTAAGGTAAAATACGATTTGTCCTAAAGACAACTTACCTATCCTAAGTATGAAAGTCAAAATTCTATTAAGGCGCAGGAAATATAAGTCACCGCTCTTCCCTTACTCGATTCGAACTTGAACAGAGCGCATCGCAGATTGAACTCCAAGGGAAGTCGTCCAGCGATAAAAAAATAACCGTCAGGTCTAGAGAATAATGATAAGATACCTCATTCTGCAATTGCAGCATCATCGCATTTAATTCTTAAGCCAATCGTTGTTAATTTTTCTTCTACTTGAATGATGGTAGTAAATTTTACATTATATCACTGATTCATGGTTCAACAAGTTAAATTAAAAAAATCCTTTTTTTCTCACTTTATGGGCTACCATGTTTCTTATTGGATATATTAAACGAATACTTTAGCATTGAACACTAACAGAATCTTCTTTTTTTATTTCTTGTCATTCAATAATAGAGCCAAAGCTGCTAATCTTAGTATTTATTGGTCAAAATAGGTACATTCGAATAGGAAAAATTGAATCTTTATAGAACTCTCCTTTTGTAGAAGGTAGCGTTCTGTATATTTACCTTAATAGTTAATAGTGATTTTCTTTTACAAACGCATACATATGTTACTTAATAAACAAACACACACACACACACACACACACACACACACACACACACACACACACATATATATATATATATATATATATATATATGCGAACGAATGTTTTAATGTTTGATAAACTATAAGCTCTAAATAATTGATAAGAATGTTTTATTACTCGATGAAGGAAAAAAAAGACAATTGAAATTTTGTTGACTTAATCCTTTTGTATTATTTAATTTCGGACATTATTTGGAAGAATGTTATATCTCCTCGGAAAAAATTATAATTATAAATTTAATATAAGGTAATATTAATAAATAAATAAAACTTTTTCTCGTTAGAAGAAACATTGGAAGAGAGTAAGGCTATAAATAGAAGAGCTATTCCAAGGATCGACAATTCCGAGGCAGGTAAGTGTTCCTAATTGTCAATGAATGGCAGTGACCCAACACAACCAATCATTTGTCATTATTTCTAAATATATTCACCTTCTTTTCTGTAATTTTGTCCAGGATAATTTACTTATTTTTGACTAGCATAGTTTATGATCGTTTGTCTAATATTTTTTGTCCAACAAAATTCAATGAAATGAATACAACTTATTACTTCCATACAGTTTATTAATTTTTGAAATATTTAATAGTTAAGTATTTATTAGTGGAAGAAGTTTCTTAGGTAAGCTAGATGCAAAATAAATTTTATTGATTTGTGGGTGGCGTGTCTAAGCATGCTGTTGATTTGTTCTAATCGAAATTTATTTCCTATTATTAAAACTGGTTCATGTAGTAACGAATAGGCAATATCCTCGAATGCCTTCAACATATACATCACACCTAAATTTTGTCAGGAATAAGTGACTTATCAGTCCATTAAGATTCTACGAAAAAAGGAGGGATTCGTTATGAATTCGTAGAAAATTAAATTTAGAACTCATAATTTTAAGTAGGTATTAAAAGAATAATTTAGTCGATCTTTTTACCATATTTTTCTACTAAATAATATCAAATCAATGAAAAATCAACTGTAACTCAGCCATCGTAAAAAATAAATAAACATCATAAGAAAATCAAGAATAAAGAAATAGGTACGTATGCAAAATCCTTAAGTAAAGATCGACTATAATCCCTCCCCCCCGCAAAAAATAAAAATAAATCGATTAATAATTTATTGATTACCAGTTTTTCAATAATATCAACATTTCTTATGCGATAATATTTAAGAAATATCAATTTAGCATTAATATGTTAAATTAATAAATTATATATAATATATTTGGGTACTTATAGAGAAGATCACTCTTTATATACGCAGGGAGTATCCTAGAAGTTTTCACATCCTTACAGACGACTTTTATACAAGCAAATAGTTTATTGTTGATGATCTAGTACAATACGCACTAAGAATATAATAATATAAGAAGAAAAACGAATAAGTTTGGTTGATTAATTCACTTTAAGACTCTATACTGTACCTTTGTACATATATTTTCACCTCAAGACCTTTCAAGAAATTTAAGTTATCGTATGGTTAGGATCTGGTAGAATAAGGGCAGGGATCTGGGCAAACTGTTTCGTCAGGGTGATTCGTTGTTTTGTCGGCCTTGGAACCTAACCTACCCGCCCGTTGATGTCTCTCCCGAACAAAGCTGGTGACTTTAATGCCTGCAATTCCAGCAGAGTGGGTATTTCAGGAGATCATCTATTATTTCCAAGTCATCAAATTTTCAACTCATAGCTCTACTCCCACTATTGTGCAATTAAATCGGTAAAAAATATAAATTTATTGTTGTAAATAAAAATAAGTACTCATAAAATTATGTCAGTGTAGAAGTTCTTAGATATGAATCTATGATAATTTGATTTATCACGTTGAGCTTTTAAACATCCTACTTCTTAAAACGATTTAATCGAAAAATTAAATGTAAGTTGTTATAAAGTAGTTAAAAAACTTTTAAATATTTAACTTGAGCTTAAAATTTGTACACTCATTTAAACACACAGAAATTTGGTAAGGCAATTTAAAATAATGTAATCTTATACCTTAAAATTGTCAATTTAAATTTTTTTTAAAAATCTGATGACGCATATCAATAAATGAGAAATTATATATGAAGACAAGCATAGGCATAATATATAAATAATGATGTAGAATTTAGATATACATCTAAGTGTTTAAATATGCAATAATTGTTTATTTACAAAGTCTAAAGTTTTGAAACTTTAATTATAAATTTCATGCCTCTGCAACTCTCAGTAGCTAAGTTATAGTTAAGTAATCTGTTTAAGAAATCAATTTTATAATTGCAACAATACCAAAGTATTTAAGATTATAAAAACTTTGATGATTTAATTCATCAATATTTCATTTTTAGTTCCTAGTCTTGGATAACTAAAATTTTCTACAATCTAACTTTTTAAACAATCCATAGGTGGGTTAGTTTCGTTATTAGCATTAATAGCACCAGATTTATGTTAATATATGCTACCTAAATACCTCCGGATATTGATCTAATCGATTTGCATTTCATTGCTCATTTTCATACTCTTCAAGAAAGTTCAGTTTTCAAACTATGGGCGGTCGAATTGTAGACAAAATTAATATTTAAAATTATTATTATTAATTTAGTTTTAGGCCTCCTTACCTGGACAAGGGGTCGACTAGAATTATTATGAAGATGACAGCGGCTATGATACAAGCGAGGTAGATACTGGAAATGAGGTAGATCTGGTTCTCTGGAGGGCGTTCCAAGTTGGCGTGACCGCCTCCGACTACGCAGAAGTTGGCGCCGCACAGTTCCAAAGTTTTCTCTGTCAGGTTACCTGATGATCCGCCACCGCCATGGGCTCCCGAACCGAAAACTAAACAAATAGAAAAATAATCAATACAGATACCATCACAGATATTCAAATAAGATACATATGTACATGATAGTAGTTCAGAAGTAAGAAGATGTACATATACATAACCAGATATACAGTTTATTAATAAGATGTATGGTATATAAAGAAATTATTACAGCGTAGCTCATGTTTTTGTTGTTTATTTATTTACTCTCCACAGTTGCTTAGTATTTTGTCACAATTGTACTCTTTTTGGCTCTTTATGACTTTATGATTTGTTCCATATTATTTAGTTTTCTGATCAGATGTATACTTAGGTATTCATATTGCTATTCTGTTCACGTTTAGTATTCTAAAAGGACTTAGTCCCTGAATAAAGTTACTTTTCTATTATATTCCTGTATAAAGCTAACAAGTACTGAAATCATTAGGATGATGACGTAGGGAAGAGAAAAAAAACTTGAATGCTAGTTTGAATCATTTTGCTAATGGATATTGATAGACCAATTGCAAAATTTGAATAAATTGAAAGAAAATCTGAGGATAATTTTTCCCAATTTTATAATGTCAATTTTGCAAACTTCTCTAAGAAGGTACATTACAAATTATTGTTAGACAAAAGTGTAAATGGGACAAGTTAAAGTTAAACGTTTATTTTATTTTATTTTTTAATAGACTAACAATACATTTAATCTAACCCAGCTTGTGAGATGGAATAAATAAATAAATTTTCTGAACAAGATGCTTGGTAAAAATGTTTCATTTAAAAAAAAAATATTTTACTCCATTCAATCAAAAATAAAATATTTTTCTTAAAAGTAATATAATTTCAAGTTACAAACAAAAAACAAAAATACTAACGTTTTATATACACCCGAAAAGGTAACGCAACAGAATTCAATCAATCAACTGTCCGAGAAAAAGAGGTGAAGAATAGAATTCGATGCTACCATTTTCAAATTCCATGGTAGTTTTTCTTAACCTAAGTTTTAATAAAAAACCGATAATTATCCTTTATAATAAGTTTTATCAAGACAAGCTTAACAATAAAGCTTAAGATGAGGATGGAAATACAGAAATAAATAATATAATGAAATAACATGCTAAACTTTACCCTCAATAGCATCTTTAATCTGTGTAGCGTTCTTCATATCGTACTTTCATTTTATTATATATAAGAACGAACGGGCATTCCAACAAACGTTGATTCACATTTTGGCAAATGTGCAAATATAATTATGAATGAATATTATTAGATGAACTCTGTGTCGGGGGTATTACTCCGGGGGAAGTGAAATGTATCTCATTATTATTCTAGAGCATTGGGTGCTCGGTGATTATACAATGAGCTACAGGCTAGTCATCATTAAAATCCCTGCTAACACGGCACTTGGTTTGGTCCACACTACATGCCTCGGTTCTGTGCTATGGAACTCGCATGTTTATGCAATGGATACATATTTTCTTAATTACTCTGATCTGGAATTTAGATAAGTACATGGTGTCGAATATCAAATCAATCGAATATACTATTCTAGATACGCAGTAATATGTATAATAATTATGATGGGAAAACTCCTCAACATCATGAAAATATCGTAAAAAAGTAAGTAAGCATGGCTTTGTTTGACAAGATTTTTAGAATGTGAGTTAATGGACACTAACAAATAACTGTTAGGGTTATTGGTTAACGAACATTTGACAAGGAAGTGTCAAGAGCTTAGGTAAATTTTTTTAAATTTTCGCTTTTACTAAATCAATATTTTATTTGGTATCTCTATGATATATATAAATATATTATATTACATTATAATATACCCTACTAAGTAAAGGAACTGATTGTTAAGAGAGAGTACTCCTATTCAACCTGATACAGATTCGAGACCTACTGTTGCAAGTAGTTGTTTATTCTCTTATTAGTCGGAAATCATAATCCATCTCCTGAGGCTCAGCCACCATCTTTAAAGTGGGTTCCCCCTTCGTCCCACTAATTGGAGGGAAAACCAGGCGGTTGAGTGTGTTGCTGGCTAAGAGGTACACCTTACGATATTCTTAAGAAATATTTACTGAAAAACTCAAAATTCCACAAGTTTTCTAGTGGCACATTTATTTATTTAATTTGTTTATAACGACACAAGGCTAAATAAATGAAATGTTAACGAAAAAAACTAAATAAAAGCAAAGCTCGATTTTTTAAAAATATTTCTGTTTAATTAAAAATTAATGCAAACTGGACCAATAAATTATAATGATTTTAATTATAATTTATAGAAAGGTCAAATAATAAGTTTTCCTTATATCCTTCAAATTAATAAATACTTCCATAGATTTTTTTTATTTTTTGAATAATTTATTGATATTTACAACTGTAATTATATTACATCAAGTAAATCTGCAGTATGAACAAAGGACATGAAAAAAAACACTTGTGGAGAAACTATCCATTGATAGCACTCCAATAAAGTTCTATAGTAGAAGGTCTCGAGGTCATCTTCTTTTCAGACGCCTCGGAGGGTTATCAGGAATATTATGCGAAGCAAGTTGAAAGACTAGTGGATTCAAATGTGTATGGAGCTTTTCATGGAAGGATAGGTATCTAGTTTGGGCCAAATCAGCAACATATGAGATATTAAGATCATGATGAATGAGTTTGTTGGTGACATCATAAGGAGCATTGAGGATTTTACGAAGGATTTTGGATTGGATACGAGATGAATTGGATGCTTTAGTAGAGCCCCAAAGCTCAACTCCGTATGTCCAAATAGGTCTGATAACTGTCATTTAAATGAGTCTTTTGTAATAAATTGGGAGCTTTGAACGTTTTCCAGTAAATGTCGAAGTAGGCGAAAACGTCGAGCAGTTTCTTGTCTTTTCAGTCTTGTATGAGGACTTCCATAGATTTAAATAAGAAATAAGTTCAGTTTTTGCAAGGTAGTTAATGTATGATAAATCACATAAAAATTACGATAAATTATTCATCATATATGAAATGAGAAATGTTGAATAGTATATAGAATTTATTTAGATTTTTATGCAGCCACTGTAATCGGGGAAAAATCAAAGTTTAATTGAGATTATTTAACTCACCATAATAACCAGTGTTATTTTCGTCCTTACTGTACGCGATGGATTGAGATCTGCTTACTTATGTTAATCCGACACTATCCCGGGTTTCAAGTCAGCTATCGTACAATAGTAATAAATTTGATTTTTCTCTGACGATTGTAAGTATATCGTGTCAATTGTTAAATATCTTATTATTTATGGTAATAATTAATTTGCAATGGTAGATTGCACAATATTAAGGAGAACACGGAACAGTGATGTAATTCCATCAAGCATTTCTCACAATCCTCTCTTCACTGAACCAAGAAGGAATGCAGGTCTGGAAGATACGGCCTAATAGATAGAGAGATAGGCCTGGTAATTTTTTTTTATTTTTTAATAACACAAAAAATATTCATTAGACATATTCTGGAAATCAGCAATGTTTCGAAATTATTGTGAAATTCGGTTTAAGACATTGTCCCAGTTGGTAATAAAAAGTAATTAAAGAAAGTTCTAAAGAAGTTATTTTTGTTCAAATCAACAGTTCCTTCATTACTGAAATATGACAGTGGAAGATTGAAAAACAGAGGAAAATAGTATTCATTCAAAATGTATATTTTTATTTAAATGAAAAGTTGAGAGAGGAATATTTTCTCTAAGAGGCTTTCACTCTGAATCAAGGAACCATTTTCTATACTATAATCATTTTATTTTTTTAACGGAATGACTCGGATAGTAAATAGTTTGCTAACAATCATAGAGCCACCAATAGAATTTCCATAAATATTGATGGAAGCAATGAGAATGAAATTCTTACTAGACGATGCATTTAAAGCTTCTCCAAATCCAAGCCTTCACTCCTTGCCTTGTGAATGTAGTATAGGGATGAGATATCAGCTAAACAGGAAAGCTCCAACTGCAAGAGACAGATAAAGACTGTAGGAGCCAAGGCTGAGCTTGCAGCCATCGCTTTGTCATTAGCGGCTCTTACATCTTAATCAAATACCGAGAAGTAACTCCTTTTTTTTCTCTTCTTCAGAGAAATCTTCTAGCTACAGTCCTTAATGATTTTAGCAACTGTAATTCAATTAATGAAAATAAGTTCTCTACATCACTTTATCGCGTTTTGCTACAAATTTCATTCAATTTCGAAATAGCCCAGCGGATCGAGATCTCCTTTACCACCATCTCACGTGCCAAGGACCCACGTTCTTCAGATGTTTATTTATTTTTTTGCTGTTTTTCGATTTGTTTCATTCGCCGACAGCGAATCATTAAGATGGTGTACCTGCCATCTTGATTGTTTTCATCGAATCGGTTATTTTTGAAAATCATCGTTACAAATGAGTGTTCTGCGGATCAGGAGATTCCCTTTTAGCACCAATGAATACAAAATAAAACTACCTGGCATTATCTCTGAATCGTCTTAAATCACTTATTGAAAGGTAAAAAAAAAGCGTCGGGAAAATTCTAAAGTATTGCGTTCTATTCAGTTAAGAATCTATGTATGGACTCTAAATACTTAATTATTTCAACATATTTTTAACTTCTTCATTCTTGTTTCAACATTACCAAATAACTGCCATTTCTACTCTTTGCAGACGTTTCGGTTGCTCAATTTTTAAAAAAAATATTAATTGGAAGTTCCTACCGACTTAATCCAATGGACTCGCAAAACAACAAGGATAGTTTAATAAAATTGTGTGATTTGTATATTATTTTATTTTATAAGTTTGTTCTGTGGACCGGTTGGATGTGTCTTTAGGAAAAAGTATATCAAATATGAACTTTTCTAAACATTCTCCTGCAAGATTAAATATGAAGACTTGTAGAACAAGGAAAAAAACGTTTACCTCTACAACCCATAGAAAAGCTTTGGGTACAGTAGGTGGTTGATACTGTACCGTTTCTAAGACAAAGGTAATAGGGTAAGATTATTTGTCCTATATCACGATAAACCACCAGGTTTTTCCAACCATTAAGTGTTTTTCCACTATATAGAGGCTGGGTGAGCTCGAGAAGGTTTTCCAGAACCCACAGGATCCATCCCAGGCTGTTAACAGATTAAATAACTTTCCACCTCTTAGCTACCCCGTTCCCTTAGTTAGTAATGGCTGGAATGATAATGTATTTGTTTTTTTTGCAGCGGTCTTTCTCCATTCTCCATTTAGGAAACATGTAGAAATAAATGGTCGATTAATGAAATATATTATAAACCAATTAATCCATCGATTGCTCGTAGAGGACGAAGCAATTTAAATATCAACTAGGACAGCGTTAAAATCTGCATTAAGATGTAGAGACTTGGAGGCAACTGTAGACTAATGAGCCAGTGACGCTAATGGAAAGCTTGGACCGCTTCCTTCAGAAACATTCCGTCCAAGGACGACCTTTCATCTTGCCCGCCGTCCACTCCTCCTTCGCTCCGATAAAAAAAAACTTTATTTAGCCACGTCTTGTAGCGATAAATAACTCAGGAATAGAAATCTGGCCATTTCCCACCTACCTTATATGAGTTATATTATCATCTTGACTGCTTCTGGAAAGGAATAGATTTGTTTACACGATGTTACTTCTTAAACGGATCACAGAACTGTTTTTTGTTTTTTTATTGCTTTAGTGCAATAAAAACATCGTCGGACGCAGAAATTTTCTCAGGGAATTTGTTTTCTAAGCTCTGCCCTAGCTACCCAAAGTTTTAAGTGCTTTGCTCGCGTTTTAAAAATACACATTTCGCATTGGATTTCCGTAATCATTTCAGAATAGGCTTCTGTTCTATTTATCTCCTTTAATTTTTAAAAACTAACA
The DNA here is from genome assembly GCA_037127475.1 of Arma custos. Classification (NCBI taxonomy): domain Eukaryota; kingdom Metazoa; phylum Arthropoda; class Insecta; order Hemiptera; family Pentatomidae; genus Arma; species Arma custos. The sequence goes on along the minus strand of CM073764.1, from coordinate 118,194,982 downwards.
TCCTACCACTGGTTAGTGTCTCTACTTGCCTTTTAATTTAAAAATAAAGAAGAAAATAAACTAACCTAAATGACTCAGTAATTTGAAATTCCTATCTTGAAAGGATATGAATGTCAAATTTTGTAAAAAAGGGCAGAGACATACTTTTCAACATATGGTTTTCACAAAAAAGAAAAAACAATTCATTCCGGATGGAAAATGGACTGAAGAAGAAAGTGAAAATGTCGAGGGGGGGGGAATATAAATTATGCATAAGTGATCCGAGTGATGTGGTGGTATGGACAATTTTTTTTTTAATGTGGAAAATATTCGAGGGTACGGCTAATGGATTTATACACGAATCAGCAATCCCTCTGCTCAGTCGATGGCCTAAAATGCAGGTCGAAAGTTTAGCACAATACAAGTAGATTTGTATATGAGTTTATAGTCCTATAGATGATTCCTCCGACCATTTTCTCCTTCAGCAGTATATCACCGATCAACCACTTCCTCAAAGGTTCTGTTCTGTTTTCGAATATTTCAGCCCACATCTGGATCCGCTTATGATCAAAAGTAGATTAGAAAAAATATTTTTCTATTTTCAATAAAAAAAATGTTTTTTTTTTGGACCGCTTCATTCAGAAACATTCCGACAAAAAAAATTGTTTTTTACAAGTTAGTTATGCAATTAAATAAATAAAAGATGGTAAATATTTTAAAACGAGCGATGAAAGGTTTTGGGTTATGAAATGCTGATTCTTCACAGTTATGCGAGATGATCAGGCAAGGAACGTGTTCAAATGACAGGTTTTTCTCTAAATCAATTCAACCTAAAGGAACTCGCTTCCTTGATAGTCTTGGAATAGGCTGTTTTTTAGAATGATAGAATGTGAAAACAAATTCCAATCACTTCCACACTGTACTATAATAATTGGATAATCAACAAATATTCCCCCAAAATAGGGTATATTGTTAAGGATATGGAACTATTAACTATATATTATTAACTTTTATGGTTTTGATACAACAGTATTTGGTAATTAGTGCTTAATAATTATTATTTTTTAATATGTTCCCTCTGGATTCTTACCCCTCATGCATCATGCCCAATCGGACAGGTACATGCCAATAAAGCTCAGGAATATATATATAGGTGTGTACATATATGTGTATATAAATACATATAGGCACAAACAGTGCATCTATTGTAGTAAAAAATTTTTCTAGAAAAGAGGAAAAAAAAAGAAGACTAGTCTTATGCAAATCACTTTGACAAGACATAGTTATCCTTACAATCCTTACAAACTATTGTTGCCGTTTTAAGACATGCAAAGGACGGAAGTAGTTTCCTTATTTCCAAGTATTTCTAAATATTTTAAAACAATGATGTTCCTGATTCCGCAGGTTTAATAATATAATTAATTAATTATATCTTCCTGGGCATCAGACTGAGGAATATTAACAGAGTTTTACGATCCTGTGTCATACAATTGACTATACCTACTTTAAACATTTTGTTTTTTATAATATTGATAAAACTTGCATTGCATATTTATACTTTAGAGAAGGAATGCTCATTACTTTTTCGAGGGAGTAAAAATAAGTAGACTTTTAGCTTATTTAAGATTCTTTTTTTTTAAATTTTGGGTCAGAAGATTATGATAATTAATTTATAAAAAAAACTGCAAAATCTGACTAAGGAAAGTTTACCTTTGATGTATAAATATAAAAGTAGGTTTTAAAATTAGCACATACAGTAATTTGCAGTATAACATTTCAAAAAACCTAACCAATATATTTTTAAATACTAAATCCCCTTAATTAAAAATCGGAAAATTAATGTGTTGGTAATCTGATGAGAATGTGTAATTTTTATTGGGAAATAAATTTTTGTGTTATATTAAAATAAATAAACCACGAAAATTCAAAACCATGAAATCTACCAACGATAATGGTTATCCTTGCCAATAAATTGTGTATACTTGAATAAATTCTTTGTTAAAACTTATCATAGAACTAAGAGCCTGCCTTATCGGAAAACATTGAATATATATTCCCTCCCAAAGATACAAGAGCCATGTTAATGGCACCCCCAGGGCAAAAGGAAAACTTCAGCGTTAAGCTCAACTATCACCGTGGGCTTAATGCATGCTTATCTAGCTTAAAAGAATAAAAATATTCTCAGTACTATCAACTAATGGTAGGATATTCCCTACTATTTTATTTTTAATTTAGTAAAATATAAAAAGAAACATTTTAGTATAAATAAATCTAATAAAATCCAGTATAAGCTCTGCTGAAGTTCCCGGGTTCAAATTCATCAGTTATGGGAGATATATTATTGATTCTGTTAACAGCTAGGGATGGAACCTGTGGGATTTGCAGACCCTTCTGGGCTCACCCAGAGCCTATAAAGTGTCTACCCTTAATTGGTGAAAACCTGGCGGTTGAGCCATATCTCGGTCAAACCAACTTCCAGCACGACCGTTGTCCTAATATTTTAAAAAAGATCTAAATGATTGACTGAAACGTTGGAGCAAGAATTGACATTGTCAGGCGAATTGATTTCTCATCGAAGACATACAAACGGTCCTTGTGTTTTATTATTTATTTATTATAATATTTTAATATTAACAATTGAATTAATTTTAACGATTAGATGATTTCTATAAACATTTGTAAAGAAGTTCTTAATGTTTATTTTTTTTTTATTTTGTTTCTCAGCTCTTTCATAATTTGTTCTGTATGATAGCCTATCTCTAGATTGTGTTATCATGAGATTAAATTTTCAGTCCATGGTTATTGTTTTTATTTTCAATCGACGAATGGTGGGGAGTAATATACTTTTACCAACCATTTTTATTCAACTATGATTCATTATAAATAATTTACTTGGGGATGAAACATTAATGTTTGAAGAATAAGAAGTTTGAAGAAGTTACCGTAAAATAACGAATAATTAGTTTTAATTTAAGCTAACAATAGGATAGTTATTTAAAAATAAGCCAATATTTAAAACGAACGTACGATATGGAAATAAGTTTGAATTTAGTTGAAGAAATATTCCGTTTTCTCATTAATTTAATAATAAATGCTGAAGTTGAAATTTTATTTTTAAAAAATACCAATATAAAAATAAGTAAATTAACTAAAGTTAAAATTAACAAAAAATCGAAGAATCTAATACCTTCTCGGCTATAGTTGTCGATCATTCCCAGTAACATTATTAAAATAACTAATCAATCAACCTCTATAAACGGTTTTTAACGCTTAAACTAACTGAACTGAACAATATCACAAAACTGATTTTGTAATACTCATTTAATTAAAAGTAGATCTAGAAAATAGGTTAAAAATTTAGCAACGAAAATATTTTTTCCCTGAAATTTTTCCCATTTCTTGATTTTTTATCTACTCCAAAGCATTCCAATGTCAAAAGCAATGTTTTGAAAAATTTGACAAAAAATAAATTAAGTATTTTCGATAAACCACTTTTTGCAGGAACAAACAATTGTGTTAAATTTTATTTCACGAGGTTTCTTCACCTGTTCCCCAAAACGTATCTCAACGTACGGAAATCGACGGGTCAGAACTGGTTCTTGACCAGGAAAACACGGGAGCCCATGACGTAGGTCTTTTGAATTAGTATTCTTCAATTTATTTTTTTAACATAATTTTCTTAAATTCGCATTAATTAAAAAATAATATTTCAAAACTCTTTAATAATCATCATTACTATTCTTTGCTGCATGTTGGCCTCGTTTGATGTAACAAAAAAAGAAAAACACTCATGTTCTATTTATATGAATTGATAACGCTCCAAATAAAAAAAAGAGCTAGATAAAAATATTAACATTATCCATGTTTCATATGTAAATTAAAAAGTTGTAAAAGGAATATCAGATATAAAACTCCAGACAGGGACAAGACACCAGCTGGGGAGGACCAGTCCTCCAGTACGACATAAATAAAGAAAAGACTCCAGGCTGGAGTACGGCGCCGCAAGGACATTAGGATTCCAGAGGTTGGAGTACGCTATTTATAGAAGGGCTATATATGTTCTCCAGCACATATATATGTTCTCCAGCATATATATACACCTCGTCTGGAACATTAATTATCCAGAGAAAGGTGGGAAAGCTGACTTCTTCCAGACAAGGCACATGCACCACGGTTGGGTTTATAGCAGGATGTGTGGCTAATTTCTTAACGCCAAAAATATATTAAAATGATGTTTCAAAGCATGCAAAATCATTAAATTTTATTAATATTTTTTTTCAAGCTCTGATAGCTGAAAAATATTTAATTCCCAAGAGTGAGTTAAAATATTTCTTCCAAGAAGAAGAAGTTTAGCTTGCGACGATTTGAGAACAAAAATCCTATATTTTTCACTTTTTGGCATTGAAGGACGAATTGTAACAAAATTTTACAATTATAATCAGTTAAAGATATTAAAAATTGTGGGTACAATTAGTAAGAGGAAAACCTGGTAATTCAGCAAGATTTTTACCAATTTATCTTCAAGGATAACCTTTAGCTTACCATTTAATTACCAAGTACTGAGCTCAAGACTCTCCATCGGTTGTTGCGGTACAGGTTTAAGTTCCACACTGATAGTTTTTTTATACATCAAAATTCATTCTGCGGTTTTAGAATGGAATTCAACTTTAGAAAACTTTTAATTAAAATATAAATTACTGTGCTAGTATATAGTAGACCAGCTGCTATAAAAAGCAGGATCTTTCCTTTATAATGTAAATTGATGCTAAGAGTATTGCATGAGGAAATAAGTTTCTTCTACTATTTGCAAAAACGCATTACATTACTAGGAGGTTTTTATTTTGGTGATTTGCCAAATTCAAAGAAACATTTTGAATCTAATGTAATCACCTAAATAATCGTTAGACTTAATGTATTGTAACTTCATTATTGTTTTTAAAATAAAGAAAAATGTCTGATTATTTATTCGTTTTTTTTTTAAAGTAAACAGGGAAAACCTGGTGTATTAATTTAAGGTACTACATAAATATAAACAAGGAAACATAGATCAATTTTCTAAATCCCTTCGATGAATCACTGAAAAATTAAACAAGAAATTATCATGAATGTTGGATTTTCTTTTAAAATTTAAATAAATTAAAATAGAGAGTTGCATGAATAATAGAAAGATGTGCTGATTTATGACAATTCGAATCATATAGAAGAAAATAATTACTTAACACGTAAGAAAGTAAATTACTTTTAGGATAAATGACAAAGTACGTAGTAAAGTTTGTGAATAAAAAACAAAACCTGTATAACAACCCTTTGAAGGGTATTAATTTCAAACCAATATAGGGCTGTTGTAATACATTTTTTGAGCCAACGGTTCAGCAAGGAAATGATAAGCCATAAAAACGCTCAACCGCCAGATTTTTTCCTAATCTAGGGTACTCTACTACTTTATAGAGATGGAGGTGCCCATGGGACATTAACAACACATATTCATAGCTGTTAATAAAATAGATAATTTATCTACAATCAAGCTTATAACCACACTGCTTACTGTGTATATCGAAATGATTCAAATATAATTTTACTTGTATACATTAAAAAGTTTCAATTTATTTTATATTTTTAAACAGGAAACATTTAAGAAATATCTCTACTTTTCGGATATATTAGCAAAGGTGAGATTTATAACTGTCCAATATTATGTTCTGTAGATAATATTGCACTTTACAAGAGACTTTACTTAGCAAGAAGCACTTTACAAAAGACGATGAAGACCTCACCAACTAACGGATTATAAATCCAAGGTTAATTTCCTTATAGAATGGGATTGAGTCAGTTGTTTAGTCTGATAGGAATGGGTTAGACAACCTGCCTAGCCACACCTCAACTACTCCCCCCCCCTTTTTTTTTATAAATATTCTATTTCTTGTTCCGTGTTTACTGTACAAGAATACTATCATGCATATTTAATAACGCAACTATGTTGATCTGAACCAAATTAGCAAATACTAACTGGAAGATGATACACAAAACAATAGCATAGGAAAAAATTATGGATGATGTATAATGAAATGTTAAGAATTATAGTAATTCCAAAATATGAAAATCGTTATAAATTGTATGACAGATATAATAAAATAAATGAAAAATATTAAAAAATACAAATGAGTGAAAAGTAAATTAATATAAATATAATAAGTTGTGAAAGTAATGCTAATCAATAATGAGTAAAATTTATATAATGAATACATAAAATACATGGAAATGTAATATATATATATATATATATATATATATATATATATATATATATATATATATATATTATAAAAGATTACTATATATTATGCAGGGTTAAAGATAGATTAATGCAATTACATGATATTAACAATATGATTATGGATAGAATCGTGGTTGGAGAGAAAAAAAAAAAAAAATATATATATATATATATATATATATATATATATATATATATATATATATATTAACTGATGTTATTCTCTATTAACAAATATTTAATTTTTACTCAAATAACAACGTGTAATAAAAATAAAAGAATCCTTTTTTTTAATAATCAAAATTTAACGCTCCTTGCCATTAGTTCGATGTTGGCTACGAATCAGATATGCAGATTACTTTTCCTCTCTTTTTATTGTACAAATTATGGTAACAGGTATAATTTGGGAAATAAATAACTATGGATCAAAAAAAGAGAACTCTGCAGAAATTTGCATGACGTTTAGACTTTCCTGTTACGTCATTTTAGTAAACGGATGCCCAAAATAATCTACCAGAACATTAGACGTAAATTTATATTTTTGAATTGAAGGTTTTATTTTATATAGTTAATAAAGTTCTTAATAGTTTTTTTCCGAGTCTTGTATTTAGAGAATTATTTTAATAATTTCTTTTAACTGTTCATTAAACTCATCTGTTGTTTATAAAACCAAATTTACAGTCATCAAATCTTATGTCAGATTTTATTAATCGTCTGTCTGATGTAGATTTTAAAGATCCTATTTCCTGCAAAATGTGTTATTGTAATGAATACGGTCTCTATGTACTTAACTCAAAACCCTTCATCAGCTGTAGGGGTGCAGGATCTTTTTTTTTAAATATTAGAATGAGGAAGCAGAAAAAAAATAATCAAAACTAATGCCTCTTGACTCTACGGCTCAAATTTCGAAGAAATACCAGACAAGGACATGTTGCCGGAAGCAAACCTATTTATAGGGTATTCTTTCCGAAATCAAGGAGATACCGGAAGTCATTGAACCGGCAGGTATCGATATCTCTATAGCCTTCCTTGCCTTCCAAATCGTTTTCCAAATTTTATGATTCTTGTGAAAGTTGGATAACACACTCATGTTCACTGAAAACCTTGGCAGTTCAGCAATTCTTCCAAGCCCATTTTCCTACAACTTGAACATTTTTTTCTTCGATGGTTCTATTAACGAAACCGTACAAAAGTTGAAAACATTTATTCTTTTTTTAAGGCAAAGACTAAACCATGGGGTTATAATTGTAGTGTTTATCCCAGATGTGTGTAATGGCGGCCGTCGAAGAGCTATTAGTTTGCTTACGTAACGGCCTAACGGTTAGACCGCCACTAGGAAGCTGTTTATCGGCAAAAACAAAAATGAAAATATTAAATTGAGGACTGACAAACAGCAAACGCTTATTTCAAATTTTCTCAAAGAAATTAATGCAAGAAGAAGAGTATTTACCAGTATTACAGTACTACCTGATATCACGTGCTACTACAGGTGCTGAGAACTGGAAAGGCACATCACACTCAAGGACTGATTATCCATAATTGTATATTTTCTTCATTTTCAGTGGGATTTAATAAAGTCAGTATCTCATCATCAACAAACGTGGCGTTCTTCGTAATGCCACCGAAATTGGAGACCGATATAATTGAAGCAGCCTTTTTCGTTGACTGCTGGTTCTCCATGTGGCAATGCCTTGCCACATATCGCATTGAGAGTTATGTAAAGTAGCGAACCATTCATGTCCCAGACGATGGTTATCTAGTTATGTAGAGTGATAGAGGAAGACGCTCATATGTATGCGGCACAACTAGCGAGGCTGACGCAACCCGACCGAACTGACCACAGCAACCTCCGCCTTGTTTACATCTGACCGCTACTCCATTGATGTATTGACCAGGCCTTGTCATTCATTGCGTCTTCCTTCAAAGATCAAAAACAGCTTCTAAGATCTCATTGATCCTTTCTTCTTAGCGTCTACCCATTACGCGCATTACTAACTAATACGGAACAAATTTGTCTTTGTGGATTTAATCTTCAATTATAAATGAAAAATAATTTGTGCTACTACTACTCATGAAGAATCTAGGGTTTAGTATGTGGTAAGACTGTACAGTTTTTGGATGCCAGTTGTTCAGGCAAGTGATTTGTCCCAGATCATGCTCAACCGCCAGGTTTTCTCCCTAATTTGTTTAACCACTTTATAGATACTAGATGAGCCCCAGAAGGGTGCCAGATCTCAAAGGATCCATCCCCGGCTGTTAACAGACGAAATAAAATGAGAAACAGTCGGATTTGAAGCCGGGAGCATCAGCGCTCTTCCGAGATTTTTAATTTTTAATTTTATAAATTGGATGATATGGTTAGGTGAATTTCAAAAATAGAATAAGGTAATTGGACTAATCTGCCTCTGACAGATACAGATTGCGATATTCCGTAGTCGCTGGGTTCAGTTTAAAAAAAATATCAGCATACTCATTAAATAGCCATGTGAAGTACGAATTAATAACAATGCAACGAACACTATAGTAAGGTCTTAGATGAAACAAATAGTTGTGTTATTTCGAGCCTATATATTATAATTAGGAAAACGTTGCTTTCACAAAGATAGTTAGTGACAGCGATGCCATTCATGTACATTGTGTCATGTTTTAATGAACTTCGAAAAATATAATTTCATAACTTTTGTAGTCAATGGTTATGTCAAGTATTTTGATATACAACAAGGATTGTATTCATTCACAAACGATCGGGATACAAAGAATAACGAAAGCCATTCCAAAAAATATAAATAAAAATACTATAAATAAGGATATGATGTATAACAAATTGCAGATGATTATTTCTAATTTTTACTCAGGGTCGTTATCGTAGATCTGCACTTGAAAGTTGTTTTCCAGAATTTATGCTTTGGTTTCCCGGTAGATACACATCAGCAGCGGGGTAAAGAATGGGCAATGCTGCATCAATGGAATAGCTCGGCCGGAAATGGGATTATACCTGTTGTTAATTATGTTTTACGCTCAGTGAACTGGATAAGTGCTGTAGGGAAGTCCGTTCTCGCCTGCTCTTGGCAACATCCTAAGCCGGTCTCCGGCAGGTACAGCTTATCTCCGAGCGAGATAAATCTTTTACGTCATGCTCTTTCGGCCTGGATGATAGGAATCTCAAAAAAATCAGAACTTGGAAAAAGGAGGAAAATTTACTTTGATCTGAAGGATAAGACTGACTGAACCGAAGCAACTAATGACTGAAAAAGGAAAGGAGCCGATAGATCAAGATCGCGAACAGCGTTGGATGGAATCATCAGGTACCTCATCTATCCTTTATATACTCTATTAATCTTTTCGTGATTGAACAAGGTTCGACAGCAATCGCTAACGAACCTCCTGTCCATGAACTGTTTCTTGCGGCAGCATCTGTCTCGCATATCGCAATAGCGTCGCATAAACTCATAAGAGCTACTTTAACCACCTTATAAACTTCAACAAAGAAATATCTGTGTTCGGATTGAATTGTTGTAGCGCAAGATAACATTTTCCTAGTACACAACGTGACGACATGAGGTTAATGATGACACTTACGTCCTAGGAAGCGAATACCAGAGTCACATTAAGGTCAATCTCGACTCGGACCATTTACAGGTCGATTCGATCACGTTTGGAAAAAGGGTGTTATTGCACTTCTCTAAAAGGCCTGCTAGCGACGAAATGATTAGCTCAACACCTTACTTCTCGAGAATCAGAGGAATCTTATGCACATTCCGTTCAATCGGATCTCTGATTATCATCTTCCAGTTGAACATGTGGATTAGCGTCATCTCTTTGTATTTAACTCAGGTGTTAAGAAACCTACTTTTTCTTAGATATATATTTTTTAAATTGAATAATTATTGGTTAACCGTATGCATCAGAAAATGGTTAGAGTGGAGGCCAAAATAACTTCAGTAATTAGTAAAATAAAGTCAGTAATCTACTTATGAATCATAAGTCTTTTCCTCACTTATGACTATTAAGCCCTGATGAAGACCTGCAATGTTGGTTTCTAATAAATCATTATTTACTGATTTAGAAGTTATTTATTTTTATTTTTTATTTTTTTAAAATTTATTTATTGATATCTACAACTGTATTACAATAATACAACAAGTAAATAGGCTAAGTGATATATAATGACATGATAATGAAATGTAGAGAAACTACCCACTGGTAGTACTCAAATCAAAGTTCAAGTAAGGAGGTCACGTGGCCATCTTCTTTTCAGACGCCTCGGAGGATTATCGGGAATTGAAGAGGAAGCTAGGTTTGAAACCAGAGGGTTTGAGTGGTAATGAAGTTTGTTATGAAAGGATAGATACCGGGTTCGGGTCAAATCAGCAACAAAAGGGACATTAAGGTCGTTATGGATGAGTTTATTCTTAACAAAATAAGGAGCATTGAGGATTTTGGACTGTAAGGATTGGATACGAGAGGAATTCGATGGCTTAGTCTTTTGTAGTTAATTGGGAGCTTAGAGCGTTTGTCTAGTAAGTGTTGAAGTAGTCTGAAACTTCGTGCGGTTTCTTTTCTTTTCAGTCTTGTATGAGGATTCCAGGTTAATCGTTTGTCAAGGTGCAACCCTAAGTATCGGATCTGTTCAATAGGCACCAGAGGGATATTATTAAAGGATACTGTAGGACAGGAAGTCATTGGTTTACGACGTAAGGTAAAAGTGATTTGATGCGATTTTTGAGAATTTATTTTAATTCTCCAGTTTTGACACCATTCTTCAAGATCAGTGATATGGGATTGGAGGCTTTGGGATGCAATAACTGGATTGGTGTTGACTGATAATACACATGTATCATCAGCATAGAAGTTATTTTGAAATTAAAAATATTATATTGAGACATGATTACTTTATTTAGATAAGCATTTTCTCTTTATAATTAAGACTGTTATTGTAGATTCAAATTATTAACTGAACATGAAATGATACTAATTAATGATTCACAATAGATATAATTGTCATTGTGTATGACATGTACTGAATAAATAATTGAGGTACTAGCTTTTAAATAAAAATAACTTCAGATTAGCCACTTCGACTTAGGGAGAATGTAATATTTAATCATCAATTGTTTCTTCAATGTTAATCAACTCGCATTATTTATCTGGCTCGCATCATGACTAAGGACACGATTTTTTCATAATTAATTCAATGAGATATTTATACCACAGTTTTGGAATGGCCAAATTGTTTTATTTTTTGTATTGGTTCTTTAAGCTCTTTGAAGAATAAAGACCGATCTTTTTATTCAAAGTTAAACATGTTGAAGGACATATTTAACATTCTCAATATTTTGTTTTTTTTGTTTATTTAATATTAATATAGCTTTGTTTGTGTTAACCACCATTTTAGTTATAGAAGGTTACAGTAAGGTTAGAGAGAGTACTATGGAGCTATGCTATGAGCTTACTCTTTTGATTTCTGTTCAAATATAATATGTGTGTTCTTTCAATACAGAATTTTTCATACACGTAGTTCTCAATTTAATAACCTACTTCAACAAAACACGTTTAGATAACTACGTCACGAGATTTGAGGAGATTCAAATTCAGTATAAATTTCTGTCTCAAGCTGTCAGCTAATAGACCTAACATATCGCTCCTTCAAAAGAAAACTTTTTGTTTTTGCTTATGTCATTATTCCTATAAAACTACAAATTCAAGCATGTTAAAAACTCCAAAAAACAAACACAACTCCAAACTTTATTTTTTAAAAAAAGTTGGCAATTGAATATCACATATGTATATCGTTTCTGAATTCTTCAACCTTCAACGAATACAAAATATCTATGATAGATGTTTAATTATCAAATTTTTACTAAAAGGAAAACAATTGTTTGCTTTTTTTGGGTGCCTTGTTTACCCGTCTCAACTAGTTCGGTACTAAACTACTAGCGTTACTATAGAAATAAGGACTACAGAGGAATGAGAATAGTTGGCACTTACCGAGCGAAGATATAAGGTTTCCCCAGAGCTCTGCAGTCTGCCAAGCGAGGAAGAAGAAACCGAAGAACCTGACGACGATGCCATCGACCGGTTGGTCTGTGAGCTTGGCGTAGACAGCTCCTGCCTGGGTGAGGTAGGTCGCTTTGGCTGCCCACATAGGAGCGGCGCCCAAACCCAGGAGCACTCCCGCCGGCACCAGTGTGTAGAACCTGAGAAGTTGTAACAAACGGTTGTACAGTGCAACATAATAATTTGAAATAAGAAGAACATTTAAAACTTTATCTGCTAATAAGTAAACTAATTTTAATGACAGAACTATAATGGATCGCCATGATCCTGAGATTCGTTAGGACCAATTGAAAATATAATTGAACTTTTTTTTTTCATCTTACTTAATATGCTTAAGAAAATTATTTAATTTTTATTGTATTCTTCAACATATTTTAAGGCCAAGAATATTTTTGCATTATTGCATTTAAAATGACCTTGTAGTAAGGTTTAAGTGCTAATAATTATTGTGTACTTAGTATGCTTTATCCTTGTTCTTGCTTTTGTTTTTTTACTAACAATGATGGAAAAAAATTAGATCCACGAAAAAATGGGAGGCATCCGACCGTCCACAATGCTGTTTTTATCTTTTTACCGGATTATTCTTACGCTACTCTATAACTACATTTCGGAAAAAAATGTTCCATTTCCCCTTACTTCGGTTGACTCTTCATTTTCGGCCTTATGTTTTTTAATATTCCCAGTTAAATATTTCGCTATTGAAAACTTCTTGATAACTTCTTGACTTACCTTGGGTAGAACTGGGCCATGATGTAGGGAGCATAGCAGAGCATGGAGCAGCAGAGCGTCCACTTGACGGTTAGCCTCTTGATGAGGAATGTGGGGACGAAGATGCAGGACAACACGAGGGCGGCGTAGATGGCCGATAAGGAGACTGTACCCAGGCCTTCCTTGGCATTTATTGACGACTGGAGGTTGGCCGTGCCCTGGAAGGCTGTGAACTGGACCATAAAAGCGAAAGAGACAGCGGCCACGTTCTTGAGGATCCTCCACTTCTCTTTCCTTGACAATTTGATCTTCTTCTTGTCATCTTCGATGATGGGAGGTGGTGGCTTCACCGCCAGTTCTCCGTCGTAACCCTGGTTGTCGTAACCTCCTCCTCCACCTCCAACTACGCTCACTGTAAATACACCATCTTCACCTTTCTTTTTCAGGTCCTCCCCACCTGACACCATCCTGCCCTCGAAATCTTGTAGTTCCTCTGAAAACAAAAAAAAATGTAAGTATTAGACATAATATAAGTATGGGAAACGCTTACATATATTAAAATAGAACTAAAGAATAATATGGCCGAGGTTTAACTTTACATTTCACATTTAAGAATAAAGAGCATTCCATTAAGCATGTGTTTTAATGTATTAACAACTTTGTAGGTTCTGATCTATCATTACTGCGTTTGTATCACTGGAGCGTGGACAAGAACTAACTCCCCTCCCTTGTGACTCTAATCCATTCCTTGTAACTAGTTCCTAAACAAATCGACAAAGCTGGCAAGGACTCACATGACAGGTTTTTGGTATATTTCCGAACAAAGGCAATGCTCATCACTCCTGTCGCTGAAGCACTAAATGAAAAGGATTGAATTCCTTCAAGATATAGCAAGAACATAGCCCTGGATGAGCGGTAGTCCTTCTCCCGGTGAATGTGCGCGTCCAAAGGTGTCTCCGCCTCCGCGCGACCTCTATCGGCTGAAGGAAGATGTCTTCATTTGAATTTTGTGATCCTCGGGGTAGTTAAAAAGTTATAAAACTTGAGAAATGGGCTCGTTATGCCTTCAAAACATTCGAATATAAATCAATTCGAATGCCAATGTTCGTTATGAGCGTTTCGTCTTTTATAATCTTAACATATGAACCTTTTCCATTTAAAACAATCTCCAGTAAGGTCATCTATTGATAGCTGTAGTCCGAATCATTTTACATATCAAATGGATGTCGCAGTAGGTATCAGCTTTACAATAAAAAAGTCAATAAAAATCACTTCAGATAAAACTAAATTGAAAGCCATTTAGGTGAAAAGGAAGATGATTGCGTGGGAATAAAAACCTTGGGGGAGGTGAGTTTCAAAAGCTGCAAGCTTTAATAAATCAAGTTTTGAATTGTGAGGAGATTTATTATGTGCCTAGGTGTCATTTAATTAACATTTTGTGAAGTTAAAGTCACTAATAATGGACGAAGATCTACTTCTTCTTGTTTTTCTGTTTATTTCCTTAGAATTGATAGTTCGACATTTGTCTATTTTAACTTGAATGGTGCGATCATTATATTATATTATTTACAACATCTGAAAGCTGTCGCAGGGTAAAATTCGTCCATTCAATACAAAGGATAATCGATGTAGTACGAACAGTATGAAGACCTCAGTAACAGAAAGAATGGATTTTAAATCTCCAATCTCAAAACCTTTCTTCAAGGCTTGACCAGAAAAGTATGTTTACATAAGGCCGAAAATAAACATACATTTTAGAACCTGTGATTTGAGAAAATTTCCCAACCCCTCCGTCACTGACTTGGAATTGACCTTTTAACACCAGAAAATTTCCTCAATAATATAATTATTATGTAATGTATTGGAAGTTGTTTTTACAACTTTCAAGTAATTTATGAGGAATTTTCTCTCTATTCTAAAACAAAATTATCAGCTACAGGCAAAAGAGAGCGTACTTATCACAGTTATTAGAAATCAGTTGTTTATAACAAGAGAGACGTGGAAAAGTCTAGAACTTAAGGGAACTTTCGATTTTGAAATTTGAGGACCGGTTCAATCATACGAGTGACAATTTTTTTTCTGTTTTCGACCGCCATAAAATTACATAGGAGAGCAGAATTTCAAGTGAAAAGTATTAATTAAATGATAATCAGTTGTAATTGCGGCTGCTAGAAATTTCCTAATGGAATGAGGCCAAATAAATAATATACTATGACGCAATGGCTAAAATTATTTTTTCTGCCAATCACAGTAGCAGTTTCTAACTAATTTGACAACATCCAACAATTAAAATTGTGGGACATAATTTAGTTCCGAAATGTCTCAATATAGAACACGATTAGCTGTAATTAAGGTTGAATTCTATTTGAGGCCGGTGAGTGGAGCTTAATTATATACTCATAATAAGGCAAATGATTACAAATTCATTTTTATATGGTTGTATAAAGGAAAAAAAATTACCCAATCTCGGTCAAGGTTTGCACCAATGTCTTTATAAATATATTTAAAATATAAATAAAAAGATAAACCATGCGCCCGGCAGTAAATTATCGTGGGCATATAGGTGATTGACAACGTAACATAACTTCAGATTGTGTTCGGGATCATAAAATTTAAATATATCAGTAAAGTAGGAATTGGGCCCTATCCGAATCCCCAAACATGGTCAGAAGGACGGTGAATGTAAATGAAAATATTCCAGGAAATGATTCCGCTGATTTAGACATTTACCAGGGTTTAGGAAACCTGTTTTCGTCAATATATACGAATTTTTCGGAAGGTCTACAACCAGACTGGCATCTCTCGTTGTGTAACGATTGAACTTTCGGGTGCTATAAGAATAACGAAAAGAGATGAGCAAAATCACTTGTCACAATGACAATATCAAAATGATTCACAAACTAAACAAAAGCATCCCTTCATCATCCAGAACTAGTGGGCTACTATCAAGATATTCTTGAGAAACTACAGAAATCATCAAGAAACATTCTGAACAATGATTTACACCCAGATATAATGTACAACCAATCTGTCATACCAACTTAGAAATCATACATTATTCAACCATTCATCGAGACAACTGAATTCAATTAGATCATTGTCCTTATGTCATTATGATAATTCTAATTTTATTCTACAACATGCAGCTTCCATGCCTTCTCCCGTCCATTTTTATTTTATATTCCATAGATTTGCCAGGGCAGCCAAAATGGCCAAAATAGTTGTATTATTTACTTACTCTTTGAAATTGTCAATAGAAAACGATAAAGGAAAATAAATCTGATAACAAACACAATAAGCTTCTATGTTACTTATGGCAAATACATTATTTAATGTATAGATACAGCAGTCAGCAAATAAATGCCGATCCATTTCAAGCCATGTTACAACGACACACGCACTCAAGCAAGGCATGGATGGAAATCTCATCCCAAATAACAATTGGTGTACGAATTAATGGATAAACAAAAAATAATAGAAACCATACTATAAAAAACCGCTACTATGAAATAATTCTTTTCCATTCTTCAAAGCTCAGCGAAAAAAAATTGACAGAAAACACTTTTGGGTGTTGGTTTAGCAATTAGGAAGTTATTATATAAATTAGAATCACAGAGAGGTGTAAATAATTTATGGATTTTTAATCAGTATTACCTTTGCTGTAATCAATACAAATTCATTTCCGCCGCACAAATTTTCAACGCCTTCCTTTCAGGAACAAGATATTTTAGAGGAGCCCTTATTTTAGAATTCATGCTAGAATAACAACGATAGTATTCAAAAGTTTATGTGATTCAGATCCATTTATTTTTATTTAAGGAGCAAAAATTAAATTTAAAGGTGTAATTAAATTTTATGTAATTCTGAAAGAAAATATTTAATATTGCATGGCGAGGGGTCTATGAGTCTATTGGAAAACTATAATTGGCCATTAAATCGAATAATTGCTTTATCAAGAACTTTGCCAACTATGTTAAAAACAAAAAGCTGGTGTTGTTTAAGGTATACTACGTACTCTGCAGCTACAATTAGTTTGACATTACTGTTTTAACCCATTTTCTTTTCACAAATGTTTTTATTTAAATAAATAAATAAGTAGTAAGAGACATCTTACAACAATAATCTGGAACTATACACTGTACAATTATGTCTTATCCATCGGTGCCATTCGTTACTAAGGTCAACCTTCGCAATTATATTTCCAATGCCATATTTACAACATGGAATTGACGCAATTTTGCGTCTTGTTAATGTGCGAGAAAAAAATATTTTTAAATACGTTAATCACTTAATACAAGCACCTAGCTTATAAAGGTACACAGAAAATATATTTCAGATGTTTCGGATACATACGTATATCTACGAGGAATAACCTAAAAAGTATGAACAGTTCAATTGATAAACAGTCCAATTACTAAAACTTAAAATCGCTCACAACAAACAAAACAAAATGGAAGCTTTCTTTTATTATTAAATTACTGAACCTAATTTTTGTTATGAGATTTCATAAACTTGGCTATACCTTTTTAAAGCTGATTATTAATTCAATTTTTTACATAACTACATATGAGGCGTTCAGGATCAAAAGCGGATAACTTCGAAGATTCAAAAATCGACTTTTCACATTGTTTGCTAGTTTTGTTATGCAATTTTATGCACCCGAATCTTCCGGTACAGAATAAGGCTAAAATTTGAGAAATATAACGGCAAAGTATCGTGTTAGATTAGCGAAAAATATGAGAAAAAGTAAATGTTTTTGATCCTGAACGTTCACATATAATAGGTACCGCGATTATTATCAATGCATCGTAATATTTTTATATTGTTTTATTACATTATCCGTTATCGTTAGAAATTTGCAAAAGAAAAGTGAAGAAAATGTAATTATTTAGATTTATGGTTAACAGTTACTTCAATAGTATTAAAGCAGATGGTTTAATTCTATTATTATAAATTATTGGGATTTTATAAAGGGGAAATAAGAATCGGGTTTTTGAGTAACAAATATTAAAATGGTTACATTTGTTTATTATTGTATAAAAACATTTCCCCGGCGTGGAATGCCAGGAATCCAGAAGAGATTTCATGATGTAACGAGCCGTGGGGTAGGACTGTTGCTAACTTGAAACAAATCGAACAGGTCAAGAGATTTCGATCAACCGGATCAGAAGCGTATTATTAGTAAAGGGTCAAACACCTTAAGACCCGGCATTCCAGATCATATCAGGGTGTTGGGCAAAACATTTCTTGAGCCTTCAAAACATCATTTCGAACCACAGATGTGAGGATGGCCTAATATAGGATCCCATAATAAGTTGGTTATTGTGACTTGATCATTCGAAATAGGCTAGATAAAGAGGTATAATCATCAGCATAAGTTAACTTATTAAGTAAATACTCAAAATGATACAGAATATTTATTTAAAAATGGCGGCTTAAATTATGCGCAGAAGGGATATGATTAATTTATATAGAACAATGATTTTTCTGAATTGGTTAATAAGTTTATATGTAACGCTATATGTAATTCGGTAGATATTATTAATATCCGATAAATATTAATAGATTGTTGAATGCGACGACATGCCGTTTAATTTGAAAATTAATAGAGCGAACGGATTGGTTCCTAACAGGATATATTATAGCTGACAGATAAATCCTAGGATACCTCTATTTTAAATGGTATAATGATGATTAATATCTAGTAGACAAGTTTTGATTAGTAGTAATCCTTGTATTGATTTAATCATCACCTATTAATCAACATATGCCTGATGTCTAAATTAAGATCTGAATGCATTTTCTATCCACCACTAGTGTCCTAGTCCTATCATTCATTAGATATCCAGAAATTTCTCCCTTGAAATTCACCTGCTGCCACTTCACCCGTCAATCCTACTCATTCGTGATAAAAAAATCAATTTCAAATAAATAAATCCTCAAGGTAGTCTCTCCTTGGCCCAATCCTTTATAAAGTTTATACAGCTGACATCCCAACTCATCCTAATACTATCTTTACCAAGTATGCTGAAGATACATGTGTATTATCAGTCAATACCAATCCAGTTATTGTATCCCAAAGCCTCCAATCCCAAATCACTGATCTTGAAGAATGGTGTCAAAACTGGAGCATTAAAATAAATTTTCCAAAATCACATCATATCACTTTTACCTTAGGTGGTAAACCAATGACTTCCTGTCCTTCAGTATCCTTTAATAATATCCCACTGGTGCCTGTAGAACAGATCCGATACTTAGGGTTGCATCTCGACAAATGATTAACCTGGAATCCTCATACAAGACTGAAAAGACAAGAGACCGCTCGACGTTTCAGGCTACTTCAACACTTACTAGACAAACGCTCTAAGCTTCCAATTAACTACAAAAGACTCATCTACATTACCATCATACGACCCATTTGGACTTCATTTGGAGTATTGGACATTTGGAGTATAGCTTTGGGGCTCCACCATCGAATTCCTCTCGTATTCAATCCCTACAATCCAAAATGCTTCGCAAAATCCTCGATGCTTCTTCATTATGTTAAGAATAAAGTCATCCACAACGACCTTAATGTCGCATTTGTTGCTGATTTGGCCCGAACCCGGTATCTATCCTTTCATAACAAAGTTCATTCCCACTCAAACCCTCTAGTTTCAAACCTAGCTTCCTCTTCAATTCCCGATAATCCTCCGAGGCGTCTGAAAAGAAGATGGCCACGTGACCTTTTTAGTTGAACTTTGATTTGAGTACTACCAGTGGTTAGTTTCTCTACTTGTCATTATCATTATGTATCATTTAGCCTATTTACTTGTTGTATTATTATAATACAGTTGTAAATATAATTAAATAAATAGATAAAAAAATCTCTCCATTTCTTGATCCGCTAGGGTCAATACAAGGTTATTGTGTGATGTACTTATTGTGGTATATCTGTGTAAATTAGTGAATAAATGCTTGAATTGAGGAAGAATAAAGGTTCTCATTAATATTTTTTTTAAAGCTACGTACAATGTTTGGTGACCATCAATTAAATTAAAAAAAGTATCAATTTAACAAACGGAAGGGGTATAGTTACTCAACGATTGTAGTAGTGAGAAGGGTGGTCCTCAACCACCAGATTTTTCTCTAACCTCGTTAAACTCATTTTCAGAGACGTTTTTAAGAAGCCAAGAGGACCATGGTTCATATTATCTACTGCAAGATAGACTAAATAAATAGTTCGAACTTGTCTAACAAATCTTATTTGGCATACCAAAATGCTTTAACCCCCGAAAATTGTATTCTGTTTGAGTAGAAATCAATCTCCTGCTATCCGGAATTTAAAACAAACAGATGATCAGTTTAAGTTTGGTCTAGACTTATATTTGTTTTAAACTATTATTGTGTTAGTATGAAACACCTTTTGACTTAATTAAGAAAAGTTAATAAATTTCCTTAGTTCGAGTGGCGAATGACAACAAAAATGTGTTGTAAATATTATGCTCAACAAGCTACAAGCTCCCCACATGGAACAATCGTGGCCATGAATCGCAATGCCAAATATGATAACGGATAAAATATTTCAAAAACACTACAGATGAATAATGAGATAGAGACCCAAACTTCGTGATTTTTTCAACACGTAGGATTTAAAAAATCTACGCGTCTCTCCCGATAATGGAGAAGACAACAGCGAACTGACGACTTAACCAACGAAAAACGACGACTTAACCATAATTCGCTGGTATCCTTGGATCATAATGCTCACATCATGCCTCCTACTGATCTATGACCACATGCAGGCCCAGGTCATGTATTACACCTGTACCTAATCAGCGATCGTCCCACGGGTAGGTAAAATTACGAAGGAAATGATATGTCATTTTCATCCCGAAGAATGGAATGGCGTATCAGTAACGAACCGGTATAACCAGTGATATTGATTAATGAATCTGGTACATTAAAAGGAAACTGATCTGTAACATGAACAAGCGTCCCTAGTAAACACCGTAAAGTATACTGATGTATCCTGTTTATTCAGGCACTTAGGTCATAAGTTCAAAAATCAGGTTCGAGTTGATTTGTGATGACGAATTATAAAAGATTAATGACAGATTTTAAGTTTCATTATATGTCAAATATAGTTCTTGACCAATCGAGAATCATACTTCTATCAGATATAAAATACGTACATAAAAGCTAAATTTTCATTTAATACTTTTTTAAATGTATTTATTTCTGATATTTACATTAGTTATACCGTTAAAAAAATAAAAGCACATAAGAAAAAGTAAAAATACAGGAAAAAACTTAGAACTTAAAAAATTATTATATTAAAAAGTTATATTATAAAAATTATAATACTGAACACAGCGGTGAAGATGAAATTAAAATTAGCTATAGGTTAATACCACGAACTATCATACTATGGAGAAATGTGCCAAGAAAACTAGAAAGCAAGAAGATGAAAAATTATATAATTAAAAGACATTATAAGGTGGATAAAACCATTTTTCTTATTTTCATAAGAAGGGAAAAAAATTATAATTTTCCTTTTATACAGGAATATACCTATTCTATTTTACTCTTGATAGATATATATTCTTATTCCTAATATATTGAAACTATAATATTCTCTATAATCATAATCAGCAGATTTCCTTCTTGTCCGGTATGAAGGTATGAAACTATAATATTAGGAAACATAATTTTATAACATATAATATAACCAATATAGATAATATGGCGTTTGGAGAAGCCACATAGTTTATTGAGATGTATGCAATGTTCTCTGCCCATGTACGTTTTTTATAACGTATTTAAAAATTATTAATTTATTTCCGTTACCACAGTAACACAACAATACCAGCATCTATAGAATGCCAAACAGATAAATCATTGCTAAAAAGTGATACTCAATATCAAAGTAGAAGGGATAAGGAATGAATGACCTTCGTTAACCGGTTATATTATTAAGATATGCGGCATTGTAACTCCTACAGGCGGATTGTTCTTCGGGCTCTCTCGTAATGAGAAGGAACGAATTTTCGATAAGTGCGGAGGATGTTGGGTTCTGTTACTTACATAATTAATCGATATTATCAGGCGCCATCCATGGATTTTTAAGTCTGCATTAGCTGAAAGATCCGGCTTGTTCCTTAGAAAGATTTTATATTCACATTTAAATATATAAAGGAAAATATTTTAAAATTAAAAAGGAACCAAAATAAAATTAAAATTTCGGAAAGCATTTAAGACGAAGCTAATAATATCAGAAGTTATTTTCAGTAATAAGGAATACCTATGTAATGGTAAATGTATGCATTATGGAACCCGCCATTTTTGGTTTAGTTGCCACAATATGTTCATGTTAAAAATTTCGATTTATTGTATATATTTTTCTAAACTTTGAGAATATAAATTAAAAGTAAGTAATTTCAATTAGTATAATAATTTTTTCTGTCTTAAAAAAGTATAGTAGTCCGCACTCTACGTCAGCTCAAAGGATATGTACTACAAATTTTTTGCTAATTCAATATATGGAAAATCATCTATCTTGGTTGATAATAAATACACTACCACCCACCTAAAAGCACTATAAATACCATAGAATACGATAGAACACACAAAAAAAAAAAGCTTGAAAGGAAGCTACAACAAACTATTATCTGAATGAAGCTGCTCTATCACTAGTTGAAAACAGATGGAAGGGGTAGAACAGGAAATGAATTAAGGGTCATACCTTAAATGAAACCAGATGGTAACCAACCATATTGAGCAAAAAGATAAAAATGTCCTGGATTTATATCGATAAATAAACCATAAATAAATAAAATAATGACTTTGTTAAATCAAAGGAAGCCAACAACATCCCTCCACTGCACTGATATGTTAGTTAAATCAATTGGTTCGTTAAAAAAAATTATAAAATAAAATTGAGTTGTACTTTATTTAAAAGTATTTTCTTTTATGCAGAAAACGAATTATTTGTTCCTACTCAAGGCTAAATGGCATATCTGAGAATTTAAGGAAGTAGCTTGGTTTTAATTATAGTTGCCGAACGAAGTTTTCTTATTTTCTTATTAAATTGGGAATATATGGGTCAATAATTAGTGTGGTTCTATATTGAGTGAGGTATTACTTTAATTGCATGCAAACCAGGACACATTTACATAACTGCACGTTATAATTCAGCTTGTCCATAAAATAGCCAACATTGGCTTGGGAAAATTTTTTGCAAACATTTCAAAAGTACATTTACACCTAAAACAATTGAATAAGTGCTCTACGTTTTTTAAAAAACAACATTCTTTGGTGATTCCGTAAAATAATCGAATGCTAAATGATGTTTTACGAGATAGAATCTTTCCAGGAATCATAATTACGTAACGCAAAATAGGAATTTTTAAAGAAAAGCTCTTTCTGGATATTTTGGCTCCCAATAGTAGGTTTCAGGCATGGCATAACCTTCACCAGGGTTTTAAGATGATTAGATAACTACTGAAATAATTTCAAACGGTTTGGGAGGGCAATTTTAAGGTAAAGACACAAGCATATAGATAAGAGAGTTTGGAGATACCTTGCTTCCAGCTGAGCGGTAGGATCCATATCGTCTTGTTTTGGAGCTTGAGGAGAGCATACGAAGTCATAGTCACTTGGCCACTTTGCAGATGTGAGGCCTCGGCAGACTGGTTCGCTCTCTCCCCCCTGTTCGCTCGGGGCCGGCGGGTGATATTTCGTCAGAGGAACAAGTCGCGGCCGAGTTTAGAAAGTAAGGGGCGTATCCTTGCTTAGCTCCCTATTCCCCTAGCCTGCCTCCACTTACTTCCGAATTTTCCTCATTACCATAATGTACCTCCCTTAATTCTATAAAGTAATTAATAATAAACTAACTAAGAATCGTACTCATCAAACAACGAGAAATCCCACCCCCACACATCTACAGATGATCAGAGTATATTTAATTTTTGTTTGTGTCCCCACTTTTACCGAGTCACTTTCACTAAAGCGTATGGTGATCGCAAAATATTCAAATTGAGCCGATGCGGGGGCAGAGAATCCATTCAGTGAGGCTCCTGTTATACTTAATTACATGCAAATCGCTTGTAGGCAATGGACCTACTCAGGTAACAAGGCAATGAATTCTTTACCGTTGATATGACTGAATTAAGTAGGAACCCTCTTTGTTAGAAGGGACGTTTCTTAATTTTATTTTAAAATATAGTAAACAAGAGTCTGATTTAACCAAGGATGGTGATTCGTAGTAAGGCGTTTATAACCATGATAACCCTACCATTATATGTAATAGATTTAAAGAACTCAAAGGCTACCAATGTCGATAGCATGTTCCCGAAATGTCTAAGACTACACTTAATCCAATCCTCCCACAATCGACTATAACAGTCGGCTCAGATCTTTTTAACCTATTTGGACTTTGTTCGCAACTTAGTCCAAAACTTAGTTAACAAGCCTTTGGAAAAATCAGGTGAAGAAATGACAAAATTGAACTGCTCTACGGGATAAATCCGTTTCAGTTCCTGATATGAGTCTGTTTTCTAGAGATGTGAACCTGTAAGCTATATTTCCACCCACCAATTTCATAGTTTCACTACATAAATTTATCAGAGAATTTTTTAATTATTTTAAATGCTTGAATATACTCATATTTAAAATATACTTAAATGACCAAGGTTGAAACTCACAAAAAAAAATTCACAATTACATTAATAAATATTACAAAAGTTCAGTAAACTACTTACTTCTTGTTATAATTGATTTATCAATAATTAAGCTTATTCCAATACGCTTATAGGCCCTCTTAAAACCAACCGTCACTTTGGTTTTAACCACTCTTTGAAAATAGTAAATAAAAAAAAAACTAAATTATAAGATTAGCTACTTCTATAATCGATATTGAAATTCGTAATGAGTTTTATAGCAACTTTAAAAAGTTGTAAAAGACATCACTAATTGATAAATTCTAAAATGATTTTAGAAATCCTTCAAACCAGGTTCTGAACTAATCAATTAGGTTAAACGCAAGTAAGCCAACAGTCAACACTTTGTTAAGTAAGAGAATTTGCGAATTTCATCATGTTCCTTAGGCTGGATCAAATCCAAAGAAAAAAATCTAATCAACTTTCTAAACGATTTGGCGGAGGATGTTGTAGTTACTTTCATTAGCTGAGAAAGTGGGAGCTTTCCGGAATGCGAACGCCATTGATTCCCTATGATTCCTAGTCCTTGTCCTTTCGGAGTCATATTTCCAGCTCAGATTGGACTTCAAGTAACTTGATTAATTTAAAAAAATTAAATTGTACGCTTAGAAATTTTTCCTTTTATTCTTTCCTTAATGATCAGCTCCAATCCTGCTAAAGGGAAAAACAAATTTCAAGTAAGGAAAAACAAATTTGCATAACGCTAATAAAGGTTCAAAACTGTTAATTTTTGTTTCTTAATTTTTTTAATACGCTTGCATGACACCTCAGTAATCATTATACTATGAGCTAGTTATGAGCATCAAGACGTTTCTAGTATTTTATGGGAAATGACAATATTTAGAGTGCAAATTTAAATTCCAAATTTAGAAAAAAAAAAGCCTAAAGTCCCCATTATTTTAGAGACTTAAGGCTTTGTGTTTTGTTGTATCCACAATATATAGACTGAAGAATCATAAAAAGATGAAAATAGATATCCTATCCTCCAGTATCCATTAATAATATCCTACTGACTCAAGTTGAACAAATTCGATACTTTGAACTACATATTGACTAGCGTTAAACTTTGAATCCTCATACTAGTCAAGAAAAGACAAGAAAATGCTCGCAGTTTCAGGCTGCTTCAACACTTACTAGACAAACGCTCTAAGCTCCCAAGTGCAAAAGACTCATATTCATGATTCTGTAAGATTTATTTGGAATTACGGAGTATAGCTTTGAGGTCCCGTTAAGCCATCGAATTCCTCTCGTAACTAATCCTTACAAGTCAAAATCCTTAAATGTCATCCATAATGACCTCAATGTTCCATGTGTTGCTAATTTGGCCCGAACTCTATACCAACAAACTTTATTACCACTCAAACTCACAAGTTTCAAATCTAGCTACTCCTTCAATTCCTAATAATTCATTGAGACATCTGAAAAGAAGATGGTCTCGAGACCTTTTTAAGTTGAATTTGTTATTTGAGTACTAACAGTTTTATTATTTATTTAACAATTTCTCTACTTGCCTTTATCTCATGTAATTAAGTATCATTCATTATATTTACTTGTAAATACTATAATAAAGATGTAAATCTCAATAAATAAATAATAAAAAAAATAATGTCGACAAAATTTCTTTATTTGGTTTAATAATCCTGTTTAGAGGCGAAACAGTGATTCGCCTTGTTGAAACTCTTCCAAGTTTTAAAATATCTGCGTTGAATAATAATAAATCGATACTGAATTATAAATCGAACAAAAAGGTCGACCGTAGTAGGAAGGAAGTGGAGGCTGCTAAATGTGTCAGGGCGGTCGAGCAAGGCTTGCCTTTCCACTGGGCGCGAGTGTCGTCCCTCTCATCGGGTCCTTAACCTAGCTAGGGCATTCCCTCTGCAATCCTCAACAGGATGCAATAGAAAGTAAGAGGCATTCATTTTTAAATTTGCTACAAGTCTTTTATAATGCGCGAATACTGAGTCATCAAAAAAAAGAATCTGTACCACTGCAATCCATGAATAGTTGCAGTTGTACTGTTTCTAAGCCAGTAGTTGTTCTGGGAAGGAATTTCGCTAAGATCACACTTAACCGCCAGATTTGCTCCCCAATTATGGATACCCACTTTATAGAGACTGTTGAGAAATGGAATAATTTATCTACCCAAAATCGAACATGAACCCGATTTTTTGCAGAATGCAAGTTCACATTCATCCGACCATATGAACGGTTCCTCTTTCTTTAACAGATTATATAAAGGCTGCAATAAATCTGGACACATAGGAATGAAATTTCTATAAAATGAAAACATTGATAAATACGACTTAAGTTGAGTAACGTTAACTGAAATAGGACAATTTAATATTTTAATTATCTTCTTCAATTCAGCAACTCAGAGTACTATTCACTTAGCAATCATGCTTCCTGTAGGACTCCATACCCGTACCTAATTTTCCTCACACTCTCCCATACTTGTGAGTTCTAATCTTGATGACGACCTGCAGTGAGGGTTGAAACGTCGGTTTATAATAAATAGCTGCTTGCATTTTAAGGATTTATTTTGACCTCTACCTAGACCATGTTCTACTCCATAACTACTTCCCTTTTGAAAGTTATTTCTGACATGTATTTTACTATTGGTTTAACTTCCTTTCTAATATAATTTTCAAAATTTATAACGTTTTCATAATATTGAAACTAGCATCCAATCTCTTTTTACTATTCCTCAAGCACCAAACATATGTGCTCTCTGAGGATACATCAGCATCTTCCAAGTACTATTTTATTGTCAGGTACACATCTCTGAATTCTCTGACTTAAAATTCGGATGACGCTACAGTATAAACTTTTAAATCTCATCTATTCCAAGTAATGCTCACGATCTTTAGCATATTATCGTTATGCATATTATTATCGTTAGCATAATTATTCTGCTAGCAGTCAGGTTTATAGTGAATATTTTATTTGATTATATTTCATTTAATTTTTCATTCTATTTTCTAAGATGTCTTTAATTTTCAACTTTTAAACATTACATAGCAAAATGCTACACGCGTTAAAAAGAGTAGTTGACAATAGTGATGGGCTTAGCTCCTACTTTTCAGTAACAGCTCTAACCGTTACAGTGATTTTTCTTACCTGTGATTTCTTAACTGCTACTAACTGTGATTCGTGATTCTGTCGAAATGCTACCAAAAGTGATTGCGCCGGCGTACTTAATTCCACATCGTGAATATAGTGATCACAGAATATGCATTATAAGGATAATAATTACTCGATAATTACTTATAATTAATTACTTAAAATTACTTGTTATTATAATTAATTACTTATAATCACTTGTTATAATTACTTGTTATTATAATTATAATTACTTGTATAATTCACTGTAATCTCACTATGTAATGGATTCTCCTCAGTACAAAAAAACCGTCTGGGGGGGCACGTGGCCCCTTGCCCCCCTTAAATCCGCCCTCCTCCCCTACATAGTAGTACCTACTAATACTACCATTATTTTTTGTGTAGGTAATTTACAATTAAATATTTATACTTTACAATAAAGAAGCTGTAAATAAATATCTGATTTTCCCTTTTATTTAAACATTCAAATATAATTTAAATTTATTACTGAGCAGTTAATTTTCGACGATAAAATTAATTGAGTCAAATTAAGGCATCAGCTTCGTTCAAAAGGAAAAAGGTTTTCAAAGGGTGCAATCCCTGTTACCATACGGCCCCTAATAACAGAAAGCACTCTTTTCGCCTAAATCACAGTAGTCACAATCACTCTTCAATTCCGTTCGCCGACGACTAGTTCCCGTAAGCGAAGAACAGTTTGGAACTGTTACTGTAGTCACAATAACAATCACGCTTCAATTCCGTTCGCTAATGTGAAGAACAGTTTGGAATTGTTACTGATTAATTTCTAATCACAGGTCGACCTGTGACTTTTGAATAACAGTGAAAAAGTAACAGTTAGTGATTTCTGGCCTATCACTAGTCGACAACGTAACATTGTACATAATGAGATCATATCAATGTATAAAATGTAATGGCGTAACCATTTACACACATATGATACAAATATTGCGTGATAATATAATGAGTAATTTGCAGATTCATTCATGCAATTTTTTTCTAATGTCCACACAAAAGTTACTCTGCAAACATTTTTTCTAATCTAAACATTTTTCTAAGCAACTTCATTTCACAGCTGACACATAAGAGTACATTTGCCTTGAAATCGTAATACCTATGAGAGAAGAAAATGAAAGAAAACACATTATGCAATGTAGTTGAAGCTTTAATGAATCCTAAATTTGAATACCCGATGAAGTTATTTTTAATATGGGTCTTTGTGTCCGTGTAATTAAAATATTATAAGAAATTATAATAAACTCATCCGACGTGGACAAAAATAAAATAAATATATAAAAAGAACCCAGTTTTTTGTCGTCAGCTGTTCAACTATGATTCACAAGGCATTGTTTAAACATTATTTCCTTATCTTGTATTCATTACATAACTAGCCTGAGTTCGCGTTACCTGAGTCGTTGCATATTGATCGAGATTCGAATTGACAGAATAATTAACCGCCATATTATTTAATAATTATGTTTTTGCTTAGGCTATGAAATTTACATTATAATAATATAAAAATATAATGAATATAAAACATAATATAATTGACATGAAATTTGACTATGTGTTCATTTAATCCGGTTTACGGAGTAGTTGAGATCGAAGTACTACTAAATAAATATTGTTTTATTTTTATTATTTTATTAAGCAATTATAAGAAAATAAAGAATTATAAGGATCTGACTAGGAAAATATGTGAATATGAAAGAAAAACAGGCTTTACGCGAAAATTAAATCTGTGTCGAATCATGTGATAACGTTCGGAAGAGAATTGTAAGTTCTTATTGAGAATTAATGAATCTATCATTAATGAAAAAAAAATATAGGAAAATTAAGCTTGGTCTTTAAACATGTTTTTTTCTTCGTGTATTAAAAAGAATTAAAGTTCTTTTTAATTATCCGATTTAATCTAATTTATTCAAAGTTGTCCGATGCATTCATTTATTTCCATACAATTTTTTTATAACTATCAGAACCTGTATGGGCACATTTTCGACGATTATTAAGTTATCTAAACTTTCTTGGAATACATAAGAACGGACGTTGTGAAATGTATTTCAATGTAAGAAGTGCATAAGTATTGTGCAAGATTGAGGAATTTCTTTCTTTGTTGTGGTCGTTACAGTTCATGGTTAGCCAAATATCATAAATCGTAACTTTTATTAAAGCATAACTTTTGCAAGTCAGTGGATTTGCGAAACAAAATATACTCGACCTATAATGATAAGGAATTTACTATATTTTTTTTCAAAGTAATGTTTATTTAATTTTAATCAATACAAGAAATTACTGACCCGAAGGGCATAATCAATGATAAAATACGATATTGTACTACTGATCTTATATTAATGAGATCAGTAGATTAATAAATGACTATTAATGATAATAATTTTTTATCAATAAAAATGAGCACTAACTCTAAGACAGACATAAAATAACTATTACAATACGATTGGAAGACTCCAAAACACAAATAGGAAAAAGGTGGAACGTTTTAGAGTGTGATTGCTATTTTTTATTGATAGAAATTGAGTCTGCGTGTGCTGTTGATGTGAGATATGCTTCATTTGATCTCCATTGATTTTTTGTTTTGTTATTTGGTATAAGTCCACCAATGTTCCTGAGTAGGCAAAATATTGACTGGCTACTTACTTCCCGGTATTTTAGTGGTAAAGTTTTACATTCTGAAATTTTATATTTATATTTCTGTTTAACTTTTTACAACTTAAAAATGCCTAGTATTAATTATTTTACACCCGGATAACATTTATCGTATTTCATTAAAAAGCTATATCAACGAAAAAAAGTTGCAAATTACGCTTCACAAAAAAAAAAAAGAATAATATTCAATAACGCTGTTGAATAAATCTGTTTATAGGTAACAAATGAAAAGAGGAAGTAAATGGACATATGGAGAACGTCTTTCTGTACAAGAAGATGTTGCTGACCTAACCAAAATATCTTGAATTACGTATTGAAATTAGGATTTTCCTATTTAAAATTGTTACTTTTAATTTCAAACACCAGTAAATATCAACTTACAAGAATAAATTTTGAAGATACATTATTCATTGTTACGAGAAGATTAGAGGATACGAGGACAGACTCCACCGAAATGCCACAACCTTCCGAAATGAAAACTGAAGGAAACCTTGTTGTAGTAAGGTCGCTGGCCAAGGCGTCTTTATAAATCAATATTTCGCACGTTTATATTCAATGATATATCGTATTGCACTTTGTTTAATATGCCACTGGAACAGCTCAATTAATGGAATAAATTTGAGAAGGAGCCTGAAGGTTCTTGAGAGTTTTCGAACGTAAACGTCAGTTAAAATTGTAAAATTATTTGTTAATAATAATAGCTTATTAATGTTAATATTATCATTCGTTAAATAATATCAATTAACAATTTTATTCTATCTAATCAAGTTGTATCACTCGTAGTGAAAATCAGATTACCTTTCTTAAAAATTGCATTATTTAAAAAATTGAAAGCCAACCTCAAAATATTGCATTTTTTTATAATTATTTAATTGCAATCAGGATTAATTGTAGATATTTTAATTAATTTTCCAACTGTTTTATGAAACGTTAACAATCCAATCATGAATTATATCTTGGATCATTTTAACGTTAATTCTTGAAACTTATTAATACTCCAGATGATTGAAGTTGTGCAACACGTGACTACTACCTTTACCCTTACACGTGACTACACAAGTTACTACCTTATTTAATAGTACCTTATATTTAATGACTTTTTATTGCTACTGTTTCATATTACAAAAATAAATTAGTAGATTTGCTAAAAATAGTAGTATTAATTTCATCTTTGTGTTCTGTCAATTCTTCAATGGCCTTCGTGGTACCCACTTCCTTAGACATCCTCGTTTGAACATTATAAATACATTAATGTATTACATATTGCAATCACAGTTAATAGCTAATAGGTTATTTACTTTTTGTATAAGGAAAAAAATCAAATAATTCAAAACACGAAAATCATTCCATATGTAAAGATATCCTAAATCAAATCGATTGGAGGATATTTCAGAGAACGGAAATGCCAATCATTCCAAAAAAATTGGAGTAAAGCATTTAGTTTTTAAGTTTTAATTATGATTCCTAAATAATAATGGTGAATAGTAATTTTTAAAGAATTCCGTAATAGCTGAGTTCTCAGATCTAAGATGTTTCCCCAAGAAATTCACTATTCCTTTGCTATTCCTAACATCTCTCATTTACATAGAAATTAGGCTTACAGTTCTTTACATCGCAATTGGCCTATTACTTTCTGAAATGAGGTCACTTACGCCTGCTTTGTACTCCACATTCCTCGATAATTTCTGTTTTTAACTGATATATAATCTTTAAGGTTTTTGAGGTTCAAAAAAAATATTTATAACTATCTTTTGAAAATATTTTAAGATTTTATTACTCTCATATTCATACCCTAACAGTGAAAAAAAAGAAAACAGATTTTTGGAAATTACAGAATAGGTTTTAAGATCGCACATTATGTGTTAACTTTACTTATCGATTATTATTTTGCAAAAAACATGCTTCTAGTATAGTTATGTGGGGCAATGTACTGAAGCATATTTTCGTTACAATTTATGCACTAACATTGTATTTTTAATCTCTGTATTATTATTGTGAAATGTGTTAGTTTTGTCGTTAACAATGTTCAGACTATTAACTGATCTTAATGGAAATGACTACCCACTATAAATTCACAAAATGCCGGCTTTCATTGTTAGGGCATATAATCAAAGGAATAACAAAATCCCGAAACACTTCCAAAATATTTCGTATTTATCGACTGAACTTCAAAGACCTGAAAAATTATGTATATTCATATTTCATATGTATCTTTAATGGCGTTTTAGATAATGTATTCTATTTAGATACTGTTGATTAGAATTAAGTTGTTAGATACTGCAACTGAAATGTTGATAGATTCAATCCATAACAAGGAATAAGCGGTACACAGAATTCATGAACCGAAGCACACGAAATTTCTACAGCCATTCTTTGATTCACGTTTTCTAGTTTGTTGAATCGCGTAGATAATTTAAAAGGTTTTTGTAATTGTTATGTTAGGAACGTTCTACATGTAGTTGTGATTATATTGACCTAAAGTTTTTCGGCTTCATGGCTTGAATGCAGGACTAACCTACTTAAAAAATTCCACTGATGCTTACCGCCGTTAGAAGTTACCTTGATGAGGTTGCATCGGAGGCCAGTTTATTTTCTGCATCTCTTCTACCGCTACCTTTCGAATCCAGCATCGAAACAGATTCGGGGTACAAGATACTTATAAATATTACTTTAATGACATTATAAATACCACAATAAATCCTAAATAGTGTTTTCGTATTCGCATCTCTACTTCTTATATGATTTGAGTTATTGCATGTTATTTTAATTTTTTTTTTTTGTCGCTTCCTGGCGGAACGATTCCATTGTTGAGCCTTTGTAGTATCCATGAGAACAGAAGATTAAATCGTCGAAAAACTTTTCTGTCATTTTAAAAGGTCGTAGTACTCAACTTAAACCCAAGTTTATAGTTCTTTTAAACTTAAAAATTAGGAATGTCTGGTGTTTCTATAATTTAAATAAATTATTTTTATAAAATGACTGTAAAATGATCTAACGAAAATCCACCAGATACTTGTTATGCTCATTAAAATTCGATACATAGGCATCTCTGACAAAATCAATAGTATAGTAGAAATATACAATATGCGAAAAATCAAAATCAAATCGAGCGAAAATAGAATCGAAGGAAAAGTCTGACCCTTAAAAATGTCATATATATGTATTTCAAAACTTATTTATGTGTTCGAGTAATCTGATTGAGTAAAATAATCTTACCAACAGTCTATATTTTTACTTATAATGCACGAACTCACCTGAAACAAAAAAGAAGACAAATATTAATTTTTCAATTAAACTAAAGAATAATTTTGTATAAAGCTAGTTTAGCCTATTTAACTTATTATAAACTTGTTGGTTTTATGTTTATTGTTCAGAAATGAAGACACAAAGTTCTTAAGGCCGCTACACAAGGCCAGTTTGGTGTGTTCATATCGTACTGACACACCGAATTGACCGTGTGTAAGCTAAATTGATGTGACTAGTGGACTGATGGACTAATGAAAATTCATCATTTTTGCGTGACACACCGAACTGACAACAGTCCGAAGTGAGTGTGTTCAGTTGGTCACATTAGTTATCTCAGCATGCCTGCAGGTGACGTTTGGATAGACATCACCCTTTCAATTGCTTTTTCAGACCTCGTCTATATTCCTTCGTTTTGTAAGTTTGTTATTACTGAGTGATAAGATGGTTAGGGCAAAGGTTTTCTTTTAGAATTTATAGAACTGTTCAGAGGGGAGGAATGTTTGTGGAAAGTAACTTCAAAGGACTGTCATAACAAACAAAATATAGAAATAACAATTCATCGTCCGAAAACATGATGTTAAAATTCTGTTTAATATGTTAAATACATAACACAAAACGCAATAAGAGCTTCCAAGAGGTAGCACATTGAACTGACACACCGAAGTGGGCGCGATGCGAATGTTGGTTCAGGTAGAAGTGACAGTTAGAAATGAACACACCAAACTGACCGTGCGTAGCGGCCTTAAGTCTATATTAAGGTGTATTACTTAATTTTTATTACTCAATTTGAAATAGGCCTTAAAATACACAAAAGTTTCTTTAGAGTCGTTTTACAGAAGAGTGAAAGATATCCGTTTCTCATGGCCAATGGAAATCACTCTGAAATTATTAATTCAATAAAGCCATCTATTGTTTTATCATACTATTTAACAATGCTGGGAAAAATTGGTTTCACTGATTTTTTAACTGGACTGAACATCTAGGTTTTTTTTTAAATGTAAATTTATGTCACTTCATAATAATGATAAGGTTACGGATGACAATTTGATTTTTACCGAGATATTTGAAAACATGAGAAAAGAAATAAGATTGCTTATTTGTAGTTATCAGGAAGTTATACGGAATACTGTTTCGATCAAGCTTAGGTGTTTTAAGTATTAAAGCTTCAATGATGGTATTGCCGTGTATTGAAATCTTTATTAGCAAAATGGTATGCCAATGATTTATAAAGTCTGTTATTGTTAGTCGTTCGAAGAGCGTGTGGAGGGACTCCGTAACCACCAAGACTTGTCATTCACCACCAAGCGGTTGCGTTATGGTGATGATGTAGGTACTTGTTTAGTTACGAATATTATATAAACATACCTTCTTCTTACATAAGGATTAGGATTCTTATATAAACATGCGTGGATTACCATTTATTAAGTTTAAAAATATATGTTGCCTTCGTGAAATCAATCGCTGATGAAAGGGACTAAATCCAAACTTGCCAATCTCGTAAAGATCAATTTACGAAACATTTTTCTATATATACTGCGCTATCAATAATACACATAAATTACAAATTAACGGAGGTGGTAAGGGGCTGAGTTGTGCCGAAAGTCACGGGTTCAAATCCAGATCTGGAAACTCTCTTTGGGCTTAATCAGACTCTCTAAAGTTTGTACCCAAAATAGGGGGAAAAATTTACCAGTTGAGCTTGAGCTAGGATAAATCACCTCTCTGCACAACCCAATGTCCAGGGTCCACTGGTACAGTTTTTTCTTAAATATAAATTATAAATTAATATCTTAACCATTTTTGAATGAGAAACGTAATATATCTTGAACGCTAATGCATATTGATTCTATTTGACTGACCCTTTGCTGAAGGACGCAGTAGAAACGTATCTTTAACCTTATTTAATTACAATCTAAATTTCACACAAGTGCAATCGCAATTCCACATTAAGCATTCGTGGGATAATTGATTAACACATAACAACCGGAGAGAATACTGACTTAGTTAATTTCCTCTTTTAAGGCAATAGCCTGGCAAATCGATTTTGTCGTTCTTTCTTCGTTTCGGTTGATCATCGAGTTGTGCCATACGCGAGTATTCCTAAGAGCATCTAATTCCAAACTTTCTATTTCTTATCCAATTGATGCCTTCGGTAAATAATAGACTTTAGAGATTTGCCGGCCTTTATGAACCTCCACGGCGTTTTTCTTTAAAATATGTTTTTCGAGACTAAACGTCTTTAGCATTATTTTTTTTCAGTTCTCGAAAGGATTGAAATGTGGATTCGGATTTTACGCCTTCCAAATTTTGAGTAAACAACATTAAGGGCTATTAACATACCTTGAACGCCCTAATGACGTCTATTGCGTGCCTGAAGCACTATTCATCAGGAAATAAGTGATAACGTTACACTATCGTGCATTCGGCCAGTAACTAAGTAATGAAGTATAGACATGTTTTTCATCTAATGTTTATTCAGGAAGATAAAAAAAGTATTTAAAAATTATATTCCAATGTAATAAAAGATCGAAATCCAAGATTTATTATTTAATTTTAATAATGAGTTATCCATCCTCAGTTACTCATGCCTTCTCAATTTACATTTGTCACTTGTAAAACTATTTAAACTTGAAAATATTAAAAAATTGTCGATATGGACCATCAATGATTTTCCTCGATACACAAAACTAACTACGCTTCAAAAGAATTTGCTGCAATCCAACATTATATCTAGAAACAGACTGAAACGAATAGGAAATACAATTGAAACAGAAAACACACAGATAAGAAAAAGTTGGAAATTACAATAGATCTTTTAAATGGAAAATTTATAAGGGAGCCATGTATGTTTTCCGAAACTAATTTTATTCCTTTATTTTTCTTCTCTTAGCTTTTCTCACTGTTGCTATTAAAATTATTTTAGATTGTTAAGCTTATGTTCGGATGTTAAATATGAAATGGAGTACAAAAATTACTTTGATTAAAAGGATAATCATGTGAATAATATGATCTGTTATTGTTCACTTGTAAATAAATATTTTATTTATTATCATGTATCGCTAAGTAACCGATAGCTTTATACAGAGAGTTTGGTAAAACCACAAATAATTAATTCCTTAACGCACAAAAGGGAGCGTTTTGTGCACAAAAACCCTTTTCT
The DNA here is from genome assembly GCA_037127475.1 of Arma custos. Taxonomy (NCBI): domain Eukaryota; kingdom Metazoa; phylum Arthropoda; class Insecta; order Hemiptera; family Pentatomidae; genus Arma; species Arma custos. Next base: position 118,158,078 of record CM073764.1, on the reverse strand, counting down.
GCCTCTCAGCATTAGAAGGAAAACAAAAAAATCTGTAGTTAATAATAAACTACAAATAACTACAAAAAGATGACAGAATTAAACTAAGATATAAAATACAATATTCAAACCTTTGTCATTACTAGTACCCTCTAAACAAAGAGGGAACCTGTCTCCATTATCACCATGGTTAAGTTCTTGACCCACCAAAGGATCTAATTTACTATAACAACTAGTTATTGGGCTTTTTATAAGTAATTACGTTATGCCAAACGTCAATTTATGTTTTTATAAATAAAAGAAAAGTTAAAAATAATAATAAAAAGTAACGCCGCTAAGAAAGCATTGTTAGTAAGCACAGTTGGCAAGATGGCTTGCTAACCATCCATGACAATCCAAGCTCTTTCACGACCTATTGGACCATGAAACCTAAGAAAGAGTGAAAACTGTAAATTAAATATTGCTTTCCATAACTGCTTGAGTAACGGAAGAATTTCTCTCTTTTTCCTCTAAGGTGAAATACAAACCAACTTCAAATTCCTCAAGCCCGAATGAAAAAAAAATGAAGTGGCAAGGCTACAAAATTTTGAGCTAATATAAACTTAGCTGACAATACACATATTTTACCTACTTGCTATATTTCCATGCGAATTGCATTCAGATTATTAAGTTCCATACCCAAAATGCCTGATTATGATACTGGTATCATAACTAGGCATTGGGTAGTGATAATGCATGATTAAAAGAAACAGAGGAAATTAGGATAGTCAGTTTCATGGAAGCGTTTGAAGATTCAAAACTTAAAATCTTGATTTTCTCGAAATGTATTGAGTTTCACATTTCCCTTTCTTTCGTGGACTCTACGTATGCACTTGATTTTTTATTTATTTTGTGGGCATCTTGTATGCTCAGTATGTAATTTCAGTCTGAATTTCCATTTAGGCCAATATAAAAATATAATATGAAATTTTTTGTAGTTAAACTTATACGAATCAGAGTCATTGAAGTGGATTTATATTCATGAATACATTGAAATGACCTCATATCATTGATTTTATCATCAGCCTGTTATATTTATATACAAAAGCAGAAAATGTTTCGTGAGAGCATTTTTTATTTTAAAAAATGTTTCCGCTCAGATAAATCTTTTTTCTCTTCAGGAAATGATGCCACTCATTATTGTTCATAAACCGGGCGCTGAACCGCAATCCAAGTCGCAAATCCTTCATCCACACGATCTGCGGAGTATGTAACTGTCTATATTTTCTTGCCTAACGGATCTGATTATTATTTATAGAAAGCGATAGTGTTGATGTAAAGGCATATAAACAGGAATAACTTTTCATATACTTAAGTTACAGAAAAAAATTAAGAAATAAAATAAAATGTTCTGATGTTTCATTTACTGTTCGTCCCTAAGGTCCAAATATATTCAGATTTTTTTAATCTTATTCTTCGGCTTCCCAAGTTTTAATACAACAACTGTTATAATTGATATGATTGAAACAAAGTATCTCATAATTCTCATAGGTATAGGGTTTCTCAAGGTGTCGAAGTTAAAAAATAAGGCAGAACAATTAAAATCTTTAATGAGTGAAACGGGGTCAGAAACAAATAGGGCGAAAGGGGATTTCCCAGAAGAGAGGATAGTATCCTTAGCCTCAAGACTAATAGCAAATAATTACTACCACTCCCGGGCTCATATCAATTGTAGTCCCAAGGTTCAGTTGCCTCTGTGTCGCTTAGGCGTTCATTCACCGTATATTAATAACAACAATTAACCTGATGCGTGGGAATCCAGATGAGGAGTTATTTGCAATAGCAATATATTAAGATTTTGAATGCTAAGAAAATTGTTATTATTTTTCATAAAATATGCTGGTTGTTGTTTGTTCATTTAATGTCACTTTATATGCTACTGTGGCTAATCATACGATGCTACCGTGGGAGCTCTAAATTTTGCCAATCCAGGTTTAAATAGGATAGTGATTTTTAATGAGTACCCGACATCGTACAGGCTCGGGACCCCGCTTAAAGTACCTTCCGAAGGACGGCGTAGCAAAGGATTTTTTACTCCCTTTAAAAAATCCTAGGGCCACCTGCCGGGCTACGAACCTTCGCGTTATTGGGCTTAGTAGTTTGTTGCGCTAACCGCTAGACCACAGGTCACCCCTAAAAATATGCTGGTTACCGTTCAATAGTTTGTTGAAAAATACTCTAGTAGAAGTATAAATATCATTTAAGTTTTTATATCGGATTCATTAAGTGTACAACTAAAAAAAAATTAGATGGTTGTAATGTAATAATAATCCGGCTGCAGTTAATATAATGTAATAAAGAAAATGAGTATTATTTTATGACAATCGAAATAATTTAAAAAAAACCAAAACACTAAAAACTCATGACGGATCATGGCTTCAGTACATGACAGATTCTTTACTATTTCTAGGAAAATGGTACTGTAGGGGAGTGATTTGAGACACATCATACTCAACCGCTAGTTTTCCTAAAATTCAGGGGACTCACTATTATATTAAGAGGCTGGATGAACCCTAGGAGGGTCTGCAGAAGTTAGGTACACCCTTGGCTGTAGATTAAGTGGAATTTATCTACCACATTGGAATCTGGAACTCAGCACTCTACACATTGATCTACCCCGCGTGGTTTTTTAACTTTTTTTAGGGATTCGTTGTTTACTAAGCTTATCTAATTAATAAGCCAGTCTCTACCGTCACGATGTTATCGCTTCAAATATGTCGAATCTTTCTTTAAAGATAGCTACCGCATTCAACAGCCGTAGATAATAGGAGGGAATACTCAAAAGTAGTTACAGTTCTATAATAATAATATCTTATACCAAAGAGATTACGGTTCATTAGGCGGTTCTCTAACCCGAGCACGGTAGTCTCAACACGGCCTCTGGAACGCCAATAAACCCACATCGGAATCTGGACTATTTGATCAAATCCTGATAAGAACTCCCTCATCGCTCCATGTCCAAACATGGGAGTTCTGGAGGATAAAACAGCAATGAAGGGGGAAACGTTGGGTATTATATCGCAAAAATGATCTGCTATTTTGTGGCGGCGACTAGGTACGGAATGCCCGGTATTAACATAGTAATAACACTTCGCCGCGAGTTACGCGTTCCGAAAACTGGTCCCGACCGGAGAATAAAATATTAATGCGTTAAAACTGTATTCATATCTAATGATCAAAGAATGTCGACTCTTTTGGTTTGAGAGATAACTAGAAATTTAAATGTGTAGAAAATAAATAAAAATATTAATACTGATTAAATGTTTAATTTTATGCATCATCATTTGATAGAAAATATAATACACTCACAATAATATACTTAGATACAAATTTACATTAATAATTAATCAAATTGCCTGCTTCACCATTAAAAAGTTAAACATGTCCTTTGATATGAAATTTTTAATTTTTAACGAATTTCTTTAAAGTAAATATTGTTAGTTTACGATCTGAATTGCAATGATCCTTTTTGCAAAGTTCCTCATTACTTACGTTTTAACCATCCTAGGATTTGAAAAATACCTCAATTGTAATTTTCGAACAGTATTTCAAGAATTTATGGAGCGAGATAAAGCACGTGCTGATGGACCCTGTGGGATCTGGAGACCGTCCTGGGGCTTAGCCAACATCTTATAGAGTAGATACCCTTCATTGGAGGAAAACCTGGTGATTGAGCATGATAAGACAAATCATATAAAACAGCATATCTGTTGTCCTAGCAGTCCTAGAAACAAAACAATGTCTACTTCATACTGAACCTTCGACGCTTCAGGAGTTTTAGTGGTGCAGATTTTTTATTCTTATTTCAAGATTTTATTCAATTTTTCACATTTTAGATTGTGTAAGTAAATTCATTGCCTTTTATGAATAAATTCTTTACTCTGGGGAAGAGCATTGTTGTCAAAACTCAAATGAATCAGACCATTGTTCGTTCAAAACGTTAAAGAGTTTTTGTGTGAGTTGAGAATAATTACCTATTACTTATCTTATTCATTCTAGAAAGCCGTTTTCCTCTCTTTTCCGAGAAATTTCAATTTGCTTAGCGTACCAGGAAAAAACACCTGTACAATTCTAAAAGTCGAAAACCGGTTTGGGATCTAAGTAAGCATACCTTGCACTTTCAGAGAAAACCATTGGGAGTGCCATCGGGCGCCAGGAATAAGCCCGTGCCATGGCTTTGTAATCCCCTGAATATATCATCGGCACTAAGTAGTTTCCAGAAACCATGGGCAGGATGAACAACAAGAATCTCCATTTGGCATGCTGCGAGCACAGAATGTGTTCTCTAATGTTGCCAGGAGGGATTACCATACGTGCTATCCAATGGTATCCCCGCCGCCATGATGGAAGAAGATGTTCTCAGGAACAAACTTGAAAGAACAAGACAATAAGGAAGATAAGGAAGAAAACAAAAACTATGCTCAATTTATTCTGTCTATGACCAACAGCTTTCGAACCATCCAATTACTTGCGTATAACTTTTAATGGTTAGGGTTCACCCTGAGATAAACATATCAAATCGTAGGTTAACATTCGCACGTGAAGTAATGCTAGGTTTGGTTTGTTAGTAAATACTTATGCGCAACTCAAGGAACAGTTTAGTTTCGATTTGTATCAGGCATTTACTTTGGCAGTGAACTTTTCCCAGGCTATCTCGCTCCAATCTTCTCCCATGTCCATTCTTAAATAATTCCATTCACAGTGGCCCTGCCGCAACCTCTCCCAAGGACTCTGTCGAAACTAATTTTTTTATCAGCAACGGATCTTCGACTACCGCGTGCTAGGAATCCTTAAAACAATCTATTGTTATTCACGAGTTTGATGAACGCCGGCTGATATCGAAACGGCGTAAAAACAAGCTGACATTTAACGTAATCGTGTGAATTGATACAACTCACAAATACATTCTAATATATATATATATATATGAGTTGTATCAATTCACACGATTACGTTAAATATATATATATATATATATATTAATTTATTTACTAATGAAAACATAAATGAAAACATTTATTTATTAAACAATTAACTATGGGTTTTACTGGCAGTAAAGAGTTCACAATAAGGAGTGAACTAAATATTTTGTTAAAATAACAATAATCACCTCTCTAAAGGAGGGAAATGTTTTGCTTCATTATTTCCAGTTATCGATTAGTCTCAGAAGAAAAGTTTAAAACCTGTGAAAAATTAGAACTTGCTGGTACAATCCTGGAAAAATACTCTATTGTAGGGATAAGCAGCACTGTCAGAACAATTTTTAATATTTCAGAAACAAAGCCAAACCCATTATTGGGCTAGGTCCGACTAGGTACCCACCGAAATTAATCCGAATTTCTTGGCAAATTCTAAGAGTATTGGTTTGTAATAATTCATTCTTTTTAGGTTGATATTTATAACTTGTGTTCATATTGAAGAAATAAGCCAGATTGAAAAAGAAAAACAGAAATAAATAAAACAAAATAACACAGTAAATAGCCGAAATAAAAAAAAAAGTTAACTTGTAAAATTGGGAAATGTAAGGTGGAGAAAAATTTGGAACTGAGAAGCTATTATCCAAACCATAATATAACCAAACTGTACTAAACAAATATTTTATATTTACAATAAACAATTGTTTAATGTTTAGAGGTCCGAAAGTCCCTTCTTCGTACCGTCGAAGAGGAGTGGGCTAGGTCCAGTTTTTTTTCTTCAAGAATAATATTTTACTAGTGATAATATTAATTACATCGCATAATAATACAACCTGTGGATTAAAATACTTTTTTCTCATAGATATTTACGTGGAAAATTATACCTTTTATTGTTATTATTTTTTTTTACGGAGCCTAGAAAGTGGTCAAATCCGGCCCTGGCAACATATAAAATTATTGCTTACTTAGTTGCACAAAACACTACGCTAAAAAAGGAACGTAAACTTGCTTAGGTGGAAAACAGGAGATTATAATAAACGAACCGCATTGAATACATTAACGCCTATTATATAAAACACATTAATATCCTGTAAATAATAATTTATTTTTATAATTATAATATATAATTTATTAATTTGAACTGCTCTATTAAAAAAATTTAAATTACAAACAACTGCCCCTTCCTATTTGGTGACGAACAACCACCTGGACCCTACCCCACCTTCCTCATTCCGGGTTAAAAATAAGTAGCATGTATTTTCATTACACATCTCGTAAAATGGTCTTTAATGATATAATAATAATAAACAACGCGATTATATTATTTTTGGTATGATTTAATCTAAATATTATTCCTGACACTGATATTTTTTACCATCGTCTGTTGTAGTTTCAGTAACAGATGATAAAACGGGTTTGTAGTAGACTTTCTGTAATATTCTTATATATTATAAACTATTTATTTTTTATAATTTTTTTAATGTTTAAATATTTTGAAGAGGAAAGATTTGCCCTGGCCGGGATTCAAACCCGGGTCGTCCGTCTCTCCGTGGCATCGCTCGTACCAGAGAACGGATTTGCCCTGACTGGGAAGCAACCCCTGATAGCTCAATTGGTAATAGCGCTGCCACGGAGAGGCGAACGGCCCGGTTTCGAATCTCGACCAGGGCAAATCTTTTCTCTTCTAAATAAAAATATTGCGAAATCAAAACAATTAATATAAAATTATAAATAATATAATGACGTTAGTCAACAAGAATGTTCAATGAACATTCTTCCTCGTGTATATATCGCAAAATTGCAAGAACACGGGGATATGGGATCGGTGAAGAGAGCGGATTTGTCCTGACTAAGAAGCGACCCCTGGTAGCTCAATTGGTTAGAGCGCTACCACGGAGAGACGGACGGCCCGGGTTCGAATCCCGGCCAGGGCAAATCTTTTCTCTTCAAAATAAAAATATAAATTCATTCCCTTAAAATTACTTAATCTTTTTTAAATAAATCATTAGCCGACGATTACGAACACCTCCATACATTAAATAAATGTTATAGTATTTATGGATAAATTTATTTATTTTTTTAAATGCATTGTGTAGAATATAATGCTTGGCTTTATTCAAACTAATACCCTAAATTGGCAATTTAAGACGATGAAATCAAATGAACAAAACAGTCACAATGCCTACACGAACGTTAATATTCTGACTTAGAATGCACTTAAAAAGGGCTGGTGTGTCCAAATATTGAAAACTAAATGATTTTTTTGTGAGATTATTGGCAAAGAATATGAAAATGCATAAAGATTTATATATTTATATGTACTAAAGACATAATTGCTAAATTTAAAGGATAAACTTACTATTGCTCGGCGAGTAATTGTTATTTTAGAAAGTGTAAACTATGATATTTAGAAAGTCCTGAAAGTCCCATTGTACTGGCCTAGCCTTCCTAAGTATATTTTAATTATATTTCATAAAAGTAAAGCTAAATCTCTCATAAAACCTGGAGTTAGTTTACTTTAATTAAAGCTCCTTAAAGTTTACCTCCAAAGGAATCCTCAAGCTTGTAACAATAGAAGAGTTCCCACTAAGATAGGATTCTTATGTCCTTATATTATTGTTTTCATAACAATTAACTGACTTCCTTCACGATTTTTTCAGACAAATGGAAGGACGCGAAGAACAATTATTTGTCGAGGTTGCTTCCTAGCAGTAGAGCAGTTCAGAATACACAAATGATCTTCGTAGTTCATTCAATACTTTTTGTATTAATCTCGAGTATTGTACTATGCTATGTAGCAGTGTTCTCAAAACTTTATACAAAGGGGTATTCCTTAATACTGATTCTTCCAATATAAAGAAATAATTATGGACTTACGACCGACGATTTTAAAGAAAATTGTTGACATACTTTTTTTTTTTTTAAATTAAACATGAGACTAGAACTTACTATTTAATTTAAAGGTCAAAATACAATGCGCCCTAGATTACAAGAATTTTTCTTTGGAGGAGAATTTCAATAATTTTATCATTGCTTTCTGTCTTAGCTCCTTATGAATTTTAAAGTTATTTTATTCCTATATATTTTTATTTCAATTTTATATAACAACAAAATATAAATTAAATCTTGAAGAATTGTACGAGAAACAATAATTTCTATTCGTTTCCACCCGTTTTACCGCAAACGTTCTATTTTGTATGTGATATAAAAGTCAAAATACATTATTCCGTTTGTCAGATTTTATTTATATTACTTTTTTTTTTTATTTAAACTACAAACGTGTCTTTCTGATAAACATATCAAACTACAGAAAAACCAACGCGTTTCCAAAATTAGCTGTTTTTTAATGATAAATTAAAAAAGGCAATGAATATAATTAAAATAAATTGAAATCCCAGTTAGCTTATAGCAGACAGAAAACAGTAAAATACGATACTGTGGCTCTTAAAGCTCATCTACAAGAACCTGAATCTGTTATCTAACATTTTTAGATATAATATCACTAACAAATTTGATTAATATTTAATAAAATACTCAAAATTCCCTATAATACATAATTAAGGATCATTAAGGACGCTTGTCATATTGTTTCTTAATTCGTTGTTAAATATAAACTTATAATTTTGTACGATGTTTAAATATATCAAATATAAAGTTCACACATTTTAAATTTTGCAATGTATAATATATAATATTTATAATTTATAAATATAGGCATTGAAGGTGGTGGGAACAGATTTAGTCAATGATCATTGTTAATCAAGGCCTCTGTTAATCACAATCATAACTCAAAAACAATTGCACTTTTAACTAAAATCCTGTTTTATAGATTTTCGCAAAATCAATGTTGTTTTGCTTCTTCATAAAGTTGTACAATTAAAGAAAAAAAAAACCCACTGGTGTTCAAAAATGAATTATCTTAATAAATATCATGAAGGAAATTCCATGGAAGACTGCTTAACGAGTTTATTGTTGCCATTATCAGTTCCAAAATCTCCAGGATCTAGTTTCTTCTGTCAGACGAAGCCTGTGGGACGAGTGCTCGGTGTGGATCGCGTTTTCTCTCCATGGCACATCAACGTGACTAACTTTAAAGAATTAATTGATGAACGGCTATATTTTATTACCATTTTTTAAGAAAGTAATAATGTTAATTATTCCAAATCTATTAAGGCAACAAAATATTCAAAGAATAATAATATTACTAAATAAAAGTTATAGACGAAATCGAACAGTAGAATAGTTCGAACATATATTCGTATATAAACATATAATACAAGAATACTTTAAAAAGTATAATTCAAATTTCTGACCAGTGTTTTTTAACATATTTTTAACGAAGACTTTTTTTAAATAATAACATTAAACAAAAAAAAAATCATAAAACCTGAATTATGATTCCCGTCTAGAACTACAACATATTAAGTGTTTGGATATAAAAATAAAATTCTTATTTTTTACGGAAGATAACAATATTAGGTTCTTGAAGATATAAGACATTTTCTTATAAATTTCAAAGTTTTTTTCAAAAATACAATCCAAGAAACAATTTTTATTTTTTAATTAAATGAGGATTTAAAAAAAACGATGTATTCTAAAAAATATAAAAGTGTAATTAAAGATAACATCTTTAAGGCTGAGATATTTTGCCTTTCACCACACAGCATGAATTAATAAATTTGAAGTTGGTGAAAATTTATTTTAAATTATAATTAATATTTACATTTAAAATTAAATTATATTTTTTGAACGATCGTTTTTAAATAAAATTTATTTAAAAATAAATAAATCGTTTCTTTGATACTACTAAAAGGTATATCAATATGTCTTAATCTATTTTCACGAATAACTTAATATTTAATCGTTTGTATCTGATAAATATTGTAAATGTAACAAATTGTATTTTTAAAAAGAATGGAAAATAGAGATTATGAAACTTTTTGAAATACAAATGAATGATGATTAGAATTTTTAATTATGATTTTAATAATATTAAATTAATTAAAGCGGAACCTGCTGTTTTATTTTAGTATAAAAATCATTTTATATTCTAATAACCTGTTTCTAAATGTGCCAGGAATGTTTGTGACTTAACGGTTATCAAGCGTTCCATTTTCTAAGTGATACTGATAACATATAGGTCAAGCATCGTTAAAAATGTTAGTAATGAATTTGTCTACAAGTGTCCAATTGTTAATATAATAATGTGATATTTATGATATACATGCTATTTGTGTATGTTAAAATTTTATTATAATTAATTAAATGTTACATTTGAAGTTTTGTTTTGGGTTCTGCAAAAATCACATAATAAGACTATGCTTTTTTTGATTGTAAAATTTATTAATAATCACGTTAAAAGAAATCTACTTGAATCTCCGCCCCTATTATCTATCGCATATTGAAAAATCATTGTACTAATCACAAAAATATTAATTAATTTTCTGTCATAAAGTTTCTAATTATTTAAAAATATTTTTCCTTAAAGTGTGCAGTCATTTTTGATGTATGATAACACGCTGAAAAAGCTGTACGTTCAACAAATATTATACAACTTTATTATTAAAAGTTCTTTCAAATCCTTAAATAAAGGCTGAAGGTTACAATGTTAAAGTTGTATTTTAGTGATTTTTTAAAATAAAATACACATAAAAAGTTGTCGGTTTATGATTGATTTAGTAGTGAAGTAAGTACTCATAAATATGGTATTTAAAATTTATTTGGAACTTCTTTGAATTAAAAAAAAAATTCTAAATTAAACTAAAACTATAATAATTCTTATCATATAATGTAAAACCCAGACTCTTCTGAGTTGAATTCGATTTTAAGATAATGTAACGAAAAAGCACTTTGCTCATAATCTACTGCTGTCCCAGTGCACTTATAGGGACTGAGTGTACCTTAGTTGCTCCCAGAATAAATGAGCTGAATTCGAAGATGGGAAGATATTTTTGCAAACCGCATTTGTCCATATCATTCACATTTTCATTGTTTCAGGTGAGAAAAAAGTTAAATAGTTGGTTCTTCTACGAGTTAATTAAAGAGTGATAGAAACACATTACATAGGAATCTATAAATTTTTTTATTTATATTTTAATCTGTGCCTAAAATGAATATGTACTCCAAAGCATTTATTTGTATATAATTAAAAACCACAAGTTAAATATTGTTTTGTTTTTTAAAGTCAATGAAAACAGAAACCTGTGTCTGACTTTTAGTTTTGTCACTACAGTATTTAAGACCTCACAAATCATTATTTATTTGGGAATTTATCATGATATTCATGGCTTCTTGACACAATATTTTCGTATCCTCGCATGAAGAACTGTTCCGATTCAAATCTCGTCAATGAATGCTTAAACCACGGAATTAGTAAATATCTTCTTACAGACGATGGTTAACCTTCCTGTCCTAAGGTTGTTAAAGTTACAGAAAGGATATTGCTATATTTTAAAATAAATTTAGAATAATATATTAGGCGTTCAGGATCAAAAGCGGATAGCTCTGAGATTTCGAAAATCGATTTTTTTTTATTTTTCGCAAGTTTAGTTAAGCAATTTTGTCTAACACATTTGACCGCCATATTCCTCATGGTTTTAGTGCCGTTCTGAACATGGACTTTTGGGGGGCATATTCGAGTAGAATTGCTTGACTAAACGAGCGAAAAATGTGAGTCAATGTTTTTAATTTGGAGCAATCCGCTTTTAATCCTGAAGCCTTATATATTATAATACTTGAAATATTTTATTATTCCGGTGTCAGAATTGTACAAGGAAACCATGTCTTTACTCTATTAACGCTATCAAAAATATTGCCATACATACTCGTACATCAACGCAATACTAAATGTCGTTATATAATTATATATATTAGAAACACTTCCTATTTATACATGATATATTGGGGTTGAATATAGTACAGGGGGATGTTTCTTTATGAATCTCACCCAATTCTTGAGATTCCCGTTTCCTGCTCGGCACCCGAACCTTGACGAACGCCCCATCACACGCCAGCATAACCTCGCACTAACTAACGACACACACTAAAACACTAAAGACACTGGGAATCGGCAAATGTTCTCGGGTTTAACGACCTCCGATAAGCAGAGAGAAAGGCCTAAGGCTCGGAACATCGGTGTCCTGGGCTCGAAGTGGGGAGGCCTGCGAGAAAGCAGCAATATGCCAATACTGTCCTCTAAGGACGCATACCACAGTCTGGGGCCATTATAATACTGCAATCTATAATCCATTATAATACTGTTAAATCATATATGGTTTTTCAATTAACATATATTTACACTAATATGTATAATGGTATCTACTTTTCTTGACTGCTAATAATAAAGTTTTTGAGATTCAACAGTATATTATTTAAATATCTTTTGGCAATGTTTCGAGACTATATGGTCCTCTTAATCATGACGAAATGATGACGAATTGTTTACCACCACATTACTTAATCAAAATTTACATTGCCAAATATCATTCGAATATTGTTCAAGGCTTGGTATTTGCTGAAATATGTAAAATTTATTACCTATTTCATAAGGTGTATATGTATATATAAATTAATTGCTACAGAGTCTATTATCGCTAAATATATTTTAATGTTTCGATATTTCGACTCAATTGGTTTGATTTTTTTATCCCATCAAAGTGGTTGATGGTTAATGAGATATTTGGTGGCCATTCCACCAACTCATCGGCACTAACGTCGAAGTAGCACGGCATCAATTTTCGTTCTTTCATCGATTTATAATATATTCTCAATATGTTCTCCCATACAGCATCTTTTCACTTATAGAAGAAGACATGCAATGTGGGTCAAAACGTCAGCTTCCAAATAAACAGTTCTCCCTATATAATAGAATTTTACCTCCATTTTCTTCCTTATATATATATATATATATATATATATATATATATATATATATATATATATATATATAAAAGTTCAACTAATGTTATTCAACAAGTAAATTTTTAGATTTAAATATTAATGTTGGGCATATTACAAATTTAATATTTCTATGAATGAAATTTTTAGTCTTAATGGTTGGTTGATAAATGTTCATCATGAAAGTCTAATTATCTCATTATCAATATAGAATATAAAAAATTGCAACAAAACTTATGAAGAGTTATTATTAAGAAGTATAAAAGTTCTTCATATAACTTTGGAGCCAAAGTAGGTCATCACTTTACTAACAGACTGATCATACTTTCTTGTACGACTTTCGAGTTCGTGAGTTCTTTCTTTTGTTGTGACAAGTTATCTTCGACTATGTATAAAATAAAAAGAAGACGCAGGCGCGCTTATATCTCCTTGACTCGGGTATATATCAATGGACATTTTTTATGGGCTAGGTCAGTGACACTAATATCAACTTATTGTACGAATGATATTAATACAGCTTTGAAATGAATCATAATCCGGCCAGTTAAAATATTCAAACAGAATGGATTTACATCTATCGGGGCTATTTAAATGACAATAGGCTTGGAAATTTTGTTTAGTAGCACTTAATTCAGGGCTTAGCAAAGGATATTTAGATTCTATCATGTCAAAGGCAGATATATAATTTTGTTTATGAGTTTTTAATCAATATACTATATTTTTTTGCCTTCTTTAGGCTTAACATCGAAGGCACTAGGAATAAAAATGAAGAGCTTCCTAGTATTTGAATATTTATTTTTTTATATGAAATATTGTTATTTTTATCGTTAAAGAGTCAACATTCAAATGTAATAATTTAGAATATCTATCATAGAAAGAATTATGAATATGAATATGCTAGATTCTTCTTCAAATTATATGAACCTACTTAACAAAGCCTGAGTGAGCACCATAAGGGTATCTAGCTCCTACAGAATAAATAACTTATCCTACAGCAGATCTTGAACTTAGCGTAAACATTAGTAGCTCAGTGCTTTATACTCTGTGTATCCCGCTCCCAGAATAACATATATAAAACAGGCAAAAAAGTTCATGTAAATATGAGCAATCCTCAATTATTTTGGATGAAGTTAAATCTACTTTCTGATGTTCAATTACTACCTTTTTATAATATTTATTCATTTTTAAATTAATGTAAACTGGACTATAAAACTTTTGATTTTTATATATTGGGAAAAACCATTCTTCAGTCATCTCATCTTCTTAATTTATATAATTCTTTAAAACGTTTCGACAACTATATGTCATTATCAATCATTTAAAACAAATTTTCTGCATCGATACAGTAATTATACATAACATTAAAGAAGTTATGTGTCTAAAATGGTATCTATATTTGATTTTTACTAATTATTTAGACAATTTTATTGAAATTTTGTATTTTTCTTAATATAAATGTTAGGTTTTACAAATTTTTAGACAATTTTTTTTTTATTAAACAATTTAGAAAATTTATCCTGTCAGATATCCGATTGTGTTTTATACAATGTTTTTCCTATTTGTTGTCGTGAGGAGGTTCAGGTAGTTTTCAGTTACTGTTCGGCTACTTCTAAGAGAACAAATTGCTTTGCAAAGTTGAGATTAGAGGCTTCTTGAGATTGTAAATGTTCAAAATGTTATTTATTACAGTCAGGTGGAGAATTCTATATGCTTAGAAAGCGTAGTGTAAAAGTTATTTTTTTTTCAAACAGAGTTTGGTGATATTAGTCATTATTTAATTTTAAACGATTATTAGTGTTTGATATTTAAGGGACATGCAGAAAAGCCTTAATACAAGTATGATAACACTTAAAAAATTTGTTTGTTTAACTTTAAAATGTTTTCACATAATTATTAAATGGTCACTTGTACCCTCCCCTTTGGTGCTCACAGCTCGTGTTATTTATCTATTTATGTGTTTTTCTTTGTTGTAATTTTATATCTTGATACTTGATAAATTATGTAGACAGGATATCTTTCATCCTTAACATCGTTAGAAAACTAGCTAGTTGAATTTATATTTAAGAAACTAATTTTCTTTATTTTTATGGCAACTTTAAAAATACGGAAGACCATCTGAGTAAATCCAAAACGTTATACTTATTAACCTTCAAAAACGGAATTATTTATCAAATTTCAGCTATTACAGATTACTTACCTCATAAGTAAGTGCATAAATAATTTCTTGGACCGATTTGAAAGTTAATGCTTGTATAGTTATATAAAATGAATATCATTATAACAAGTATATCTTTAAGGTTTTTAACACCCAATTTTTTTTTATTTCACTCTCCTAATTGGGAATAAAAATCAAGAATTAATAAACGATTGATTAATAAAGTATTTGTTGTTAAATTATTGCCGTGACGAATATTACGGGCACTTACTGAAAATAAACAAGTTTTTTTAAAGAAAAACTTTTATTTAACATACACCATATATATGTATATTTTTTAAATATTACTATCAGAAAATCCCTAAAACTTACTAATGCTTTTCTGAGAATTTTCGCAATGTCATTCCGAAGCATTTACATAATTATTAAGCATAAACCAAATAAAAGACGAGAAACTGCCAACTAATGCCTTCCAGGGGCCAACTAAACAGGAATTTCGCTTTGTTTTCTTTTTCTCTCCCTTAAATCAATCTTAAACTTGGACCTTTCTTTTTCTTCTTGGAGGAATGGTAGTGGGGGTGGCGGCTACCTGGAAATAGAAGCAGGTGAAATGTCCAGGACGAAGAAGGATATGGTGTCCTTTGCAGTTGCTACTGGAAGGCTATTTAAGTCTTCCCTCTTAACGGGTTGTGCCGCACAGTTTTTTTTTTCTTTCATTTCGAATTCTTTCTACGTAGAGTCACTATTTTAAAAGGAACCAGTTTTTCAAAACCGGAGAGTAGTGAGCAGATAGAGTGGTTAAATTTATTACAAAAAGTTAAGAGAAATCTATGCTTTCGTTCCATGTAAAAAAATTCTCAGTAGAAATATAATTTTAATGATGTAATAAATAAATTGTACTCATAAAATGAATAACTAAATTGACTAGTAACAACACTACCAGAATCCCCTAAATAATTAGGAACTTCAGATAAAATGAACTTTAGATGGAAATCTTTAAAATATAATAAAAACATTCATCAGACGAATATTAATATCAAGCATTTATCATTATACACACTACACTAAAATAATAATTATAAGTTTTTCGTAATACTTTAGCATATCTAATGATAAACAGGTTATCAGAAAAATGGAAATTCCTCTGTTTTTTATTTTTAACATTATAAATTTATATTTAGTTTCAATCGCTAAGGGAACTCCCAAAACTAAGTGATATTCACGGTTTAATTATTTAAAAAGTTAAACTTTTAAAACTGTTCCTAACATGATAATTTTGATTATATATTAATAAATGCCAATGAGTTTTACCCAACGTAAAAACAATAAAAATAAGATTAAAGATGATAAAATTTTTAGGTTACATGTATAATTTTATGAGTAGAAAAGAACCAATTGATAAAATATATAAAATAAAACAAACAGAACTTCTTTTTTTTAAAGGGAAATTATAATACATAAGAAATAAAGTTAATTAACTGGTCTATAAAATTCGCAAGTTAATTTTTCTTATGCCTCAGAGATCTATTTTGATAGTGTGTTTTATATTAATTTTTAGTCATTGTTTACTTATTATTTTATATAAGCCATCTTTAATACATCTTTTAAAAATATATCGAAAATATAAAAATAATATGGTATTCGTTTGAAAAAACTGGTTAAGTAGCGTGAACTTGACGGAGAAGGGGCAGTTAGGTCTAAATCATCCACAAACCTGAATGTTTCTGTTTAAAAACTTAAACGTTTAATTATGTCCGTTTTTTTAGAAGTTTTCTAATTTCTAAAAGAAATATTAAATACATGAAAAGATAAAATATAATCGATTACTATATATAAAAGTTTTATAAATTAAAGTTAGTTTAAATACGAAGGAGCAATACGAACTCACCTATGCGTCCAGCCGAGATGGGAGCGAAGCAACGAATGAGGAACTTGGAAGTTAACTAAATTATAGAAAGATGGTAGGAGGGGGAGTACTTCCTTTTTTTGTTTGTTTTGTAAACAACTTTAATAGTTTATATTATTTTTAAACAATGAAGTGTACGGCCATCAATTATTTTTGGATTCTTTAAATGAAATTAAAAATATTAATTAATAATATTGTCAATTAACTTATTATTTAATGCTTTTCTCGTGTATTGAAAATGTAGTAAAAAAAAAAAAGAACTCTTTAATAAAAAAAAATTAATATAAATAATAAATAAGGCTGTAACATGTCAACTGGAATATAAATTTTTATTAATAGTAAAAGTATTAATTTATGAAGAATGGACTCCAGATTAACTGGAAGACTTTTATAATATTTGAAACAGCTACAAAGAATACAGTGTTTGTAGAATTGGGAAAAGATATGGAAGATTTCTCCAGCAGATTCTTCCGAGGGATCATTTCCGAAGGAAAAATTGTATAAATATTTCTACTATACTATACTGTAAAAAATCTATTGGCTAATTCGAAAAAAAATAGTGCTTTTTATTTTCATCACATCATATCATATATTAATAAAATGGAATATCGTATCATATATTAATAAAATGGAACTTAAAATCTCTACTAGTTGGCACAATCAGAAGTCAAGAACGCCAGACCTGAATTTGAAAATCTCGTGAGGTGAAAACCGCAGAACAATTACCTGAGATTCTCACCTCAATTAACAATTTCCTTTTTAACTAGATGATTCATTCTTTGAGACATTGGATCCGGGATATGGGATCGTCCATTTTATATTTTTCTTATAAATATAGTGGAACTAAACCGAATCTTTATACAAACGTTTAGAAACAATATCAAATTAAATGTTCAACAACTCATCTCTATCTCAATCTCAAGTATTTTATTTCAGATGCATCTATAACAATCTATATAGTTATAAAAATAAAAAATATTAATGCTCAATTTAATACTACCCTATAAAGATTATATCAGCACTTTTTATTACTGTCACAAGAAAGGTTTCTTATTACTACTTTTATTGCGTTAAAAATGCTGTAATTTATAAATCTGCTATATTTACATTGCAAAATTTAAAGTGAGACGACATCAATATTATAACTTAATGCTGTATCAGTTCCGCAGGTTGTCGCTTCGAGTTAAGTCACAACACGTTTTAACTTATCATTATATCTTATTTATTGTTCTTTTTATGGTGATACTTTTAAATATTTTTTATTTTGAAGAGAAAACATTTGTCTTGGCCTAGATTCGAACCCGGTTCGCCCGCATCTCTAGTGCGGTGCTCTAACCACTGAGCTACCAAGGCTCGCATCCAAGCCATACAAATCCATTCTCTTCACCGATCCTTTAACCCTGTGTTCTCGCAATTTATGTTATGTATAAAAGGGGAAGAATGTTCTTTGAACATTTCTTTAATTGGGATCTCGTTGCTTACGTCAATTTATATTATTATAATTACATTTTATTTATTGTTCTTTTTATGGGGATACTTTTAAATATTTTTTATTTTGAAAAGAAAAGATTTGTCTTGGCCGGGATTTGAACCCGGGTCACCCGCATCTCTAGCGCGGTGCTCTTCAAAATTTATAATGATATAAATTGACGTAAGTCAACGAGATCCCAATTAAAGTATTGTTCAACGAACATACTTTCCCGTGGAAACATCGCATAAATTGCGAGAACACGGGGATATACACGGAGAAGGACCGGGTGAAAAATGAAAAATGAAAAAAACGTGTTGTGACTTAACTCGAAGCGACAACCTGCGGAACTGATACACATTGCAAGTATGGTTATCTAAAAGTCTTCAGTACCTACATTGTTAAATTGTCTGTGAAAGGACATCAATATTGAAACCAGAGATTATCATAGCTTGATGCTTATGATCAAAGTAGAACCGTAGAAAATCTTATAATCTCGGAAGTATCCTTAAATAAGCGATTTGCAAGACAATTGAGAACATTCTAAATGTCGACACTATCCCTCATAACCTAGCGTGAAGGGGTTTCCATTGTAAGCAAGTCCTTGATTCCTTGTCAAGTTGGCGTGCAGTATCGGGCAAGGGTGATAACTTTCTACGGCGGAGGTGCTGCCACCTAGCGGGGACCCGCCGAGTCTTGAAGGTCTCTGAACGTCCCCTAGGTGCCGCTAGTCTCGTCCGACCATTCCGTTTCATTAGCAGTAATGAGTATGATTGCCAACAATTATAGCTTACAAAACGTAAGGGTGATGTAGGTCGCTGTACGGTTCGGTCTCTTTGTGGGTGGTTGCTGGAACAGTAAGCTCACAATAGCCTCAAATGGAACGGGTCTAGTCTAGTGTGAAAGAGAAATAGAACATTTTATCCGCCGTATCAATATTGAAATCATAGGTGATTAACATATCGTATTAATATATTACTACTAACAATAACAATGACTGACTAAGCCAATACCCGAACCCTAATCGCAGATGGCTAACCTCCGTCCAGCCCTCACCGTCCAAACCCAAGTCTTCAAGATCCACCTGAGCGTAATTTTCCCACCTACGCCTTAGTTTATTCTTCGGATACTTGCCCGTGTGCTCGAGGCATTTTAGGACCTCGTTTTTTTATTAATCCCAACAACATTATAAGTCTTTCTCAGTGTTCGCAATGCAATCAGCCCTATTACAATAGAGCGCATTCTATGGAATTTTAGCTTGTTAATCACTTAAATTCTTCAATAGACAATTCCTTTCATTTCATAATTTAAACATTTAAAAAAAAAAACTAAGTAGACGAAAATTCTTTTATTACAGTCCTACTGATTTAAATCTCGATTATTTAACCAAACGAGATTTGCTAAGTTATCAATCTTGAACAACATCTTGCAGAAACATGCAATAATAAATAATATGACTATGATTATGTCTCATAGTAATAGGGGTTTCAAACTCTTATTGTAGAACGTGTTTCATCTACAGTTATTACTGTATTCTGTAAAAAATAAAATCAGTACTTTTTTTTAAATATTTACACAATCACCTTTACTTTATTCTGGTCTAAACAATACTGGTGTGTTTTCTAACCTGCACAAGGTATAGATGTAAAATTAACTATATTCTTTGTAAATAAAGAAGACATTTATATTCTACATTTAATTTTGCAATTGTGCTTCTAATAAATTCCAAAATTATGTGTTTTCACATACAGACACATATAGCTCACTACGAAATTTTTAATTTTTTGTTTCTAAATTTTCCCATTACTATTATCCCATCTTTATTCTTATATAGGATATTCGAAAACTTGACAGACATTGGCAATTAAAAAAAAAATATATTTTCTGAAATGTTCAAGCTTCCTAAGTGCAATTGTACATTCTTTCTTATTCATTAGCTGAGAATTCCAAAACTTGTAAAACTAATTATTAATCATTAAGGAGCATAGAGTCATAAACGCAGTGTTCCCAATTCAGAAATGTACAGCAACGATTGATACCTTTCAGTTTTTAACTAAGATACATCCATGCTGTAAAAACTGTGTGCCGGAATCGCTTGTCATTAGAACCCGGAGAATAAAAAGGATAATTGTGATGGAAATGGAGTTCTCGGAAAAGGGGATTTTCCAATCGAGGCGTGAGGCAGCAGAACAAAAGAAGTCTCCTTAATATATAATTACTGTAAGACGTACTTAAGGCGCCATTATTTCCAAGGTAATATCAAATAAAAAGACTTAGCTAAGCAAGGCAGTGTTTTGACATTGTCGGTTACATCAGACATTCAAGAAGAAATGTTCAACCAAGATCTTAACATTCAAGTTGGATATTGCAAAATTATAACACCTTATGCGGGGTCCAAGATTTATCCTGATCACCAAGTTTAGTTCCAAAGTATGATAGATAAACCTTTTTGACAAAGTCTGTAATGTTTCTTTGATGTTTTTTAATCACAAGCTCATCACAAATATAACAACTGTCAGCAGAGGTTTTACAATCGCGATTAGACATTGTACCGAGCACATGTACAGGAAACGTGAAAGTGAGGTTAGGTTGACAGTAAATAAAACATCAGCTGTTAACAAAAAAAAAAAAGTATCAACCTTTTTTGGGCAGCAAATGTGTTTCAGCAGTGCAACTTCATCCACACCAATAGATCTAGTTTTTCAGTTATTTATTTTAAATATTAAAGCTGTTCAATTCTTTTAAAAATTGCTTCATTTAATAAATCTAACTATAAAATGAGAAGAAATTGTGGGTGTGCACCTTTTTTAATATCATATTTGGTTTCAGCACGCTAAAAGCTATAGGAATAAGGTATTTTCAGTACAAAAGTTTTTTCACCGTTGGCCTGTGTAGTTCTACCAACGATTTGAAAGGTGTAATTCCTGTTTTATATACTGTTAAAATGTAAAAAAGAAGCTTTTTTATGTAAAGAGTTGTCCTCATTTTTTCAATTCTAGGCCAGCTCGCAAGAACATACTTCTAACTTATGCAAACAACTCGATGTACAGATTTCAAAAGAAAGTTGAGAAGAAAATTTCTTTAGTAACAGCAATAATTTTAACGCGGTGATGAAGTTTCTCAGGCTTCGAGAATCGTATACTTAATTTAACTTGGAGTAGTTTGTCATGAAAGAAAAAGGGCAATTTAACATATTTTATTCGCATGGTTTAAACAGAAAGAGCCGTATAGCGTATAAGATTGATTATTACTTCAGCCTGTGTGAATTTATGTCAGGTGGCCGCTAACTTTGAGGGATGAATTATAAAAAAGAAATAAGGTATTGAGTACAATATTCAGTCGGAAAAAGGATTAGTCCATTGGAGAATTTAGAAGATTAAGCAATGTGGTTTTGTGGAGCATACATATAATTGAAGTATTGAAGTTTCGCGAGCATTGTGAAGTTGGGCTTAGTAGCGAATGAATCCTTAAAAAGCTAATAAACGCATGGTAGATGCTGGAGGGATAGACCCTGACGTAGGTGGGAGGATAATATTAATTGTGATCTTAGGTCGGTAATCCATCGAGGGAGGTTTGAAAGTTATTAATAGTGAGAGTTATTAACTTTGAGGTTAATAGATGTGAAAATTTCTTATTTCAAAAAACCACGAAGCTTTAGGACAAATATCGTGGAACAGAAGAAAAAAGGAAGATTATCTGGATTGAATGTAAAATTATCAACGTAAAAAAAAAAATGTCAGCATGAAAGTAATATCCAGTTAAAATTCTACTCACCAATTGTGACTATTCTGATAAAAAATTCAATTTACCTGAAACATAAAAAGAAAATTAGAATTAATTACATTCACATCTAAATATTTCTTTTATATGCAATAATCTATAATAACGTACACACTATTATTTTGTATTTTTCTTTTTTAGATCTGATAGACTTATGAAATGGATGGGAACTTATTACTTTTCATAATTTGAGAATTATTTAGAGAAAGAGAAAGTAAATAATGATATCTTTAGTTCTAAAATGTTTCAAAGGAAACATGTCGCATAACTTATAACGATGCTTTAATGAAACAACTTTTTAAACCAATAAAAGGAGAGAAAAATGAATACCTCTTTCTTCTGAATTCGATTTAATATTAATTTTTTAGGCGTTTGTATTAAAAAGTGTAAATAATGAAGAAGCTAATTCTGTATATACATATAAATAAAGACTATTATTATTATTATTTTTAGGCGTTTATTATCAATTGAAATTAGGCATATTCGACCGCCCATACATTTCTTAATTGAAATAAATATATAAAAAATATCCAATATCGAATATGTAGTAGTTTTTTCTTATTGTAAGAAAAAAATTATTATATTTATTGACAATGGATGTATTTAGAAAATAATTATAATGATAGAAAGAAAGGAGATTTTATTATAATAATATAAGGAGGCGAACTTAAATCTATTTTACGAGATGTTTTTTCCCGACGTTCTACTTTACTCCTATCAAATGTCTGAAGAAGAAAAACACCTAAAATAATCGAATACGACTTGTTTCAGTTAAGTAATTTTATGAGGATGTTTTTTATGAAACTAATCAATAATTGAAAAATTTTATTAATGTAATGTGAATTATACTGCTTGATAATGAGTAAATTAACTATTTGATGTCGACATAAACCGAAATTTTCTTGAAGGGAGAAGAATTTTTTACACAACGCCAGGAAGGAATGTCTTGAAGTCTGGTGCTGGAGGAGTCTTTGAACTGAATAATTACACGCTTTTCCGGAATACAGTGAGTAGTTAGAGCCGCTTACTTATTAATTAATATGCATATGCTGATCATGTTTTGGCAATGAAACGGATGCTTTAGCACGATTATTAATCAAGTTATGTAAAATACTCAATCTTTTTTTCGCTGTAATTTGGGGCGTTAGAGGGATAAAAAAATCATATAGGTTGTCAAATGTTCCAAAAAAACAAAACAATTTTATTGGTAATAAATAATATATTTTTTTTATATTGCTAAACATTAAATTTTATGTTTTTTTTTTATTTTATTTTTTTGTCTGGTTCAAATTAGAAATAAGCCAGCATTCGATAATATAAAAAGCTGGGTTTCGATTAAGGAATGAATGGGTTAAAGATTAAATTCAATCATGAATTACTCGATTAGCATAAATAATAATAAAAAAATAACCGGTACCACCAAAACCCTAAGACAGGCAATTTGGCTGAGATAACACTCAACCACCAGATTTTTCCCCAAATTAAAGGTACTCACTTTATAGAGGCTAGTTGAGCCTAAGTAGGGTCCTCAAGCAAAGTAAAATAAACCGTACCCTGACAAGTTTTCTCCCGCCTACAGTTCCTTCATCCGTAGCGCAAGTTGTCACTCAGGTCTTGAGCATCATAGCTTCATGTCTAAATCACCGAAGCCTGGCCGTATGTGTACGGGACAAGTTATCAAGAAGTATACTACTCACCTGTGGTGTCCCACAAAGAGTGGTACTATCCCCGGTCCTTTTTTATACTTCTGATGTAGTGGGTAAAAACTGCAACAGAGCAACTGTCGCTGCTTACGCGGACGATATAACCATCTACAGCAGCAGTATGAGCGCAAACATCCAGATGAACCCCGGCGAAGACGGACTGCATGGTGTTTGCCTTCCAAAAATGAAAAAGAACCCGAATACCAAAAACTCTGCAAGTGGTTAATACCAATATCAGCCCATCTAACTCCATAGACGTTCTAAGCCCACTGCTACTCAAAAACCCGCATGGTTAAACGAAGAACCCTCAAACTCCACCACCTACTGCTATCTCCAGCCTTATCGCTGCGCCTGAAAATAAAAATCTATAAAAGCATCCTAAGGCCAGTACTACTAGACGGGGCCCCACCATAGGCGAATCCAGAGGAGGGCACGGGGACACGTGGCAGACGGTTGTTTGTGTACTGTGGAGAATCCATTATAGTACATACTTATAGGCAAATCATGTGATGATAGTTGTTTAAATAACAGAAATAACATGAGTTGTTGATTGTTGATTTTTTTGCCCGTCTGCCCGTTGTGCTCCCCCAGAAAAAAATCCTGGATCCGCCCTTGGGCCCCACTATTCACCCACTTCAGAATCGGAAAACAGCGCAATCTACAACACACTATGCTTCGAAAAATCGTTCGGTCTACATCGTTAAGAAAACTAAAACCGGAAGTTCTACACGATTTCTTCGACCTACCCACAACATCAGAATTCATAAAACAGAGGCATATAAAATTCGTCGACTCCCTAAAATACACAATCAACGAGCTCTTCAAAACTCTCACACCTACTTCAGCCCAAATAAGATGGCAACAAGTAATGGCCGAAACTTCATAGACATTATTTATTTATTATCCAAACCATGTATATCTGAAAAACTCATGTATATA
Source organism: Arma custos (assembly GCA_037127475.1). Classification (NCBI taxonomy): domain Eukaryota; kingdom Metazoa; phylum Arthropoda; class Insecta; order Hemiptera; family Pentatomidae; genus Arma; species Arma custos. Next base: position 118,133,297 of record CM073764.1, on the reverse strand, counting down.
ATTGTATATATGTAAATAGTTGTTAGTTTGTAAGACTTTTAATCTAAGAGAAAACACAAAAATTAATTGTGCCCCGGCACTTAAACAAATCAAAAATCAAAATAAAAAACAATAAAATTCTTACAACCTCAACTCCTTAAAATGTAGTTATATTACAGTAAAAGGAGAAAACTCCAAAAAAATGAACGTGCACAAAAAAAAAGCACTAATAGCTTTATTTAGAAAATAAAATCATATTATGGGTTGATTGAGTACTACCAGTTGGTAGTTTCTCTACTTGTCATTATCTCATGTCATTATGTATCACTTAGCCCATTTACTTGTTGTATTATCGTGATAAAGTTGTAAATATCAATAAATAATAAAAAATATTAGGGGTTATGGAAAAAAAAGTAGCGCAGAAGGGTTCGTTTACCCTCAGCTAAAGAAATCCTTCTTAGATGGTATTTCTAAATCATGAGTGTCCGGGTTGTTCTAGCGGAACTTGAGAGCAGTCCCACCTGAGGCCAATACAGACCGCTAAATACTGTGGCGAAACGTTCCAAGAATGAAATTGCAAATGGGTTCCACTGAAATAATTACGAAACTAGCATTTGCAATAATAATAGGAATATAAATTATTGAGAGTAATAATATAGTTCAAGCAATTAAAATATAGTGTACTTACAATTTCACTACAAAAAACAACAACACTATAGTGACTAACAAGCAGTAACTGTTCTGTAAGTGCTATCCAAGCAAGATTAAGATCTCAGTCCAATGAAAATTTAATAATACATTCAATGAAGAACGAGCTCACTCAGTAAAATTCAAGCAATTTTAGCAAAGGCTTTACCGATAGTAAATTATGGTACCTATTGGGTCGAAACGTTTAAGAAAGGTCCACTCTTCGGTAGCGGTGTTCCTAAGAAGTTAATATGCAGGTTTGGAACTTTTAATACCCTCAACCCTAATAGACATTATCATAACAATTACCATCACATTGTCATGAATATAATTTAAGAAGGGCATAGGATGCTAACAATAATTAATTACAATTTTAGTAGTGAGGAGAAATAATCAGGTAAGTGTAATTAATGTACTGAAGCACATGGTTGAGGTTCAAACAATGATAGAGACAGATTTCTTGCCTTTTATTGACTTCACATATCCGCATGCTTCACATATCCGCCGGTAATTTATCAAATATAACGTTTCTTTTAACTGTAAAGTAAGTCTAAACGTTCAAAATAACATATATGAATTCGAAATTATTAACCACTTTTTAAAAAATTAAGACTAAAATTTGTTTACTATATTTTTCGCAAAATATAGTATGATTGCTCAAATAAGTGAAATCAATCAGATTTGCTATTGCTATTTCTAAGAGGTAGTTATGTTTTTTTGGATTTCTTTCTAGCTCAAAAACGATTAGTTCAACATTCATTTATTTCTGCCGTTTGGACTGATAAATCTACATTTTTAAAACCATATTATTGAAGGAATAAACAATTTAATAAAACTACGATATAATAAAGTAGAAAATGCGAAGGGAGCTTTAAATTCCAAGTGTCATAATAGCAAGTTTTGTTCCCTTCTTTTTTCTTCAGCCATGTCAAAAGTAACTAACTCAGTAATGACTTCACTGATTAAAGATAGAAAAAACGATCGTTTTACTAAAAGAATCGTTTACCTCATTCCAGCAATCATCATTAGAAACCAATGTTCTCAGATCAATAAATTTGCATATGTGCATTCCTCTTTGGCATTGCTCACACAAAATGATACCATCGCGACAATCATTTGAGTAATAGAGCGCCCATATGAATTGCTTAGAGATGTTTGACATCAAATAATAAAAATGTAGATATTAACTTTGAATTTCCCGTTAATTCATTTGACAAGTTCGCAATGTAAATATGCACTTAAGTGAATAAATTTAAAAAAGGAAAATGTTCCTTCAAAAATTCCATGAAAACATTTCATTTGGTCATAACTCATTCCCTAATCTGCACTACGTTGGAAGTTCGGGACCCGGAGTAAGAGCCTTCAAGTGCGACCGCGTTAATGACAATGGGGACACAGTTAAAGGTTATTCGCCGTGAATAAAAACAAAAGAAGTCTCTGCCAACAATAGCTCTTCTGCTCTTCCCTTTGTCCGCGCACCTTACCGAAAGGAGTAGCGAATTGTGTTGCATCGCCACAAACCGCTCTTCCGCGACATTATGCCTCAGCTGATTGCTGATCTAAGATAGCCTGAAGTTATGGCAGAATAAGGTTTCCTCCTATTATCCTATCAAGGACTGGCAATGAAACTGGCAGAAATGGCACGGCAAAAATGTCAATGAAACTAAATGTATACAAAATTTTTGTTTTTTGTAACCGCAAATTGGAGGGTTTGTAGAACGCCGAGTTAGAAATATGTTAGCAGTTTACATAATAGTAACGATCTTATTGGGGCTTTACTAGAAAATAATGACACTTTTTTTTAAAAATAAATTAATTACAAATACAAATATAAAATAAATCTACATTTTCGTTATTCCAAGTTCAGATAATTGCATATATTATTTTATTTCAGATCTCTTAGCAGACAAAAATTGACCCTGTGAGATCTACACACTCTTCAGAGGCTCGTCCAGCCTGTATGAAAACCTTAATTGGAAAAAAGATGTGGTACGAGCTCGGCCAAATCACAACCATGCGGAACAAACTTGTCCCCGCATATAACCCTAAAGCCGTAAAATTATTCCTGATGAAGACATGTATAACAACTTATTTTAAACATTTTGATTCATATTGATTTTTTTCTCATAATATTTAGCATTCATAATCAATACAAATATATCCAAATTACTTTAAGGGAACTATGCAAATTTTAAAAAGTGGATTTATCTTTCGTAGACTATGAGGAATTTGGGTAAAGCATATTGGCGAATGCTCACGTCATACCTTCTTTAAAATTCATAGCCCTGAATGAAAGTTCCCAGAGTAGAATCAATCAATGATGATTGCAATGACTAGGGAGAATAAAAGAGCACTGGAGTTTCCTTTCATCATCCATGCAAATCAGCGACCAATCTGCAATTGTTGAGGTTCGCGAAATATTAGTCAGCTAAATGGAAGATGTATTTGATTAAAATTAATTATTTTTTAGATTTTTATAGATTGCTCCGGAATAGATTTTGAATACTTTTTTTTATTATTCAATGAAATTTACAATCGTATTATACTAATGGAACAAGTCGATTTTAAATCCAAATGATTATAATATTTTATATGTTCCTAGTAGTTGAATGTTTCCTCACCTTCTACCCTACAACGTAGGTGGATAACTTTATTCAATATTGAACGAATGATTTCTACTTAAAGAAACGTATTTATGTTTTAAAAACATTTTGAGATTTTTGCAGGGGAAGGAAAGAAAGTTGGATAAAAAAGACGTTGCAATATCAATATTCCCCTCCTTTCATCATTAAAAATTCTTGCTTTAACTTATTTTTTTAAAACTAACCATACTAGTTTTAGTTCGATGGACTTGTGGCAGGTAAATTATTGATTCGATAAGAGTGAATGTGTGGGATCAGTGGAAGCTCGGGATCTTACCATCGCTATAAAGTGTGTACCCGTAATCGGAGGAAAAAATACCGAAACAGTACACTACCATATTTCAGCAAAATACTTCTCTTGAGTTCTTTGTAGTAATATAGGATTTTTTTTTTTAGTGCTATACGATTTTATTAATTGAAAGTTGGTTAAATATATTATCGATTGGTCATTATATGTTATTATTAGTTTAGCTTAATTTAAAAACAACTTACACTTTGTTCAATTATTCTTTATTACTTATAAATTGCTACCTTGTGAGATAAATATTCTTTTGTGCAATTGAATTTTTCTTAAATCGTATTATTTTTCTTATTATCATATCGTACATATTAAAACTTTTAACTAAATTTTTTACTTTATATTTCCATGTTTTTGTTTTATAATGGACCAATCTTAGGTTAAACGTAACGTCTTTGGAATTTTATTTTAAATAAATTCCTTACAGAAGATAACGGATACTTTCTGGTTATTTTTAGCTTTGAGCTCACGATGCTGAGATGTATTGATTTTATTTTTAATGTGCAAAAGATACTTCAGAGACAAGAGGATTTAAAATTCAATTAGCAAATACTGTGGGTAGTGCATGGTTTAGACAATGATTAATTGTATTTATTTTTACTTTCATTGAGTGTTAAAAAAACATAAACAAAAAATATTTTTTCCTCTCAGCATGTTTAGTGCAGGATGAGTTGGATTGTTCGGACTGTGGTCAAAGTTAAGATTATTTGTTATTTCTTCCAACATTTAACAATTTTCTCACTATTTCTGGTACGTAATAATATCCACTTTTTGCGCTACTTTTTGCTTTCTATTAATATTATTAAAATATTTTTGGTCCATGTAGAATTTAAATTTCAAAAGCCAAATACTCATCGACGGAAGGATTTAATAGGCGATGGTTCTCTTAATGTGGGGTATTATTCCGCCATCTTGGCCGCTGATTGCGATCGGTCATTTTGCCACATTCGTTGAACTATAATCGCGGAGCAACGGCACCGCCTGGTACCTGCAGATGAGATAGCCGATTCTCCAATTACAATTAATTGAATAAGAAAATCTAGCAGAAGATATAAGATGGATTTCCCCGCAAATTGCCTCAACACGATCCCCTCCGAAGTAATTCGAATCTAATTCTGTCTGTAGAGGCGATCAGGGTACTAGGGAGCCAGCCAGCGTTAGATGTAGATTTATTTGTTCTTGTTGTGCACTCCGAAAAAAGAAAACCGTTACAGAATCCTGTTTGGCCAGTCTAACCGTTCCGTACAACGCCCATTTCGAAGTATGTATCGGATATCGATCGGAAAAATATCTACGACTTATCTATCCTATTTATTTCATGCTCTGTTATCTCACATCGAATCAAAATTAAGCCAGAAATTTCAAGCAAATTGGCATTGAAAATAACGGTTATGTTATATTTTATATATACGAACAACCATGCCTATACGATTCCAAAGACTCAATAGGTACAGCCAATAATAGTATGTTGGAATGCCCGATGTCTACAATTATTTTATTTGCACATTTTCTGTAATAAACTTTGTGTGTCCATTTGAATTCGCCTTTCTTCAAAATCAATATTCTAGGGGATAATTAATTTTGGAACTCTTAAATCTTATTTTTACGTAGTTATGGATATTGCAATTTTTTATCGAAATAAGGGGAAACGAGCATTATGTTCTATTTGGGAAATTTATCACAATGTTATTTTTAAAAAAAGATATATTAATGAAACGATTGCACCTAGAATTACAATTCGATCATATTGATGTTACAAAAGTGTCTTCCCTAATAGCTCCGTGATTCCTACATAATGAATTTCACTTCATATGGAGATTTCGATCCTTAGTACAAATGAACCTCCTCAACATTTTACGTTATATTTATAACTAAAAATAGAGGTCACTAATTATTCAGTACTTAACTAAGTAGAATGTGATTTGAAACACGAACCATATTGATAAAAAAGTTAGTAGAATACCAAATGTTGGTCGATCTATAAAAATTGGCTTTATTTAAGTTGAAAATTATAGCTTATTGTAAAAAAATTTACAGCCTCCTTCTACCCTATTTCTAAGTCAACTTCTCGCTCGATTCTGTCGCTTAGGAAGCATCTAGTATCAAAGAACTGTTTTTCAGACGAACAAAAAAGTAAGTTTTCAGACGAACAATATTACCCATGTACAACAGTCTGTCAAAAAGATTTCTGGTATAACTGGTGATCCAATCTTCAAGTTATCTCAAACTTATAGTAAAATCAAATCTTTGAAATGACTATTTATTGGCCTAATCCCCTCATCCTATAAAATAAGATCGCAGAGAATGGTCTTTGTCATAGATTAATGTCGTCTATCGCATTTGTTTTTACTGTTGTTCTTTTATGTTCCCACATGAGGCATGTCCAAGAAGCGTGACATCCTTGAATCGTTTGACTTCCATATAAATCTTTAAGGAAGCATTCGTAACCAGGTGTTGTACCCCAGGTTTCGCTGGACCAGAGAGGCGAACGATCGATTCCCTGTGGCGTTCTATCTTGTGATGCAGAATGACTTGACAAAATTAGTAACAATGATTTATCTAAGATTTAACAAGCAATAATCTTAGAAATGGTTTTTCTTTTCTTGTTTTCTTTTTTAGAGCTCCATAATTCCCTTTTCAAACTTCACGAAGAGCTTTATGACCTCGCCTGCCCTGGCAGGTAATCAAAGCATCCAGCTTAAATTTACTACCAGGTAGAAAAGGAACTTTAAGAGTAGACATAAAAACGGACATTCTGGAAAGTTAAAAATATTCAGTAAAATATTTTTGAGTTGTTAATATGTATTATGGGGAAAAAAAATGAACATAGATGATTACAAAATGGAATTATATAATGAGATCAAGTTTGGAGAACGAAAGCTAAAAATTTAGATTTAAAACTTTTTTTAGATAGTTAATTAGAAATACTGAAACCATGTAATTGTATTTTTTTTCTAAGATGGCGATAACATCTAAAAAAAAGTAATACATTTACTTTGTGATATTTTTTTCAGAATAAATTATACGTTATAACGTTTAACAGTGGTAAACACAATTTTTTGCTTAAGCAGAACTTTTAATATACCAGGCATAAAGATACAATATAATAATTTCCATTAGATAAAAATAATTGTTAACTTCAATGATTTGCTTTCTGAAATAATTTACCAGATAAAATTATTCCAACAGAGTATTTGAGGAATTTTATTATTAATTTTAGGGAAGAAATTGGTTTGGGTGAAGGTCAGTGTAATAATTTTTCAAACAGGGATTTAACTATTCAACTATTTATGAAATCTTTATTAAACCTTAATCTTAATCTTTCACTGATCTCCACCCGGACCATTACACATATATATTTTTTTGTCTACCCATTTTCTACCCATATATATATATATAAATATATTTTTTTTTGTTTTATATATTACATTTGTTATTATTTTATATTACATTTGTATTTATATATTTTTTATACTAGTTACAATACGCAATACTAGTTTCAACACATCAAATAAATTAAGTTGTTTTTTTTATTTCATTTTTACTTAGTGGCTAATAATTTTTTTTTTGTCATATATTTTATTGTATTCAGGAGTTAAGTGTAAACAATTATCTGCAAATTAAATTTTCGTGCGGTAACTAATTTTTATAAATACCAAAAAGTTACAAGAATGAAAATATACAACGCGATCAAGTTAGGAGACTGAAAGCTAATTATTTACATTCAATTTTTAAAAATATTTTTTAGAAGTTAATATATCATATAATATAAGTTAATATACAATATAATGATACAGAAGATATACTTGTTGATATAATAATAATAACCAATAATAATAATATACAGAAGGGAGGCTTAATGCCTTTCCTTGTTCTCATCGATTTCCTCCCTCCCCTCTTTTCAACATATATTAATAAAATAATACGTTATAAAAAATCATATTAAAATAGGAAAAATCTACAAAGACATATTACAGAAAATGGTTCTTTTTTTTTAAGTAAAAATATTACGATTTGCTGTACATTAGTTGAGTCATTTAGTGTTCTCCTTAAAAAGTTAGAAGCTGGAACTATTTAAAGGTGAACAAACTTTGACCGGACAAATTAATAATGCAAATTAATTAGGTTTCTGTTAATGATGGAAGAGATGGCAATATGGAACGTCGGCGTCTGTACTGTTTCAAATCCATTCCGATTCATAACGGGCAGACAGAGACGCAGCATTGTTCTCGCTACATTTCAATATTGTTCCTGAATACACCATCAGGATAAAGGTTCACAAAACAATGACATCCAAGACTTGGCCGATTGTTCCTCTTGGAGATAATGTTTCATACTCTCTTGCATTGTAAACCTCAGAGGGACTGTTGGAGCGATAACTGGGAAGAAAATAGATTGGCTATAATGTTTCCAATCAATGATTAGATTTGATATTTTCAGACATTTATTCAATAGACTTCAGTTTTTCATATTTAATAATATTTCTATAATGATATGAATGAACCGTTTTTTTTTGTTTTAGTTTGTAATTTGTCTCGTGCAAGTGCAATAAGCTATAACTAAGAACAATATTGATGAATTTTGCTAAAGAAGTACATATAAAAATATGAATAAATGCAAAATGATGGACTTAATTTCCTATTTAATTTATCTATTTAAAGAAAAGTGTGAAAATTCCTGCCACAAATAATATGAGCATATTTATTAAATAAAATATTTAATTTTTATGTTTAACTCTAGAAAAAAGAAGATAACTTTAAAAATTTCACAAAAACATTGGTATGTTTGATATGCTCATATTACAAAAAAAAACTCCAACGAATGTGTTTCAGCAGATTAGAATTAACATACTAGCAGATTGGGAGAATTACCGAAAATATATTAAAAAATATGACATTTCTGATATATAAATAGCTCCTGGCATAAACAAATAAAAAATAATCTGATATAGAGGTATTTGCAATTGAACCAAGTTGGAATGATGGAAAATGTTGAATTCTCATGATGGCAAAAGTCGATAAATTAACAGAATGAGTCGAGAAATATTCATGCAATAATAAATTTTAACTTATAAAAAATAGGGAAATGAATCAGTATAATGTAGCTTTTATAGCATAATTATTGGTTTAAAATAAATTTGCATACGCAGTATTAATTATTATATGTTTAGCTCTTATATTTATGAGCGTTAACTTTTATATAAATTTATGTACATTCGAAATTAGGCAATACCTGCATTAATGTCATCACCAGCGTTGGCAAACATGATTACAGCTTGTTCGAAAAGTGACTCATGAAACCATCGATAATTATCCAATTTTTCCGCATAATACATGACTAGATGACAAAACAAAAATCTGCGGAGTGCACAATTATAGAATGGTTAGCACTTGGCGACATTACCGTCAATGAGAACTGTTGAGGATGGGCTCCACATAATAAAATTGATGCGCGCGAGCATAGATCACGCTAACTCGCGTGTGTGACTGTGTTGTATTAAATTTTTAAACAAAATTAATTAAAGACCAGTGTTTCTATTTTTATGTAAGCACTTTTAAAGGCAACATTAATAATTTTCGCCCTTCATCAATTACTTTTAAACGCAATTCAATTATTTTAATAAAACTTCAATAAAACACATTATTTAAACGGACGCTAAAGTCCATTAAATAACCTAATAATTCGGATAGTTTTTATGAAATAATTTTCTTCAATTATAATTTTTTTCCACTTCTTAAGGTTACGGTCACCTGTGGTCTAGTGGTTAGCGTAACAAACTACTAAACCCAAGATCACGGGTTCGTAGCCCGGCAGGTGACCCTAGGATTTTTTTAAGGGAGTAAAAAATCCTTAGTTACGCCGTCCTTCGGAAGGGACGTTAAACGGGGGTCCCGAGCCTGTACGATGTCAGGTACTCGTTAAAAATCCCTATGCTAATTAAACCTGGATAGGCAAAATTTAGAGCTCTCACTGTAGCATCGTCCGATTAGCCATAGCAGCATAAAGTGACGTTAAATGAACAAACAAACAAACATCCACTTCTTAAGGTAAGAGTACGAATATAAAATTTCCAGAATCCACACTTAAGCACTAAATGAAAGATTGACAAAAAGCATTATAAATATGAAATCATACACTAGTAATTTAAAAAAAATAATTATGGAATTATTTTTATATTTTCCCCTCTCTCTCTCCCTATTTTTATTATTATATAATTTTTTTAAAACTCATTTTAACATCTAATTGCAATACAAAAAGAATACTGTTTACCAAAAAAAAATTGAACTTAAAATTAAAAAAAAAATATTGAATTTAGATTTTAATTTAGTTTAATTAAAGGAACCTATTTAATATTCTTAATTTCTTGTATGACTAATGTCACATTCCGTATCACTATTTTTACGGATACATTCAAACCTAACAGAGACGCTACGAAATAATCTGTGTCTGTCTAAAAAAGTGAAAGAAATAGGGAAATATTTGAAAGAAGTTTCCTGTTTAGTTCTTATCGCACTGTAGTTAGTTAAACTATTATAGGCACTTACTGAGAGATGTCTTTAAACGTATTGTTTATTTTTATGATTGGTGTGACGCTAAAATAATTTTTCTAAAAACAAAAAATATGTTCATGTTCTATTTAAATTTGAAGTTAATATTATGCAAAATGCTTTAAAATACTTTAAGATTTAAATTTTTTATAACTATGTTTCATCCGACAAAAGAATTTTTTTTTAATGGTTTATCTAGTGATGACAGCTGTAAGAAAATAAAAAACAGAATGCTAAAATAATAATAAATATTATCGAAATCTACTGTGTTGTAGTATTTTTCATTGATTAATTGATCTTTTTTAAAAAAAATCATATGTATATAAGAAAAATTCATTTGTTCTTTCTAAAGCACTATAAATAAATAAATCACATTTTTGATATGAATAACCTTGCCTTGTTAATTTATTACTTTATCATTAAACAATAGATTATTTTACTGCTTTCAGTGATTAATTCAGTTTCAAGGAGGAATATTTAAACGCATATTTAAATATTCGTTTATAATATATTATAAATATATTTATCGTTAAATATTATAGGAATATTTAATGATGCTTATAAATGTATTAATTTTCTGCTAGAAATGGTATTTTATTAATTTAAATACTTTGCTTATGATCAATTTATATTATTAAAGCGAATTGCCCCTTTTATTTTAATATTAGGGAGGATGAAGAGCGTCTAATGGTCTTTGAATATTGCGCAGAATATTTGGTCGTGGCTGGTCAACGGCAGAATCCAGGTGCTTACACAACGCTATTGCTGAGTTTGAACCATGTCAGTTTAAATATTGTAAAGTTATTGAACTCACTAACGATCGAATTCCTTTTTGGTTAACTTGAGCTGAGTTGGTTGGAAAAGACTTGTGTAGACCGACAATAGGTGGGTGGATCATTTTTGAGGTTACCTATTAGATTTGGATGGTTGATGGTGTAGGGAAGTTGGAGTTCGATAAATGTTTTTTATTGTTGTTATTTACCTTTTATAAGAGCCTAAAGAATGTTCTAAATCAGGAACCAATATTATTTCGATTTTTGGTTAAAATAACTATTTCGGTAAATATTTGAAGGGGGTTAAACCCCCCTTCCCCCTCCCTCTCTCTCTCTGTCTCTCTCTCTCTCTCTCTCTCTCTCTCTCTCTCTCTCTCTCTCTCTCTCTCTCTCTCTCTCTCTCTCTCTCTCTCTCAGAGATTTCATGGCAGCAAGTTGTAGGAATAAATACATGTGTAAATAAGCTGGTAATTTACCCAAGGAGACTCCTCGTATGACCTAGCTTAATTAAGTGGTTCTATTTGAAAACATAAGGAACCTCTGAATATAGAATCACGAAAACAAAAATATACATTTTAATTACTATTCTAGTCAGCCTCTGTTATAATTAGCCTCTGAGGCACGATTTCCTCCAACTTTCAAGTTCATCCCGGAATTCATTTTCGGGTCTAGATCTTGTAAAAACGCAGTTGCTTGTGATATTTTAGTTACTTTAGACAATATATTAATAAAAGAAAAACATTACTACAGTTCTACTATGCCCGCCCTTGAGTATTTTAAAAACACTTCAGCCTAATTTGTGCTCTAATGAGATGTATTGTAATGCAGATGAATTATTTCCTGTAAGAATACATTTTGAAGTAAGCACTTGTACGCCCGGAAGTTTAAACAATAAACACAAACTCCAACCGAAGGACGATTTTTCCGCATTTGACGGTCCCCGGCCGCGAGTTCAATACCGCGAATTAGGTAATATGGCTCCAGAGTGAAGAGCTCAAATCGAGAGATTATTATGTGAGTGGGGAATTACATAAAACAAACCGGCCAACTTTTCATTCTCTTCTCTAGTATGTAATAATATTAATGAAATTAGCAAAAATTACCAAATAGGAACATATATAAATTATAAATAGGATACAATAGAAAAACATCCCCAAAACAAAGCCTTAAGTCTCCAATATACTGGAACGAAAACAATCAGTCGAAGTTTCGCCTATTCCTGCATTACTAGAACGACACTTCACAAGGAAACCACACCAAAGATGACAAAGTGCAGGACATATCACACCAACGGTCCAAAGGGACGAAATTGAGACAGCAAACTTGCTCAAAGACGCTCTAAAAACACTACTCGTTTGTGGAAAGTTTTCGCAGAGTGCCTTGGAGCTTCCGTTTCTGTTTGATGAGTATGTTTGGATTGTTGGTGTGAGATGACTCCAGTTTGTCTTTTTCTGAGATTACTTGTAAAGTGTTGCCCTGATGATACCGGAATAGGAGAAACGTAGACCGGTTGTTTTTGTTCCAATATTTTGGAGACTTAAGGCTTTGTATTGGAGATTTTCCCTTTTGCATCTTATTAAATAATAATATGAAAGGATTACCGAACCCGAGGCTGATGCCATGAAAAAATAGTTCACAGTCAACCTACCTCCGTCGATTACCATATGAAATCAAGTACGTAAGTTCGCCCATCACGCATCCCTTCTCAGCAATGATTCAGGATCTATCATCACCCCATAAGCTCATCTCAGTCATCACGAGAATACAACTTTAAGTATCTAAGTATTTACTCTAATCAGAGTAAGTATATCAATCTAAATCTTCATCTTCAACCTCACCCCGTCGTTCTAACGTATATTTGAATCTTTTTTCAATCGAATTTTATACACAATAGCTTATTTTCGAAAACTACAAGACCTTATTATTTCTTCTATGTTACCGAGCATGTTTCACACATTTAGCAGTGGGTAGATAGTATATATATAATAAAGGTATTGGAAAAACTACACAAGACATTTCTAATTTACTTAATTTCTAACCTTTGAGAATTGAAACGGCACTTTCAGACGATAGCGCACATTCTCATTGGAAAGCGTTTGGTTGTAGGCCAACACTGAGAACCCATTTATCTGAGACAACTGTCTGTGTAGGAATCGAAAGTGGGTGACGCGGTCGAATCTTTATGCGGTCAGGAAAGCCTTTTAAACGGATAACATGTTCCAAACAAGATAGTCATATTTGGAAATCTTCATTAATACAGCCGAAAAACAATAACTATATGGATAATTAGGAAAAGAAAAGTGCTATACATTAATTCTTTCGGATCTAAACGATACTCAGATAATCTCCCATAAGTAAGAAACCTGATTCTATGATTTTGAAATCGTATAAATTTAAAGATTTGGAAGGCCGCCTGCTGCAAGTTACGTCACTAATTGTACCAATTAAAATAACGCAGTTAAAACCAACTTTGTCCTAATCATTGGAACCAAATTAATATCTATTTTTCGAAATTATGTGCTATATTTCTTATTGGGCCATTATTTCTCAGTTTTCAATTAACTCATTTTTAAAAATAATATCTTAACGAGATTATAATTGCTTGAACGCTCTATAAATAGAGCAGAATCTCGTCTGAAACGCATTCAATGGCCTCAATCGTGAATTTGTAACCTATTCGTGTTGTGTTATGAACATTAGATTATCAGTAGAGAGTATAGCAACCCATTTAAAAAACAAAACAGAAAATTTTCATTCTAAAATTATTTTTAATTGTACATTCTTCTTACATGTAATGGGTTAATGATAACAAATAATAAATAATAATTTAGATCGGTCGATTTTTCATTATAAAATCTCGGTAATTGAGTGTAGGTTCTGCTCTTATATTACAATATTGTATTGCCAAAGGAATTCTCTACTAATTAAACTAATTTAATGATTTTGACTTTACAGTTAACGAAATTTTTAATAGCTGCAGAGGACAAATAAAATTTAGAAATAATTATAAAAGCAATTTTAAAACCTGATAATAATGGGATCAAAATACACAGGAATTAAAAAATATAAAGGCAATTGAATAAAATCCATTGAACTACTCATATCTTGCAATTTCAATTGTTCAAATCAATTATTGGCAAAAAGACATTTTGTTATTGAACTTGAACTAGAATGGGGAGTAAAACTAATACAATTAAATTATATTATCTGCCTTGGTATTGGGGCCTTTTATTTTCAACCGATTTTCCGATTTGAATATTTCCAGATTTCATAATTCACCTTTTGAATTATAAGCCGGTTTTTGTTTAACATATCCGAAACTTGTAGGCGTATTGGAGCAAAAAAAAAAACAGATAAAAAAAATAATTTAAAGACTGGAACCAGTTCGAACCAAACATTTCGAAATCGATCACTATTTATTCGTATACGTACTACCGATGATGTTTATTAACAAAAAAACTAAGACAACCACTGGACAATGGAAACAACAAATATCAATGGTATAATATCGTTAACAATGACATAAGGATCTTACTTAATTATCCCTGACCGGACACACAGGTACGGAGTCTAATTGTAAAATATCACAATGAAAAACTGGCCTGTTCACAATTAATAGAAATAGATGAAATCTTCTAATTCATGGAAATATGACGATATGAATGACTAGCGGACCTATATAGCGTGGTAATATAAATTAATTGTTTATTCCATGACGCGAATCCGTGTTGTGAAATAATTAAACAATATTACATCTTGCCCTATCCAAACGTCATAATTATATAATTTTAAAACATGGATGCGATTCGGTACTCACCTTTCTCAGTTTAAATTTCTTCTCTCGAGCTGTCCTGTAATAAAAACAATGAATTAGAATAATGCCAACAATGCTGGGAACTGTAAGAGAAAGAAAACAACAACTAATTGGCAGGATTGCAAATATTGCACTTTTCTTCCAGATTGCACAACCCAATTTCCATCTGGCAGGTCTGTTTAATTGTCATTGTGTAATTTCAGCGCTAACCGCATAATGTGATCTAAGAAACGCAATGAAAATATAGCAGTTTTCGTAACTGTTACAGTTCGCTATAAATGAAATTAATTGAGATACAACTTTAAGTTGTTATAATGCAGGATCTTAAGTCCGATTATCATCATTACCTCAAGATATAATATCAGCGATAAGCGAAAACAGAACACGAAGGGAAGAAACGAAACTGTCTACACGGCCTGCCGCGAAAAACTGTGAGGCTGTTATGATTTCGCTCATTTAATGAATCACACGATTATTACTGTGATAAAGTGGTGTAGGCCAAAAGATAACAATGATTCAGTGTAATCTTCCAAATCTAGGAAGACAGATTAAGGTTGTTTGTCTTGGCATAAAACTTATTTGATAAATATCTGAAGAGATCCTTTCAGGCTAACAAGGCATTACTCACTGATAGAGCTCATGTATTCGTCCGCGGTGGCAAGATGGAGCCAAGAT
The DNA here is from genome assembly GCA_037127475.1 of Arma custos. Classification (NCBI taxonomy): domain Eukaryota; kingdom Metazoa; phylum Arthropoda; class Insecta; order Hemiptera; family Pentatomidae; genus Arma; species Arma custos. The sequence continues at coordinate 118,117,881 of CM073764.1, read as the reverse complement.
CCCACGCGTCCTATCCGTTTCGAAACGCTCTTGCGGAACAGTGACAGAAATTTTCTGGTTAAACAAAAACGTGCAGTTGGAAAGTAGAGGTTTTACCTTGCTCTCGTTCACTTTTACTTTCCTCCAAGGTTCCTCTAGTAGATGAAATTAATTTTGCGAAAGACCGCAATAATAAATAATAAATTTAATCCCAAATTATTTTTTTGCGAATAATTTTATTTTTTGCATTCTATACGCCCAAACTTAATTGAGTATAGTTCATATGAATTTTGTTTGTTTTTTTAGGGGTAGAAAATAGTCAGGGTGAAGTTCAAAAAATAATTCCTTAGAAATAAAATATTTATTCGAAATCTACGTTTCGATCAACATTATAGGTCTTCCAGTGCTGGATAGACAGTCTACCAACATTTTAAAACGAAATAATAGGAATAGAAAAAATTATAAACAATAAAATAATATACAAAAACGAAACTATGAGCAAAAAAAGGAATAATTTAAATTATAAAATAAAAATATTATTTACATGTTTTGAAGTATAACAATTGGATTTGAGTTAATGACAAGAATGATCAGAAGCCTTATTGGTAAATTTGTTTTAAATTTACTTAATAGTACGTTTCTCGGTTTCTAATCAAAAGTTTTTTCTATTAATGATATTATTTCATTGACCTCCACCCGAACCATTTTCTTCTCCAAGTCTATAAGATCAACTAATACTATTCGAGATGATTTTTTTTTTAATGAGAAGAGCGTTTCTATATAGCAAAATGTTCAAGCAGTTGTAAAATACAGCCATTTTCTTGTCATTCCATTTCTATTAGGGGCCCATGTTAGGCGCTTGTTCATAGGAAGTCCAGTAATGTAGATCTGCTGTAAAAGGTCGAATGAATTGATGTTATTGAACGTTATCCTTCTATGGAACAGATACCCAAGGTATATTTAAGAAACGATAATAATCCGACTTCAAGGCACCCGAACTTCAATTACGCCTTAACTGTTTTGGTTTGTGAATCATTCTTAAAAAAAGAAATTCTTTAGTCAATTATTAAAATTATTGGATGTGTAGCGATTACGTAACAGCTAGAAATCACGAAGCTACCGGTTTAGTTTCCTAATCAGTTCTAGAAAGGTATATTAACAAGCGGAATGTTAGATAATGAATTTATCTACTCAAGGGGCAAATGAATTAATTTAGAAACACCGACATACCTTCTCGATTTATCTTGGATACGCCCCTCCACATTCTTAGCATTTTTAGAAACTATAATAAAACTTTATTCCTATTTTTTTTTAAAGAGCTGGACTATTAATTAGGCTCCGAAACCGTTTGCCGCCCTATTGATATTTCTAGAGAATCTAGGAAAGGTGGCCAATGGTTGGTTCGGTTTAGTAATTTCACTTTCGGCTCTGTAGTCACGACTTCTATTTCTGTTTTAATGAAAGTACTCAACTTTTACTTAATTAAGCGATTTAAATTCAACTTTTAGTTATTCAAACACAATTTATCTGTCCCAGATTTTGTAATTCTTTTTAATCGCTTTTAATGATACATTGTAAATATCTGTATGAGAACAGATTTCCAGATCTTCGGCAACCTTAGATTCAATAACAGTAACATAACAATCCTAACCGAATAGATATAATAATGGGGAAACTGAACGAATTTCTTGTTATCGAAATTAAAACACTGATGTATGGTTTTAATTTCATTTAAATGTATTTTTTTAAATGTAAAAGTTAGTTTCCTATATGCTTCGAAAAGCTTGTTACAGAACCAACAAGTGTTGGGTTGGATATTTGTTATTGGTAGATTTGGTAATAGTTTTCATAACCAAAATTTTATTAAATTCTGTTGCAATATTAATAAATTCACATATAAAACATCATTTACCAAAAATCAATAAAAAATTTAAAAATGGGAGGTCCAGAGCAATTATTATTATTTTTAAAATGTTGTTTAAATTCATTCTTAAATATTTACATGGTAGTTTGTACATATCGTTTTATCTTGGAGCAGGCGTTGACAACGTGTTCCTGACATCACCTGGCGCAAAATAATTTTGGGCCAAGAAAAATAACATTATTAAGCAATTAACCCATTTCAAAAAATCAAAAAAATATATTAATATATATAAACTAATTTATTATCGTCAGTAATTTTATAATTTACATTTCGTTTTCTCAGAAGTATATTGTCTCCTCATATGGTTATATAAATCCAGACAAACAGATCGGGATCTGACGATGATTCTTGGAAACATTGTAAAGTCCAAATATTTATTTAAGCTTCTCTGTCAGTAAATTATTGTGTCATTAAGATGTTGACTCCAGTTTATGGAATTAAGTTTTATTTTTACCTATATTAATTTAATTAACTATTAAGAAAAACAAACTACTAATGGCGGACTAACCACCAATGTTCGAATTGTATAATAGTTTAAATTACTCATGTTTGAGAAGAAAGTTTAAATTACTCGATCTGCCCTTTTTGTATAATTGTTAGTTTATACAATACGATTTTGTACATTTTTTGTTTAAACAGAATGTTTATTTTTTACTATATTTTTTTCCATTCTATTATTTTTGTATTCTATGCCTATTGGTTACTCCATACCAGTAATCACACCAATTATAATCCAATCATACAATTATAACTAAATCCAGACCAATCAGATCTGTCTATACTTATAACTTTATCTGTGTACAATAAATAAAGATCAAATTTTTCGTTCTTTAGAAAGTAGTATTCTACTGCAAACTTATAAATTTATTATACACTTTTTTATTTATTTAATTACAATAGAAATAAAACTAATAGTTTCCTTTATAAAATTTAGTGCGTTGTTTTTGTTTTTATTTTATTTTTTTAAGCACAAGAGTTTGCTGAGAGAGTGCCGAAGAGGTTTTCGGCGTCAGCCTCTCATCTGTTGATGTTTCTCGAGGAGGGAATGTAGTCAGTGACATTCTGAAGGAAAACCACTCACTGAGAGCGCATTGTCCTTGGTAGCTGCAAAACAGAAGCCCTAAAGATACTTTAAGTCTTCAATTTCAAATAGGTCGATACTAAAGCTAAATCTAAGATTCCACAATTATCAAATAAATATGTAATTTCAATAGATTCCGGACGAATGGTTTTAGTCATACTACGAGGTGCTCAAACCGACCCAGCTTAATCGATGTTTAAACATCTGATTAAGTGTGCAGTCCTTCTGAAGCCAAAACTACAAAATTTAAGATCTGTGAACGTTAAAGTCTCATAATTAAAGTGGTAGTATTTTGGACCCGTAATTGAGCTGTTATTTTTGAAAGTGCGTGTGTAAACTTTTAAGTGCATTTGTATTAAAAAAATCGTTCACCCTTTTAAATGATTTTATTGATTATTATTTCATAATCAAATTTGAAGGTTGTATATTTAAAAGGTGTGTATAGGGTTTATGCTAAAACGCCACCCTTTGCTAAGTGCTGAAAACATTTCCCATTATGCCTTGTTTTTAAAATAATTCAATTTGAAACCTTTAGATATCGCTATCTAACATACCACTTTCAAAATAACAGCTCAATTATTGAAACAATAGCAAAAGCGTTATATAACTAAAACCGTAATCCAAAAATACAGTACAGGTTTTGGACCGTCGATATATAATATTTTGTATGGAAGGTTAATTAAAGCCAATAATGCAGGCTTTTCGAAAAAATGCATCAGTCGAAAAAAAAAGAAAATATTTTGGCCGATATTGGGATAACCGGTTAAGTAAGTTATCTTAATAGATATTTTTTGTTATTCTTTTTCTTCTTTTTTTTCTGTTTTTAAAATTAAAATTATCTGAATTTGGAGTTACTCAGAGTAAATAGCAAAACAGAAATAGTAATAAAAAAAACACGTCATTATCAAGATAATAAAATCCCATAATATATAGTTTTATTTATAACGTTAAAATTTTGGCTTACCAATAAAAATTTCTCCTTTTATAAGAGAATTTTCTGCCCGGACCATTTTTTCTTCATTTTTATTTATAATGCATAATCCTGATATTTTTTAAAATTTAATGATTTAACGAAAAAAGGATATTTTTTTTTAAAGATTTTTAAATATAATAATATATTTTGATGTTCGTTCACAGATGACTATCTGTCGGGAACCCAGCATTGGGTTATTCCAGAGTATTCACATTAAAATTTATACATAGACTCGAAGGTACTTCCTCTTTAGGAGGAATGTATCTTATCTCTGTCATCGTCACCATTCAGTTTAATTAAAAATAGTTCTATAATTTATAGCTATTAAGATATATATTGATAATTATACGGTGCCTCAGAGCTAAGGTCCTCTAGGGGACGGCGACATTGGCATAAATGCAGAGATTGAGGATATTATTACTACCCAGGTCCTTGAGAGATTTGCATACGCACTCGGCCATCGGCGTTGGTTCTCGTAAAGATTCCTTCTGCGATGTTTTTCCTGAGGAGCGACCTTCTGACAGCTACCTTAATAAGGCTCCGGGTTCTTTAGCGAATGCTCTCGGGTAATTACACCTGCATCGGTCTGCTATACTTGCAGCCCTAACTGTCCCGATTTTATCCTCTCCTAATTGGAACGAATCAATAATTCATGTGCGGGAAATCAAATAGTGCAAAAGTGGATAATTCCATTTATTATAGTTATTAGAGGCGGGAACGACCTTAGTGCCTTTCAGAACAATATATATTTATTTATTTTTTGTTTATTTTTATATTATATGGTATATATTATATATATTTATATGTATATATTATATATATTTATATATCTTTTATATAAATATATTTATTTTTGTTTGTTTTATCCATGTTGTGTTATTTGGAAATACCAAAAGAACCTATACCTCTACAGCCCACAGACAACGGTTGTGCTAGGAGGTTATTTGTCCTAGATCATGCACAATACATTAATGAAATACCATTTCAGGAATGCCATGAAATACTTTCAACCCGTGTTTCGAATCGGCGGCGCAGTAGTAAGAAATGCATTTACGATATATTTTTTAGAACTTATGATACTTATACAAAACAATGGAAAATATTTATTTACTACCAGATCAAGATCACCCTGGACGAAATTCTCGCATACTATTCAGCCTTGGACATTTACTAGTTGGCATAGTATCTGCTACAATTTCTACTGATGCAAATTTCAACCAAAAGTATTCTTACTCCCGAATAAACCAAGGAATAGATTCCTTGAATTTCAACTTAAAAATTTCTAATTGAATCTATGAAACAAGCTAATTAATTTAGCAATTGCTAAGTTATAAGCATATTCCCTTATTTTAACCACGTTTATATTCCTCTTTTTTGTTTATACGTATTTAGTTATTTTAAACTCCAAATACTGAAACACCTATTCCAATATAGTTACTATACTACTAACCATATCTTTTGTTTGCAATACGAAATGTATACCTGAGAACATACCAATATTAAATATATATATTACTTAAATAATATTACATAAGTGAATTTCACCCAGTAAAAGAAGGAAGGGATACCAAAAACCGTATGACAGGACGAAGGGGAGAAGAATGGGTGAAAGTTAGGGATCCGCAAGTGGAACAATGTGGTGCAGGGCAGTACCATGTGGTGCTATTCTTCTGGACAAGGCTCCACCAGACCAATAGCTCCAGGGAGTAGGTACCTAATTAACTATATTAAATAAGGGGACAACATGCAAAAAATAATATTGTAATATCAGGAGTTAGTGCCGGATATCGAAACATTATCCGATTAAAAAAAACTCATAATAAAAAATGTGACCCAGATTTACATATAAGTGCTTGCAATGTTGGAGTTGGTTGAGAAATCGTAAACTCAGAATCCACTAACATCGCGACCAACTTTTATTATTTTGTTTACAACATTGTTGTTAGATGTTATTTTCTGTTAGTTAAAAGTTTTTCATCTATCATCCTCTTAGATTTATCAACTAATCCATCTATGTTTGTCAGCTCTTGTTTTGTTAATATAAAATGCATCGCAATGTCATGCAATCTTAGAAGGAAAATGACTATCTTTCCCGCGAATACCACTGCACCAATGTAAAGTATTGGGTACGTGCCAGTTCAAATGCTACCAAACACGGGCATCGGAACTGAGTATCTACTGTGAAAGGTGATATTTTGTGCAATAATGTGAATAATAAATGAAAAACTGATTTCTATCTCTTTTTGTCTAGAATATTTACAATATCTGCTGGTTGTAAAAAAAATAGATTTGTCAATAAAAGAGGGGTACACTCACCTTTAAATAATATCACTAATGATCTTAATGATTAATGTTCCATAATTAATAATTGAGGTTAATAATTAATAATATGTCAGAGGGTTGTGTAAATGATATGGTACTTAAAATGCACAATAAAGAAAATCCTGGATTAAACGAAATGATGACGGCTAAGGGCCTTCCATCAGCAATTACTTTCAAAACTAATTACTCTCGATTAATTTTGTCTAAAAATAATTAGTTGGCATCCTTAATTAATTAAATGTTAGATCCATTGACTGTGCGAATGTAGGTCTCTGTAAAATTGTAAGTGATGAAGAAATTTAATGATGTGACAATTACTTTCATAATCTTGATGTTGTAGATAACAATATTTTTAAAATATTGATCAGAACACGTTTATAAGTTGAATTGCTTTGCAAATATTACGATTATTATTTAGTACAATTCAAAGTTTATTAATTTAATTATTACGCCTTCAATTCAGCAACGTCGCATTGCCGGAATCGGCGTAATACAGGTAAGTCTAAAAGGCTCATATTAATATTAGGTTACATTACTAATAAAAGGTTTAAAACCCCGAAAAATGGATGCCGATACTACCAATGTCCTTAAACAAACTGCCATACACGAATTATAGCCAGAACCCAAATATGTAAGAACGTCTTTAACGCAATCCCCTCACCTCACCTCGGACATTTATTATTCAGTTAAATGTTTATTTTGGGAATTATTTTATTACTATGCCAAATAACTTTCAAAGCTCATATGATTAACTAAGCTATCACTTTAATAATAGTAACCGATCCCATACTCTGCGATTTTGAAAAAGCATTTAGGCACTTCATACTTCCACAGATGCGTGAATAAAAAGAGGTACACATAAAAAATGGCGTTAATAATATGATAGCGGCTTAATATATATATATATATATATATATATATATATATATATATATATATATATATATATATATATATATATATATATATATATCGTATTAATGATGCAATTTCTTACGATGCGCATTAATCTTAAATCGTATATGTACATTTGGTATTTTTTATCTCTACTATTAAAAGTTTAGACGATGAAGAATCAATGAGCCTTTAGGTATTTTATATTATCAAGCCTCATCATACTTGCGCTTAAGTTAACAGGTATCATTTCACTGATTCGAATCGCTTTTTTTCCTTTATGCTCGAGACCTGGAAAGGTAACTTTCCTTCGCAACACGACTCGCTTTCAATGACAAAGGAAAGGAAGAACCCTTAGTGCCACCCTGACAGAAGAAGAACAAGAAGGCTTCAGGACGCCGCGATTCGAGGTGACTAACTCTCATAGGTACGAATAGAAGTGCAGATTCGGCCTTCCCTTCGCTGCACACAGCTGCTGTTTACTCATCGACGTCTTGCACTTATTGATTAATTGCCCGGCTGATCATCATCGAGGTCAGGAACCCGCTTGAGATGTCAAAATTAATGGAGAATATCAATTTATATTCATGTAAAGCACTCAAGTAATTTCAGCGATAGCGTCTCATCATAACAAAGAGATCCGAAGAATAAAACTATCTTTGAAAAGCGTATCCAATTGTCATACTTACGAACAATTAGTACTTCTATCTTTAGACCACAAGTTTAAATAAGTCCAAATGAATTGCAAGCAACCATTATAATTGCTATATAATCCAGACTACAATTTTTGGATCGAAAATATTAAGAGAAACTTACAAGGGTGAGCTAGACATCCATTCGGATACTTCATTATTATGTTGGAGAATATGCTCCGGGTGCCGGTGAATAATCCTCAGATAGTAATATAAACATGCCATCGTTTCGACCCACTTTGTTGTTCTTCAACAAGGATAACATCATGATAATGATGATTACAGGTATAATTATAAAGATAGTTCAGAACTTAGGAAAGACTTTTATCCAGATATTTATCTATTTTCTTCCCATCCTGAACTACCATAAGCTTATGAAAACAAACAGCGTGCTTTTCAGTAAACAGTCAACATTTTTTACCATAAACGACTATATTATATTACCATTTATTCTCCATATAATGTCAGGAAATCAAACCCATTCTCTGTTTTTATTTCTGAGTATTTATTTGGGGGGAGGGGGGATATTTTCAATATTCCTTAGCCTCAATAAGTAATTGTGAATTCAATCCCGAGATATGATAAAATAATATTTAGATATCAATCAATTTTAACTGATCTTAAAAGAACATTCAGAAAAATGAACAAAACAACAGTGAAATAGTGATCACAAAATCTAACAATGAAGCGGTAGAGAGCTAAAACGGTATTTTAACCTTTACTGACTCAAATCATGCTGTAGAATATTTATGATTTTAATGTAATCTTCGAATGTGTTGCATGTTACTTGGCTTGATCTGTTCTGTTTTTTTTAAATATTCGATTAATTTTAATGATGTAAGAATTTAATGCAGAATAAATGTTATTTAATTCACAAATAGATGAATAAATTAGCAGTATAATGATTTAAATTTAGAGATAAAAAATGTATTGCTGCAAGCCGTTCTTGCACCGTTGTTGGAAGTTGCTTTTAAGAAAAGAATGTTATTTATAAAGTTAAGTCAAAAGTAAAAAGTTATATGTAATTCCAGGAGGCTTATGAGCTTTATGAGGTCCAGGATGTTGGGTGAACCAATTTACGGATCTAATCTCATTAGAAAAAACTTTTAGGCTTTTTATTCTCATCATATATTATAATTTCGAAATATACATAGTTTAATAAGTCGAATATATTTTATGATTGATGTAAGATTGAATACTGTTACGGGCAAGCAAACTGAAAGATAAGAAAGCGTGTGATATTGTTTTAGAGTGTAACTAAGCGTCGCGAAAAATAAACTAGGAGCGAAGTTACCACTTTTGTGGGGGAATACACATAACAACCGGCTTGGGTGTTATCGCTTAATTAAAAGTAAAAGTTATTATGTTGTATAAATGATTTCTTAAATTATGACACTACTTAAGGCAGCTGTGTCATCTGGCATCTGCATTCCTGACAACTTCCAGTTCGCGGTGTTTCCTTTCGAATCGAAATGACTGGAGAGAATTTCGTATATTTAGAATTAATTGGATGCATTGAATGGGAATTGATCACTTTAATGAAGTATTTTTAAATCGTTATTTATAGATTCTTCTTAAGTCTTTTATTAAAGGATACCAAATTAAATCAAACCTTAACTGGCCGAAACACTATGCCAAAAAAAACCTGTCGAGCAACAGTAGCATAAGCTTCGGCTCGGGAAACTGACAACGAAGCGAAGCAGTTGCGTATTTACGCACTTAGAAGCGAATTACGGAATCCCTACAACCGGATAACACGCTGAGTTAGGTCCAATGCATTCCTCTGTATCTTTTTAAGATCAAATCTCAAACTTGCAAAATAAAAAAAAATTGTTGGCGAACAAAAACGAGAAAAAAAAAATTGAAGCCTTGTTCCTATATTGATATGCGTTTAAAATAAAGCAGATGTATCTTTAACACGGTCTGATGGTTATAAGAGTCTCTGGTCCTAAGTTTCCTTCAGTCTCACACTCACTGGAAACTAAACCTAAACCAAACCGGAACGTCTGAACCGGCCAAGAAGAGGAGTAAAACTGTCTTGGATTGGAACCCAGGACCTTCGGTAAGGCAACTCACACCTCTACCACTGACGGTCACCTGTGGTCTAGTGGTTAGCGTAACAAACTACTAAACCCAAGATTGCGGGTCAGTAGCCCGGCAGGTGGCCCAAGGATTTTTTAAAGGGAGTAAAAAATCCTTAGTTACGCCGTCCTTCGGAAGGGACGTTAAACGGGGGTTCCGAGCCTGCACGATGTCAGGTACTCGTTAAAAATCCCTATCCTAATTAAACCTGGATAGGAAAAATTTAGAGTTCCCACTGTGGCATCGTCCGATTAGCCATAGCAGCATAAAGTGACGTTAAATGAACAAACAAACCTCTACCACTGAGCTACTCCGCTCCCAGAATTTTGAAATAACAAACGAAATCACTAAAATTCTAGTCTTAAAACATTCTTAAGTATTTTAATTGGAAACAATAGAAATGGGTTCCCTCGACCTTGTAACGTCTGAAGCAGACAGCGTAACACTTGATGTATGTTTATTCCGAAAGCGTATTATACTCCGCGTTGAGTACGGCCGCTACGCTACCCTGAGCAGCGAGATACTCAAGGTAGTTTTTTATCTGCTTAGAAAAACGCTTACATTGTTTTAGGGATGAGTTCAAAGTCCGCGATAAGCAAAGGCTTCCATCTTATACACCTTGCTATTCTCCATATGCAAATTGAACTCCTTATTTTTCGGATGATGCTTTAAATAGAACTGGAAACGGATGGAACAGAGATCGTTTCAACTCTAAAGGTTTGTTCTCAGAATTTAGATAAGTGAAACAGAATAGCAAATATAAAGGCTAATAGGCTAATTATCTGATGGGTAATTTCAGTTCGAGAAATCAGAGAAATTAGCAAATGGATATTCCCTTTTGTGGATGATATCAATAAATCACGATATTGAGTATCGGTTGAGGAAGAAAGTGGCATTGAGATATCTCCGATTGAGAAAGATCAGACGATAAAGATGTTGATGTCAATATACACCGTACACACAACACCTTTTCGGATAAGATGGCGTCGATTAGGTGCCATTGGAAGGCGGCATTGACTTATCAACTATCTCCCGTTTCCTAGAAATCACGTATACGGATTTATAATTTCCATTAATCGTTTCTTATCTCCGAAGGTCGTTCGCACGTGTAGGAAATGGTCATGCGGAAATATTTCGTGTCAGTAATTATAAACAATTAATCGCTGCGATAATATGGGAAAAGTTTTAATTAACTTTTTAATATTATTCAATAATTATGTAATTTCTGATTCGCATACCATATGGTTTCAGCACAACACAAGAAAGTGTAAGCTATCATTAGGATTATTACCTGTTTGATGTAACGCAATGGCCGTACCCAACGCAGTATCAAGTATCAAATATCAAATTACATACATATTTATCTATTTGTTTTTTTATTATTTATTACTTTTTTTAAAAAATAATACAAGTAATTAGAATGAAATATATATATTGACATGACATTATGCAAGAAGAGAAACTACCGACTTGTAGTACTCGAATAACAAAATAAACTTAAAAGGTCACGAGGCCATCTTCTTTTCAGACTTCTCGGAGGATTAAAGGCAAAGGTATTGGAATCATGTGTTTACCCGGTAATATTGTATGGTATCGCAGACATGGTCAGCAACAGAAAGCTATTACAAAAAATTAGATAAGACACAAATACAATTTTCTAGAAGTATGATGGGTTTTTGGGGATGGGTATCAGAAGAAAAGACCACATCAGCAACAGAAATGTGCAGGCAAGGATTAAAGTTAAAAGCCTAATAAAAGAAGCACAGCAACTGAAATGGAGGTGGGCCGGACATGTTGCCAGACTCAATGCGAAAAGATGATCGAAAATTGCAACAGAATGGATACTAAGAGACCACAAAGAGAAGGAATGGAAGACCATTTACAAGATGGCGAGATGAGATCTTGCAGAGAGTAGGAGACTTTTGGGCTAATGTGGCAAGGAACAGGGACATATGGACCAAAGTTATAAAGAAATTACAATAAACAAATGAGCAAAATATTTTATTTAATTATTGGCAAAAATTTCCTTACTTTTTTTACTAGAACTATGTTGAATGTATTAAATACTATGTTAATATATTTATTGAAGAAAAGGAAATTTTGTAAATTTTTTGTCAAACAGATTCATACCTCCCAAGGGAGAGGCTTTTTTGTTCTGTAAAGGTGGGATCAATTCAATTAAATCAATTAATTAATTTAACAAAGTAAGGAGCATTCAGGATTTTAAGAAGCATTCTGGATTGTAGGATTGGATACGAGAGGAATTCGATGGCTTAGTGGAGCTCCAAAGTTCTACTCCGTAAGTTTTGGTTTAATTAAATGAATGAATATATTTTAAGTTTATAGAAACTGCACAAATATGGAAGGAATGACATTTAATTATAATTTGAATTGGAATAAACTGATACAGTATCTTAAAATATATTCTGAAACTAAAAAATAATAAGAATAAACGATTTATTGAATTTATCGCCAATAGTTCCGCTAAGCATTGTTAATTTAATTCACAAAAATGTATAATTATCTTCAATTATCCATCTTATGTTATTTCGAATTTTTTCAAAATAAGTTAATTGTAATTTTTTCTGAAGAAAGGAGGGAGAAAGTGATCATGTTTAAATACTGATTTCATGAATCTACTCTTACCCGATTTAAAAAATATTATTATAAAACAATTTCACATTATTAGGATCAAGATATGCTTTTGTGGCAAGTTAAAAACATTAATTTAATGTCTAAAAATAATCATAAAACATAATTATATTAAGCAAATTAAAGTTAACATACAGTTTTCACATTAAAGTGATGTTTAACAACAAGCGATATTTAAATTAAAACGTGGCTTTAACGTTTTAACTCTTTCTGTTGTAAATCACTTTTATTACCTTTTGAGGGATTTTTATGTTCTAAGGAGTATTCTTGGTCAACAGATAATAACTTTTATGTAAAGATAAGTTTTACGGTTATTGTTGTTTGTTTAACATTAGTATTGGAGAATTACTAGAGTGTAGCAACTTTTAAACTTTAAGTTAAAATCGGATAAATGCAAGTCCCCCTTTATATCATTGATTATATTAATTTTTAAATGTTCTCTCATACAAGACTGAAAAGACGAGGAACTGATCGACGATTTCGCTTACTTCAACATTTACTGGACAAACGTTCAAAGCTCCCAATTAATTACAAAAGACTCATTTAAATGACAGTTATCAGGCCTATTTGGACATACGGCGTTGAGCTTTGGGGCTTTACTAAACCATTCAATTCATCTCGTATCCAATCCATACAATCCAAAATCCTTCGTAATATCCTCAATGCTCCTTATTATGTCACAAACAAACTCATCCATCATGATCTTAATATCCCATATGTTGCTGATTTGGCCCAAACTAGATACCTATCCTTCCATGAAAAGCTCCATACACACTTGAATCCGCTAGTCTCTCAACTTGCTTCCCATACTATTCCTGATAACTCTCCGAGGCGTCTGAAAAGAAGATGGGCTCGAGACATTCTACTATAGAACTTTATTGGAGTGCTATCAATGGGTAGTTTCTCCACAAGTGTTTTTTTTTCATGACCTTTGTTCATACAGAAAATTTACTTGATGTAAGTAATATAATTATAGTTGTAAATATATAAAAATTATTCTAAAAAAAAAATTCTCTAAATAATTTTGATGAAACTTGACTAGAATATCTAGACTAGAATAGCCCCATTTCGTTTTCACATACATGAAAAACCAAATGAAAACTGTTACGAAGGATACGACATAATATTGCATATAACTCAAAAAGTCGCATTTTGTAAGAAATAGAAAAACTAGTGTTTGATAACTTAATGATTTTATGCAGCATGTTGTGCTAACTCTATGTTCCCTAGAAAGAAAATGGAAATATTTAAATTTTATTTTCATAAAACTAAATGGCTTGAAAATTATTTGTGTCTACATTATTAAGAACGGCCTAACTAACACGGATCTAAATGCCCCATACAGAAGTAGGAAAATTGGCAGCACTGGAAGAGATAGATAGTAAGTTTGAAAAATTACATTGGTTGAAAAATTCCTCCCGGCTAAATCCGATGGTCTTCCTGGCCAATACCTCTGCCCTTGCCATGAAAGGGAGCATATGTTTGGGTGGGGGTTGGTTTAAAGAAATTCGAGAAAGGTATTACACTCTTATTTTAAGGACTTAGATTAGATATTAAATTGTGATTATTATCAATAGAACAAACCAAAATTATTAGCTGAACTCCATCACCATTTAGTCAATAAAATTCATATGCGCTGGTTTTCAGATATTATGTGTTCAATCAGAATAACGATTTAACCAATTTCTTTTTTAATTTCACTTTTTTTAATCATGCATTACCACTAATATTAACATTATTCATCTAATTTAAAAACAAAATTCTAAATCGTCTTAGATATATCTATATCCCCTGAAATTACATCAATCCTACAGCATTCAATAGTTAAGAATACGTTTTTTATCACTCATTTTCTGATAATCTACTTTTATAACAAAGTCGTAATGTATTTACGACATATTTATGGCTTCGCCTCTCTTTAATTTTATGAAATCAAACGTTTCTAGCCCATTTAAAGCCAGTTTTTTTTAAATATAGAATAGTAAAAATAAAATTACATTTATTATTACTCCTATCATCTTTAATTATGTGCACTTCTTATAAACTGGCTGGATAGGATGGGTAGAGGCTGCGGAAGCATTTAGCAGGGTCAGTTTATTACTAAGATCGCCAAGTACCGTAACTGACACACTTAACTTATCGATTCTTTTCACCTCGGCTTACTTTCTGTCACTGGGCACTTCGATGTACTATCTCCTCCAGTGTTGCCAATTAAGCTGGCAGAAATAATAAAAAATTAAAATTAAAAAGTTAAAAACAAAATAAACCATATTTAAATCTGAAGATAAACGTTACTAGTTTTAATAAGCCACAAAGTCCTTGGTTAAGTTTAACTGTATCAAAGAAATTTCTGTAAAAAAAAAAATTATAAAGCATAAAAGCTAGTTGTTTTTAGTAATTTAACTAATTGTTTATTTTATTTTAATGAGGTTTATGCTTCCGTAATATCTCAATGGAATATCTATTGAGATTTAAAGGAAATACTTAAATTTTATTTTCAGGTAGACAAAAGGGCGACGATATAGGATTATAATTATTGCATGGGTTATAAACTGGATACTGCTCATGAACAGATATATTTAAAAGTATCAATTTAATAGTTTTAAATCAGTTTTGATTTATTTAGAATACAGAGTATTTTAAATTTAATCCAAGGCTGGACATAATTTTAATAATTTTTAAATAATTAAGTTGAATTTATTGGGAAGCATATAAATATAATTAGAAAAAAAGGTATATTACCAAATTTAAAATTCTCAATTTATTTTAATCAGTAATTTACTATAATAAATCATTTAAAAATTGCTCTATTTGTTTACCATTATTTTCTGATGTTTAAATGCTCAAAACTTTAACACCAAAAAGTTGAGAATATTCAAGACATGTTTACCGTATTTCATAAATTTTTAATAATTAGTAATTGCTAGTAACATTAAGAAGATGAGATCGAATTCGAATATGGCCGTCATATTTTAAAAACCATTCTAATAAGTCAATAAATTATAGATTTAGAGCTATAAACACAATACTGAAATAACATAGAGAACGAGACTAAAGAATTTCTAAACATAAGCTTTAGATGTTGAAAACTAAATTATGTCAACAGACATCCATCAAATAACGTGTCAATTTTTCTGAATATCTGGATTAGTCAAAATCAATATTGTTATTTTAACAAAAATAAAATCTAAAACATTTTATCACTAAAAATTATTTAAAATGTTTAAGTTGACCCACATCATACCTGCGACATTAAGTAAATGAATAGATGAAAATATAAACCGTTTTTGAGGCGTAGATAACATCGAATTCCCACTGCGTCGAATCTTAATGTATATACGACTATGTATATTTAATTTTTATTATTTTTCATCATAACATTGAAAATTTTTAATTTGTAAATAGATTCTAAAATATTCTTTTGTCAAAATTTATTTAAATTTGGGGTTTCCTAATGGTTCAATAGTTAACTGTGCATAACGTAGAAATGCTCAATAGATTTTTTGAAAACATAAATATAAATAACAAAAAAGCTTTAAATAAACAATTAATTTAGTAATTATGTTATTAATATAGATTGTTTGAACTTACCCTTTTTTTAATGGGATGAACTCGACGGGACTTCACATAGATATAAGCATAACGATAATTATAGAGAATACGCAGGCTAGCGGTAGGTGTATTAAGAAAAAATAACTTAAAAACCTGATCATCTTCTCTACAGATTTAAAAAATTAATAAAA
Source organism: Arma custos (assembly GCA_037127475.1). NCBI lineage: Eukaryota > Metazoa > Arthropoda > Insecta > Hemiptera > Pentatomidae > Arma > Arma custos. The sequence goes on along the minus strand of CM073764.1, from coordinate 118,101,539 downwards.
ATATTTAAAATGTAAAAGAGGTAACTTGAATCAAAGTGAACAAGCTCCTAAACAGAGTGGCACATCCACTCAGTTTTCTGACCAATCCACAAATGGCTAGTTCAAGAGACTGAACTTTATTTCTGTAAATAATTACTCAGTGGCATGAGAAAGGGAGCTGATAGTGGCCTCTTTGTCTATAATCTGTCTTAAGCTAGTGTGATAATGTGCCTGATAAGATGGCATAGGACTATTCAATATTGGAAACAGTAGATCTTCAATGCGCAGCATCGCCTTAACAGCAACCTTGGGGTGAATAGAGGAGGTGGGGAGTCTAAAAAGCTTAATTTTGTCAATATTATCTTTAACTAATCACCTCCCTGCACAACAGTTGTCCTACAAACAGTACAGTCCCTACCATGTACTGCACAACCTTTCATGAGCAGTAGTGTTACAAGTTTTTTTTTTTAGTTATTAACTGAATTAAATAAATCTTCATTCAACTTTTGATTTAGTCACTCGTTTCAATAAGTAGGACAGCATCGGTGTGCGCAACATCCTTAATAAGAAGATTCCAAGGTCATTTTATTTCTATTAAATCATATTATAACCCTTCTTCCTCAATACCTATTATAAAATATGCCGTAATAAACGCATTTTAACCAATGTTTATAACAAAATTTAACGCTCTTGGACTATAAAAATGGTTTAAAACCTTGCCCTGTAACAACCCTCTACCCTCTCTCCATCACCATCGGGACATCTACGGATAAAGTGTATGTTTTTACTTTTCTCAGGTGTTGCGAACAATATCTTAGCCCAACAATATGTTCAGCATTAATAATAACAGAAGGTCGACAATATACACTTAGAAGCATTAATAATAGTTATGATCTCTTATAATAAAATAGAAGAAATAATAAAAAAAAACGTAAAGTTGCAAGATATGATTTTTCTATTTTCAAAATAAAATCTTTGAGCACTCTTAAAAAATGCGTAAATGAGAATAATTCATGATTTATAAACAATTCATTCATTTATAAATCAACTTTATTGGCATAAAATACTTCTAAACTGATAAAACAAATAAAGATTCAGTGAATATATTCAAACAAATTCAGCCAGTCATGTTCACAGAAAATTAACGAAAAATGAAAGATACAACCAATTTAATTTATAGGGATGGCAACTGGTTGTTTGAAATTTCAAATTTTAATGACTTTAATATTAAAAATAAATCATTGTTCATACAGCAGATTTACTTGATGTAATGTAATTACAATTGTAAATATCAATAAATTATTCTAAAAAGAAATTAAAAAAAATCTTTGAAATTGTTTTATATTAAACTATGACACACACATTATACAAAAAAATATAGATGAGAATAAAAAAATGATCACAAACTATACCATCCAAAGAGTCGAGTTTATTTCATCAATAAATCATGGAAAGAGTTGATCTAAGTAGAATAAGTAAGGAATATTTACGCCGATAGCTTCTTGAAATATTACTCCCTTTCATTTATTCATCGCATAGCCACATTATCAGTAAAGTATTTCATTCTGTTGCTTAATCGTTTCCTATTGAATTTCGTTGATCCGCAACGAAACTATTTTTTCTCCGCCGGAGGCATCACAAAGCTTTTGCCATTATACCTAAAATGGGCTATTAAAAAATCATCTTCCAACAAAGGTTTTTAAGTGCAACTATTATTCCACATCTTCTGAGAATACATGAGCCAGCAATCCGACTAATTTGAAATCGATTAGTTATGGTATTTTTATCAGATCAATCCGACATTTGGGAAATCCAAACGAATTATAGATAATTTTTTCTTATTTGCAGTTCTTAGTACATTAAGTCGACATTGTGGAAGGTCAGGGCAATTTAGTTGAGAAAAGTTTCCGATTCCTTTTTTTAGATTTGTATTACTTCTTCATAAACACCACTAAGTATTTTAATTAATAAAGTATAGTAAATTTAATGCGGAAAATATATGTTAATTTTTCTGGTATAAAATATTGCTACTTTTAATTTTAAACTAGCAAATTAAGTAGTTATACAACGTGATAATTTAATTAGACAAGAAAAGGCTAACCTGTTATTAATGGAATAATTTATAATGCTGGTCGAAAATAACAGTCCAGTTCGATATCGATCAGCTAGTGGATTACTGACCAGTTACCCATTTACTACAACCCTCTGACCCAATATAAGAAATTAGACTTATGTGTCATTTCGTCACTAAGAAAATAGTGAACATAATAAGAAACAAACTATTAAACCCAAGATCGCGGGTTCGGAGCCCGGCAGGTGGCCCTAGGATTTTTTTAATGGAGTAAAAAATCCTTAGTTACGCTGTCCTTCGGAAGGGACGTTAAACGGGGGTCCCGAGCCTGTACGATGTCAGGTACTCGTAAAAAATCCCTATCCTAATTAAACCTGTATAGGCAAAATTTAGAGCTCCCACTGTAGCATCGTCCGATTAGCCATAGCAGCATAAAGTGACGTTAAATGAATAAAAAACGAAACTAAGAAAATAGATATGTGTAGACTGTAGGAGAAATTATTTAAAAGTTTTTATTAGCAATTAATTAAATAATAAAGTACATGCGAAGTAAGATAACCTATCAATATATCTATTAGTCTGAGTAAAATGGAAAATGCGGTTAGGAAATAAAATGTAAATGGTTGGATTGAGGTAGGTCAGGAAAAAGTATTTTTCATCTGATCAAGGCTATTGTTGGAAATACTTATTTACAAAGAGCTAATAATAGTTTAATTATTTTAGGTTAAAAAATTAAATATAATATGATAAATTTTAAATGTATCGAATTTAGGCCTACAAGTAATAAACCAGAAGCTGTACAAGGAGCATTAAAGTTTGATCCGAAAAGAACCCTCTTGATGATCTCGGCGCATGGAATATAAAGCCACCGGTATTCTTCAGTAAGTAAAAGTCGATTCAGGATTACTTTTAAGCCGATCTATCAATCCACCGATTAGTCTGTATAATAAATGTGGTTAGGAAATATAATGAAAATGGATGGAATGAGGAATATGAGGAAATAGATTTTTTTTATCTGGTAAAGCACATTCTAGTAGATTTACAAAGCTATTTATAGTTAATGGAAACGTATTAAATTTAAGCTACAAACAATGAACCAGTCGTTGTTCTTGAAGCATTAAAGTTTAGTTAAAAAAGAAGCCTCTATAACGTGGATACCTTTAATTGGGGGAAACACCACACGGTCAAGCATGATCTCGGCGCATGAATTGTAGTGATAGGTATAACGCAGTAAGTAAAAAATGTGGTAGTTTTAAGCTGATTCAGGATTACTTTTTGAGCCCCATTTTATAAGCTGTACAAGATTGGTAAACTTTTATGCAATATTGAAGAAACCAAGTTAGAATTTTTTTTAATAAATTTCGGGTGGTATCTTTCTGCTTAACACTGGCCAATATAATTTTAGATTGAACCATACATAATTCAAATATAAATTATAATGCAGCACTATTTTTAAAGATCCATCGAACCGTAAGAGCGATTACGTTCTTATGTGAAGCAGTGAAGTAAGATGCAAGCTTACAGATACGAGATAAACACTACCTATACTTCGAGGTCCGTCGCGGACGCAGTATTCCTTTCTCAATGATATAAGAGAAAAATGGGGACTAGGCCTTTTAGCATTCCAGGCGCTAGAGGTTTCGCAACTTGGAAAGTGTCAAAACCTTTCACTGGAGGGATCTACCGCCTCATGAGGGCATTGGTTCTCGCATCCGTTAGCTTCGGAGACATGTCCTGCGAGTTAAGAGCAGAGGTTTAAGCACTCCATTTTGTGCGAATTCCTCATTGAAATGTAGGTATGTGTTACGGGGAAATAGCAACCACCTGCCTGACTTGGAAGAACTATTGTGTTCAGAGACCGTGGAGGAAGCGAATGTACTCTGCGATATGAAGATGTTAATTTTTTTTAATATATGTTGTTAAAATTTACTTATTGGACTTTACTAGTGTATTGAACAATACTATAATAACTGATGAAGAGTTCTGGATCGATTACATTGTAGAACTGTACTAATTCTTAGACAACGGTTGTGCAGGGAGGTTATTTGTCCTAGATTCATCCCCTATTTTGGGTACTCACTTCATAAAAGCTGAGTGAATCCCAGAAGGGTCCCGAATCTCAAAGGATCCACCCCCTTTCGAATCTGCTACAGCCATATGGGAAAATAAAAAAAAGGAAGTAGATATTGATTATTTTAAAATGTGAAATTAAACTCACATTATCAATTATTATTTCGGCAAAACCCTGATTCACTTCCTGACTGGCACATAATTTTAATTTATTTAATTTTTTTGTGCGAAATAATAGGTAATTGTTTCTATAATAGTTTTTAATTAAACTGCTTTATGAATTAAGTAAAATTAATAATTTGTTCAAATTATTCATAATCTGTACCGCTATAACCTACAAAGGGATATCAGTGCAGTACATAGGAGAGTATTGTTTCCAAGCAAACGGTATTGCAAGTAAGTTATTTTGCCAAGATTTTGGTCGTATATACATTTATGATACTACCATCCCGAAACTAATTTTCTAATGATACAGAAGTAAAATACAAACTTATCTTTCTCCAATTTCCTTTTTACTGTTTTCACTTCTTTTATTTTCGGCATAATTTAACTAACAATTAGGGAATGTTACTGCTATCATTAAAAAACTATATTTATCTATTATTACTATTAATTTATATGGGATTGTTTTCTTTGTTTAGTATCCGGTTTAAAAATCTATGACGATTAATTATTTTTGGACATAGTCAAGGTGATAGTATCGACCAAGAGGTTACAAACTTATCCTGATCCATCCAATATGTAAGGTCCAGGGTCAGATAATTAGTGCTCTGTTCCTCTTCTCGATAGTTATTTATTTAGATCGGAATCGATCGGCAAACAAACGTAGATTCTCATATTAGTCGGTATAGGCGGTTAAAAGTTTTTTAACTAAGCAATTTATAGTCTCAACTTTCTTTATATAAGCTAATATGAGCCATTGATAATATGGAGTTGCTTCTAAATAATTGAGACTTGCTTTAAATTATTCTCATCGGTCTGGTTCTATGTTTATAAGTGAAAATTCAATAATAATGACATCTATGAAATAGACATCATAGGCAAAAGCCTATTCGTTACGAGAAAATCATCAAAATGTCAGTTCAGGAACATATAGTATTTAATGAATTTTAAACCAATCAACGAGTTATACCAGTAATTCAAAAATTTTCGGTTTATAATGTTTTTAATACACCGCCTATTTCAAAAAATCAGGAACTAAAGTAAACATGTAAGTAAACATCCTTAGTTACGCCGTCCTTCGGAAGGGACGTTAAACGGGGGTCCCGAGCCTGTACGATGTCAGGTACTCGTTAAAAATCCCTATCCTAATTAAATCTGGATGGGCAAAATTTAGAGCTCCCACTGTAGCATCGTCCGCTTAGCCATAGCAGCAAAAAGTGACGTTAAATAAACAAACAAACAAATATGTTGAAATCCATTTAATCTTATAGTTCATAGCTTTATTCAGCTTCTAAGAATAGTCCAAACCAATATTTTGTGAACAGTGTGGATCAACCGTGTGGGATCCGGAGACTATAAAGGCTCAATAAAGTCGGTAGCTTTAATTGAGAGAAACACGGAAGTCTTCAAAAAAGTCTTCTGAGATGGACAACATTTATATATTTTTTAAAAAATAGATAAATTTGTATCGAATTACATTGAAAATTGCTTCAATACATAAGAAAACTAATAACAATCCAGAGAAGATTAGACATGAGAAACTGCCATTTGGTTATATTTTTAATCCCTTCCGTATAAACGTCTGTACGCCCGAACGACCAGGAAGGAAGAACGGACGATTCAAGATAGCGCACGAACTTTTTTACCGACACGCAGAATCGAAAAACGACTACTGAAGATAGAACAAAAATATTATAAAAACGAAATCTCTAAAATGTTAAGGTTAATCTCAGCGATTTGGTTTTGGGCGGTAATCGGTAGATGGAGTTATGTAAACAGAGATTGGTGGTGAAGGCCATTTGTTATTATTATTATTATTATATAGTACATCAATATTATACTCAATTAATGTTATAAATAGATAGATAAATAGAATATAAATAGATAGATCAATGTTATAAATATATTTTAAAGAAGAATAACTAATTAGTGTTTTTATAAGTTTAGATATGATGGGAAATCATTTTTGTTTCATAGACAGCGCCATGACGTATTCCTCACGACTAGAAAGCTGATAGTTGACTAAATGTGCCTACTCAGGGATCATCTGTATGCAAGAGCTACAGCTGATTCACAATCTCGCTCAATAGTCACGCATTAATTCCTAATACTCTGAGCGAGGTATTGAGACAGTGCAGGTAGACAGTGTTAATATTTTTCTGAATAAAAACAACATTTTATACCGTTATCGTTTATTTTTAATATCTGTTAAATGGCACAGAAGAAGCAAGTGAAATTGGATTCCAATTTTTTCATAATACTTTACCTCTCTGTATTTTTCTTGGTTATGAAGTACTTTTGCCCGCGGCTTCGCTCGCGTGGAATTTGGTCTGCCACATTAAGTTTTGTGACAGGTCATTTTAAATAAATAATTTAATTTTTTTTTTAACTATATGTTTCTCGTACATCCAAAATTTCAGATGTCTAACTTCAAAACTGACGGATTCCATACAATCTTTGAACCCCTATTATATTAAGGGAAACCCTTGGGGTTGGAACTATCCAAATTTCTTTCTTAAATTATACAAAGAACCTATCGGCAAATTTCAAGATGCTAAGTTCCTGATTTTCCTTTAATTATGTACTATAATGGATTCTCCACAAAATACAAAAGCTGGCTTAATCTGTCCTTCCTGTAGCCTATGTGTTATTATGATATATAACCTATATTACTATAAAGTGTCATCCAAATCCGTCCAGTAGTTTTTGCGTGAAAGAGAGATAGACATACATACATACAAACTTTCGCATATATAATATTAGTAGGAATAGTAAGATATCAAAACAATAGTTTCACTCATGTTCAGTAGTTTTTGCGTGAAAGAGAGAAAAACATACATTTCACATTTATAATATTAGTAAGATTAGTAGGATATCAAAACAATAGTTTCACTCATGTTCTTTCTGTAATTTTAACAACTATTATCATGTGATTTTCCTTTAATTATGTACTATAATGGATTCTCCACAGTACCTAAAAAACTGTCGGGGGGGCACGTGCCCCCGTGCGCCCTCCCCCTAAATCCGCGCTTGCTATAGCCTATGTGTTATTCTGATGTATAAACTATATTACTGTCAAGTTTCATCCAAATCCGTCCAGTAGTTTTTGCGTGAAAGAGAGACAAACTTTCACATTTATAATATTAGTAAGATAAATTAGATTACCTAATTTCTTAAAATAAATCATAAAAAGTGCTATTGAAGCTCCGCTTAGGAGAAGGACAACTCCAAAGAAAAACCAGGATAGATAGAACACGTTAACCAGTTGCTGGCAGTCTTTCTAAGGGAAGGAAGACTAGTCCTCCAGGTCGGGGATTTTCCCTAGTGTTAGCTATTCAACTATGCAAAATAGTGAACAGAAAGCCTCGGTTACAAATGAATTATAAATAGCTATTTCAATAAAAAAAAAATCATTATAACTGCTAAACCTTAAATTTTGAAGGAATGCTAAAATTATTATTTTTTCTTAACGAATTCCTATCAGTTTAATAAACGCTGTGATGACTGGTAAACGTCTGAGAGTTCCCCGAGAAGTAGGTGGGAAGACTGTGTTAAGAGTGGTATGAAGGATTTGGGTTTGAGTAGTGGTCCGTGGGCAGAGGTTTGTAAGCAGAGATTGGTCGTATCGGCATCGAGCCTTCGGGTTCGCTAAGCCTTTCTATTTTTATTTATTTATTTTCGATTACAAAGACTCATAATAGAGAATACTCAAATAAAATTTATTCATCTTTTTTTTTATATAAAAAGGAAAATAAGTGACGTAGAGGAAATACAGTAATAATAAAGAAGGCATGTTGAAATCGTTGATAAATTTAAGATTACCACCTCAAAATCATTGAAAGAGCCAATGATAAAAATAATTTGGCTATATTTCTTTTTTTATATTGTCGTAAAAATAATCTAAAGGACCTTGAACCGCTTAGACAAAATATTGATCCCCATTTACCGAGTTTACATTTTCCTACGAGGCAAGAAAATATCCATCTGATCAATTATTCAATCTCATAGGGTACAGGTGTGATTAATAATAATATAAGCAATAATTTGGTTTTATTCTAAAATTATTTCAAAACTCTGAAAAACACTAATAACAAAAAAGAGTATATCTATGGTATGGTTTTCATCGACGAGTTTAGAGTCGGTGTGCTGAGTTTAAGAAGTCATCGATGAGTTTTAGATATTTAGAGTTTAGAAAATTACGCTTTCATTAAATTTCAAGCGGTATTTTCCCTCGGTCTATGTACTGTAGTAATAATCATTAATAATATTAATACGTTATAATATTAATATTAATATTAAAAGATGTTATCATAAACTGATACTCTTAACTACAGTACATCTAAATGGGGATGAAGATTTATAATCAGTAGGATGTTTTTAAAAGCAAACTCTTCTAATATCAATCAATATTAAAGTGGTGGATCTCGTAAATGATTCGTACTTGTTCCATCCAATTGAATATCTGTTTTTAGCCACTTAACTCTTCAGCCACTGCAGGCTCTAGTATGCTATCATTCTATATTTATTATGAAGGCAAAAAGAAGGAAAAAAAAGGCATCTATCCATATCAAACAAGAGATTAGAATCTATGGATCCATGGGTCTATAAGAAAGAACTTATTATTTTGGAGATTCGCATTACCAAAAATATCTAAACAAATATATTGAACTCAACTTTCGCCGTTTCAAAGAAAAAATCGGTGGTTTTGCTTTGGATCGACTATACTTTTTCATTTCACCTAGAAATGAAATGTATAATATAAAAATTCCTATAAAAATCCCAACTCGTTTGTTCACGGCACGCCGTGAAATATATCTAATAGGCTGGGAACAGGAAATTTCGGGTCGAGAAACTGGCAACCCCTCGAAGAGTCCTAAGTTGTTCGACACACACTGTGATGATGATGTATTGTGAGTAAGCCCAGGGCTACCCAGAACGAAGAATGGGAAGCAGGAGAAGAAGGCCGGATAAAGAAAGTAACCATGAACAATGTAGACCCACCTTAAACCATGTAATAACATTATATTTCTCATGTCAATTAAATATTATTTTTCATGTTCAATACAGTCTACCACATGATTTTCAAAAGGTCCATTAAATATTTCTGTAACAAATAACGAGCGATCAAAATTAATGGTAATATCCCCATCTTAAAGGGATTACTTTAACTTGAACATCGTTCATGAAAAGGCCTCTATTCTACCTATAAACAAATAAGGTTATCTAATAGGAAAGGCTGTAGATACATGCGAACCTGTGTAGATTTGTGGTTTCGAGATCTATCATTAAAGAAGATGAACCAAATTACCCGTAATTTTTTTGGACGATTTTTTTCTCTAGAATCGTGATCTATCCTTAAGATTGTTGTTGAGGTTTGATAATGAAGTTGATTGTATCAAAAGTACTGTTTAAACAATTATTTCAACTTTAAGTGTGTTAGCTCTGTTTGTTTAGTCTGCATGAGGTGCTTATGGTACAAATTATGTTGAGTGTTACATTATTAGTAAATTATATAAATTCAATTTTGGTAAAAACTGGATTAAATATAATTAATAATTACGAATGATGTGATTATGATTACTAATGAATATGAATAAATAATGATTGTAATTTTAACATGATGATTAGTGATGTCGTGACTATGTAATATCATTTGCTTTGTGAAATGACTAGTGGATATTATTTTTCCTGTATAGGAAATTATAAAATTCTACAGACTTCACAGAACTTTCCGAACTCGTTTCCTGGTCTACTTTCTGTAATAACTTCAAACTAGTGAGGCTTTCAAATTGATTTTGCCACGCACTTGACGGAACGATTCATTAAAATTTGAAAACCCATTGCCCTACTCTAAATCCATTTGTTAAAAAAAAGACCTTTCCTCTTCTCAGAACCACTCCATCCACGACATTAGTATGGCGAATCATAGTCGCTTGGCTGTGAATCTTTTTGTGCCTCAATATTGCATTGAGTTTTATAGACAGTAGCTTGTACTTTCAAGTGAAGCGAAAGTCATAAACTGTAGCTAGGACCGTAAAGTCATTATAGTTAATAGAAATACCTTAATTGCACTATTAGAAAGGTGATCGTCATTTTTATAGAAAAGTATTCTTAGAACATTGGTCATGAAGCATTTTAGAAGAACAACATACCTAAAATATTGGATCATGAAAAAAAAGTGAGTTATGATCTAAGACTGGAGTATCTTAAAACTTGTTTGTTACAGACGAAATTATCTAATCATAATGAAGTTTTTTCCAACAAGAATATTACTTGCCACAGACTCGAAATTCGATAATTCGTGGAAATATCGTTATTTAATAAATTGCCGAAAAGAATCTGGACTTAGTAAAAAGTAGAAACAAATAAAATTCATAGGGCTTACCGATTTAGAAGTAGAAGGTCCGTTTTTTGTTATCAAGGTCCTTGCTTCTGGCTCCTGAGAAACAAAATAAGAAAAAACCTTTGAGTCATTTGGCATCAATGAAAACAACAAAAACATGTTCTTAAGTATAAATTCTAAATTACTTTAGGTGGAAAACGCATGTCTTCCTTTCCTTTTAAAATGCTAATAATTATTCATAAATAAAATTTAAATCTTCAAGTAAATCACTAAGTACTTTTGAATTATTGAAATTATCGTTTGTTATTACTTACTTCAGAATACTACAAAATATTTAAAAAAATAATAGTTACGATCACTAAAAAAAAGCTAGTCGAACTGTATTCAGGATATATCCATTGAACGTTTACGGTAATTTAAATATGGATCTTATTAAATTTAGTTATTTTTTAAAGCAATTTTTTAGTAAACATTATCAGCACGGAAAACCGTGAGAGTCAGAGACCATTTTCTAGATAAAAAACAAAATTTATTTTTAATATTCCCAATAGCTATATTCGTCTTTCCGATAGCCCAAACTACAAAGAACGACCCAGATAAAGCTTCATTTGGCCATTTCCTGGTTCAGCGACTCTGACGACGTTTAATTATATGTTCTATTTTAAGGAATTCCTTTTTTGTTATTATTAAAATGATGAATCTTAGCCCTTATACTTGTTCTAAATAATTTTCAGAAAAATGATTTTTTTTTTACACCAATGGACATGATTTCTTTCTTTTTTTATTGATCACGTCATATCTAATCATCAGAAAATTCTATAATCGAATTAAATGATGTTTTAGTTATATAGTGTATTTATAATTATATATATATATATATATATATATATATATATATATATATATATATATATTTATATATATAATTATAATTATTATTATTATTATAATAAATATATATATATGTATATATATATTTATATTTTAAAACTACAGCAGTAATACTTTAATGGTCATAGTGGTATTAATATAATATTAATTTAACTGTATTAAACATTAAATTAATCCTTTAAAGATTAAAAATACAGTTTTATCTTTATTTATATTTATAATTATATTGATACAATTTTGCCTAATGATTTTAGAAAACCGACGGTCCACGAACACTTACGAACGTACTAAAAACCTTTTTCCAGACAAATTACAGGGACCCCGATACCCAATGATAGAACAAATGGCGACGAATCTCATGCCTGGGGACACGAGAAGAACGTGGATGATCTGCTATCATGAGAAAATTAAATCAAACCACCAATGGGAGAGTTACCACTGGGTACTGTTCTTCATACCTCTCATGCCATTTTACAAACAGAAAATCTGCTGGTTGTCAATTTGTTTATTTATGGATAAAACATTAAAGTTAATCATATATTTTTGTAATATTATCTCCAAAGGCATTAAATATAGCCGTGCTGTTATTGTGAATAAATGAGACCTAAACGAATAATAATGAATTAATTAAATTATGCTGTATATTTTATAACATTTTATTTATTATGTTCCTCGATAAGGTAGCTAATAAAAATTCAATTCCAACCAACTGATATTTTAACATGTGTTCCTAACTTACATAAGTGGGAGAGTTACGGAAAAGGAAACCTGATTGTGAGGAAGTATCGGGTATTTTCTCTTTCTTCCGACCTAGACTTGTTACAACGAAACGTTGTAATACACGCATGTACATACACATATACCGTACTTAAAAGTATGTATGACACAGTTCGCAAATTATAATAAAAGCAATTAAATACACCTTGGTGCAATAAAAGAATCCAAAAGTTCAACAAAAATAAGAAAAGAAAATATATAAGATATACGAGGAGGTTATGCTGTACTTTTTTTGATTGTATTTTGAAGTATTTTTGATTTGAAAATTATTATATTTTCAGTAAATTATATTAAATACGTATAATGTATTAGTAAACATGGATAAAATGTGCTCATGCCCCAATCTTCTGCATATTTTCATTCATATTTCTTCCACATAAATACAAGAAACAAATGATCATTCGTGTTTAAATAAGAAGAAATAAACCTAAATACGGTTAATAAAGGTTTCTGAAAATTACGTATTTCTATCTCTACTACCTTTATTTCAGCTCCACTTAAAATCTTAAGTTCGTACGAAGCATTATGCAAATGTAAGACCATATTATAATGATTCTTGAAAATAGTTTTCCCCCTCAACATATTTCTCTTCCAAGACATAACAACTGAAGAATCACTTCAGTGACAGAATTGACACAGGTAGATAAGGTTCTCCTTACATAATTTACAAAACAAAAGGAATGTAATTTGCAAGTATTTTACAATGATAACAAGTACTTCCATAATCTGCAACACTTGCTTTGAAATGATCTCTTGTATATTCTTCTGGTTGATTAGTTGATTCTTAAAATTGCATGATAGATTCGTAATTTTCATAGCAGTTGTATAAAAATATGTATATGTATATATATAAAAGTTTAACAAAGGATGTTTATGAGCTACTGCAGCCCGTTCAGATACTTTCGGTGAAAAATTGAGTCAAAGGTGTGATGCACGTTTCGAATAAATCCACTTCAGAATATGCTGATTTTTTTTTAAATATAGAAGTAATTATATTTAATTTATTAGTAAAAAAAAAGGCAAGTAAATATTTTACCTAATAAGCTCTAAATTCTCGGCAGCTTTTCCTTTTTTAATGCCAATATCCTGTTCCCAAGGGGAAACTAAGGACCTTCATAGCTAGATAATATGTTAAAATAATTAAACTTTATTATTTTTATTGACAAAACCTTAACTGGGAAAGCAGAACTCAAGCATTCCAATCCCACCGAAAGGAGGTTATTGCAGAAATAATTGGGCAGTTAAACTAAATTTATAATTGATTCTAGTCACGAATTAGGTCTCGCACTGACAAAACAAAATGTGTCATAAATCAAGGAAAACATGGTTCAACATTTGAAACGGAAATCGCAAAGTGATTAAATAAGTAGCTGGGAAGTTAAGGTATCAATAATATAAAATTACTAAAAAAAGTAATTAAATAAAAATTAAGCAAGAAATCAGTTAAAAGCCGGGGGTGGACTGGAATGAGTTTGAATAAGGTGGGAACCCTCAACTGAAAAACCTGGCTGCTGAGAGTAATCAAGGAAAAATTATCTCCTTGCACAAACGTTGTCCTAGAAACAGTTCAGGCTCTACCACGTAGTGAATCCAAGACCCTTCGTGTGTTTAATGCAGTTTTTTTTTTATGTTATAGAGGTCTATTTTTAAGTGAGATGAATGCACCATAGAACCAAAACCATAGAGAAAAATATATCTATGGAAGGCAAGGATTGATTCTATCACCCAGTGCGTTACTGGACGACATGGATATTTTTTTTAAATCCCATTTGGCTTCATGTTTTTGAAAGACATTTAAATTTAAATATTTAGAGGTTGGGGGGATAAATCACCGATAACCAAATGCCTTATCAGCATGGCTAATACTAATACCGCTCACAATTCGGTTTATGAGAAATACGAGTCTACCTTATCAGCAGTCATTGACAGATTTGTCTCGCTAAACGAAGCAAAACAGGGTGCTTACACATCATTATCCACCTCTTCTGCTTAATAAGAGCAATGGAACACTCGAGTATTATATCAGCTCTGTTGTTGATCCAAGTCTAGATTAGATACGCAACTCTAACAACTATTAAATTATCTATTTTTATTTTTGTCTGGTCTGGGATCGCTAATACCGCGAACCAGTGTGGATATACATAACGATCCACAGGCTTTTACTATTTTTCTATAAAATTCAGCAGTTTTATAGCGGTATTGATTCCTGACTAAATTAAAATCGATAAAATGTAAAATCAGAGAAAAACAATTAGTACTTTAACATAAAAGTTAACTTTGGGTCAAATGGATGGATGGATGGATGGATCGAAGCTCCTTTACGATAAATAGCACGAAGAGGAAGTGAAATCTAAAAGAGGCCACTAAGTTTCAACGCCTATTTTTAGGTTACGGAACAAAAAGAATATTAAAGCATAAAATACAAATATAATCAAAGAAATTAAAATAAAACGTGAATTAATGAATAAAAAACAAAATATGATGTCATTACACTTAGCGATTCCGACTATTTAATTCTGTCAAATATCAAAGTTAATTTCAATCCAATCAAATGAATTATAATCGATCTGTTACTCATGGTATTGGTGTAAAAAGTGTATTTTGGTAATTTTTCTGTTTTTTATAATAGAAGTCAGCATTATTCCTTACTTAGTTTTTGCAGATAACTTTTATGTGCAATATATAGAGCAAAGGCAATCGCCACTGCAAAGGAACGATATGTTAAATCTATTTCCTGCTCGAAAACTCCATAATCAGTAATCAGCTGCTACACTTCTTATCAGGTGTTAAAATACCAGCCGCTGAATTATCGACAAGAGGATAAGGAGAACTGACTGATTAAGTTACGATAATAAAAAAAAAGGATAGTCAGGATATCTATTCATAAACGATGGTTTTATATTCCCTATAAGGTTTTTTAGCTATCAATAATATATATCGTACGTTTTAAGTACACAGGTCTGCGATGAAAAAATTGTAGCATATTTAACTAGTGGGTTTAACAGTATTTCTTGTCCTGATCACGGAAAAAATTCCATCACCCCTGGATAAGTCACAAATTTCACCTGAAAATTTCTTATTTGATTCATCAAAAAGGAATTTGAAAGCTATACTTTTTCACAATGGTAACCGACATGCTTCTATGCCTGTTGGACACTCAGTCCATTTGAAAGAAAATCTTGAGTTTGTTCTTAATAAGCTCGGCTACTCTAACATTAAATGAACCATTTGCGGGGATTTGAAAGTTATTTCCACGTTACTAGTCAACAAAGTAGTTACACGAAGTTACCACGTTTCGTCTGTGAATGGTATAGCCGTGACATGAAACAACACTATCTTACTTCTACCACTTCATATCAAATTGGGGCTAATGAAAAATTTGTGAAACCGCTACCCAAAGAAGGAGAGTGTTTCAAGTATCTTTGTGAACAGTTTCCTGGTATACCCGATGCTATTGAAGCTGAAATAGAGAGTCTGTGTTGGACTGCAGAAAATTTCTAAAAGATGAAATCATTGTCAATAAAATAAAAACGGAAGAAAAAATGCCTGGAATTCATATAAACTTGTTGTAACTGTCTTTCTTGGAAACAAAGAAGACCCAAACTACAAAGCTTTGGTTTCTGAATTGTTACAAAACTACAAAATATTGGGCTGCAACATGAGTGTCAAAGTTCATTTCCTTCACTCAGATCTGGAATAACTTCCAGTAAATCTTGGTACTGTAAGTGAGGAACAAGGGGAACGTTTCCATCAAGATATAAAAGAAATGGAGCTCATATAGGTCGATGGAATGTCAAAATGATGGCAGACTACTGTTTGATGCTAGAAAGGGAAAATTCACAAGAATACAGCCGAAAAAGTACTAAAAGAAGATTTGATGGACAATGAAAACGTTTTTACAAAGACTTATAATAACTTTACAACACATGTGTATCACTTTTATGCTTATTTTGGTCAAGTATCTTTGTTTTTTTTGCTTTTACTTCATGTTAAAATAATGAAAACAAATCAAAACTTTTCCGTTTTTTGTACTTTTTCCAAAAATTTCAACTTAATTTTGTAGGCAAGCCTTACGTGATAAAAAAAAACAATGTCATTTTTGAAATCAGCGCAAAAAAACTACATAAAGATCAGTTAACTAAATCAAAACAATTTTTAAAAAGTTTTTTTTGCAGATCTGTGTTATCAAACAGCTCTCGCATTATTTTAGCAAAATCTACAAGCGCAACAAAACGAAGTTAATTTTAAAAGTGGATAATTTTATACTCAATCAAGACTGTTTAGTTAATAATTTTCTAATTTTTTTGTAATAAAGCCTAAAATTATTCGCAAGTAAATCAACTATTTACGCATATGTTTTTCACCATATTTTTTTTTTTTACTTTCTTGATCTTCAACTTATTGCATACATCAGCATCTACTGATTTCCGATATCGAAAAAAAATTAACGCATTTTTAAATTATTTTTGTCTGCCAGTGATATTATAAATTTGATACTCAATAATATTTAACCATGTATTTATTATAATTTGACTGATTGTCTTTTTCTAGTGTTTCTAATATTTCTAACATTCAATTTCTAATATTTTATTAAGTATAAGAGTTGATCGATTGTTAAACCATAACATAACTTTTTAAGGTTCGATAATTCACACTACGGAATAAGAAATATAAAGTAAATCATAAATAAAATCAAAACAATTGATTAGCAGTCCTTGTAAACTTTAATACTTTATACTGTCATTTACAATGAATAACAAAACACAACCAATCTTATGGTTAAAACAACATGTTTACAAATATTATATCTTTATTGTTAGAATTCTACTTTCTTAAAATCAATTTACCTCGCGCCAAAACTTTAAATTTTGGCCGGCATGAATGAAATAGGAATGCTCAAAATTTAATGAATTGGTCTTGGGAAACTGGACTTAAATATTTTTCTGTGGAAATATTTTGAATTGTTATAAAACATAAAAAGGGATTTATTCAGGTAAGTAAAAAAACCTTTTTCCAGTCAAACATTTTTTCTTTATTTAAAAATACGTTTCAACTTCTTCAGTCATTTTCAATTTACATCTCTTATAAGTCCATTTTTTATTTAATTTAAATATATTTTTTAAATACTTATAAATTTGCACATTATTAACCTTTTAGTAGATTGTCAAATAATTTAAATTTTTCTAATAATACTTAGAGTTTACAATGTACTCCATGGTCATTATTAACAACATTGTACATTGTAAACTCTAAGTATTATAAGAAAAATTTAAATTATTTGACAATCTATTAAAAGGTTAAAAATGTGCAAATTTATAAGTATTTAAAAAATATATTTAAAGTAAATAAAAAATGGACTTATAAGAGATGTAAATTGAAAATGACTGAAGAAGTTGAAACGTATTTTTAAATAAAGAAAAAATGTTTGACTGAAAAAAGTTTTTTTTTTACTTACTTGAATGAATGACTCAAAAATATATACTGCAGTAACATAAACAAGAGAATTAACATAAAAAGGAAGTAAATTTAAAAGTGTTTGATGCAATAACCATATTACTTAAACTGTTAAACTGAATCCGATGGAAACTTGCAAGGTCATTTTTAAACCCCCAGAAGAATAAAAGAAGTATCTTGAATAGAAAATTAAAAATGTGGGTATTTTGTAATTATTTAAGGTAATTAAATATAATAGTAGAATAAAATTGAGCTTTTTCAGTCAATCGAAAAGAAAGGTGATTAACATTTGTATTAAATGAAACAATTGCAAAGTATATTTAGCAACAATAGCTGTCAATAAAACCGTTAATCAACAGGGACTCGCACCTTATCGAATGTTGATTTATACGCTTAGGAAACGATTTCCCCATTCTGTCTAATGAAGCTTTATCGAGAGAAAACCATCTTATTAAAAGGTCTAGTGTTTCCGAATGTGTTCGTTGAATCATTCTGTTTATTTTATAATTTAATATTTGAATATTTATAGTTCAATACATCTTTAAGAATAAACGTAAGCGACATTTTGAAACTAAGAGCACTACTCATTTATTAACTAAGCCTTAGCCTAAAATGAGGAGAAAAACGTTAATTAAAACAAAATATTAATTACACATAAAATGTTCTGAATTATTTGCTTATTTTGGTTCTTGGCACTGGCTTCTATGATTAAAATCCTTTTATATTATAAAATATATGTATTTTTGTCATTTTTAAACAGCATTTGTTACTGTCATAAAACAAAATACATTCTCTGTTCTGTGGCAAATATTTTGCAAAACAGAGGTTACGAAACTGGTCGCCCCCAATAGACCATTCACTGGTTAATTAAACAAAGAAGGAAATTTCTCATTACCATTTTCTTTGGCTAATTTTATAAGAATACAAATGGTAAATGATTAGATGAGAATTATTGTGTTCTAGTGCAATTTTTTTACGTCATTTAAAAGAAGTAAACAGAATTGACGTATTTCCTATAAGATATTTGAAAGCACTATATATTCTTCTAGATTAAGTTCTTGTTACATGATTTAAAACGTGACATTAAATAAAACAGAATTTTATGGCTATAACATCACTTACATCATCAAAAAAGTTTAATGTATTTGCAGACTTCACCATTCGTATTTGCAATCATTTAAAATAATAAATGTTTTTCTTATTTTGTTCTGTAAATTAAAATTATAATAGACTGAATAATTTTACGATTAATGACTTAGTATAAACACAAAGCATGTTGTCACGGATTTTCTTTGAAGAAGAAAAAAACCTATTTAAATATGGGAATTAAACAAGAATAAAATTTCATAACAACATTTGCTAAATTAAAGACATATTATCTTCAATTTTTTTATTTACATTGAGTATGTTTATGTCATAAAAATGAACAAGAATAATCAGATACGCGAAATAAATTATACAGATCAAAAAAACTATTATATAATTTCTTTACCAAAGGATTAGGTTTAAAACCGTACATTTTATTCATTTTAACCCGACGTCATTATAAGTATAGTAAAATGTGAACATTGTTTAAATAATATATATCAAATTGAAGTTTATACAGAAAAACTACTTTTTTTACGTACATCTTAAATTATGTGTCTTTAAAAAAAAAAAGTCCACGAGGACACAAAAATATTCCATACTTCAAAGAGAACGATTAAACAAACTGATATCATTTCCACTCATGTCGAGACGTATAAAAAAAATGTTTACTCATTATCGTTAAGGATCTATTTATTTATAAAATAATTTATCCCGGCCATTTGGCAATGGGATCAAGTTTCATTTGATAGGTTTTTGAATTTTTTGAAGTCTTTTTTATTGAATCTTTATGAAAATGTGTCAAAACTGCTTCTCTGAACAATCAATGTAATAAAAATTAAAGTTGCCTTGTTATCTAATCAAATAATCATAATATCTCCTCTTCATTAGAAATCGAGGTTTCTCGGCCACCAAAAGTTTTCCCAACCGTTTTTTCGGTAGAAAACTTGGATTTCCACTAGCCAGACATGCCCTTACAACATATCAAAAATTCAGCTCTCTTTAATTTATTGTAACCTAAAGCCCGTTTTTGGTACCTGGCCGCTGGCTAAGTTTAAATAAAACTGGTTAAGTTTTATTTATAGAGAATATAAAACGTAAATAGGCAAATAAAGTATACAATAAAGACAGTTATCTATATAAAGTGATATTTCCATTTTTACAATATTTCCTGCATTAAATAAATATATAGGCATGTAAATATTATTAGGTTTTTTTTAGAGAATGAAAGTTATAAAATATTAAAATTCTGATATCATTGCATATGCAGAATTTTGTAAACAAAGTGGGATCATTAAGGAAATTGCTTAACACCTCTGTTTTATTTTTAATTAATTTTTTTTTCGGATCTGGAATCGGTCTAAAGAATGTTTTACTATCAGAAATATAAGCAGTCTCGACACCTTTTTCTTTTGTACAATAAAGAGAAATAATATTTTAATTTTAATTTATTTATTTTTATCCTTAGGAAATGTTTCTTTACGTCCAGGCCGAATTTTTGAAGAAATGGTTTTTCGAAAAGTTTTTTGACATAACAGTTTTACGATTAGCAAGAAAAATCGTGAATGTTCGAAAAAGACCAATAAAGATAGCAGTATACTAATTCTAGCTTTATTTCCTACAATTATACTTTTTAGTTTATTTAGCTGTCAATATTACGTTTTTTATTATTGTTTTTAAAAATGATCAATGAAACAAAAAAAAAAATCATCTATAAAGTTGAAAAAAATATAACAAAATGGTTTCAAAATATGCATTAAATGTTTTATATATCTCGTGGTAAATGAGATAGTAAATTATCCGTCAATGACTCGTCTGCTATTAAATGGTCATCTCAAATAGGTCAAGATTAAACCTTCATTTTTATTTCACTTATCACACTATTAGTTTAATTTTTTTATTTTAATAATTTTTTTAGATAATTAGGCACATCTATTTTCTCTCTGCATAGAGGTATGATTCAATTGACGTTGAGACCTTGAATGCCATCCTGCCAAACATCGATTCCTTCTTATTAAGGACATATAAATATAACTGACCACTCTCATAATCGATTTATAATTATTGGCATATTACTGACGATTTCTTTCTCTTTTATAGATTGAATCGCTGTGTAATAATTTTTATATAAGTAATTGTAACAATAAATAACCATAAATTCCTTTGAATTAATCCCAATCCTTAGACAGCTGTGTTTTTAATGAGGAATTCTGTAAACAACAGCTTTCTAACTTTTACCCCGTCAGCATTTAGTCTTTCCATTCATTCCACAATAAAGGATAAAACGCCTAACACCTTTCACGTCATATAGTAGGGACAGTTTTTGCCTACGTCCCCATTATTTACGATAAAAAATAGTATAATTTTACGACAATCTTAATCTGTATTATTAATTATTTATAAATCAATTTAAATTATTGTTTGGTTATCGTTATTTAATCATAAGTTATGGTATTCTATCTAATTTGAAATTTAAATAATTTTTTTTTAAGTATGACACCTGATTATAGTACTACTGAGGATGATAAAAGTAAAAATTAAAGTATAATTGAGGATACCAGTAATACAAGTATTTATGTAATATTGAAAAAAAAACCACCTTAATTATTAACGATTTTTTTCAGTTTTAAAGCTGAAAATAAGACATATTAATTTTATATTTTCAAATGAAAGTTTATATTTTCTAACTAGAATGAATATTATATGAACCTTATTTGAATATATAATAATAATTAGTTGCAAAAAAAATCTCCAATGGTCAATTACATATTTTTACTCATAAAAAAGTCTGTATTTGTAACTGTTAATTCAAAAAAATTGAAAGCAATTGATCGAACACTAATGTTACGCTTACTTTGAAAAAAAAAACAGAAATAAAATAAATTCAACACTTTATAAAGCAAAAAAAAATTTAATAAATAAATACAAGTACTTCAGTTTCTTGTAATATTAAAGGAAGGCAGGTTCCTTGAAGTTCGGCTTAAAAAAAAAGAGAAAGTTAGAGAAAAAATGTTCACTTTTTCTCCTGAAGTCCTCAACAAAACACTACACTTTTGTATATAATGTAGTAAAAATTCAGAAATCTTTTATTGTTTCTTACATTCAAGTGGAAATGTTCAAATACTATCTGACACAAAATTGGGTAATGTTTTAATATGTAATTAAATTTTAGTGTTTTTCTTCTATGAAAAAAAAACACTATATACATTGTCTTATTTATTATGTTTTTAATAAGTAAATTGTATTTATAAATTATAATGAATAAACAATGATCTCAAAATCCTGATAATGATATTCAGATCGAAATCAAAGTGATTAAACTTTTAAAAAAGTTGCAAGTGAGAATTGAGAACATTAATTTCGGAAGAATAATTTTAATTTAAATAAATAGTTGACAAAAGGCTTACATATCCTTATCAATACTCTAAAACAATAAATTTATGTTACAAAATCAATTTTATGTAAACGAAAGTGTCTCACATTAAGTGTTAATTTTGGTTTTGTGATGCTGGAAGTTTTACATAAAATTTTTTTAAAAAATTCATTGGTTCATAAAATTTAATTAAAAGTGTAAAAAGTATAAAAGAACAATGGAAAGTTTGTGGTTAGTGTTAGTAAACATCATAAAAATACAGATATTATTTTTCAGTTTACTTTTCAGAGATACAAATTATAGGGAAATAAATAGGAAGTGTTTATGTTTAATATTGTGCGGTCAGTTTTGTGGGTGAATGAGAGAGAAAAAAATGATATATTAGTTTCCTTTATTTTTACCGTAAGCTGTATATTTAATACAGTGTGCATTATGTATACCCACAATAGGAGTGATAGTTAAAAAATTTATGTTTGTAAATCTATTGTTGAGTCTGTGTATGATCGAAAATTGTATCTATCGGATGGACGAAAATTTACATCAGTAAGTAATCTATCCACCATTTTCTTTTCATTTATTTTCCTTTAATTATTTTAGTTTGAACGAAAGTTATCGAAGTATTTCTTGATAGTTAAGTTTATTGTATACTTATCTTTATCAATCATGAATCTATTTACGAATGAAATCTAAAGTTTGGCTTTTTATTTTTTTTTAATACAAAGAAATCTTCATCTACCTATCCATTCTTTTACCCTAGAGTATTAAATTTTCTTTTTAATTTTAAAGCAAAATTTCTTATAATATTTTTATAGTAGCATTATCGTTATAGGCATAGGATGGAAGAGCCCTCCCAGTAGTACGGGCTGTGCACTGTAATGAATGATGCTTCGCACGCCAATGGTATTAGTAATTAGTAATATTTGTTAAGATTACTAAGATGATCCTGCTTGTTGAACTGTGTCCTCTTCATCATAGTTTTTCAATGCATGACATGTTATAGTAATTTATTATTGACTCGTTATCGATCAGATCGTTCACACAAAGTAAGTTCAGTCACATCTTAAGGCATAGGTTTGATAGAAACATAATTTTCTTAAAAAAAAAAGTAAATGATCTTGTTTTTCTCACTCCTTTTAATTTGTTTTCAATTATCGTTTCCGGAATTGTTAATGATAGTATTGAATGTATACTACAATTATAGTCAATTATAAAATCATCCTCATTCATTCATTCAACATTCTCCTTATCTTAAAAAAAAATGCAGACAGAAAAAATGCCCACAACAGTGTGCAGAAAGAAATAATGTTTATTATTGAGTGCTTAATTACCTAATTTCAAAATAAACTATGTGATAAGATACGCAAATGTCGTTCAAAACAACTTTAGAAAAAAAATTATAAATCGGGAACAATCTCTTTTAACATCGATTATTTGTGATCTTATAAATTCAATTGTATTCTAAGAATAAATTATAATTAATAAATAAAAATACACAACTTTATTCACTTATAAACACCAATGTTGTTACTTACTCAAAATGGTTTCTTACATTTAAAGGAACATACATTCAGGCATAAACATATCCTAGATAAAAACAAAAGTTTAAGCATTACCTTTAGTTAGTACACTCTATGAACCCCTTATGAACGTTAAAACGTACACTACACTCTATGAACGTTAAAACGTGTTATGTTGCAACTGGTAATGTTACAAATACATCAAAACATTACCCCGCAGACGATCACTCATCACGAAGAACTAAACACACCATGTTTATCCAAATGTCGATTTATTGACGGGTGAGCTTTACCTTATGAACTTGTTGTCTTAGCGCGCGTCATGACTCAATGTAATTATTAATTGTTGGCCAATATTTGAGAAATGTTGTTTGTCACCGCATCGGTCTTCAACTCATCATTCAAGGATCGGTTATCGTTTCATCTAAAAATATCCATAACAATAAAATAATTTAGGGTTTAATTTTGTTGTTTGGATTTAAATTGGTTGTAAGTTACCCGTTTCAAGGTAAAGGATTGCCAATTATTATATACCTCTACAACTGATCAGCGAATAAAAAAAAAAAAAAAAAAAATGGACCACCTGATGATAATTTAAACAAAAAATGTGGCATACCCCTCTTCAATTGAGAATTATTGTGTTCAGAAATCGCAGAAAAATATTTGAGCGGAAATTCATTCAAAACCATAAGATCAAATGTTTTTCCATTTTTTACCCACCAGAATACAAAAACAAACTCAAAAACCTGTCCCACTACAACTCATGAACAGGTCTGGGATTCAGCGCATGGTAGAGTCTGCACTGTTTCATGGATAACGGTTCTGCAAGGAAGTGACTTGTCCTAGGTCACGCTCAACCGCCAGATTTTCCTGCCTTATTTTGGGTACTCTATTTTTATAAAATATTATAGAGTCCGGATGAGCCCCAGGATCCTATATCCTATATGATTCACTAAATAAATGTCTCGCCCGCAGCGGGATTTGAACCAGGATTTCCGGCATGGCAACTCTACCACTGATCCACTACGCACCCTCACAAACTCAAAGGTTATAAAATCATTCTGCGATTTTGCTCTCAGTTTTTGAACCTGTTTGCTGTTATTAATCTGTTAAGTCATGTGGGATCTGTAAACATTCCTGAGCCTGTCTAAAGTGCGTACTCTTAATTGAGGAAAAACATTAGAGTTGAGAGTGATCTCGGCGATAACATCTCCCTGGACAACAGCCGACTTAGAAAAAGTAAAATTCCTACCCTTTACTGATTCCGAAACCCATCGTAGGCTGATGGATTTAATGAATGAATTTCTCTTTATTCAAATTTTCTGAACTTCGTTTACAGACCATACCTCATAAAAACTACAATAATTTTTTAATAAAGATTAATACAATTAAAATGATAAAATAAAAGCCCGAGTTTTTTTTTTTTTTTAATTTCGAACTTTTGATGAAATATAAACTTTTTCTATAATTTTTAAATATTTTATTTTGAAGAGAAAAGATTTGTCCAGAGCCGGATTTCGAACTCGGGTCGCCCAGCTGATAATGGATTTGTCTGGCCGTACTACGAGCCAGGTTAGCTCAGTACGAGCACCACGACGGGGAGGTGAGCGACCCGGGTTCGAATCCCGGCCATGGACAAATCTTTTCTCTTCAAAATAAAGCAAATAAACTTTTTATCTTTCTCTAAGTAGTTATATATTTTAATGTTATTTTTTACTAACTGTTTGCTTCGTACTTCTTCCGATCTTAAAATACTCCAAGAGGCTTCGCTAGGAAATGCACCGAGACTGTTCGAGGAGCCAGGCGACTGACCCCAGCGTCACGACTTCGTCCGATCCCTTCCTGGTAACAACCATCCACAGTTGCCCATCACTTATGATTTATAGCTCAACCAACGGAGTATGAAGCTCCTGACTTGAGGGGTAACGGTATAATTAATAGGATGCAGAAGATATACTCGTATGTCGG
This sequence comes from Arma custos, assembly GCA_037127475.1. Taxonomy (NCBI): domain Eukaryota; kingdom Metazoa; phylum Arthropoda; class Insecta; order Hemiptera; family Pentatomidae; genus Arma; species Arma custos. The sequence goes on along the minus strand of CM073764.1, from coordinate 118,075,848 downwards.
AAGATTATATTCTATGCTTGGATACTTGGATTCATGATCGAGATTATTTTTAAAGGACTATACCAATTCGTTTTTAAATTCAGATATAACAACAACACGACCTAAGAAACCTTTCAGTTGTAGCAGTATCAATATTTTAGAGTCCGTTCTCAACAATAAATGCATTGGAAACCAAAATAGTTTTAAAACTCATAAGTTTCTGTTAACCATGGGTAGAAAAGATACTCAAGTTAAAGGCCTCTCTAAATAAAACTGAATTAAACGATGAGAAATTCATTCCTTTTTTACACACTGTTAATTACTATTTTAAAAACTTTATAGCTACGTAGTTTCTGGACTCACTCAACCTTATAGAATATTAAAATGATAAATCATGCATTTGGCTTTACGCCTCTTGAATTCTAATTTATTTTCCCAAATTTTCAAAAACTTGTAGTAATAAATATTTTGATACTTATTGTAGATTCTATTTCCATAGATAAATACCACGATGACCTGTTTTCATTAAACTGAATTAAACGAAGAGAAATTTATCATTTTTTCTTGTTGTTACGAATACCAGTGCTTATACAATATTTTCTGGAAAAATTTGTAAGCGTGAAAGATAACAAAAAACAAGTAAACAAAATTGTAACGTAACATTACCCCATTATTAATAGCTATCTTATAAAACTTAATAGATCTTTAGTGATTTTGGGCTTATTCAACCTTATGGGAAAAATATTAAAAGGATAAAACGTTCTATGCCTCTTGAATTTCAATTTATTTTACCTTCTATTCAGTATTTGATATTTTTCTCTATGAGTTTTATTCATCTTCATACGTTAAATTTTAATTTATAACTCAATTAAACCTTTTCCGATTATCATAATAATTTAATGTTATAACCGACGAAGGTTTTCCAAAGACACAAAATTACACTCAGTTATCCTAGGCCATGTTTATTGTGGCCTATATAATAAAAATTATATATTTCATATGTTTAAATTCACAACGGCCATTGCATAATCTTAAATAAAAATCTTAGATAAAATTCTAAAAATAAATGTGCGAAAAGTAGAAAATTTAGTAAATAAACAGAAACCATTTTCATCCTGTATTAAATAACCGAATTTATATAACGTTGAACCGGCATTTGAGTGGATTCGCTACTTACTTTGACCTTACATTGCTAAATCACGAATTCACTTGTTCCTTTTTTTTGTTTTTTTGTTTATCCTTCCATTCAGGTAAAATAATAAATTTAAACCAACACAAGAGTCGCAATGACGTTTCTGTTAATTATTGCCACATTGAAATGATTCATTATCCTTACATAAATCTGGGAAGAGCAAACCACGTCGAGATGGAACAATAAGCAGCTAAGTAAATATTAAGTAATTGGGTAAATTGTTACGGGTTGCAAATTTTTGTGTAAAAAGATTTATTGATAATAATTTTTTGGAGTCCAAGGTAATATCTAACATTGAGAAAAATTTAGGACCATTAGATAAGATGGGCCTTGCACAATTTTGTGTTGCGAAATTCCACCACGTTTTTTTTCATTCTGGCATAAATAAACAAAGACAGAAAAGTGTTATATATTTGGTTATAATTTTGAAAGCCTGAATGTATTATAAATAAATACTTAAATTTACTATAGACCTATCGTTAATAGGCCATGGAAGTTATTGAATTTAATCATTTCTTTTGTGAGTTTTTTATTCTTTTGTGAGAATAACATTTTTTTTTGTAGATAAATATCATTTACTATTGCATAATTATAATAAATTTTAAGTTTAAGTGAGCTAGAGATCATATTAATCAATTATATTAAATTTTAATTTGAATAGATACATTTAGTGGATAATGTAATTTATGATTATTTAGTAGGATAATTGCTTAGGAGAAATTACAGTATAAATATCATTTTAAATATACATACTTTTCCATGAAATTTACTGCAGCTTATTATACATATGATAAAACTTGGAATTCAATGAATTAAAAAAAAATTGTTTAACACAAGTAAAGCCACAACTTTAACAAACCCACCCACATCTCCAAAGAAACAGTAACCTTCGGGGGATAGCTTCTGAAGTCGAATGAATACAATTAACACTTCTTTGATGTATCGTTGGAACTGGTTAGTTACAGTTAAAGATGCAGGGAGAATTAGCTAACAAAACAATTATTAAGACATTGAACAATATAACTACTAAGCCTCGATTAATTCTGGAAAAATCCGGCCATCTCCGATCGAGTCCGGAAATGTCGGAGGATCGCCGATGAGAAAATAACATTCATTCAAGTTCATTATACTCCTTTTTAATTTCTTTTTAGTTTCTCAGAAATATATCTTCGTAGGAACATTTTTCGGTAACGTTGGAACAATTTTTTTGGTCGTAAAACCAATCGTATAACCGTTTACATGTACTAAAAAGTGACAAGAAAAGGAATAGGTAATAAATATGGGGAATAAACTATTATTTTAATAAATATCCAAGCAGTTATTTATATCCATTAGTTATTTATATCTAATAAAATGAAGACAAAATGTTGTCAACTATATTTAAATTGATATTATATATTATTTATTTTACTGTTTATGATCATTATTATTAAAAAAAAATAAAAACTGTACTACTACAACCCATGAAGGGTCTTGGGTTCATATACTGAATATTGGTAGAGATCAACTGTTTCTTGGACAACGTTTGTGCAGAGAGGTGATTTGTCATAGATCAAGCTCAACCACCAGATTTTTTTTCTATTTTGGGTACCTACTTTAGCGAGGCTGGGTGACCTCAGGTCACAAAGGATCCGTCCCCTGCAGTTAATAGATTATATAATATCTGCCGGGTTTGATTTGACATTGTTATTTTACTTTATCTATTTTTTTATAAGAAAAATAGTTATATAAAGGAGATGGTTGGGGGGTGCAGTCAATAAGAACACCGAATAAGTGAAGTACTTATATTATGTGCCGACGTTTCGACCTACAGTGTAGGTCATCTTCAGGGCGAATGATGGGAAGCGTGGCCGTTACAGATCGCGGCTAGAGTGTCATAGAGTGTAACGGCCACGCTTCCCATCATTCGCCCTGAAGATGACCTACACTGTAGGTCGAAACGTCGGCACATAATATAAGTACTTCACTTATTCGGTGTTCTTATTGACTGCACCCCCCAACCATCTCCTTTACATAAGATCATCCAGTCAACCATTTTCATCTCAAAAAATAGTTATAGTTTTAAAGAAATATGATCAGTACTGAAGCTTAAAAAATTTCCATTTAGATAAAACACCATTTTACTTTACCATTAAAACCAGTACCAATACAGCCCATGAATACAGCATTGGGTTTAGTGCAGGATAGGGTGATTGTAAGCCTACGGTAGTGGAAGGAGATAGTTCGGCCTAGATCTCCCTCAATCGCCAGGTTTTGTTCTTAATTTACTTTATAGAGGCTCGATGAGCCCCAGGAGGGTCTGTAAATAGCACAGGGTCGATTAACGTCTTCTAATAGAATCAATTTATCTGCCATTGTCCCATAAAACCCCTTTTGCATAGCTATTAAAATTACTTTTTGATATTTTTTTATTTACATACAACATGCTTTCTAAGACATATTATATATTATATGTCCATTAATTTAATACTAATAAAATGTAAATAATCCAGATTAGTATTGCCAAAATTAATTATAATTACTTTTGTAAATAATTGACATTTCATAAAAACAAAACATCTTATCTGTTCCCCAAAGTACAAAATGATACAATGCGCCTTACCTTGAAACTATAATTAAGATGTTTTATGTTTTACAGAAAACAATAATATTCTCTTTACTTTTCACTTAATATATGCTTGGATTATATCAGCTATATCACTCTGCGCTAATAAATAAAAAAAACTTCTAATACAGTAATACAATCCAAGGGCAAGCCGGCGAGTTGCAGAGATCTCTGACTCACATTTAATTAACATAAGTGATTTCCTGGTTTAAAAAAAAAGAAGTTTAAATAAGATATGATAATGCAGATGAACTACGTAATCGTGAGTAGTGTCTACTTTATAAGTTTCTTTAGCATAAAAATTCCAAAAATAAAAATACTTCAAATAGTATTTCAAATTTCCGTTTCATTTCGTTTATCGATTTCTAAATATACTTAATATATGCTGTACATAAAAATTCATGGATATGCAAGTATAAAAATAAAGGAAAGAAAGAGAAAAATGAGGTTTGTATTCTAATATTTGTAATAATTCTTGAATAATAATTGTGCAGTGCAATACAGAAATTCAGTGAAATGTAATTTGGTGTAAAGTGGATACCCTTGATAGGAGGAAAACCTAGAATTTGGGAATAATAATGTACAAATCATTTCGCCCCACAACTTTAGGCTTTGAAATAGTACAGTTACCATTATTTCTGGGTTGTAGAAGTATAGGGTCTTTTTTAATTTTTATTAATATTTATAGTTATATTTCTTTGCAATGTGCAATGGAGTCGTAATCATTGCTATATAAATGTACCAGAAATAGACATTAAAACAGAGGTCGCCCAGCTTGTAACCAACACTTTCAAAATTGCTTAATTTTATGTTTCCTTTTCTTGTTTCCATTAACCTAAAAGAACGATTTCGGTAGTCTGTGTTAATAATACTAAAACAATTTTAATATATATATATATATATATATATATATATAAATATATTATTTAACTATAAATATTACCGAATATATTTTCTCCTATTTGAAAGTTATTGACACTTGTTTTTAATAACAGCAATTAGTAATAATGGAATAACAATACTCATTAATTATGAATTAATACATAATCTAACAATTCTAGTCTTTAATTGGTTTTATGGGAATTTCTGTAAACAGTAGTTTAAAGTTTCTCAATAATTATTTCCTCGATATTTCATGTCGCTTTTTTAAATCTACTGTATACTGAATAATCTGGCATTCACGCATGAAGTTACTGTTTCAAAACCTGTACCAGTTCAACACTTAAAGGGTTTTTGGTTAAGTACATGCTAAAGACTGTACTGTTTCCAAACCAGCAGTTGTACAAGAAGGTGATTTGTCCATGCTATTTATATAAATATAATTTTGTTCTTGAGTGCTTGTGATATATATACCAGTGATATTGAGAAAGTTGAAATTAAACAAAATCCTATCTAAGTAATAAGCATCGTAATCAGTTGTAACAACACTTGTACGTCTTTTGTTAAGATAACAATTGTTTATATAGCGTTGAAAAGTGGAAATGTTTAATTAAATCTCTCCTTGAGTTGATAGGGCGGTCTGAGCATCACTTGACGTTACAATTTGTTGAAAAACATTCTCGGCTACTCGAAGGGAAACCGGTATTTAAAACAAAATTAAGGATTTCCAATCATCTTTTTATAAAATCAACGTACCGGAACCACGTATCCACCTCCTGTCTTTGTGATGTTTAAAGATTTTGCCATTTACTTTTTAGATGAGGATTCAAGGCTTGCACATTTGTTAGATTATTGGCTGTTAAAATACAAAAGGATGATACAGCTTTGTGCCCAGTTCAGACAAAAAAAGCTGTTCTAATTTTTTCTAACTGTATGTTTTATAAAAAATGTCTCAATTTATTAAATATATACGATATTTTATGCTTATCAGCCTAAATTAATTACTCTTATCAATTTTTTTCTTAATGCACACCAGTCAAATATGTTGCATTGTTCACTTGAAAGAACCTATACATCTTAATCAATGCGAGATTGTTAAAAAAAGAAATAAAAAAACAAAAATCCTTGATTAATATTACTCATTTTTGAGGTGTTATGTAACGACTTGTCTACAACGAATCAATTAGATAAAAAAATGAAACGACTGTTTCGAGAAACAGACATATTGTCTGACTGGAATAACAAAGATGATTGTTTCCAAATAATTGTAATATTGTAATCTAAAACGAACTTAAAATTCAATGAATACTAGTAGCATTTTTTTAATTAATTAATTTTTTTTAATTTTCTTATCATACCCGAATCGTCTGCTTCTTTGTTGTACGAGAATTTTATGAACAATACAATAAACAATTCCAGAAAAGTTATAGGTTATGGATCAATATAACATAATCAATTAAATAAAATAGATTTTTAATAAGTATATTTCTTATTGAGAATATGATATATGGGACTTTTGATTACCACTGAATACTTTTTTTCTTAGTGATCATTTAAAAAATAAAACACCCAAAATAATAGACCTAGAATGTTTTTCCCCCGTATTTTGTTTTTTCCAGTCGTGAAAAAACTACCCCGTACTAAATATTTCTACGTATTCAAACATATTTCCACTAATGTTTTAATTCTTTAAAAAAAAAACCCACAGTTTCTTCTGGTAACTATGTATAGTTATATAGGATAAATATACTGCATAATCAAAACTTAATTCAAATTTCATCTATAAACCGAAATGGATTGAGCACTAAAAATAGTTTAATGTCGATTCTGATTTTTTGAAGTAATCGTTCTATTCTGACTTTCAATAATTTTTACTAAACCTTTGCAGCGTTTCGGGAGAGTCATGAGATTGAATATCATTCATTGAAAACAATTCAGCAAATAATCTTAGCTACTGAACTATTTCTGATGATTCAATATTTAAAAATATTTTAGATCAACGGTGACTGTTTTCAAACATTAATACATTATTTTTAAAAAAAATTAAACAATCAATCAAAGATAAAACATTGCTTCTACCACCCTAAAAATTATATATACCTAATTACGTATAAGAGTTAATTTTATTTTAATTAATTCATTTTCATACATAAATAATGTGTGACGTTTCAGTCATTCATCTTTGGCCATTTTCAAGACTATAATTTAAATTTATAATCAATTATGTTAACATAAAATTTAAATAGAATAGAATAGATTATTATCTCTTAAAAAGAATCCGTTTAAATATTTAAGAAAAACAATTTCAGAAATTAGAAATTAGTGCAAAAACTAGAATGGTAGAATGTTTTTTGGAGGATAGAAACAATTGGGAGGTGCAGTCATAAATAAACACCAAATAAGTGAAGACTTATTTTTTATTTAATATTTTTTCACTTATCTATGACTGCATCCCCCCCCCCCATCTATTTCCATCCTACATTAGATCTTCCAGTCAACTATTTTCCTCTCTTGAATGATTTTTATTCAATAAGTTATTAAAAACACAATTTAAAAATTTTTATATCAAAATTATCAGCATCTCTATACAATAACAATGAATCGCCAAATTCCTTGCTAACCGCTAAACTCGAGAACGGCTCGACCAATGCAGCATTTTTTTTTTTCATATTTTCGCTAAGGCGCATAGAAGGTTCGTATGGTGAGAAAAACCGGAAAAATGACGAGGGAAACTTTCGGTTTTTGAAAAAAAACATAATTAACCATTCTTAAAGTATATTAAATTCGCTACAATTTGAGCCCAACCGCAGCTCAGTACGTGTAATAGATTCCGAGTTTGGTCCCTATCGTATAATAAATAACTGGAGTCTTATCTATCTATCTATATACATAAAAATCTCCTGTCACGATGTTTGTCCTGGCAAATCTTCAAAACTACTGGACATTATAATCAAAGTTCGCAAAGATATGTAACATTGTCCAACTTAAAATGTAGGCTATATTTTTTTTCGAATTTCGACCGCGATATTTTAATTGCAAAACTATATTTTTTCTAACCTGTTCCATTTTTTATGTTTAACAGCATATCTGAGTAGCGTAAATCCGAATTTGCATCCGAAAACACGAATATTACATACCTCATTCATTAAATTAATGTTTACATTTTATCAGTTAAGAATTTAGTATATTATTTATTTATTATATACTATAGTTAGATATAAGAACAATGAAATGTAAAATCAAAAATCAATTTAATTAATTTTTTCATTCATTCATTATTTCTTTAAAATTCAAATTTTAACGTAATATTTTTAAAAACTATTATAACAGCTACAGCAACGCATGGCCGGGTCAGCTAGTAGTTCAATATAATTAACATTATTTCTAGATAATACATTCAATATTTATATTGTTTAATATCAAACCGCCTCTCATCTTTTACTTACAGTTAACAAGGAAATAAATATTTATTAATATTTTGCTGTTACTTGTGATGATAATAAAATTGTACTTAATTTTTGATTGGAAACAAAAGAGGTAATTTTTTGTTTGTTTGTTTGTTGGTGCTTAAAGGCGTAAAACCCTTAGGTCATCAACGCCTTGTTGTTGTCATATCACATTCAGACTGACGTACACAACTCATGACTATGTTATATTGCGGATAGTAGTCGATGTGTTTTCAAAAACTGAAACACCAACGAGACAGCAGTCTCGCTGTCACCAAGTGCCTTCGCCAAATCTGGGACTAGTCCTAATCCCACTAGTTATGTTTTATTGAGAAGGAAAATCAAGTAAAATATTTAAGTCATAAAATTAATAAACTGAGTTAGACCTTTAAAATAATTTTAGATAACTACCATCTATGTTTCAAATATGATAGAATCAATATTTTTTTTTAATTTAATGTTTTCGGCGCCCGAACAAGTCCGCCTGATACACTAAACCGTTGAATGTGTGGTGTCCTTCATCTAATGAAATTCAAGTAGTTATATAAGAGGGTCCGCAGGGTCGTTCGGATGTACAATTATTTCAACTACTGTCTGGAACCTGGGTATTTCTAGCACTGTCCTCTGCGATGCTTCCTATCTTACTCGGATTAAAATACAGATGAGTAACTGCTGGATTTAATGGCTATGTTGTCATTACAACAGCCTTATCATAAAACTTCAAATCAGATCGTAAGCATTAAGCTTTATATTTCGTCATTAGAAAATTTATCGTTTCTGTCATTAATCGCTAATCGACTATTCTTGTATGAGATCATATCGAACAATATTCCATATCTAAAGAACCATTAATATTTTCATAAAAGAGAAGACGCTAGAAATTTAAATGATCTCGAAGGTTCCGTGTCAATACTTCAATTGCTGTTTACAAACTTCTGTCCTCGGATTACCACCCGAAGCCAAATCCGCATTCCTCCCACCTACGCCTTGGTCTACTCCTCGGACGTTTACCAGTCGGCTCCTCATCAGATCGTTACTAAGCCTAACTACTTTAAAATCCATCGTGGACTTGTAATTTTATTTAAATTAACGTGGTTCTCCGGCAATTTAGGGTTTGGAATAACTCTTAAATTTTCAACCGGACTCATAATTTTTTTCGGAACATATATTCCATGAAATTCCTTATTTTATAAGGCTATTCTTATTTCGGAATTAGCGGTCATGTTTCAGACCCTTATAGTAGGAAAACAAGTATAACAATTATGTCTTGCGCTCAAATATTCCAAGTCTCAAGATTTTAAGATTCCGAGTAATATAAAAAAGGTTTAATTAATTTAGTATGGGTTTCTTCAAATTATGAGTCAAAGCATTAAAACTTCTTCATCCTTTTCGTTTTTTTACCGGTATATATTTGTCTAATAATCAAATTTTTGGTTTGGGCCACTTTCATCTATTGCGGAAAAAATGCTTAATCTTTCCCAGATTATTTAGCTAAAAGCAATAATTATTTTATATTTTAAGATAATTCAATTCATAAAAAATCAATTTTCATGAATTGAATTAAAGAAGACAACGGAAAGGAAATTGAAGATAAAATGAATGCAACTTGAAAATGTATAAAAAATACCTGAAATCTAAACCAAGTATCAGTTTACACAAATACAACCAAGTTACATCAGATACCATAATCGTAAATAAAAAAGGCAAAACAAAAAGTAGGAACTATAAACGAGGAAAATAATTTATACTCTTCTTTCTTCGAATTCTCATAAAAATAACTTATCTGTGCCGAAAAAAGTAATTTCACTCAATTATCATAAAAAGTAGCAGGAAACATTTTTGTGTTTTTAGGATATTTATTACAATATTAGAACCAAGCCTTCGCGCTAAGCTTATTATATTCAATATTGGGTATAAAAAAAAGGAAATGAAGTGGCTGATAAGACCAAAGATGTTTTCCTGCATCCACACTATTAAAAAGCTAATTGAAATTCATATGGACATCATCGGACCACCCACCAACGCCGAGGTTAGAATCAACTATTTTCGGTAATTCGATTCTACATAAAAGCCTATAAAGTGTATAGAGTTGTTTCTCAATTATTGGTATTTTTTTGTCTTTATTAACCTCATATTCAAATGGCGGTCCTCATTTTGTAGGAATCGTAGATTTTTGTTTTTTAAGGATCTTTTTAGCTTATTAAAAACTAGATTTACGTTGTAATTTCACAATTTAATGATGTCACCTTTATTAACAATACAAATTAGAACAAAAAAAAATTCAACAAACAATGTGTATTAGTGCGTGTGCATCCATCTGTCCGTCCGATGTTTGTGTGCGCGTGTGCATGTGTTTGTTTTTTATTAACTCTCTTCCAAAATTAAGGGTTGAAGGATGTATAATAACTACAGTCTTTATTAATAAACCAATAAACTAATTTCCTAAATCCTACTTTATTACGAAATACAACCAACGGTTATAGAAAATCTAAGGCTTTTAAATTTTTTAAATCGATTTTAAAATCTTCAAAATTTTGAAAGAATTTTACTTTGTGTGGTTAACCACTTTATTAACATCTCAATCTAGAATCATGAATGTATATTATTATAGTAATAATTTATATTGAAATTGTTTTATAGCCACCACGTTCCTTTATTCAGTCTTTATTCCAAAAATTAATAAAACATTTAAAAACATTTAATTTATTTTTAATTTCTTTAAACAAATGTTTTACAGAATTGTAATCTCCCATTTTGATTTATTAAGTAATAATTTATATTATCGTAGTTTTTCCACAATTCATTACAAATTTTCTGAAAATGAAATTGAAAAATCCAATATAAATTTTTACGTAGTCTATATCTAGTTCTTAATTAGTAATTTTTTGTGACTGGATTATTTATATTAATAGGCGATTCTAAAAGAATTATGATTATTTTTCCCACAGTAATTTTTCATATAGATATGTTTTTCTTATGCTTACAATGTATTAATAAATCATACTTAAGTAAAATCTTAATATATAAAATACTTTAGTAGGAATAAAGGTACCTTAAATATTCCCTTCATGTTTGCAGATTAAAAGCTAGTTGGTTCCGGGAACGTTTTAGTTATACAAAAATAAAACATGTTTAAATGTCTAAAGGTTTTATAATTAAAAAATAAATAACCAAATAATAATGTTCTGTGAGGGGATGGTGGGGAGAGGCCTAAGGCGCAGAAGATGCAAGCCCTTAGAACACCACCTTCGCTGGACAAACCCCTGGAGTCTGGAGTCCCCTGGAGAGAATCGCACTAACACATTAAACATTCAACTCGCATCGCTAATGATAGCTATAAGGAATAGCACAAGACCGATATAATTCTTCCTAGAGTTTTCATGCTTAGAATAATAATTACTAAGTCAATGTATTCCATTGATATCAATAACTATATGCCTTTGAAAAAAATATAATAAAGGTCCATCAACAAAATTCACTGAAAAATCATAATACATAATTTATTATCATATGTTTCGAAATAAATAGATATAAAATTTTATTTCCTTATACTCCAATTATCACTATTAATAAATCCTCTCCGTTTGAAAATTCTAATCCCAGACGATTGACGCAAATTCTGGTTTTATATCTTGCAGTTAAGTGGCTTGTCGCAGATTGAATGAGTGTTGAATTGGTCCCACACTTGCCTTCAAACGATTTCAAATAATAAATACTCTTTCAATTTATTACCGACAGATGGGACGCCATCGGCCGCTGGTTGGTGTTAATTGGTAGACTCTGTGCGAAGAGTTCGGAGGGAAACTAATAATTATTGGAGTTGCCCCTATTTTTGGGGATGGGCTTAGGAGAAAGCTTCGAAATTTCTGCATCGATGATATTTCCTTCTTAATTAATAACATTATTAAATTAGGGGTCAATCCATTAAGGCATTAATTCTAAAATTGTCTCGAACAAAAATATTGTAACTAATGTAATCTGGGCGGATTGATTATTCTGAGGATAACATACTATAATCATAATTAAAAATAATAACTATAAGAAAAAGGTAGGGGTTGTTGCTTCGAGTTTATAATATATATAAACTTTTTTAATATTCTCAAAAATAAAAAACTCGTGAATTTTATCATGAAAAAGAAGAGTGTAATTATGGGAGATTTCTATATTTCGATAATTATTTCCTGAAGAACAAGAACTTTTCAACAAACTTTTTGAAATATAACCCAAACAGTTTTTGTAAGTTGGTTTGTTAATATATACATAATCAGTAATAAAACTATTTTTATTTTTTAAAATATTTAAAAAAAAAAACGAGTGAAAAGTTAAAACTTGTGGCTTGAGTCCAAGCGACAACCTGCGGAATTGATACCAAGATATCCTTAAAAAGTCAAAATGTTTGGACAATAATATATATAATTTCTTTTTCTTTTTATAAACCTGAATATTCAATACTTAATTTAATATTATGCCAGATTTATATATTTTATTTTTTATGTCATTCTTATATTATATTGCCATATATAATTATATTGTCATATATAATTCTAAATAAATTTGAAAAATAATATTGACCTATATTGAACCTTTTCTTAAAATTTTCAAATATATATATATCCGTATATTTTAAAAATTCTAAAATAATATTGAAGATTGTAAATGTAAAATAAATAAGAAAGTAACTGAGAGGCAAAACTTTTTTTTTTAATTTTCAAAAAATCGTAATATTAGTATCTTATGTATGGTAAAGCTTGATACTTGTTATGTATTGATATATATTTGTATGTATTACTTACAATATAGTTAGGAGTGAGTATATATAATGTAGTGAAGGGTAGTAAGAAGACGGGCACTACTGACACACACCAGCACACTGAGACTTTCTGTGCTAGAGCTCCTCTGGTTCGACCCCCCACCCGGGCATCCCCTCCTTTACCCCCTCCTCACGGTCCACCTGTAATTTCACTCCTCCTATAATTATTGTCATAATTTTTCCCGTCTAATTACTTCATGTCTTTGTCTAAAATCTCATTTTTTCATTGATAATCATAATTTTGATAAACAAAATTTTTTTTTTGAACTGATTTTGTTTGCATGAAAATATCTGAAAATAAAAACGTAAACTGTCAAGTGTATTATAAGAGGGAAATAGTACTTTAGGAGATTCGTGATGTTGTTTTTCAAAATAATTTTCAAAACGAAATTGATCCTGATTTGATGAAGCGGTATAACATTTAATATATAATCAAAAGTTTATGTGAATCTTGATTATATATTGTATTAATTGAAAATAATTTAATTATCATTTAAAAAATAATTTATTTAGTATAGATCATTGAAAATTAATAAAAATGGTTGTGGTTTGTTATCAAAACCTCTTTCTTTCTACTTGCTAATAATGACATAATTTATTTGTATCACATTAATTTACTGCGGCATTCGTTTCTCATCGCTATCATAGAATTTTGTCACTGTCACCCGTTAATTCTTTAGAAATTTTGAAGCGCATAACCAAAATTTCAAACTAGGTGGTAAATGAACGTTGTATACTATTGTAAAAATTGTATGGTATTAAATTGCTTAAATACATATTTTTTCGCTCTCGACCTACCTTAGCTCAGACCTAAATTATCCTATAAATTATTTTTATCCTGAAATTTAAAAATTAGGATTTATAAATCTATCATTATACCAACTGACCCTTGTGGGTGTGAAACAAGAGAATATTCGATTAGAAAAAATATGGTTCACTGCAGAATTTGGAAGATTATACAACGCAGAATTGCAGATCTTGCATGTTTGGCTCAGTTACGAACGAGTACCTAAAAACTTAATAAGTGCTAAGCCGACAAGCAAAAATCCGAGGAGTAGACCGAGGTGTAGGTGGGGGGATGGTGCTAAGAGTAATCAAACGGATTTGGCTTTGGGTAATTGTTTATTGACGGAATTCAATAAGTAGAGGCTGTTGGTTAAGCAGTTCCGACGTTCAACCATTACTTAAGAACGTGGAAGTTTTCATTTGTAGAAAAAAATAAAATAAAACGAAATTGATATAATCACATAGCAATGCAAGAAACTCGAACATTTATTTATGCATTTTGTATGTAAAAGAATGATAAATCGGTTCTATGCCTCTATAAATTATGACAAATAAGGAATCAGAACGATGCTTAAATGTCAATGAAAGCGAAGAGTCGGATTTTAATTGAGAGGTACTGAGTAATATTGAAGGAAATAAGAGAGAAAAAAAAACAGTCTGAGAAGTGTTAATCCAGAATTGTATAATGGAGCCAGTAAACCAAAGAGGAACAATATTATATTATTTTATTATTTATATATTTGTTTTTATTATTAATATTGTTTCGAGTAATGGTTGATTGTTGATGAAAGGCACGGAAAGATTTTCTTTCCATACTTATCGGGTATATAGATGAATATAGATTTTATGAAAAGGAGTATTTTCTCACGGTCTTTTCGCCAAATATACACCTGCAAGGTGAGTCGGAAAGTAAGACAATGAATGATTCACAACAACCATTGGTATTTATTTTCCCTATAACCATAAAAAGTTTTTAAAGCCATTCATTCCACATTGATAAACTTATTTTGAACATAAAAAATAAGTTGATTTTCTTTGGAAAAATATTCTAAGCATAAATCATGATAGTTTTTAAATGCCTTACGTTTTATGTTCCAAGTACAAAGACATTACTTTTTACAACAATAAAATGTCTTCTTTAGCTGTAGATGAGTCAATCTCCGAGCGGATATATTATGATAATAAAAGTTATTACAAGCTGTTCACGATAATAGTTTCCACGTTCTAACAATTAAAAACATCCCGAGTTCGAATAAAGATCGTTGTGATTTCTAAGAAGTTATACATAGTATATTTTTTTAAAATAATTTTCTATTTTTATTTTATCCTAGGTTTATGAGTTCCAATGGTACCTCAAGAGCGGTTCGTCTAACCGTGGAGGGATACTCCTTTAAAAATGTTAAGAGATGGGTGCAGATCTCAACGATGAAAATAAAATTAACAGAAGTATGAAAACGGATTATGACTGGCAACCGAGCATATTTAGCAAAAATAAAGATATTCCGGTCGTCGCTGTTGATATCAAGGGCTACAAAGATATGGATGTATAAGCGTCTTATGAGGCCTACTTTGACTTATTCAGCTTCTACAGTAAATCCCTTAAGAATCTTAGGTAAGAAAATTGTTATTATATGGACCTCTACTGGAGGAGGGTTGATTGCAGACTCAGAAAAAAACAGCGAATTGTATGAGCTATGTGGATCCTGCGACCTAGTCCAGTCCATTATAGAAAGAACAATGTAATCGAATGGTTTGGTCATGTATTTAGAATGGAGGAAAACAGAGCTTCTAAAAGGACCCTACTTGGTAAATTGTGGCACCAGGAGGAGAGAAAAACCTAAGAGACAGAAGGTCCAGGATGTGGAAAAGGACTTGACAGTACTCGGTGTCCAAGGATGGAGAAGCAGAGCAATATGCAGAGGTGACTGGCATAATATTGTCACTCCGGGCTCTTGTGCTAGTTAGTTTGTTAATTTTCCTCTAGATGAAGCTTTATTTCTTTTTAATTCAAAAACCTATAAAAGATGGATTTTGTATGTTGTACGAACATTAAAGAGGATTTGTTAAATTAAGAATTATAATAAAAATTAAGAAATAGTATAAAATCTTTGATTTCTAATAAATTTTGTAAATTGAATCTAAATTTCAGCAGAAAAATTATATAACGAGTTCAAAAACATATATGGTTCATAGAAGGATGACGTGGCTTAGTGAATGATCAGATTGATATATTATAAAAATTGATATTTACATAAATTATAAAAGAACAGTGAATTGTATTTAAATATCCCTAATAAAGAAACTATTTAATTTCTTTATGATCTTCTGGATGAGATTTAATAGAAAAGGTAGACATCTGAGGTCTATTTTTAAAATTTATTTGTATATTGTCTTAAACAACTTCTTACCAATTCACGCTCGTAAGAATCCTCTAGCATTTTAGTGATAATCTAAAAAATCTGCTATTTTTGAGGAAAGTCTTTATATATGTTTTAAGTTTAAAGAGACCTGATGCTTGATAGATGGGGAAAACGTCTTGTGGTACTATCGAAAATCCTGTCAGAGAATTTATGCAACTGTCAGCAAATAGGCCTTTGGAATGACTTAGACTGGATTGAATTCGATTGAAGCGGATCATATTATAAATTATGTACCTATTGTAAATTTAGTAAATTAGTCTTTAAATGGACGATCTGTCAAAATATCTGTGGCGTTAAAGAACAAATCCGGTAAAAATATTATTTTTAGAAACCGCAGTAAGAATACAGACCAACATCCAATTAATTCCATAATAACCCCTAGCTATGTCTTTTAGTCCTGATATTTTTTAATGGTCCTAGAAATTTCAGAAGTGAAGGAGTTTTTTTTTTTTGTAGACGACAAGTCTTAGTACAAAGAACACGACTCGCTGACAATATTTGTATCCGTCATCACTTATACCAAACCCTCACCTCAACCTCACCCTCAACAGTTGTATATTTACATATAACTGTAAATATACAAAATTCTTAATCCGAATCCCACAAAAAGATCTCGTTTTTTAAAACATTTAACCGTTCCTTCCGTGACCATTCCACTTCCCTGCAGACTTCCGAATATTCCTCATGCTTCTTTCCTTTCCTCATGCATTTCCCTCTTTTTTCAACATTAGGCATTCCAAACAAACGCACTCTCATATTGAAATTTTAATTATACTAAACTAGAAGTAAATATTGTTCGTATTTGAACTAAGCTTAGCTTTTTTTAAATTCCTTAATTGAAACATGGGTTCTTTATTCCAAATTAGTCTTTATCCTGAGCCAATACTGCTGTTATTTCTTTGTCGATGGAGCTCTATGACTACCTTTGTTTCAGCTGTTCTTTTCTTCTCTTCCGTATCTATTGCATTCGTTCCCCGTATTTTCGCTTTCTTTCCTGGGTCCCAATAGCACCATGTTGTCTTTTTTGTTCTTCTCTAAAAACCCTGAGTATTACGAAGTTCCTTCCTAAGTGAAGAACGTCCTTCAATGCCATCTGGAGAGACCTCGAGCTCTTCATTGTCCTTTTCAGTTTCCTTAATCCATATGTTGGTCATTTTCATTTTTTGTTTAACATACATGAATAATGAAGTTGTAACATTGCCAATAACTATTTTTTAAGCTAATGCCTGACTTAGCCCTTATTCACTTCGAAAATATCACGATTCCACTTGCTTAGGAAACTCATTTTGGAGAAAATTCGAGTACTCATTAGTACTAGTTAGTAGTAGTAGTAGTTAGTACTCATTAGTTTTAATTATTAATTATTATACGAGATATGTTGTATTATATTAATCTCATTTTTGTTACTATATAGCTTTCTAAACCTGGAATAAAGTTTTTTTTCTATCTTTCTGTTCTAGGTGCTAAGCAAGTTATTTTTAAAGAAACACTGAGAAAGAAAACCGTTTATCAGAATATTAATTACGACATTGCACAATAAGAAAGATTACCGTGGAACGGTCACCTGTGGTCTAGTGGTTAGCGTAACAAACTACTAAACCCAAGATCGCGGGTTCGTAGCCCGCCAGGTGGCCCTAGGATTTTTTTAAGGGAGTAAAAAATCCTTAGTTACGCCGTCCTTCGGAAGGGACGTTAAACGGGGGTCCCGAGCCTGTACGATGTCAGGTACTCGTTAAAAATCCCTATCCTAATTAAACCTGGATAGGCAAAATTTAGAGCTCCCACTGTAGCATCGTCCGATTAGCCATAGCAGCATAAAGTGACGTTAAATGAACAAACAAACAAACAGATTACCGTGAAAATATTTAGACCTCATAACTATTATAACCTATAAATATAAAGGATGCACTTTTAATAAGTAACCGCAAACTAGATTTATTCCTCATATATTATTAATAAATAATTAATACCTTAACTTGATAATAACATAGATTCCAGTAATAGTTGCTAACTAATGGTCACAATTAATAGAACTGTATTAAGCGGATACAACCAACTTGTACTTGTTATACGACCAATTTGAATCAGAACAAGGCTACAGGAAAACATTGCCTTGAAATAATCCCGAAAGAGGTAGAAATATTTTATTAAAAAACTCATACCAATCCTTTTACTGGCCCATTGGCAGAATAGACCGTCTAGGATGTCAGGCTCGATGTCAAGTACTATCAGGTAACTTATGATGTTCGATCGCCCCGAAAAATCATTATCAATTATAAAAAATTAATTTTCTATTAAGTTGTGACATTGAGAACAGTATAATTTCACTGCAAAACCAAACCGTATAATTAATCTAACCATAAAAATAAAACAGGTTTTTAAAAAAAATCTGTAACACTATAATCCACAAAGGGTCTTAGATATAACACATGTTAAAGACTTTACTGTTTCTAAGCCAAAGGTTGTTAAAATAATTGATCTGGAATTATTATATTATAAGAAAACAGCTCATCCAAATTAAGCCTGAGACTTCATTTGTCTCAGCCCTAATACCTTTTTGGATATCTACTTTTTTTTTCTTTCTCTATCATACAATCTTACTTTTACATTATAATTAATTATGAATGCATTCTAATTAAAATTAATCATGTATTAATTAAAAGATAATTTTGCCTTAAACTGTATATATCATGTGCTATCTCAGATTTGGTTCTTCTCTCTCAAAAAAGTTGCTTTTTTTACTAGAATTCTGTGCACGCGAGTACTCTACAAACTTTTCGCAGTTCTGTTATTTAAAAGAAAAAAAACTAAGAAAAAATAACTGAAGATAAGATTGACCAACATACCGCGTTTTTCACGCCTTTGAAGTCTCTTACCTTTTTTTTCTATTAACTGTAGTGCCTGAGATATTATGGCTCTTATTTAGGGATCTCTTGAGTAAAAACAGTAAAAAACAAAACATTTATTTGACTTTAAATAAACAGGTGAATTATTTTTCAGTACCAACTATACGAAGTAAGTTATAAATGTTATTTTCAAGAACACTTAAGGGTGGCTCCAGAAGTCAGAAAAACATCAGGTAACCTACTAAAACTTTTGTCCAACATTATGATCCGATCCAAAAGGTTGAGAATTTTTTATAACAGGTTTTTCCCATAAAACAAGTATTGTAGATTGTACTCTTTGCAGAGACTACCAGAACTCAAAACAAATTTGACTTTGGAGAGCTACTAGCTGCACAGAGTTCTAATACGTCTGCTCTAATCATAGTTCAATTTTTCTTAATGTTTGATATGAATACAATATAGATAAAACTAAATAGATGTACGAATTGAGAAGTATTATCGATGGTTTCCGTTTTAGTAAAGCTAAAGTAAATTGAGTAACGTCTGGAGATATCCTGTTATCAAGGAGAAAAACACCTGAAGGTCCTTGGCCGGAGACACCCAGACATCTGAACCGTCTGGGAAGAACTGAGGAATTTAGGTCCCTCTTAGGCGTCACGACTATTCTTCTTTATTCTTAATTAGGATATTCTTCTTTTCCATATATAGAAGAATTATTATCCTTCCCATCAACTTTCTCAGACATTCTATTCGGTATGCTCCATATTCTTTTGGTAATTATTTCACGGGCAGCTTCTTAAGGTCCAATATGTTTAATTAGTCCTAAATACTCGACCTTTTATCCTCCCTCCCCTGCATCTAATCGATCATTACCCAAATACTTGAATCTGGAAACATGAGCTTTTTTACCTTACCACTACATGGTGTTTGGACAGTTAGAGCGTTTCCTTCTTTAGCATTATTATTTTCAAGTTGTTTTGTTCATCTATACTTATTCCTCGGCGCCTTCTGGAATTCCTTTTCTATTCGTTGTTGTCGGTTCATGTAACGTCACTTTATGCTGCTAAGGCTAATCGGACTAAGCTACAGTGTGAGCTCTAAATTTTGCCTATCCAGGTTTAATTAGGATGGGATTTTTAAAGAGTACCTGACCTCATACAGGTTCGGGACCCCCGTTTAACGTCCCGTCCGAAGGACGGCATAACTAAGAATTTTTTACACCCTTTAAAAAATCCTAGGGCTACAAGCCGGGCTTCGAGCCCGCGATCTTAGACTTAGTAGTTTGTTATGCTAACCACTAGACCACAGGTCGCCCCTCTTTACTATCGTGCCTTCCCTTTTCCGATTCCTGACATCTAGTTCTACTCCGTGGTCTTTCTTCCCTTCTTCGTAAAGTAGACCGAAACGTAAGCATAGTATTAGTTTAAACCAAATTAAATCGTTACGTCAAAGGATTCTACAATTCAAAAATTTCCAGTAGAGACCTATTATTCCTTTTTCCCGATTGATTCATGATAACTTGATTTTTTTTTAAATTGTTTATCTCCCTTGATGCAACTAATCAATGAAGACAGCAATTATTTATGCCGAATTCATAAAAAAGGGATTTTTTTTTAGTAACCCAACTCCATAACACATGTACATGTAAACAGCAGCATTCATATTGACACGAAACAAAAGATGGTTGGGGAATAGTCATGATAGTCCACGGTCGGAAACAAATTATAGATTACATAGTAATGATGTAGTTCCTTTTTCCTCGTACAGGTATTCATTATTTATGTTGTTCTTTAATTTCCCTGTTGATTCATCCAACAAGCGTCTTCGTGTTCAGAAGCAGTTCTATACTTTTTATTCGTACTTATACCACCATCCAATAATACGTGTTTACTCCTGAGATTTTTAGTCGATTTGAAGCCACCTGCTAAACGACGTTTTTCCTGCAAGATATTTTCCCTCTTTTACTTTTAAAAAGGTTAATTGCCTAGAAGTAAATTAAAGTAGAGAAATAGTTGTCAAGTATTATGAATTGACAAATCTTTGAATATACGTTTCGCGCTTAGGTATGTACGTTAGGTGATAATTTGGTACTGTTATGCGATGAAGCGGAAACTATAAAACCAAATACAACGACATTGATCAAAGTCAACAATACTTTCCTTCAAACGGTTATGTACTTGTGTAAAATGTAGGCGCTAACTTTGAAGGTTAATCGACGTTCAATGGTCTTAGAATATTCGAAAAAAGGACGCGTTAATTGGATAATTAAGGTTTTCTATCTTCTTAATATAAATGAAGGGATAACCAAATATTAGAGAAGTAAGGAGAAATGCATTAAGCGTTGGATTAAGCATTAAGCCATGGAGAAGTTACCACATATGAATTGTATATGAATGTGTATATGAGCATACTTTGCTTAATACCAAGGTTCTACTCCTTATTCCCAAATAAAACTTGGCAATGATAATTAGTAGTGTTTCTTTAATGAGGGTTGGGAGTCCAGTGTGGTGGATCTTTATTTAGTCAAATAAGTTCTTTTCTTTGGTTTTTATGTGTGCCCTTATTAAATTTAGTGAGCCAGAGTAGCTCAGCGAGTAGAGCGCTGCGTTGCTTTGATGAAAGTTGTGGCTTCTATCCCTATCCCGGTTGAATCTCCATGCCTTCCAGGTGCGAACCCAACTACAGTTCCATTAAATGTGGGAAATTCGTCTGCCTGGAGAATCGTTGGCTTAGAAACAGTACAGTCTCTGTCTTGTACTGAACCCCCTTCATTAGTGTATTGGTAGAGTTTTTTTTTTTAACACATAGTTCGAGATATCATATTTAGCTTTTTGAATGTATGATTTTAATGTCGATTTTAAATGGATAACTTTTAAAAAATATCAAAATTTAATCAAATCTGTAAGTCACAATTCCATTAATTAGTATAATTTTCAAAACCTTTTTATGGATAAGATTAATATAAATTATCATTCATCGATCAATTTTAATAATTAAGCAGTCATTTCTACTTTTCTACTTAAAACCAGTGTAGAGTATACATTTTCTTCTCCTGATTTATTATTATAATTATCATTTTCGTATTGCCAGAATTTATCGTTTCCTTATACTGCTGGGTCATGACTTAAAGCTAAGAGATTTTAATCTTCAAGCGATTTCGTTAAATAACTACCGGGTATATATTGAGATGATTCCTTTTTTCATCGAAATATATAATAGTGAATAATTTGATATTGTTGCGTCATAGCTAAAATATATAATATCATATAATAAGAGGAATAGTTTGTTTACAAAATGTCAAGGCATGAGGTACATTCCATTGAGCAGCTCACGTTGGTTCGCTCCCGAAGGAACAATGTTTGTTGAGGTGAAGGTTGTCCGTAACCGGTGTCTTATACAACACCTTCTCTTATCCTTCGTACTTTAATAACCTGATAGTAACAGCCATCTAGCAGCTTTGTAAATAGTGATTAGGGCGAAAGTTAGTTCTTGAGAACCTGGAAAAAAGGGCGATGCTCAGGGCGAATCTCCAATTTCGTTCTAATAGTAGAACGTAATTAATTATATGTAATAAATTGGAGATGTTTCATAGGGTCTCGCATAGCCATTCATGTATTACATTATCAAAATATAACTTTGTTAATAATATCGCACATTCAAAAGAACAACGACATAACTCAAAAATTGGAATTTTTGAATTAAGCCTTCAGTAGCAATTGTATTGGTTGAAGATTTTTAATTCAGGAATGACAAATCTGAAATTCCATTTTTTTTTTTTTTTAATAAAGTTATATTAAGGGTTATATCATATTTGAACTTGAAGTTTTATTGGAATAATGACATAAGTTAAAAGTGTGTTAAAAAATAATAATAAAAAAAATTATATAAAAAGACTTTTTTTAACACACATGGAACTTTCAACATTCAAATACCACTATTGAAAAATTAGATTTTTTGGGTCATGACGCTGTTATTTTGAAGGACCAATATATCAGATATAGTTTAGAATAAATAATAGAAATACCATAACTAGAAGTAAATTTGCTGAGGTACTCTTAAACTTCATACGAACAATTGGACGTAGTTTAGCAGTAAGGACTCAACCCACAATACGTCATTTTTGACTTATCGAGGTTTTTACTAATACCCGTCCCTATGTGGGTTGGTTCGCGTCATTAAAATATGATCCTTATGTTAGTAGTATCACGGATCTTTTTTGCTGAGTGAAAGAACCAACCTTTAGGACCTCTTTGGCATATATAACTCATATATTATTTTATACCATATATATATATTTATATATATATACCATATATTTTTGACCATAGTGTGGGTTGAGTCCTTTCAGCTAAACTGCGTCCAATTATAAGTAGTAGAGTGCATATGTAAGTATGAATGTGTTCAATTCAACTTAACAATATTATTTATTATATTTTTCATCTATTTATTTTATTCTGGTCGTTGTTTGTTGATTTACAATTAGCTATTTGTTACAATAGGCTTCAGTGGTTTCTTCTGGTTTAGACCATATATAGCTAAGTTTTCCGCCAACGTTTCGCCAGACATGCTGCTCGCTTCCTCAATGCTTTGTTGAGACTATTTGTTGTTATTTTCATTTGATTTTTTTGTATTTGCTAAGCCGTTTAATATAATTATTTATATTAATACCAATAATTAATTTTCAATAACTAAGTAAAAACATTCGGAAAAATATTAACAATTCAAAAATATAAAAGTCGAGAATTAAAAAGCAAAACATAAATTGCCCATTAACAAGAGCCTTAAACATGTTTTGATAAGAATCGATGAAAAGTCTTGTCAACGTTAGTAATTATTCGTTATTAAAAATGATTATCTCATGATTAGCAATTTTTTTTACTTGAGAATTATCAAGACCTTTGATTACATATCTTTCGAATATAAATCTTTATAAAATACTTATGGAGTATGCTCATTCTATTTGGATCTATTATACTTAATAAATTTCTATAAATTTCAGTTATTGATATTGATAATATCAATAATATTGTATATATATTATATTTATCGATATTCCTTAGTTATTCCTTACGTAATAACTTTACATTTTAGTTGTTTAAAAGGAACGCATTTTCTTAGGCAGGTCTGAATGCTTTAAAATAGGAAAAAGACGTATCCTGTCCTGGAAAGTACGCCTCTTTAAGAGGAAGCATTTTTGAGGGCAATTTAGATTCGAAAAATAAGAAAATTGATAATTTTGTATGATCCTTTATATTTCTGTTAAAAAAAAAACTTTTTCAACGGAAGTCATTAGGGTATATTAAGCTAGATTCGTATAGACACAGTAATTTTCTAGGTGGACGTCTAAATTGATTGCTTTGAGGAAATAGAAACATTTAAGCTGTCAATAAAAATATCTATCCCATGATTAGGCTCAATTTCTCCCTATTGTTTGTTACATAATAATAAAAATATAGCAGGATGTACGAAATCAAATCTCTCAAGTTCGTATCATTTAGGTAAATGTCAAGTAGTATAATGGTAGTTCCTACTTCTAATATACAATGCAAAAGAAATAATTTCAAAGAAAAGTAACAGGATAAAACAGGATTGTAGAAGAAGGGCTAGGAGGAAACTTTTAATAATAACAATAATTTATTTTTTTGTAATTGTCTTATTCTTTAAGGCGCATCAAAAATGTAGACGTTCTTACTGTGATAAGGCGGGTTTGAATTTTTATTTCTTGGAGCTTTGATACAATTTAGAAAAAGAGATTTTTAATATTTGAAGATGAATAATATCGTATTATCATTTTATAAATGAACATGCGGGCGGAGTGGCTCGGTGGTAGAGCCCTCAGTTGCCGTATCGACGGTCCTGAGTTCAAATCCAGTTGTGACAGATAATTTTTTGATTTGTTAACAATTGGGGATAGACCCTTGAGATCTGGAGACCTAGGGCTCACCTAGCATCTAAAAAGTGGATATCCCTAATTGGGGGAAATCCTAGCGATCGATTATGAACCAAGTCAAATCATATACCTGCATTAATGTTGTCCTAGAAACAGTACAGTCTCTACTATTTACTGAACCCAAGACCTTCATGGTTTTTAGTGGTACAGGGTCAAAAATTAATGAAGTAAGAACCATTAATGCCGATTTTTTCGTGGCCTATGGGAGATACAATACGAACCCATAACACCAGTCTTAGCCTTTATCTGACATTTATGAAGATAGAATTTCCCAGTAAGCTTTCTAAATTGATAGAAAGACGTGCATTGAAATATTATCGGAGATGAAACACTCAATTTAATGCTGCAAGACCAACCTTCCAGAAAAAAGGAGAATTTATTGATAAGGTCAGTGATGTTTTAATCTGATATCGTGAACAGTAGGATATACATTATTCACGTCTTCGCTTCCTACTTGAGCGCCTTCATATTTCACCATCTTAGTTAAAGACTTTGTTTGTTCAACGCATAATCTGTTTCTTATTTTTATTATTTCATCCAAACCTTTGCCATGAGGCAATCCGTGTTTAAAATAAGAACGATGCGTGATTCGAATAGTACAAATGATAGATGAGGGTTTGAAGTTATATTGTTTGGAGTAAAAGTTTGGTTTCTTATGAGCTATTGCTTCCAAGGTGCAGTGACAAGCTAGGTATAATAAACCAGAGTTCTTTCTTTGGCGGCAGAGATCCAAGGGTTATGGCCGTTAGGAGTTGGTAGGCGGAAAGGCGTTTATTATACATTTCTTTTCCCATACAGAGGTTCCCCGGGCTAAACCTCCGGATGGCTATTTGACTGTATTAATAATACAATATTATCAACTAGATGTGTAAAGCGCTGCATTGCTAAGCTGAGGGTACAGCGTTCAAACCTGGGTTTGGTATATACTTTATTTAAGTATAAATAAAATAAAATTATTAAAATTTAAATAAAACTAACAGCCGGGGATCCAGAAGAACCTTCTAGGGCTCGCCTAGCCTCTATAAAGAGGGTACCCTTCATTGAGGGAAAACCTGGCAGTTGACCATGATCTCGGATTATTCACTTCCTTTAACAACTGTTGTCCAAGATACAATACTGTCTCTATAAGTAAAGAATCCAAGGCTCTCCATGGGTTGTAGTGGTACAGTTCTTTTTTATTATAGCTTGCTTTGTTCCTGATGTTAAACAAAGACGTAATGCACTAAGCACAGACGCAGCCGTTTTCGCTTTGAGTTATGCCAAACTTACTTTTTAGTGTATACTTTGTAATACTTCATACCGTACCAAAGTGGGTATGAAATATTACGTTACCTGTAGTTGGCGATTTTCCACGGACTTTTTCTTTGGTACAACTTAAAGTTAATCGTCAAAGAAATGCTTATGTCATAAATTTTAGCCTTAAACCGTTCACTACTATCCTTTCACAATTATTTGCGTGATTTTCATTAAACATTTTGGATTATTTATGATGTAAAATGCCTAGTTAATCACTTCGAACTCGTGGAAGATTTTTATTTCTTAAACATATAGGATCTTGTTATTGCTCTGAGTTGATACCTTGTTTGGACAGCTCTATTATGGAGCAGAAAGTCAGTTTTGGTAGAAGCTTTATCGTGGTACAAAGCTTAGCCGAGTCTATTCTGAGAAACAAAGTAAAGCCATGACATTTTGAACTATAATAGAGGGAAGGGGAGCCGTGCACGAGTGTGTGCCCGCTTAAGCACTAACTTCCTCTACTATCATTAACCTGTTTATTTAGTTAGTCTATTGGTAGTACCTACAAGCATAAATAAAGATCGAGAAAAGCATAATCACGTCATCCAAAACCAACGCATCAGTCGGCTGTCTAAGTATCCAAAAAAAAAAAAACCTGTACCACTAACCGGTGAACGGGTCTGGAGTTCAGTACGTGGTAGAGATTGTACTTTTTGATGGAATGTTGTGCCGGGATTTGTCTAGATCACGCTCAGCCGCCAGATCCTCCCTTATTTTGGGGACCCACTATATGTAGGCTGGGTGAGCCCCAGGAGAGTCCTAGATCCAGTCTTGCCAGAAACCATGATTTTCGACATGGCAACTCAGTGCTACTGAGTACCTACTGAGCCATTCCACTCCCTCAAAAAAAAGTATATATCAAAAGGTTTTGAATTTAATGTAATGACTTCTATTTGGACTATTAATGTGAGCTGATTGTGATAATAATTATCGCAATAACTGTTTTAGCACTGTTTCTCATTTCTGTGTTCAATATCAACCGGTCAATTGGCGAGAGTGGTTGACATAATCACTAAATATTTCAATCTAAGAAAGCATAGAGACATTATCATAGAAAAAGCATTCGACAGGATTTCCCCTCAGTTCCTCATCCACAAATTAATACAATGCAATATCTCAAGAAAATAGATATCTTAATTCTAACAGCATACTCATTCCTTACTAACAGAACATTCTATATTTCATCAAATAATAGCCACTCAATAAATAGATACACAAATGCTGGTCTACCACAAGGTTCCTGTCTCAGCCCTATATTATTTAATTTATTTATTAATGACATTCCAAAACTCAGTCATGTAGATATCGCTCTGTTCGCTGATCATATAACAATACTATCATTATCGTATAGGATAACAACAATAATTAAAAGACTAAAGGAAGCCTTTTGCAAAACTAACAAACATCCGAAAAATGGGGACTGAATACAAATACCGACAAAACCGAAGCTATAGTTTTCACAAAACGAAGACCTACACTCGCCTCTACCATACTACTTAACAATATCTCAATACCTATATCAAACCATATTAAATATTTAGGAATTTCTTTAGACCGCAAACTACTATTCAGCAATCATATCAATAATAAACAGAATAGCGCCCGCAGAATATTATATAAAATGTATCCGTAGTTCAACAAAAAATCAAAACTATCTGAAAAAAAAGAAGAAAATATTATACATATGAGGGAGTCATTAGGCCCATGATAACTTACGCATGCCCAGTCTAAAGTTTAGCTAGCAAAACACACATTAACAAAATACAGATCTTCCAAAGCAAATATCTAAGAATCATAAAAAAACTATCCAATATATACTCAAATCACTAAAACGCACAAAGAACTGGACATCCCAACAATTACACGAATTCATACACCAACAAATCCTCAGATTCTTATCCTCATGATTCTTCACTATCAGACAACACACTCATACAAGAAATAGGAAATTATACAAAAACAACACCAAAATACAAACGAATAAAACACATACTATTATAAATAATATCCATGTTGTAATATGTTCTTCTATATAAATTAATATTTTCTTATAAGTTATATATAATAAGAATGTTATATATAGTAATAATGTTGTGTATAATAATGTTATATATATATATATTTGTATATATATATAAAAATTTGGCTAACTTTGCTAATATGTATAAATTTTTATAGGCTAATATTACTTGATATGTTTTGTGGATCAGCTGATGCTATAACCTTCCCAGCTGGTTGCGTATTACTTTCGTTCAGTTGTATGTTGAACGTCTTGGTGGTAGGGTGCTGCCTCATGTTTGGAGCCTGTTTGGGCTGTTGATCGTTGGGATGTATTGCACTTTTTTCTTCGAGATGCGATTCACATAACCCTTTTTGATTTTGGTGTCTTGATAATGCCTGAATAGGCGAAACGTCGACTGGTAAGTAGGTGTATTTTTTGAAACATAAGGCTTTGCATTGTGGTTTTTCCCAATTGCATTATAATAAATAATAGTGTTTCTTTTTGAGTTTTTGGCTCTATTTTAGTGATTTGATTTGTGGTATAGCCGTTGTTCCACTTCAATTCTTAATGGATCGATTATATTTTAATTTTATTCAGGACTTAAAGTCATTAGTAAATAAAGAAAGTTTCCAATTAGTGAATAGTTATGCTAATTATTTTAAAAGACATATCTCTGCACTTGGTAAGAAATTTTACTTACTCGAACATAAAAAGGCAGGTATGATTCCTAAGCATTTTCTTGATGCACTAATAAAAGTAGATAATGTATTTAATAATAACTTTTTGCAATCCAATAAACACCTGAATGTATTAAATAATATTGGAATTAGACTTGTAAACCTTGATATAAAACAGGCATACTGGTTGTGCAAAAAAACTAAAGTGAACCTTGTAAATGCGGAAAATTTACTTTTTAAAGCTAACAAAGAGCACAAATCAGAAATTAAGACCGTGAAAGATAGATTTTTTGAATTAATTACTGGGAAATTATATCATAATTTGGAATTAAAAGTTAAGAAAATGCATTTTTACAAAATGAACAAACCATATAACCACATGAATGGATGTAATACTAAAACCTCTCTTGATAGTCCGAATATTGATAAATACATTAGACTGAAAAAACATACTAGAAATGATATTTTAACTAAATATAATAATTTACATAAGCAGCAATTGGTAGAGAATTTAACTAACTTATACATTCCTCGCAATATACTTAATTTGTTGAGCTTAAGTGATAGTGCTAATATCTTTCCTAAAAACCTAAATAGTGACATCTTGAGCATGATTGCTGACACAGAAACGTTTTTGGAACGCATAGATACTTCAGATAGCCAAAAAAATGGAATTAGGAATAGTATAGCTAGAAAAATTAACAACTTTATGAAAGGCAAGAATAGGCATGGTGATATTATAGATAAAACTATAAGGAGAGATTTGGAGGATTTTATAAGATTTAAAAACAGGAATCGTGATGTATACGTTGTTAAATCTGATAAATCAAAAAAAGTAGTTTTCATCACTAAGGAAATGTATAATGACAAGATGCATGGGCTGCTCAATGATCCCGACACTTATAGAATGCTTAATAAAGACCCCCTTGTTAATGTAACCAATAAAATTAATAAGTATGTTGATAAATTATACATAAATAAATATATTGATAGGGTTTCAAAAACTAAATTAACTACTTATGCCCCGCAGCATCCTAGAATATATGGATTAATTAAGTTGCATAAAGAAGACAAACCTCTCAGACCGATTGTAAATAGCATTAAGGGACCTTCTTATAAACTGGAAAAATTCTTTAAACCGTTCTTAAATGGCCTGTACAATAATAACCCGTTCGATGTTAAAAATGCATTTGATGCTAAAAATAAGATTGATGATTTGAAAACTTTAGAAGAAAATGAACGACTTATAAGCTTTGATGTAGTGTCTCTCTTTACCTCGGTGCCACTGGAAATGGTATTTGAAATAATTTCGGAGCAATGGGAGCAAGTTGAGCCTTGTACGTGCATTAAAGATAAGGTTATGTTTATAGAAGGGCTGAAGATAATTTGCGAGAATGGTTTTGTGAAATATGATAATAAGATTTACCGACAATTAACAGGGTTGCCTATGGGTGGTGTATTGTCAGTTACGCTTAGTGGCATCCTTATGAACAAATTGCTGGATGATGTTATCAGTACTACTAATATCAAACCTAGATTGATCATGAAATATGTGGATGACCTTTTGCTTGTGTTGAAAGAGGATGAGATTGACAGGTTTTATGAGGGTCTTAATGGTTTTCATAATAATATCAAATTCACTTATGAACTGGAAACTAATAATAGGATTAGATTCTTGGATATGTATGTTAACAACGATAATGCAATTTTGAGAACCATGTGGACGAGAAATGAAAACAGTAGTCAACGTATATTGAGTTTTATATCGAATCACCCTAGACATATGTTAATAAATAACCTTAAAAACAGCATATTTAAAGCCATTAAACTGACTGATATAAAATACATAAGCTCCGTGAAAGAGACCATCTGCACGATGTTCGAAATTAACTTGTACCCTTCATTCCTCATTAAAAAATATTGGAATTTGAATTGTAACAAGATTCACAATAATATGAACTGTACTTCTAGTGGTGGGGATCTTGCATTGTCGGATAGTGGTGGTGCCGAGAGAAATAATATGAATGGTGTCTTTTTTGCGTGCACTTATATTAAGGGCCTGTCAGAATGTGTTAGAGATATATTTAAAGAGTATGATGTTTACGAGATTAGGCTTGCGAATAAGATTACAAACAAGATGAGTAAATTTTACACTCCATTGAAAGATAAAATACTTACACAGCAACAATCAGATGTAGTGTATGAGATTAGCTGTTTGCAATGCCCTAAAATATACATTGGTGAAACATCACAATTGTTGCACAAAAGAATGTATCAGCATCAATATGATTGTAAAAATATTGGTGGCAAGGAACCTAACACAGCATTGGCCCAGCATACCAAAACTTGTAAGCATCAATTTGATTTTGAGAATGCTAAAGTTGTTTACAAAGAGAGTGATGGCTCTAGAAGGAAGTTGTTCGAGGCCATGCAGATTGCACAAAAGATTGACATTTCAGTAAATTATAAAACAGATTGCAGAAAATTGGAACCAATATTATTCGGAAACGTTGAATATTTTAAAAGAAAAATTTGGCTAACTTTGCTAATATGTATAAATTTTTATAGGCTAATATTACTTGATATGTTTTGTGGATCAGCTGATGCTATAACCTTCCCAGCTGGTTGCGTATTACTTTCGTTCAGTTGTATGTTGAACGTCTTGGTGGTAGGGTGCTGCCTCATGTTTGGAGCCTGTTTGGGCTGTTGATCGTTGGGATGTATTGCACTTTTTTCTTCGAGATGCGATTCACATAACCCTTTTTGATTTTGGTGTCTTGATAATGCCTGAATAGGCGAAACGTCGACTGGTAAGTAGGTGTATTTTTTGAAACATAAGGCTTTGCATTGTGGTTTTTCCCAATTGCATTATAATAATTATATTATTTTTTTAAAATATAATTTACTCGTACATCCAAAATTTCAGATGTCCAACTTCAAAACTGACGGATTCTATACAACCTTTGAACCCTTATTATATTAAAGGGTAAACCCTTGGGGTGGAATTATCCAAATTCCTTTCTTAAACTATACAAAGAACCTATCTACAAATTTCAAGATGCTAAGTTCCTGATTTGCCTTTGATTATGTATTATAACGGAGGGGAGCACATGCCCTCGTGCCCTCACATAAATCTTGTGTAGGCAATGATGTATAACCTATTTTACTCAAAAAGTTTCATCCAAATCCGTTAAGTAGTTTTTGCGTCAATGATTAACAAACATAAATACAAACATTTGCATTTATAATATCAGTAGGATATCAAAACAAATAGTTTCACTCATGTTCTTCCTGTTATTTTAAAAACTATTATCATCTGATTTGCCTTTAAATATGTACTACAATGGATTCTCCACAGTACCTAAAAACATGTCGGAGGGGGGCACGTGCCCCCGTGCGCCCCCCTCTAAATCCGCGCTTGCTATAGCCTACGTGTTATTCTGATGTATAACCTATATTACTGTCATGTTTCATCCAAATCCGTTCAGTAGTTTATGCGTGAAAGAGAGACAAACATACAAACATTCACATTTATAATATTAATAAGATATTCTTATATGTTCTTATATATAAATTTTGTATTAATTAGTAATCCTGTGTACTTCTTTTTTCTGTTGAGATTTTTTATTTTACTAACACCAACAACAACTTATTAACCTGTAACAACCATTGTATGTAAAACCATTTTCATTGTAATAGATTATCCCACCAATGTTTAAAAATATGTGTATAATTTAAAATAAAATAAAACTAAAAAATTCTTGAGTGCATTATTCATGTTTCGTTTTGCCATTATTCTCTGTTTAACCTGAGGTTGCCTGAATGGGCGAAATATTGGACAGATATTTTCAATTTTTGTTTTAGTTTGGAGATTTTACATTTATGTAAGGTCTCTTTTTAGCTTTCCCTTTTCAATATAAAACAAAATATTTAAAAAAAAAAACTTTTTGTTTCTAATCTAACCACAGTAAGAGGACATAGTTCGGAAAGAACATGAACTATGTTCACTTTTCGCAAAAAAATTTTTTGAAAAACGTTATTAAATGCATAGGTAAACCATAATGACCGGAAATACATGTAACTATTATTTAAGTCAAGTTAATTAAGAAACCTTTTACGCGAATATAAGAAAACTGAAGGTGCATGGTAATGGTTTATTATTAGCTCAAGTAATCAAATTATTCAGTAATATTTTCAGGTTAATGTTTTTTTTTTAATTATCACATTGCTGTATTCTATAGTGGAAATAAAATTGAGATTGATTCAACTTATTGAGTAAAATTCGTAATGAATTAAAACATGGCGGTAAAATGATATTACTTATACAATAGATATTGGGTTTCAATAAGTATTTGATTTGTTCATTATTTAACATATATAAACGCAGTTGGATGAAATCATATGACAATTTAAACCGCGAATGGTGCGACAATAAACCTATCGTGCTAGGTATAAATAAAAAAAAAGAATTAAAAGGTTTATTACCCATAAAAGACAGTTGCGGTTTTGGTAACAACTCTCTAGTCATTGTTATCTCTTCGCCTGTTTTCATTCCTAAGTATAGGTAACTTTTTTTGTGAAGTTTCTGTCTTATATAAAGGGAGTTTGGTAAATCAGTGGGTAGAGCCCTGAGTTGCTGTGTTGTAGCTTCCGGGTTCAAACCAATCCAATCTGTTAAAGCCCATTGATGGACCTGCAGGCCCTCCTGGGGCTCACTCAGCCTCTATAAAGTGGATAACCCTTAATTGGAAGAAGAACTTAGCATAATCTTAGTCAAATCATCCTTTTACTATTGAATTATAAACAGTACAGTCTTCATAGTTTGTAGTGGTTGAATTTTCTGTCTGATAATATTAGGCATTCGATATCAAAACTTCAAAATTAATTTTTTCGCTCGTTTAGTCAAACATTTTTATGCTCCCGAAACTTCAGGTTCAGAACCAGAATAAACCCATGAGAAATGTCGCATTATACAAAATTACTTGACGAAACTAGAAAAGAATAAAAGTAAATTTTTTAAATCTCCAAGTTATCTTATTTTGATCCCAAACGTTTCAAATACTTTTGAGCACAGATTATGTGTTTAGCTGTCAAAGTGTTGAAATTCATAAATATTTATGAAAGCAACACTAATTCTGAAAATAATCACGTAGCATTGCCTAGTAATTATACAGTCTCATAAGGAAAAATATTTTCTATACCATATAAAATATTTTCAATGCCATCATGATTTAGTGCTGAGAGAAGATGAACTGTGCTAAGGACTGATTTTTGCCGATAAGTTGGAATGACCCCATGTTCTTCTGCTTATAGAAGAGAAGGTTCGGGAGAGGCCTTCGACGAAGGCTAAGGTCGGAGGATCCGAAGAGGAAGTGGTTAGGATGTTGCTTCGATATCGTGCCATCAACAATAGCCAGCTAATCCTATCTCATCTCATCAGCAAAGAATCTCACCGGAGCTCAAAGGCACGGTTAATAACGAGACCGTCCTACTGCTCTTGGAAAAAGGTTATCAGCAGAAATCTAACTCAGGGAGATAATTTTTAATTTGAGCAAAGTCCTGGAACCTTCTGCCTCCAGTCCTCAAGGTCGATCGAGAAAAGTTCACGAATAAATAAATAATTGCTCAAGTAGATGGTTATTCTTTTACGTTTGATGAGAAAACCAGACCTTTGATACTAAAATAGCACATCGATTTAACATTAATCATTACCCTTCTAATAATTTTAATAGGGTATATAAAAAAAAATGACCGTCTACTGGCCATTTTCGCCTTTTCAATGGAGAGAAGATGGTGACGAACAATATCTTTCGACACACCACACTCCCTGACAAGTTCGCGAGTACTTGCGGACAGATTTGACTCAACAGCTTCCTTCAGAACCTCATCAATATCCATTAATGGTCGCCTGGAGCTCTTCTTCCTTTTCAACGTCGTATCTCCACTGCTAAATTTTTCAAACCAACGCCGCGCAGTGCGCTGGTCAAGGACACCTTCCCCTTCATACTTAATAATTTCACGAGTTGCTCAAGCAGCTGTGAAATTTGTTTCCTAGTAATGTCTTAAAATGACGATAATTTCGTAGGACAACAAGCTTAGAGAATGCTCTAAAGGGATTATTACGTTTTGGCAAATAATGAATAGCATTAAATTATTTAAAAACTTTTGAATTCTGGAATTTGATGAAACGGTCATTTTTTTTTTATACACCCTATTAATTTCATTTTTAAAGTTAAACCACAAACTGAATACGTTTCGTTTTTATTGGTCTAAAATAACACTACTGGGAAAAGGTCTGTAGGGTTTAGGTCTGAGGTCCAAATGAAGAAATAAAAAATAAAGAAAAGCCCCTAGTAACTAAATTGTATTACTTCATCAATTATCACAGCATAACACCATTGCATAGCATGGCACTAACTAAAAGTAATTAAGGAACAATTAATCTTAAGAAAACAGAACAATACTAGCACTAATTAACTAGAATGCACAATCCCATTTTAATTCCTAGAATCCTAATTTTATTTCAGAACCTGAAAACATTGTAATTTGTTCAAATGAAAATAGCATGTAATTTTTGTCATTAGTATATAAGAGAAACGTCATTTTTCATTATTATTTTTTTACCTTCGAACTTCCATTGAAGTCGTCTGAAGTAGATGGAAGTTCTATGCAAATGAAATACTAAGAACTTATCCTATTTTATTAGGCACAGTTTTCGAGTTATTAACTGAAATACAAACCGCCTGTTTTAATAAGGTATAATGTTATAATGTTATAACAAATTTATTTACAACTCATCCGTCCTACCTAACAAATTTTGTGACTATACAACACAGTTTACAGTAGAGTGCTATAAATTTGTTTGTTCATTGTTGAAGTGACATTTTTTTACTATCAGACAAACAATCCTTTCCTACAGAAGCTGCTATGACAAAGATGTTTGCTCTGTTTATCAGTCTAATAGCCTAGATAACAAATATTTTTCAAAGGTTTTCATTGCTATGCTATTTAAATTGGTTACCATAGTTCAAATAAGTTTGAAAGATTGATTTATAAAATGTTATAAAGGATAATTTGTATTATTCTGAAAAGCAAAGGCGTGCGCTCCGGTTGATGAGAGCATGATACTGTGTCAATATTATATTGTATATTTTGCAACCTAAGTGTCTTCAAATTTAGTTTAAATTATTAATACAGAAACGTTTTACAAACATTTAGTTTTTAGTGTATTTAATATTAATTGTAATTGACTACAACAACTAATGCAGAATATTACTCTCAAAGCCTTTTTTGTAAGGTAAGATTCACGATCCCAAAATGGATGCTTCGCACGCCTATGACGTTAGCTATTATTATCATTGTATTGTATCATTGTTAACTAAATTAAATTAATCTTTTAGTGTTACCTAAAATTTATTTAAAATTATAATTTATTGATATTGTTTTAATTGTCCAGAATAGAAAACCGTGTATAAATGAGGCGTTCAGGATGAAAAGGGGATAACATCGATATTTCAAAAATCAAGTTTTCTATCGTTTTTGTGACTCGCGTCAAGCAATTTTGTCAAACAAGACACTTTACCCCCTTGTATCCCAGGTTTTTGGTGCGGTTCTAAACCTGAAGTTTCCAGAGCATAAAATTGCTTGACTAAACGAGCGAAAAATATTTGTTTAAAATTTATCCGCTTTTAATCCTAAAAGCCTCAGATGATTTATGAAGATTCGAATTCATTAATTTACTAGCTTTTACCCTCGGCTTCGCTTGCATAGAATTGGTCTGCCACATAAAGTTTCGTGACAGATAATTTTAAATAAATAATTTAATTTTTTTTAACTATAAGTTACTCGTACATCCAAGATTTCAGATATCTAACTTCAGAACTGACGGATTCCATTCAATCTTTGAACCCCTATCATATTAAAGGAGAAACCCTTGGGTGTGGAATTTACTGAATTCCTCTCTTAATGCTCATTTAAGCTATACAAAGAACCTAACTACGAATTTCAAGATGCTAAGTTCAGTGGTTTCTGCTGTGCGTTGACCAGGCAAGTAATTAATACTGAAAGGATTAGAATAATGTAGATATGTAGGTAATTTATCGATGTATTTTTAGTTTTGGCGGTCCTACACCTACTGCAAGTAACTATAATCCTGTTACTTGATTTGTTTCGTTCAGCAAAAACGTAGATTTTGCGATTAAGAAACACGTGACCGAACTACTCAGGGGGTGAAATCATCCCAAAATCATTACAAATTGTATCCTATGTGTTATTCTGATGTATAACCTATATTACTGTAAAGTTTCATCCAAATCCGTTTAGTAGTTTTTGCGTGAAAGAGTAACAAACATTCGCATGTATAATATTATAATAGGATACAGATAGTTAAATTATATTGATTTCTCTGAATCTAAAAGAAATGAATGTGATCTCGATAACAAGAGCATACCTATCATACTTCGATTTAAAATATTTTTTTTGTTTCACTCAAGTATCATCATAGAATAATTTATATTCTATAAAAATGCCCAGTGATCTTAATAATTTATCAGATTTTTTTTTTTTTTTTTTATTGATGATAATTGTTGACCTATGATAATTTATGTTGAAAAAATTGGTCCGGGTAGAGGTCACTGAATGAAATTCTCAAGTAATTTCAGAAGATATTTATTGATAGCCAACGTTTCGACCTACGCTGTAGGACCTCTTCAGGGCTGTGGAGGTGGGACGGGGGGGTGGGTCCTCTCTGGCTATGAAACACTTTCTTCAATCCACGCATTTTTCGAAAAGTAAACGAAAAAAACCTTTTGAATACACCCCGACTTTTTCATCTGCTATGGATGGATACTTACCGGTGTACTAGTGCATTTGTACTTACCACTAACTAGTCTCTTCGACATCATCCTATCATCGTATTTTTGGTATTCCTCTGCCTCGTTTTCCAATTTTTCCATACAGCAGGAGTCTTGCTATCCTAGTTTCTAGCATCCGGTCCACATATCCCAGTCATCTGAAGCAGGCTTTTCTCATAAAACATGATAGGTCTAATTTTCCAGACTTTCTAATTTATTTCGTAATTAATAATTATATAAGATAGACTTGGCGTCATCGGTTCTACAGACTGAACTGTAGAACCGATCTTTCAGCTCTTACTGAATTATCTATTCGATGAATCATCAAATTTCGTAAGATTAGTAACAAAATATGACTGTGCACATTACATTATGATTTCTAATTATTTAAATCATGGGAAACTGTATTTATCTTTTTTTACACATTGACTTTATACAATCTTCCTCTTCTTCCTTCTTATCTTCCTTTTTGGACTCTTCTTTCTCCTTTATCGGCTGCAGCTTGCTCCTAATCTGAGGGTCTTTAGTTGTATATTTCTTGAAAAAGTTTCTTGCTTCTGGTCTCTGGTAGCGCACGTGGTAGTTCATGTAATGGAAATCTCTGCACAAATGAAATACAATATTTTTAAAAATTACATATTGGTTAAAGTACTTTGATTTCAAACATCCTCTAGTAACTATTGGATCAATCTTTCCAGTTACATTATGTACACATATGTTCCACCTGATTTAAAATTGAATTGACGAATAAAATACAAAATTAGGTTTTAAACATAACATTCACTTGTTCCTTATATTATCAGGGGAATTTAAGGGTCTGTT
The DNA here is from genome assembly GCA_037127475.1 of Arma custos. NCBI lineage: Eukaryota > Metazoa > Arthropoda > Insecta > Hemiptera > Pentatomidae > Arma > Arma custos. The sequence goes on along the minus strand of CM073764.1, from coordinate 118,037,286 downwards.
ATAAAACATGTCGAAGCATGCACAAGATAAATTTCACGTTTTAAGTCTCTTACTTAAGCCGAAGTTATTATATTAATATGCATATTAACCAAAAATTAGGGTAGAGGAAAAATAATAATAAATTGAAATTTAATTAATTTAAAAACTTTAGAGAGAGAGAAGAAAAACACTTTATTGAAGCATTACAATCTGCCTCTTGTGGGCAATAAGTAATGGTGCTATGTAGCTTACAATCATTCCATAAAAAATCAATGATATAAACAAAATAAATGTATAATAAAATATATACATATAAATAAATATATACAAATTTAATAACTAAGGTAAACAGTATGCCCTGTTTTATTTACATTGAAATGGAATGGAATCGGGAATGGTTTGGTGTATGGAAATGTGTAATGGCGTTTAGATCGTATCTGTACTCGACCTTCAAGTATTTTTTCATCATGTCAAGACTTTTATTAATTTAGTTTTCCTTCTTTGGTGATCGCTAAATATTCCTTCCATAATAGGATGATGCTGACTTATTACGAATAAGATTCATACTAAATTAAAATAATATTCAATTTGAAATGAGGCGTGGAGATGCAAAAAGGTATAAATCCATATTTTATAATTTTTAATTTTTTTAATGTTTTTCACAAATTTAGCGTCGCCTATGCAGTGGCACATGGTTCAAAAATCAAAGCATGTCAAAGCCAATCTAATTTTTCAAAAAATAATTGTCTCAAATAAATAATAATTTCATAATAACCTAAATTATGCATACGTTTGTGTTTCCTGAAAATTTTTTAAATTTGCATTTATACCCTTTTGCATCTCAAAGCCTCAAATAGATAATTGAAAATTGAAAAGTGATGCGGTGGCGGAAAATTATATTTTTGTTTGTCACTAAATTTCTAGCATTCATCTTGGGAAATTCTGAATAAAGTTCGAGTAACGGAATTCTGGCCAATTTTCGGTGTCAAAAAAAGTGAAATTCAGTGGCAGATATCTCGTTCAGTGTTCGAGACCTTGTGGAATTAAAATTCTCTTTGATTTTGTCTAAAAAAACTTTTTCTTCAATCCACGCATTTTTCGAAAAGTAAACGAAAAAAACCTTTTGAATACACCCCGACTTGTTCATATGCTACGGATGGATACTTACCGGTGTACTAGTGCATTTGTACTTACCACTAACTAGTCTAGACAAGTTAATGAATGCAAAATTTGGCTTTACATTTTACTGTACAGCACTGGTCAGACGGGCTAATAACATGACAAACACAAAACCAACTAATCCCTATTAGTGATCAGGATACTCTAAGTACTGAGCTATCCCGCTTCATCTTTTGACAGTAACCCATGCAGGATCCTGGATTTAGTGCATGGTAGAGACTGTACTGTTTTTAGGACAACGGTTGCGCAGTGAGGTGATTGTCCGACATCACGCTCAACCGCCAGGATTTTCCTCCGATTAAGGATGAGCCCCACGAAGGTCTGTGGACCACACAGGATTTGGTACGTAAATGTTAACAGATTAAATAATTTATCTGTCAGAGCCGGATTTGAAGCATTGCATCTCAGCATTCTATACATTGAGTTCTACCAGATCCCATGGAAAATATAACAGCAAAATTTTAGATTATTACATTTCAATCTGTTAATGTTACATTTTTGCTGCTATAATGAACGGAAAATATCTCTTGAAATCCGCCCACAAGTATCTTTCCAACTTAACAAGAGGTTAGGGATTACAAGATTCTAACCGAGATCGCCTTGCCACAGAAGCCATTAAGCAGATTGCTGATTTATTATGATTATATCACACATACGGCGTCAAATTCAAATGATGTAATTTTTCAAGAGAATCATTTAAAAACAACAACGTATAGTTCTTCTCGACTAAACAAATCAAATGATAATATTTAAACTACAACATTAAACTTCATTTTAAAGTAAAAGCAAACATCTCACTAATTACTATTAAAACAATATTAACATACTCAGTTCAGTTTTGACAAAAATTGCATACGTGACGTTATAGCACCATATGTTCAGATAATGAAACTTTCTATAAAACTGTTAACAAGTTGCAATCTAACAACTATATAGCAACAACTTATATACCTTTCCTTTTCTTCCAATTTTAGTATAATAGAACAAACCAAATATCTAATTTAACATTATAATTATTATTATTTTTAATTATATAATTTGTTGAATTCGCACCTTACATAATGGCTAAGATGTTAGATGCGAGAAGGTAAGGAGATACATCTACATACTAGGAGCTGGAAGGGCAATGACCTGCAATCTCCAGCCAGATCCAATGCCCCGAGGCCGTCCTCTGACCTCGCGACTTCTTCGGCCATCGCACACAGGCGCGAACCACCACGTCTCATCCCCCAAGCGGTTAGTGCCCAAATGATGCAAACCTGTTTGGCAACGGTTTTGCAACTATAGAAAAATCTGCATCGCAGTGTCATTTTCCACATAAAATCCGAATACGCTAGCATTTGCAATTATAACAGAGTTTTTCCACACGGCGAGCAATGAATCCACTGGCCGCTTGGAAAATATTGTTTGTTTAAACATGAATGTTCTAGCGAACACTTGGAGATGCGGTTTTGAGTTGTATACCGTAAAAGGAGGGATTAAGGAATCCCTTCTACCTCTTATCATACCAGCTTCTAAGTAGTAAATTTAAGTTCATTTACATTTTCATGAATTCTTTTCTTTAAGAATCACGGTAGTCTAGATAAGTGTTCAACGCTTATATGAGCTTAAGCAACACTCTTCGCTAAGTTCTTCCCTAACTTAAGCAACTGCACTTCATTCTCGATGTAACTAAGATATTCAGCGAATCTTTTGATCCTTCTTAACTAAAACTTCCTAGAGATCTCACCTTCTTCCATTTTAAACTAGCTGACTTTTACCGATCTGCATCTCTTTCAACATGTCCTTGTCCAGCCTATCTTTCCCAACTGCAGTTAGAATATGTCTTAAACTAGAAACAAAACTTAGTTTTTCCTCTTATTCATCTTCATTAATACATTTACTTGTTTCTAATAAATGAAGAATTATAAGTAATTTGTATGTTCTATTCTATAACATTTGTCCACCTTATGAATACAGATTTATTCATAAGCTCCCCAAAATTATAGTTTTTATCCCCATTCTTCCCGGTTTTTATCCTGACTCTTCCCGATTATTCCCGTTTTATCCCGATTCTTCCCGTTTTTATCTCGATTTTTACCGTTTTTATCCTGACTATTCCCATTTTTCTTTCGATTCTTCCCGGTTTTATCCTGACTCTTCCCGTTTTTATCCCGATTCTTCCCGGTTTTTATCCTGACTATTCCCGATACTTCCCGTTTTTATCCCGATTTTTTGAAAGAGTTCTCGATTACCGCAAACAAGGAACAATTGTCTAGATGTTTTCCTGACACTTCTCCATTAGTACAAAAGAGGCTCTCAGATATTATGATAGACCGATACAACGGAGATGTTTTTGAAGGTATTTATTTTAAGCAAAATAAAGCATGTCAGCTGATTAAACTGATCGAAGTTCTTAGCAATATAATTTTTTACATAATGCTTGCCACAGCTTTTCCTATTCTTTCTTAGTATGTTCCTGCTAGCGATAGAAGAGGAAGGTCCTGCGGACAATTGTTCTGGTTAAATAGAAAAAGGTAATTCCGGTGGAGCTTTAAAGGAACTTGGCATGCTTGTAGTTGCCAAACAAGCCACAATGTCTTCGTATTCATTGAATGGCTTCTTCTGTACTATGCTCTGTTAATGCTTTAAAATGTTTTCTTATATTTCGTACCTCAGGAGTTTTATTTTCTGAAGGTTTTAAGGCGATGATAGCTGCTTAGGGGCCAATAAAAATCTCAATGATGGAAACTTTTCTGGGAATTAATTTTTTTTGCATTTTTAGTAACTTTAATTCTCGGTTGTAATTCGTTGCTGCTTTTCCAAGTTGGCGACTAGTTATTCCTTAAATTAATAAAAAATTGAATTTTCTATAGAGCGATTTAACCTCATTAATTGGAAATCCCCTTTATTTGCATCCTTTCGCAAATGATCGTCGACATTTGGTTGACGTCTAGGTTTGAAATTCGTATTGAAATTGTAATCTGAGAATTCCAATAAACTCGGAGATGGTAGTTTGAGGATATAAAATATGTAATACGCAGAAAGTAAATTATTCTATCGTGTTAACTGATTTTAATTTGCGTGTGAAATACTGATAACGTTATAATAATGATTATTGTAATGCTATTTATGATTATTTTTAATGTTACTTGTGCTTAAGATATCTTACTTGACATGAGGAATGTGCTCGGTCCTATGCATCCCAAGCGGCAAGTACTTTTTGAACTGTTTCCACCGTTCTTCCAACTGGGGATTGTTGAGAAAAGATAAGGACTGGGCCATTTTATCTTCCTCCCATTTCAGGAAGTATAAAGGAAGTACTTCGTAATTAGGGATGTAGTGCGAAGAAGCATTGTACTGATGGAACAGTTCTTTTGGTAGATCTGAAGCGAAAACAAATCAAATAAACCAGTAACATCAAAATATCCTGAGGTTGGGATAAAAATACTTTACTACGTCATACGAAGGAAATAATTGTCATTAAATTTGTATATTATTAAGTACCAAAGGTAAACTATTTAAAAGGGTCCCTGTGGTGTAGTGGATATCAAAACAATCTACCATGCAAAGATCGCGGGATCGCATCCCTGCTTGGTCGTCTTCGGATTTTATAAAAGGAATAAATATGCTTAGTTTTAGGATAGACAATATTAATTACTAGGAGGTACCTAGATCCCATAGGATCAATTTCGGGCCGCTAACAAATAAACTAAAAGTCTCCCGGCAAGCGGGATTTGAATCTAGGAACTTCGGCACGGCAACTTAGCGCTCTACCACTGAGCCATTCCGCCACTCACAGTAGCATAAAGCGATGTTAAGTGAAACGATCAAACAATAAAACCTTAAAATTTATGTTTTTCAAGTTTTTCAATAGGTTCGAAGTCGTCAAAAATGTCTCTACGCATGTTGTACCATGCGGTTTATTTCAAATCCTTCATTAATAAAAATATTTAAAGTTACATCCACTTTTTTACTCAATGTTACTTTGGGACCCTATATAGATAAACATAAAATTATGGTGTTACCTTGTAATTAAGACCTTGACGATAGTAAATATAATGTTCGTCTTTTTGAAATGAGTGACAGTGAGCAAATATAAAGAAGATAGGCATGGGGATATATTTGTATAGTACCTAACAACACCTCTTTTCGGGTTTCTTTAATTAGTTTCTTTATATTAAAGATCTCTCATTCAACTCCTTTTTTAATTTTCTGCTAATGGTCATGTCAGCCATTACCAGTTCCTCAATTAGTTCTGCGAGGTTCAACACCAGAGATCTGTTTGCCTCTGGAGTTTCGTCACATATAGTTGCACATACTGTAGGCCAAGGTATTGAGGTGGACAATAGAGATAAACGTCTGCGGTACACCTCTATTATAATTGTTTTGTTTTTTTTAAATAGAACAATGTAAAACTAAAATTCTTTAAAACAAATTAAGAGTAAATCTAACTACCTACCGATCCCCCAGGGTATGGATGTCCGCACGTGTTCGTCACTTAGTTTTCCAAGCCTGTCGTCCATCGACATTAGCCTCCAGCTTTGCAAGTTAGGGTTGTAAATTCCTTCTTTGACTTGAGCTATCTTTATTCTTTTGTTCTAAAAAACTGAAGTATGATTTCTATTTAATTATGACTATATTCATTAGTTTGGGTCCACTAATTCCTTATTAAATATTTACAATGCAATCCATAGTATTGAAGTTGCGTACTAAAATTTATTGAATGATCGGAAGTTACGGATGCAAATTCCAAATACAACGAATCCAGACCTAGAGTTCCTCAATATCACTCATGATTTTGTGAGGTGTAAAAATAGACAATGGTAATAGTGCCTTCTTATTAGTTTAGCTCGGCAGCCAGCAAGCGAGTCTTCGTTTCCTTTGTGCATTCTACCATAAATTAATTGTTAATCCTGTACATACGTGTATATTTAGGCAATGTTTTCATTCCAATGAAGCTGCACGAACCGACCATAAACTTACAAATACAGTCTAACAAGAAAAAAAAAATGTTTTAACAAATATTTTCAGCTTAACAAAAGTTAGTTGTTTACGCAGATTTGAAATCACGAAAAACTAATATTTGAAGTAAGGATGAACTTTTGTTTGAGCTCGTGATCCCTGCAATAAGGAAACGCCACTTTGAAGCTTTTTACACCGCTTGTTATTTTTTTATATAATTCGCAAATTTTTTTTCTAAACAATAATTCAATATCAATGTTAATAATTGCCTTCTCTCTCTTACCAGTGCTTATTCTTTACATAAGACGTTCCTATTCGCCCATGAGATATACGCAAAATGTTCACCGCTAACGAAATTTTGACATATTGTTTAATATCGTCAAATATATTTCAAAATGTCTTGAATAAAAGCAGACAAAAGGAATAAACATTGAATTTAACGAACAAATAATTACATAGGGTTCCGCAATTTATGTACAGAAGGCAATTGGAGCCATTTTTAAATATGACGTAGAATTTAAAAGTGTAGCAATGTTTCTTTTTAGAAGGGTATAGGTATTCAACTCATGGAGATAAAATATATTAATAATATAAAATATGTATTATTTCTTCTTGAATAAGAAAAGAATCTCGAAAAGTACAGTTTGATTAGTACTAGGAAAAAATGAAAAGTGGTAACATTCACGGAGTAGTCATCTCTCCCAATACTTGTACCAGTATCCAGTATCCCATTCTTTACCATAACTGATGTCATATCAGGATCTCAGCATGCTTTTTTTGGTAGAACAACCGAGTCATTATATTATATTATATTAAAATAAGTTTAGATAATCAGAAAATAATAGGCACGAAACTCAAGTAAGAAATGCATGTTGAAAACTTACCCTATCGATTTCACTCATTTCTTCTAACTTTATCAATCAAAATTTAATTGGAAAAATCTTGACTACTCTACATGACCATATGATCAATTTACAAGCAGATGACCGATGTAATGAAGAATTTGAATTTATTATGAACTGAGCTACTTTTATTGTTTTCGCAAGAATGTTCGGATGCTGTATCTAAATGTTGATTAGCTTAGTAACAAACAAGTCCAAAAAATGTTACATAAGCCGACTAATAAACATCCAGGATGGGAGGATATGTATATGTAAGGCGTTATGCTAAAAATTTGTATTTATAAAAGTATCGCAGGTTTTCTTAGATTCGAAACAAAAAATAAATTTTAGCGATTTCTAATAACCTAATTGAGACATTGAACGAAAATAACAGAAAACGAATAAATGTAAGCTTGAGTTGTCCCGGGTACAATTAATCTGTTAACAGCCGGAGATGTTGGTCATTTAAGGTTTTAACAAAGGGGTCTTGGACTCTCCTGGGGCTCATCCAGCCTCTATATGCGCCCAAAACGCTTCCTGTGGGTTCCCGTAATAAGGGGAAAACCTTGCGGCTGAGCGCGATCTAAGACAAATAACACAACCCACAACTCTTTGTCCAAGAAGCAGAAGAGTTTCTAATACGTACCGAACCCAAGACTTTTCATGTTTTTTTTTCTTTTTACGAATAAATGTATTATAAAAAAATATGTTCTTTATGATTCAAGGCATCTATAGAAACGAGGAATCCAACGGTACACCGTTTTCTTGGAAACTAACGGAAAGTAATAAGTTCAATCAACCTAAATAATAAAAGAGAGTGGAGTTAATTCGGCTTGCCTTGTGAAATTATGTTGAGACATCGCAGGGAAATGCAACGGAAGTAACTTCAGGGCTGCGATCTGTTGATCTCAGTGTAATTTAGTATTAATTTGAAGAGAAAAGTAGTACACATGTTGTAATCTTATTAAATAGATTATTGCCTCATTTAAAATGAATCCTAGACAATTGTAAACCGTATATAACATTTCCAAGTCTATTTGAATCTTTTCCAAATCAACTGTAACCTTTTCCAAATCAAAAGCTACCTTTTCCAAGTCACAAGCAACCCTTTCCAAATGAGTTGAAACCCTTTCCAAAGCAAATGTAACGCTTTAAACTCAATTGTCACTCTTTTTATTTCAATTGTAATCGTTTCCATTTCAATTGTCACCCTTGACAATGTTTTGACAATTTACCATACTGGGGAATGGGCGACTTTAGGGCTTCAAAACTCGCCAGGATAAAATCATCACAACCCTTTTCTTCACAACTCTTGTTAGGACAAAAGTGAGGGAAATAATTCAAAAAACAAATAGTTGTTTTTGAGAAAGTTTGTTTTAAAAAAAAGTTAAAATATGTAATCTGAACTTAACAACAGTATCTTCATAGTTTTGGTAATAAAAACATAATAATATTCTTGTTTACAAAAAATTAAAGATAGAATTTAAAACAAAAAGATTATTTTTTTCGCAAGAAGTAAATAATAAAAAAAATGTTAACTGATCTTATCATTATCACAATTAAAAAATTATTTCATCCTGGCGAGTTCTGAGGCCTTAAATTCGCCCATTCCCCAGTACGGTAAATTTTCAAAACTTTTCCAAGGGTGACAATTGAAACTTAAATTTAAGTATAAAATCTTAAACTTAAAACCTTATTTTAATGGTGATGTGTCAATGTATGTGTTAAAATGAAACAAAAATAAATAAAAACTGTAAGTTATAATAACTAGATAAATAGGAATATGCTTAAATAAACCATCATCCTTATATTTATTAAAGTATTAACAACTACGTGATTAGCATGAGAGAGTTGAAGAGTCGCCTAAGTAACCTCGAGACTGCTGCGGTATCGGTTCGTAATGTTTTCGAACCTTGGTGGGTTGAAATTCATCGTGAAAATAATAACCTTCCCACTCTGGTTAGAGGTTGTAAAATAAACTATTAACAGTAAGTCATTATATATCATTGGGAGGTAATGAAAGAGATATGGCAGAAAAGAAAAGAAAAGACCAAACATATGTAGTCCATCGTTGTTCGATCGTAAAAAAAAAAAAAGTAATTATGTACATATTGTACATACAATTATAAAAAGTACGTTTGTATGATTATAAATGCGTACATATATATACTGAACCGAAGGTTTCAGCGTTAGGAATTTTTATTTATAGTAAACAATAAAAATATATGCTACTACAATTAATGAAGATTCTTGGGTTCAATATATGGTAGAGACTGTAAGGTTTCAAAACCAATAGTTGTATTGGGAGGTGATTTAGCCGAGATCACACTCAACTACCAGTTTTCTCCAATTGTAATTACCCACTTTATAGAGGCATGGTGAGCCCCGGGAGGTTCTATAAATTCTAAAGGGTTCTATCTATGGCCTTTAAATAACACTTTAACTCGTTTTATATAAATATGTTAAATTATGTTACATACGTGATTTAATTGTTTATTTGTATTCGGTCAACAGCATCAATGATTCCGACGGTGCATAGTAACAGATTATGCTCACTGTTATACTCCGGTATCCCCCAATCAACAAAGGCAGTAAAGATTAACTGACCTCAGCAGCTATAAATGAACTTGATTAAGGAACTAGATTCCACACAATATATTGTCCAGGATAGTAAATAAGGACACAGAACCAGTCTTCATTACTACGTCATCCCGTCTGAGAATCAGGAACTGAAGCAATCGCGCTATTTATGATATTTCCCACTGAAAAAATCGTGTAGTGCATTTTATAACGCAATAAAGGAAAGAAAATGTACATTAGTAAATTATATTTAGTGCCTAATGACAAATGCATCCTCAAAATTTAAACAAAAATTAATTGAACCAGAATTACCAAATCGTGTAATTCTCGACCAATGCTGCCAGCATTTAATATTGATTGTATTTATTTAGTTCCGGCCAAACGTTTCCATTGTAATGCTTTACAACTATCCCTGCTTAGTTGTAAATACTTTCACTCAATTTTTTTTTAAATATTACGTTGTCCACCTCTTAAATTTTTTATTTGATTGTCTTAGGCGACGCTTAGACTGCTGAGGCCATTTGCGACGACTGCTCTTCTTAAATTATATTCGTGTGTTTTAAATACATCAGCGTCTTGTATTTTTATTATTTTCTTTCAACGGTAGACAGGTTTGAACATCCAAATTTATTCTTTCTTTATGATGCTTCTTATCTTCAAATGAATGCTCCACTGTAAGTTCTATATTATCAGAGATTTGGCAGGTTGGTTGAGACATCCCTAAACGTAGATGTAGATAAGTCAACTTTGTATGTCCGATTCTTAGTCTGCTTATTATGCCACTTTCTTTTAACGTTAGGCCGTAAATCGCTAACCATTAAAAAAACAAGTAACTAACGACATTATCTTTTCACGCAAAGGCAAATAAAAAGGTTAATCTTTTAGGTTACCGATCTATTCTTACCAGAATGGGGTAATGGACAATCACGGTGGGGCACGCCACCAAATATATTTCTACACGTCCAGGTCGTGGTATTCAAATCTGATATTTTAATTTATAATTAATATTTCTTTAATAAAAATACTAACGAAGATGTTTTAGCCTGGAATGATCAATTTCTCTCATAAAATCGAATCTGCCGAGTATTGATGATTTAGTTTTCTATGTCAACAACAGAAAGTTAAATAAAATAAAAATCAACTCACAGTGCTAAGGAAATTATTGATTACTACTAATTATGTCCGATGGATGTGATTTGCACGTTTATTGTCATTTCGATATATTTGAAAACTATCGATAAGGTAAACATCGATGTTCATATACCTAGTTCAGGGCCAACCGGCATGATTTACTATTCCTGTCTGTAGTACCGAAATCTATGGTAGATATTTATTACAAACTGCTTATCTTTGAGTTCGACCTAAGTAGTAGTACTTCAGTAATAATAATAGTATGTTATTGTATAATTTTGAAGCTATAAACGCCTCGACAGTGTCAGAAGGCGTGCATCCATTGCCAGGACGGTCGACCAACAGCCGTGGACTAGTTAGCTCTTGGGAGAGTGGACTGAATAGGCAATGATGCTCGCCTTACTCTTTGGCACCCTCTCGGCTATCAATTACTTTTCTGAATACGAATGATGTTTATTTAGAACTAATACCTCATGTAATACGTTGAAAAGTTTCCTACCATATTGCTAAATCATAATGCTTCATCTTGAATAACTATTGGATGTTCATATGGATTGAAGAGAATGTGATGGTCCGAGTGCTGTTAAAGGAAATTCTCATAGAGAAGAAAGGTATGTTGAAATAAAGATATTTTTATTTCTCCTAGTTATAATAATTTATTGTAAATAGCGAATTGTGACTTTAATTATTTAACCTCTCACCAACCCTCGATAGATCCTGAGAGATCTGCAGACCCTCTTGTGACTCACCCAACCTTAATTAGGAGAAAAACCTGGTGGCTAAGCGTGACCTCGCCCAAATCATGTCCCTGCTCATTCATTGGCATAGAAAGAGTACAGTCTCTACCATCTACTGAAGCCAATACCCACCGCAGGTTTCCTACTCTGAAGGAGAACTACAACCTGGGCCGAATCGTTGGTCTTCAATTAATTTTTATTGATAAGCAACCCGTCCTTCTTATCCTCAATTTTATTATATTTCATTATTTAAATTCATCTGAACTGCTAAAGCACTTAAGCAGTTTTCATTCAGGTTATATGTCCTTATGCACATTATGAGCACTTAGGTATATACTACATATTCTAAGATTTCTTTAGCTTTTAAACGAGTAGTTTCTGTAGCTAGATCAATGAGAGGGAAATCAACAATCAAGTAGGTCTGCGAAAAAAGTTATCTAGCCAAGGGATATGAAAAGCCCTGAAAACAGTTTCTGTTTACATCGATTATTTACTAAAGAATAATGTTGCTTTCTGGCAATAGATTTGATTAACACAAAAAAGTAATATCAGAATCACAAATTAAATAGTAAAATGAACATAAAAGTTGAGAAGTGATTCAAGATGAAAACCCAGGTAGTAGAACCTTGGCTTTTTAATGGCCTGAAAATATTTGTTAGATTTAGGGCCCAAAGGGTAAACCGCATCCTTGAGGTTAGTAGAGATAAGTCTGTCTGATATTTAAGTACCAATATCAAAAGTATGTTTAGATGATATAAAATACAATATCAAATAATGCAATAAAACATAATATAATCATATCTACAACAAGCACTATTCTAAAATATAATAACAACATTGTTACATAATTTAATCCATAATATATCTGATTTTAATTTTTTTTATTTTATATAACTGAATGTAAAAATTCTCTTCGTATAAGATTATTTAATTTTATTTGTTTGTTTTTTTATTTCTTAAACTTCTAACACATATCTTTATTTTTATGATATTTACTGAGTATATTTCTTTTTTTGCTTTTTGTAAAATATAATAATATAATTCTTGAACTAATTGTTTATTTTCACTGTTCACTGTTTGTTTTTGTAAGAAGAATTGCAAAAGAATTTTTGTAATCATTCTTATTAATTTTTTTATGTTCCAATCTAATAACCTGGGAAAAAATCCGAATCACGGGTCTAATAATAATTACAATCTAAAACTCTGAATGCTAGTGTATTGCCCAGACATTTTTTAATCCTGAAATTTTTGTAGGAGGGTGTAGGGAAGTAGCGGGAAAATACGTGAAAACTAAAAATTTAGTATTTTCAACTTGTGAATAAATTTATTGTTTTGGGGATACCTTTTCTTGAACATATTTGACTGCTCGAACTAACCTGGCATATCTAGTTGGATATATTTTTTTTTCAAACTATAATTCAAGAAATCTCAAAAATATATTAAAGTATATTTAAGTTCAAATTAATTAGATAGAAATAATCTCGTCTAATTTATAGAAATCCTATTTATCAAGTTAGTTAGGTAGCGAATAAGAGACTAACTTATTTATGTATATTATCTTTTAAAGTACTTCAGCACATAAGGTTAGTGTTTTACTAATCTGTAAGTACCTGGTTCAAGAATTTCTTTGAGGCCTTTTTATTCTGAAGACTGACCCTGTGGAACCTAAGAGATTCCACCGAGGATCAAGCAGCCTCTATTAATCGAATACCCTTCGCCGAAGGAAAAACCTTGCGGTTGAACGTGATCTCGGTCAAATCACCTCCCTGGAGCACTAATGTTAGTATAGAAACCGAACTGTGCATGGATTGTATCCAGACTCATCATGGATTGTTGAGGTTATTATTTTTTTTTTAATACCACCGTACATCAAATTACAAGTTCATTTCACGATGTACGAAAGCCAGACAGCATTGGACAGCCTTAGGTTGACTCGTGTTTTGCCGGCAGGGTGTTTCCAGCGCCTGATTGTCCGGCCATTGCAATAGGAATGTGAATATTCGAACACAATTATCGATGTATATATCATATCGTATCGATAGTTCTGAATTATATGTTGCATACTTAGAAAATATAATCGGTATCTATATTTATTGGACCACCATAATTTTAATTTTTTTAACCACTTCCTTTCGAAGGCTATAGAATATTGAAAATACGGATATTTTCTAAAGAAATATGTCGATAAAAATGAAAGTCAGTACAGTAAAATATAAAAATTACTACAAGATTTTTAGACATTCCTTGACTCAAGTTTCTTCTTAAGCTCAGCAACTTAGCTCACTTTTCTTATTAATACCTATTAAGTTTAGTTTGATATATTTTTAGCAATTCCTTCAAGATTTTTTTATTTAGTCCTTTATTTATAATCATTAATTTTCAGCCATTTTATAAACGGTCTCCCTAGCTCCTAATAGTAATTATTTTTTTCGAAAATGTTAATATTTCTTTTTGTGATGTGCGGTATATAGATAATTACTTGCATTTATTAAAAATATTAGTTTATTTATATATTACTTTCCATGAAAAGACTCTTTTTTCTTTAAAGCTAAGAAATGGTAAAATACACAAATTCCTACAACAATTGTGATCTTATTCTTGTTTATTTAATTTACTGTATTAAGAAGTTTCTTTCAATATTACTATTTTTTGTGTCATTAACGCTAATATGTGCTTAATCTATCTATCTATATAAATATATATATATATATATATATATATATATATATATATATATATATATATATATTTTAAGACCGTGGAAAAATTCCAACGAAAAGCCTTAAGTCTCCAAACTAAAACAGAAATAGAAATTATGTTGAAGAAATTGGTCCGGGTAGAGGTCACTGAATGATATTCTCAAGTAATTTCAGAAAATCTTTATTGATAGCCAACATTTCGACCTACGCTGTAGATCTTCTTCAGGGCTGTGGTGGGGAGGGGGGGGGTGGGTCCTCTCTGGCTATGAAACACTGACTGATCAAAGAAATAGAAATTATCTGTCCAATATTTCGCCCATTCAGCCATCCTCAGGGTAGAAAGAGAATAACAGCAAAACAAAACATGAATAATGCACCCAAGAAACATCCCACCACCTCGAAGGCTCAAATGCAACTCCTCGAGGTGGTGGGATGTTTCTTGGGTGCATTATTCATGTTTTGTTTTGCTGTTATTCTCTTTCTACCCTGAGGATGCCTGAATGGGCGAAATATTGGACAGATAATTTCTATTTCTGTTTTAGTTTGGAGGCTTAAGGCTTTTCGTTGGAATTTTTCCACGGTCTTAACATTTATGTAAGGTCTCTTTTTTACTTTTCAATATTAATATATATATATATAGCTTAGGCTAATATTTCTACACAATACAATAAAACGATACATCGAATAAAAACTGTCTTAAAAATATAACAATACATTGATACATTTACATCATCTAACATGAAACCATCAAGACGATTAAAATTGGAGAACGCTACTATAAATAGTTACAAAATACCACAACATTTTTTTTTTTTTTGAACCAGCTATTCTCGTTAATAGAGGCTTGCGTGTTTTATTGGTTTCAGTCATTATTAATTCAAAGGTCAAGTTGTTTCTTCTCTATATATACATACTTTCTTAGGCTATTTAATTATTTCTTCATAGTACTGAATATAAATATGTGCTTTGGCAGGTCGCACAGTATTTAGTTTCTTCCGTCCTTTTTATTTATTTGTTTTTCAAGTTTAAATAATTTTATATTTTTCAATGCTTAAGTAATTATATTATAGGCAGCTTCTCTTGCTCTTATTAGTTTATTATTAAAAAATGCTGCTCCTACAACTACTAGTACAAGTTTAACGCTACAGCACGGGGTTGGTCTTGCCTTCCTCAAAACATTTTGTTACACTCTTCCTGGCTTCTGGCCATTAACTTACGCCCAATACTTTGAAGTCTTCTTCAATATCTTGTTTCGTGGTCGGCCAACTCTTCGTTTGCCAATGATCAAACACAGTTGGAGCTTTCTTGGTATTCTTCTTTCAAACATTCATTCCTGGCCGATATACGTTTGCCTTGATGAATTGGACCACATGTGCACCCTTATACTAGGAGTACACTTCTGTATTAGTCCGAATTCTTCAACATTGCTTATATTATAAAACACCGGACCATAAAATTTCCTTAAAACCTATCGATTGAAAATTTAGTGCTTTTTTTCCATTCATGTTTCTGCACCGTAGGATAGAAAAATATTTAATTGTTCTCGTAGTTTTTTTGAGCTACAAGACTTAAATACTCTAGATATTACGATCTACAGGATAAAACACGGTATATCATTCGAACTATAATATCAGAATATCTCAGCTTCGCAGATAAAGGTCACCAAGTCCACAAAATGGGTAATATTGTAGGTTTATTGTTATAAATAAATACTATAATCAATCCAATTACTTATCAATGCCGATAACAATGTAAAAAGGTTTTCTATAAGTAATGAAGAAACAAACCTTAGTATGGGACATTGGCTCTCCTGAACAGATAAAAAACAAAAATGTGACATGGTGTCCTTTTTTCCGTTACTTCCTTACCTCGTAGATCACGGTCCGAGTATTTTTCCACTGCTTGGCGGCCAAATATCGAGCGCTGAAGGCGAGGAAAGCCCACATTTGGTCATTAGCGGGCACGTGCTTGCGGTGGTGCTGGCAACAAGAGCCGGTTTACTATTTGCGCTGGAGAGGGTGTCAAGGCCGGGCGAGGGGATGTGCAAGGATGAGTCGCGAGGCCGCTGGCGAGGCCGTGGTCCTTCCTCCTCGTCACTCCGTCTCTTCCCCAATACTAAGAAGTTCGAGCAAATATATAATAATAATGTGGGTACTTATTAAGTGGGTACCCTTAATAAGCGGAAAAACCTGGTGGTTAAGCATCATCTCGGTCTAATCACCTCACTGCACAACCCTTGTCATAAAACAGCATAATCTGTACCATGTAGTGAACCTAAGACGCTTCATGGGTAGTAATGCTGAAGATTTCTTTTTTTTTTTCCTAGCTTTGCTTCATCACATCAAATAAGTATAATGTCATACCGGGATGTGCTATCACCTAAAATCCCCAGTTGTCAACTTAATTTTCGGACTGAATATTCTTGGGATTACCTGATTTTCGAATATCTTATGACGTTGTTCATCCTTTATCGGTAAGGGCTACGTTTCTCGTTCAAACCAGCATCGAGCATTCGGTTTCAGTATTATTATATATATATCGGATTAATTGTCCTTTCAATTAATGATTTCGTGGATATTTCCGAACATAAATACATTTCTATGAATTTATATTATTTTTTGGAGAAAACAAGTTTTTGAGATTTTGGAATTTCCAATCATTTTTGTCATCGTGTGATAGAATGCTTCATTGAATTTATTCTGAAAATGTGGTGGAATAACGCTTCTCTACCCTTTAACCTAGAATATATTTTTACCCGGTTTTTCACGAAGTGTAATTTAGTAAATTAACCCAATTAAAATGATGTGGGTCAAGAGCGTCGTATAAATGCGTAGTTTTCTCACTCTAAATCCTCAATTTGTAAAAATTCTTCCCTTAATAGTATAATGTCTAAACAGCTTACTGCATTAGCTTCACTGGCCACCTGCGAGGATTTCTCGTATGAAGTGTTTATCTTAGGATCTATCAATTTCAATAAACATACTTTTTCAATAAACATAATTATATTTTATTATATCCCATAGAAAATATTTTTTTTTTAGTCCTTAGTCATTGTATAGATTTAATAACTTTACGTTTTTATATCTATAATAAATAAAATTCTAAAAATATGGCAACCTACTTTTTCCTCACTGCATTAAAAAAATTATGTGCTACAATTTCATTTGTTTGTTGAAGACTATTCAGATTAAGACATTAGATTTAGATACCATATACACCTATTTATATATTTGTATATGTTATGTTTATATTTATGCAGTAAAAAATAAAGTAGTAAGGAGGTAGAAATGTTTATTAATACCAGTGACAGTGATTAACAGATTTCATTCTTGAAGTTTACAACTGTAGATCGTAGACAACATAAAGATTTACTACCAAAGGAGAAGGATAGTAAACATCTTCATAATTTTGGAGGAATTATATAACTCCATGGTAGACATCAGTTGTACAATACTTTTATCTTAAACAGTGAGTGGAAAAATTTATTAAGGACGTCTAAGGCACACGAAAACCTTGCTTAAACTTGTATTGTCATTTCAATGAGTAATTTTTTAAAAAATATTATTTTTTTTTGTTTTACTCTTTAAATAATTGCAAATTACGAAACGTTCGAGCCGTGAATAAAGGAAGTTGTTAGTGAGTTTGATGACTCATAGGGTCATGGACTACGACTGGTCATTTATCTTGAGTTGACGTGAGCGAAATTGGATGTTTGCAATTAGCAAAAGGACTACCCGAATGTATTTATGAGTTAGCGCGAATATTGAACTGCGGACGTGAGATGTGGCGTTAAGTTAAAATGACATGTATGGTGTGTGAAGACAAAAAAAAAAGTTCAAATTTTGTACCTAGAATTCCTAAAAAGTAAGAAACCGCTGCGCCGATTGGTATACGCTTGAGGCGTAGGTGTGAGGATTGCGTTAAGAGTGATCTGGAAAAAAACGTCAGGGTAGTGGCCTATTGATGGAAGTTTGTAAGTAGAGATTGATGGTAATGGCATCAATCTTCGTGTTCGGTAAACCTTATTATCACTATTATTGTGTGTATACATTTATTCTTATTCTGTACATGAATTGAATGAGAGAAAGATTGAGCAAATTTTATTTATTACGGTCCCTCCCTCAGTAGAAAAGATAGTCTAATTCAATATATTCAACCTATTCTTAACACACATATACATTTAGAAGTAAAAGCATCTTGGTTATGTCGTCTTTCGGAAGGGGTGTACAATGGTGTTCTCAAGTATGTACGGTGTCAGCCACTCATTAAAGACCACTATCCTAATTATAGGAGAATATGGAAAATTCAGGACTTCCGCTGTAGCATAGCGCCCGATAATCGGTAGCAGCATAAAGTTACGTTAGATGAATATTCAACAGCGTATGCATATTATTTTTCTAGTTTCAAAATTTTTTTATTTCAGATGGATAAATATGATGGTGAAGATGTTCCATTCGTGTTATGTCAGTGCCCATTAGAGTGGTTTATCTGGAAAATTGGTTTACATTATTGTACGTTCAAAATTTTGAAAATATCTGTAGGCTGGGATATTATAAGGAGGAAGGGGTCCGTTATGAGCGGTTTATCGCATAACTTTTCCGCTCTGTAAGCTTATACGAAACACCGGTTTCTGAAGATTATCCTTGATTATAGACCGGAAGTGATTTTAATAAGAAGAAATTACTTATAAAAATGGTTATCCCCTACGAGGGCTGTGAAATCAGCTCTTCTATTTCCTGGAGGATGTGTGATAGCATGGACAATGGCAGTTTTCATGGACCTGGAAACAGATTCCGCCTTGCGCGATATTACACGGTACTGCCTTTGTTTGGCTGAGGGAAGAAACGGCACCTGATACGTGAGCCATGACGTACCATGATCTTGAACCTGGCCTTCTGGGTCAGCCCAAGTGGAAGTCCTACAAGAGCATGACATCGCTAATGATGTTTTGTTTTTATGGATATGAGGCACTTTGAGGAACAACGCAGTTCGGCTGCTGTATACTGGACTACTACGAAGTAAATTACTACAAATAAGGAAATTAAAAGTAGAGAGGTTTAATTTAAAGAGTCGGGATTTTACAATTATTCGTAAAATAATAATAATTTTTAACAATTATTACTTTGCTGTTATTTATAAGTAACATCTATGCTATTTATAAGTAAAAATTTATAATACAGATGAGAACATATTTTAAGGGTTTTCTTATTTTAATTATTGTTTCTATTTCAATTTTTATGTATTGTGATTAATTACCAACATCAATTTAGATATTTTTAAAACAATATAACAGTAGTTTTAAAATTCAAATAGTGGTGATGAAGCAATTAATGAATATTAGCTCTTTATATTATAATACGAGACAAAAGCAGAATTAGTAGTGATCAAAGTAGACAGAATGATGTAAAAAGCAGTATGTTCATATATCAAATGTATTTTTACAATGTGACAAAAGAATTTACAACTATTTGTAACCACTAACCATCCCTAACCACCCATATTTAATTATAAAACATTACTATAAATCAGGTTACTAATTCATAGTGTAATACATAAATATTTATCTTACTTTTGTGTATATTCTTTATAAATAATTTTATAATTTCATCGAAATGGTTATGTATTGATGTTCATTGATATAATTATAAACATTGGTAAAATGTTTATAGATAATAAGTCAAACAGTTTGAAACATTTTTGTGTTGACAATAAACAAAAATAGTGGAAATTTAAGTTGTAATATATTACTAGGCAAAATAAGTAAATTTGTTGTTCTTCGTTATATACATATAAAATATACTTCGTAGAAAACTTAACTGTGAGGACGAGAGTTCTATAAGGAACATACGTTTTCCAAAACCAATCGACACGATTGTTCCAATCTGTATCATAGATGAGGTAGTTATTCTGAAATTTTTCGATAAATTAAAAACGATCCATATAAAAACGTACAGAGTCAATTTTTAGCCAGCTTGATTAAATATTAATCAGCGAAATATGCAATAAAAAGACCTCATTAGTAAATTTCATGCCAAGTACATATAGAAAATGTAATAATCAACTTATAATATTTAAAATTCATAGATCCAATATTCCAATACGTGATCTTTTCATCTATGGCTTTATTACTTCGTACAAACACTTATTAATGTACAAGCACGATACGTACCTGTCCAAAGCAATTCTACCAACTGGTTTCCTATTAAAAATTTAACCTAGTCCGAGTTAAACATTAATCGCGACAATACTTAATATCAAATTAATTGTGATTACAAGTCACGTATAAGCGCTGAGTCGACTGTTGGTGTGAGATGTCCTGCACTTTGTTGTTATTGACAATATTTTCCTTTGTTGTGTGTCCTCATGAAGCCAGAATTGATGAAACGTGGACTGGTTATCACTTTTTTTTATTTCAATATTAGCTTTTGCCCACGGCTTCGCTCGCGTAGAATTTGATCTGCCATATAAAGTTCCGTGACAAATCATTTTAAATAAATAATTTCCTTAATTAATGATTCCTAAATTCCTAATTCCTTAATTAATGATTCCTCTCCAACCTAATCCTAATCCAGATTAGAAATGTTCAAACTTATAGGGGCTAAGAAAAAAAAAAAAAATAATAATAATTTAATTTTTTTAAGCTATGAGTACATCCGAAATTTCAGGATTTTTAACTTCAAAACAGACGGATTCCATATAATCTTTGAATCCCTTTTATATTAAGGGGGGGGACCCTTGGGGGTGTAATTGCCCAAGTTCTTTTCTTTGTGCTCATTTAAGCTATACAAAGAACCTATCTGCGAATTTCAAGATGCTAAGTTCAGTGGTTTGTTTTGTTCGTTGACCGCTGGGTGTGTTAGTCAATCAGGTTACAGTTCTCTATAAACTTCGCCTGCGTGGTGTGTTGATAAAAAGCAGCCTATGTCCTTCCCCAGGCTTGAGATTATCCATATCAAATTTCATCACAGACGGATCACCACAGCCATGAAATATACATTGACACTGATTAACAAACGGGATGGGCAGATTTTTACTGTTGTTCGTGTCAGTTAAGGATTAGTATGTAATGTTATTGAATTTATTGAAAAGGAATACTTAGTATAACGGTTTCACTTGCCGTTCGGGAGCAGCGAGAAGTAAACTATGTTAATTGATTTGTTTTGTTCAGCGAAAATATGTAGACTTTAAGAGTAAGAATCACGTGAGCAAGTATAGAAACTTTGCCCCCCTTTTTCACCCCCTTAGGGGTAGAATTTCGGAAAATCCTTTCTTATCGGATACCTACGTCATACAAAGAACACGCCCTCCAAGTTTCAGGTCCCTAAGATCAGCGATTTAGGCTGTGCGTTGTCATTCAGGACAAAGCATTTATATGTATAGATTTTGGAGACTTTTTTAGTTTTGGGGATTTCCCAATGCATCCTATTTATAATTTATTTCTCTTTTTAATTTTTGCTCTTTTTTGTATATTTATTTTATTATATTCTGTGCCACCCTCCCTTCACATCCTTGTTGTCAGTATCTAGAATGTGATAACCCGTTCTTACTTCTTCCACCCAGTCTACGTGTCTACGTCACATGATAGTAGAGCAATCGTCTATGCCTTGAATAAGTCACTGTGGGCTTCCTGTAGTCCGGACACGTACATCGCAATACATCCCTTGCATTTGTTACTTCTAATTTACAAATTTTCGACATTGTTTTTGCCAAGACGTGTCGATTACCTTTCATTTATCAAGGAACTTCGGTAAGCATTGTTTACGTTTTCAGCTGAGACCTTTAGGCAGAGGATCGCAATCCTGAAAATCGCATATGTTAAAGCAAAATAATTTTTTATTTTACCCTCACTACCCTCGCTAAGCCTACAACGAGAATGGTGTAAGTTATTTTTCAATATAATTTGCTGATATACAAAACGGAAGCTAGAAACTATCGGTAGTAGATATTTTGTTTACTGTCAACCTAACCTCACTTTCACGTTTCCTGTACATGTGCTCAGTACAATGTCTAATCGCGGTTGTAAAAACTCTGCTGACAGTTTTTGTTATAGTTGTGGTGAGTTTGTGATTAAAAACACCCCAAAGAAACATTACAGACTTTGTCAAAAAGGCTTATCTATCATAGTTTGGAACTAACCTTGGTGATCAGGATCATTCTCGGGCCCCGCATAAGGTATGTTAAGTGTGTGTCGAAGATCTAAGAAAATGGTAGAAAAAGGAGAAAAAATCCTTTAAATTTGATGTTCCTATGGTATGAAGGAGCCAAAAAATCATTCCGATGATTGCTACTTTTGCAGTGTCGATATTACTGTTCATAAATCAAAAAACAAGAAGATAATAAGCTACCCTAACCTCCCGTCCGCCATCCGACCAATAGGGCACGGTGTAGATTTAGCGATGCCTGAACCACCAGATGATTTAAATCCTATTGTACCGGAAGTATTTTCTGATGTACAATCTGATTTAGATGAACCAGATGATGAAGAATTCCAATGTTTTACAGAAAATGTTGAGCCTAAACTGTTTACTCAAATCGAGCTTAACGACTTGGTTAGGGATCTTGGCTTAACGAAAGAAAAAGCTAAATTGCTTGGCTCTAGACTAAAAGAAAAAGAACCTGAAGGCGGTTGGAACCAGCATTTATCTGTACAGAAAGAGAGATCAACAACAACAAACTATGGGTAATACAAAAAAATCTAAGGCCAGATTGAGATTCAGCACATAAAAATCTATAAATGTGGAAGAAAGTGGTCCGGGTAGAGGTCACAATGAATTTCTCGTAGACTTTGAGAAAAACTTTATTGATTAGCCAACGTTTCGACCTACTTTGTAGGTCTTCTTCAGGGCTGAGGGGAGGTCGAAACGTTGGCTAATCAATAAAGTTTTTCTCAAAGTCTACGAGAAATTCATTGTGACCTCTACCCGGACTACTTTCTTCCACATATATATTATCAAGGTCAACTATTATCATTCAATATACTCTATAAAGATTTTAAAAAAGTTTTCCAAAAAAATTTTTTTGTTAGCCTGTGTTATTAATTTTCAAAGTCACGATATCAGTATAATATTTGACAGTTGAGATAAGTAGGACCTTATCCCTAACTTATTCTGTGTCCACCTGGAATTCCGCCATATTCTACAATAAGTCGTAACGTATCATACCTACTTACAAAGAAATACTTGTGTTTCTTCGTATTGCGTAAAATATTCGGCCCGAAAAAGGATGAAACCACTAGATGATTCAGGAGATTGCACAACATGAAATTGCAGAGCTTGGACCCGGGTAGCATAATTAAAGTGAGAGCGTCGCGAAGGTTGAGATGCGCTTATAAAGATGTTGGGCTTAGTAATGAACGAATTCCTAAAAAAATAATAATGAGAGCATTGCGTTAAGAGTTATCCAGTGGATTTGGGTGGTCCTTGACGGAAGTTAATAAGCAGAGATTAGTTATATCGGCATCGTGCCGATTCAAACTTTTCTTAATATTGTATTATATATTGGCATGTTTTCTTCTGTTTTGTCGTACTAGTATTTTTTTTTCTGTTAGTTGACCTGTTATCTCATGTTTGTTGATATCGCTACTATTGATAATATTGCTTTTTTCTGAGCCAAACGGTGGCACTTCAACTATAGACAAAGAATCCTTGTGTTAAAACGATTATTCCTTGCAATATCTAAATTGACCACCTTAGTTCCGACCTGACCAATATTATTCTATCCTCAACTACTCATTCGGAATGCCATAACCAGGCAGTTTTTACACTTGCACGATTGGTCTTATATTCTTCCTTTTTGTCGAACAATGTTCAAAAACAAATGTGTAAGGCCATACTAATGACAATTTGTAATGGCTTCACCCCTAATTTCTCTGTTATTCTTTTCCTTGTGTTAGTGAAAGGACAAAGAAGAAATTAGTTTTGCAAAAATTATATGGTACGTATTCTTGTGGCTTGGCGTTTATAAAGGTGGCCTTTCACGATCTATTTTCCGGGTGTTCCAAGAAACTTTTTAGAAGACAAAAAACATGGACAGGAGGTTTTCAAAACTGCTTCTGTAATAATGCAGAAGCTTTCTGAAACATCATTATTTTTTTTTCTGCATAATATACTATTGATTAATTAAAACAGAAAAATTATTTTAAACGTTCAGTAATTAATCCAATTACGTAATGTATTATGGTTAAAAATAATTTGGCATCTTCATTGACATCATGAAAAGACAAACAGCTATACTATTGATGGAGTCTTACTTAGTAATTCTTAAAATAAAAATTATGTTTCAACATTTCTTAAAGAATTTATTGGAAAAAACATAATACGGAAAATTTATGAGCTGCTGACTAAACCACGAAAACACCTTTAATCTTACGGACGTGAATATTAGAAATAGTTGACTAAATGTTGCATTGCTAATTACCCAACCGCTCGCTCATGGTGATAAGGATGTCATGCTGTATGCTATCCTACAACGCATGTGGATGATGTTCAAATGGTTCTTAAAAGCATTCGACAAGCATTAACTCTAAGTAAACAAGTTGCTCTTTTAGTGCTGTAAGATAAATAAAATAACCCTTTTTTAATAGAAAGTTTCATCTTATTTTATTATTATTCTAGAAATAAATATCTTAATTGAATTGTCTTTATTAAAGCCGTGCGGTTTCAATAAACTCCTAAATAAATAATTACGACTTGAAAATAACCATGAAAATAATTCAAAAAAAGCTATGAAAAGGCTCAAAATAGTTTTTCATAAAATGCGAGTACTTGTACTTTTCATAATCTTCTAATTTTATTTTACTTAATTTTGTTAAAAACGAAGAAAATTAGAAGATTATTTTGAAACGATTCGTGAGGGTTCTACTACAGAGATATGAATAACTGTAGAGAGCCTTCAATGGGAGGTTTCTTAGAGAAGGTTTTCAAAAGAAAACCGAAAATACAATATGTGCCAGATGGTATTTGTGTAATATCTAAAATGAATATTTTTATGATTTCTAACTTAATTTTTGTATCATTCACAGAACAATTTATTCCATACTAGGATTTTTGTGTATTCAGCATATTGTGTATTCAACATAAGTTGGGCACTGTTTCTCTTAGTAATTTATTTGTCCTGAATGCTCTGCTCTTGCGGTATGGATCATAGCGTTATTTCAGTTTTTGCCTTGTATATAACGCAACGTGTATTTAACGCTACAAAAACTACTACAATCAGTCAAGAAAAAAAAACATTATTTTTATATATCTAATCTCTTAATTAACTTCTCGACTCTTTTTTAGCATATTTCAACACTTATATTATATTACATAAAAGTATGATGTGTTTTGTAAATGTAAAACTTACTAAGAGGTTTTATCTCAAAACGTACTTTTGCACTCACAGGCCTTACAGTAGAAAGTCTTTTTTTTTTTTTATCAAAGAGTTCTCATACTAATATAAGTTGAACAAAAAAGCTAGATATAATAGAGATAAAAAATAAAAATAAATCGATATTTTCTAAATTAATTACAAAAATAAAATTGTTCCTTGTTTTATACATCAAATATCATTAAGTGAACATAGTTTTATTTTGTGTACACAATGTGCTTGATAAGGAACATCGAATAAAGGAGATCCCTAAGATAAACAAATGGGAAAAAAAATCAGATGTAAAGGAAAAAAAAAGTTAAACGATTTATTTGAAAATAAGTGACAAAAATAGTACGCATTATTGGAATTATTACAGTTAAAATATCTACTCTTTAATAAAGTCTTTATTCAAATAAAGGGAAAATAGGAATAATACTAAAATAATATAATAGATAATATCAAAAGAATAGCAAAGAAAATATTTAAATATGCTCTAACACATATGCTGTACAATTTACTGCTGTAAAACAATATATCTAGTAGCATGGCATAATAACCTGTGTAACGTTTTTCGACATGTAAAGATAGAGATCCTAGAAACGTTGATAGCACTATGCTAAGGCTGTTAAATACAATAAAATAATTGTAGAAGAGGACAAACTTCTCTTCACTATAACTTATATAAGGTTTTTTGTTTCGCTTTTAGAGAATCATAAATGAAGCTAATTGTGTAATACTTAGTAACTTTAGTAGTCAATCATTCACGTGAGTAAATTAAAAACCTTTTCCAGTCATATATTATTTTTCTTTATTCTAAAAACGTTTCAACAATTCTGGAATGGGACCATGGAGTACACTATAACTCTAAGCTTTGTTTTAAATTATATGACAATCAACCAAAAAGGTTGAAAATGTACAAAATTATGTAAAAAAATTTTAGAGAATATTTTAAAAATCAAATAATGTTAAAGGACTTAAAAATGATGTAAATTGAAAATGACATGGAATTGTTGAAACGTTTTTAGAATAAAGAAAAATAATACATGACTGGAAAAGGTTTTTAATTTACTCACGTGAATGATTGACTAATAAAGATGCACTCCAGTTACAAAAACAAGATAATTAAAACAGTAACTTTAGTTAAAAACAGAGTTAATCCTGGAAATTCTTATGAACAATACTGATTGAGATGAGTCCAACTTTGATTCAAAGACGCTAAATTTAAATTATTAAGATGATGATTCAATTTAACGATCATCGACCAGAAAGCTTATCGAATTGGTTATTTATTTTTTTATAATTTTGAATAATTATTTGTTGAGCGTATAAATATGGAGAAGAAAATAGTCCTGGTGGAAGTAAAAAAAAAATCTCTTAATTAGTGATAAACTATTTATTAAAACTAACATTTCGACACACGTTTCAGGACTTCTTTAGAGCTGATAATAACCCACAAATTTTAAACTTTTAATTCGATTCCAGAATTAACAACACAGGTATTTCTTTATTTAGTGAGCTTCAGGTCTCGGCATTGTTACGTTAGAAAATGAAAAGAATATTGAGAAATTAAAGACACTTTCTGAATGTAGCTAACAATTATTGAAGAGCTATTAATAATTATAACTCATTCAGTTTGGAGTGGACAACACTTGTGAGAGATTCCTCTATTGTAGGTCTTGTACGTAATCATTGAGTGGGAAAATTTTATAACAAAATCGAAACTCTTATCTTCTTAGGCAAGGACGTCGGTGCTTGAGGGGAAATATTTTTAAAAAATATTTTTATTTCTTCTTGGTTTTTTTTTTAAATTATTATCACCTAGTGTTATATCATAATTTACATACAATTAAGAACAATTTTATTTTTTGCAATTATATTCTTTGGAGCTTTTTCTTAATTCTTACGTTTCTTGTATCTTGGTTTTTCTATTGACTATAAGCTGTATAATCACTTGATAATATTTTATTCTACAAGATGTACTAGTATGAAAAAAAAAACTGTACCACTACAACCGATGAAAGGTATTGGGTTCAGTGCATGGTGGAGACCGTACTGTTTCTAGTATATTTGTGCAGGTAGGTTATTTGTCCGAAATCATAGGTACTCAACCGTCAGGTTTTCCCTCTTAAGGGTTCCAAATTTATAGAGGCTGGGTGTGCCACATGAGGGTGTCAGATCCTACAGTGCCCGGTCATAGCTGTTTATATATACCCCAACTCAGCTCTCTACCTACTGAGAACCCCTTTAAGTTAGCCAAATGGTACGAGGTTTCATCATGTAGGAATAAATATTTAAATTGGTAAATACAAGTCGACCCCTTATAACAAATAAGTATTTATTAGTTATTATTTACTGTAAAATTGTATTGTTCCTTCAGCATCTATAAACGATTACCAATATTGATCTAATTTGACATTCACAGATATTTACTACCAGAAAAATATTTTTCAAATGGAAAAAAATAATTAAGTAAATTTAAAAAAAAAAACAAGCAGAACACAGAAAAATTAATGTGAACATTAAAATCGAAAAATCATAGTCCATTATGGATATTTTATTATTGATATTAACTAGAAATGTAAATAAATAAATCAAAGCAATTCTAGGTAGAATAAACAAAATTAACCTATAAAGCTGCATAAAAAGATATTTAATTCAACAAGACCTTCCATGGATTAAATCTAACTGAACACTTACTTTTCTACGAGCTTTTCAAAAGCCATTAATCGTTCAAGTTAAAGTACTTTTTAAACATTGAAATAAGCCTTTACTTACCTGAGATGATACATCTTCGAGATATAGATGGGTTTTTAATGTTGCTGGGCTTAATAACGAATGAGCCTTGAGCCAACTGGTAAATGCCCGCGACGTAGGTGAGATGATTGCGTTTAAGATGATCTTACGGATTGGGGTTCAACTGGTAATCCGTGGCTAGAAATTTGTAGACAGCTATTAGTGCTTTCAGCATCTAACCTCCGAATTCGCTAACCCCTTTTTATTATAATTAGTCGAGATTAACAATAAGTAAATATGTTGTTTAATTAATACGACTTCACATTAGGTTGAGAAGAAAACAAGGGAAACACACTCTAATGAGGTTTCTACTTTTTAAGTTCTGGAGGTTATCATTCAAATCAATTTATAAACATATCCTTGTGATCGATTATTTGTAAATTGCTCAATATTCTAATCAATTATCATCATAATATTAATGTAAAATCCTTTATTTTTTACGAATACTTTTCTTAAAAGTTATAATCCCAAGGCATAAGATTTGATTTCGACCTCCTAGGTGATCAGATGTTGTTAGTTAACACACTTATCAGAGATTTCATTTATCTAACTCTAGTAATTATTAATTATTACATAGTTAGAACTATGTACCTTCTTGATTGAATTTCATAAAATGTTCATAATAACAAATATTTACGTGATATCCGTCCATGAAGTGTTTTTGTTTTTCACCGATACGAGTCAATAATGACTTATTTAAAAAAAAAAATTACTGAAACATTACCTGGAACTAGCGAGGTAAGGGTTTCTTTATTAGTAGAAAATAATCACATCTCAATATTATTATTAAAATGATACTATTGTATTTT
Organism: Arma custos; assembly: GCA_037127475.1. NCBI lineage: Eukaryota > Metazoa > Arthropoda > Insecta > Hemiptera > Pentatomidae > Arma > Arma custos. The sequence continues at coordinate 118,008,205 of CM073764.1, read as the reverse complement.
TAATATTATACTGCTCTATCAATATATCGAAGACATACAAGTGCAAATTAGCGAAAGTGAAAAACAGAACTTTTCAGGAGAGTCAAAATACTACTTCAAGGTTCATTCAAAATTAGGGCGTGTCGTCAAGCGTATTTTACATCGTTTTTGTGCCTTATATAAGACTTCATATGAATTTTATATCAATTATCAATCCTAAAACAAACACAAGAGATCGAAACGAAAAATGTATTTTTTTCACATTCGATACTTAATGTATCGACAGCATGGTGGAGTTTGTACTGCTTCTATGGCACTGTTTGTGAAGGAAAGAGCTTGACGGCAAAGCTTTTTCGTGGAATTAAGGGTAACTACTTTATTGAGGCTGACTGAGCTCCAGAAGGGTCTGTAGATCCCACAGTGTAGAACTGTTAACGGATTAATGATTATTCAATAATTATCATGCCTGTTCTGGAAAAGGAGAGAAGTATATAAAGTTCTTAAAAGATGCCGTGCTAGATGTTCTGAAAAGTACCTATGATGAGTAAAGATGAGTGCCTTCATCACTATTATAATAGAACGTTCAACGCCTTTATTAATTAAATTTAGCCATTAAATAGTAAAAATTAAAGCATTTAAAATGAATTCACTACTGACAGAGGAACCAAACGCCGTACTCCAATATACACCAACCAAACAACAATCGATCATTACACATAGGAATGTTTCACATCCACTTTTATGATAAACTAACTGGCCCTGCCAAATACCCAATAACCGATATGTCTACAGCTGGCATGGCCATAGGAGTAAGGAAACTAAAAATCAGCTGGTTGAGCGATCTCCTTCCGTGGATTATGGTACTAGCACCAAGGCCGCGAACAAGTGCTGCTCGAGCTTTTCTTGACCTGCCATTAACATATTATTATCAAGCTTACTGATAATAATCAGTTACCATTAATCATCTGTGACCAGTGTTAGGATTAAAGGAAAAAATAACTTAAACTCAGACTAGATCCAGCTCTGTTGCCAGTATTTTACCAAATACGGGCATAATTAGAATTAATTTAATAGCATCTAATCTTCGACGTCGCTCTTATTTACTGATATCTGCATCACTGAGCGAACTCAGTATATCTTTTAGTGAAATAATTATGTCAGGGAACGAATCTTCTCATCGGAGTCTCACTTGTGCTAACACATATACTTAGGTCAAGTGCTCATGAAGAGTTTTTTAACCACTATGATATTTATAAGAGTACTTCATTCCAGTCTAATCTGTCAAATGTTCAACTTAATCTTAAGTGTAATGATAATAGCAAACCAGTTCATGTTGTGGATACAAGAGTACTAAACCACCTTATTATTTAAATTTACTAATGCTATTAACTAGCATGGTTATTAATTATTTTCCAACAACCTTCATGGCGGTATTCGGCAAATGAAATGTAATAATTACAAAGAATAATAATGACTATCATTAACAGCTCTTATCTTCTCAAATTTCGATATCCTTTTATTTAGGATTATGGAAATAAATCAGGTCCCGATGACTAACGAATATATTCATTATAATTTACAAAAATAGATGCTATCATGGCGTGAAAATTGTGGAACCCCTTAGCCTAAGTTATCCATTCGCATGAGATGGATAGTATCTCAAGAAAATATACTTTATGACGGCAATTTTGATTTTGTTGCAAAAGGTCAATTACAAAAATAATTTGAGAACCTAATTCGGATTGAATCAAATTGTTCTCTATCTATTAGCACAAAGAATGTGAAGTATTTTTTTTACAGGTGTAATGTTTAACGTTTTCAATTAGTTTTCTCCTCTTTTTCCTCGACCATAATTCAAGATTCACAGTCGCGTATATATATATATATATATATATATATATATATATATATATATATATATATATATATATATATATATATATATATATATATATATATATATTCGCGATACACGAAAATTATAAATTATTTCAAATAAATTTCCAATTTGCTTTCGATAGTTAAAAGAAATGGTTAATGATAATGATGTAAGTATATACGCATATAAACTTAATTCAGCTCCACTCAAAGCATGTGGTATAAGTGTTGGTTCCTTTCTTCATAATGCCGTCTATATCTAATCATGATTTATTTATTTAAAGGGAAAAATATAGCATTTTTCTTATTCCAAATATTAAAAACCTCAACTTCAAGTAATTCTTCAGATCTTCTTTCCTGTTATTGGAAAAAATGTTTGTACGTACTGCAGTTTTAATATGCGTAAGAACATGTAACAAACAAACATTGTTTTCGTGTTCAGAAACATGATCTTGCATAGCTGGTTTATAATTAAATCAACATGTTCAAGTGCTCGAGTAAGGACAGGCGAGGCGACCTCCGACTTACAGGCGCTATGTAAGTAAGTCACACTTTTTTTTATTTATTTATTTGATAGTTAAAAGATGAGTATAAAAAATAATTCTTCTTGAATCCTATTATTATTACTACTGGATATTATATTATAATGGACCCACTGGTAATTATAATCGGAATTATGCCAATCGATTTCATATCGACTTTGTGAAAAATGACAATACATTAACATGACTGACCATATGTTCGTTCTCTATGAGGATTTATCTTCCGGATACATGATTATGTCACCACAATAACAATGTTCTCCTTTTCTTCTCATTTTTTTTTTATTTTGTTAACTATTTACGAATTAAGTGATTGATGAATACACGGTTTAAAATAAAGTAACGCTACCTCGATTGAAACTGTACGTTGTTTATCAGGAAATATATTAAGAGTAATCTCTATTGTCATAGAAGTCCTTGACTGTCTGTAATTAATTCAAAGTTAAGCTCTCAATGGGCCATCAATTTTATCTAAGCCGTAATAATGATTGCGATGTTGAAAGACCATTGCTAAGCAAGTTAATTTATAAGATAAATTGAAACGTTTATAATAATAATTAAAAAGAAATTTTATTTATTAGAATAGTTTTTTTTAAAAAGAAATAGTTTTTTTTACGGCAAAAAGTCGTAAAAACTACATCGGATAGCTATACATATTTATACAGTGCACTTATTTTACTGGATTGTATCTGCAGCCTTAGTAAATAACTGGTTAAGTAGAATTATGTCCAGAATGAGTTAATTTTATTGAAGGAAGCGGAATCGTGTCATCGTCTTTGATTTTAAATGGAGTTAAAGTATAAGCAACTACATTCCAAGCCAATTCCTGACCTAGTCAGAATGACATTCTATACTGCGAGAATGCCATGATCCCGCCTCTCTCAGTAAAATATTTCATTTAGGAAAAAAAATCAACTTTTATCGAAAAATTAAGAGAAAAATATATTTTGTACATAAACATTTCAAAGGCAATTAAATTCCAATGTATAAAAAAAAATGACTTTGGTAGCCTGTGGGTTCAATGCCGACACTAATTGCTGTTTACAAACTCCCGTCCATCGTTTACCGTCCAAACCCAAATATGCACCATCACCTTAATGACTATTATCTCATCTACTCTTTCGGTTCGCCTCTCGAACGTTTCTTTGTCGGTTCGAGCCTTTAGTGAATTTCGGAAATATATTTTCGTTCTTAAATTCCAAAATTTTACATGCTCATCTCAATCATCGCTATAATATGAACATCCCATCAATTATATTAACAGGGTTCAAACTCTCCAATCTCTCTTTTCTTAATTCTCTCCACTTTCAGTGGGTTTGTCCTTTTTTGAACCGAATGTGCACGCAATATCTTGATTTAGGAACCATTATTCTCCCTCTTGCAGTGTTTATGTTTCTCAAAAAATAAAAAATAAATAAAATAATTAAAACGAACTCACTTGAACATGACACATATACTAATATCTTGTAATGGGTCTGCGATTTCTTAACCACATTAAAATAAGATTGGAAAAGTAAAACCTTTGAACGATTTGAAACCGTAAATAAAGGACTATTGAAACAATGATAGATTTTTCAAAACAGAATCTTAAACGTTTCTTTTTAAAAAAATTATTACTTTCCTGTCAATTAGGGGTCATTTTTTAAAAGTTATTTTGTCCTTATGCATTATTGATGTTATTCGTAGTGTATTGTAGTGTTCTTCATAATGACAGATGTACAAATAACCAAGCTATCGGTTACGAAACATAATATATGGCCCTCAATAAATCACGCTACCGAATTTACTAATGTTGTTTTTCTAAAATTTAATATGCATGCATAATGTATAATGTATAAAATATACATAAGTGTACATTTTCTAAATATATATATATATACATAAAAAACCTTCAAAATAATTCCATTGGAGGTCCTACCTTTCGTTATGTAATGAGGTATGAAGGGTCTCATGCATAAACATAACCCTGGAAAATGTTGAATAGGAGAGCGGGTAAACATTGAGGCAGTTGAATAATGTGCATTAAAAAATTGTCTCGGCCTCAACCAACCAGACAACATTCTGTAGCTGTTTATGCACTATGTATGTCAAACAAATGTGTATACACTGGAATGTGACCATAACAAACGTGCCCGTAAGTAGGCTATCGTAGGCGTTAACATAATTCGACTATTCATTGGCTGCCCTTGGCCAAGCAAACAGCTACAAAATTGATAACAACTTTTACCTAATAAGGGCCAAGGTTTCTTTACAATAGATAAGAATATGGTATTGTAGCCAGTTATTTGATCATGTGCGTGGGCCTGGCATTGTTGGTTCGTTCCAAAAAAAAAAAAAAAAAATTGAGATGCAAATGTGGTTGAGGGATTTCCCTAGAATTTCCTGTTATTCGTGCACATAAAAAATTGGCTGATTTTGACTCACTAGACCTAAAAATCATGATTTTTAAAGTATCATTTTTTTTTTATTAGTCTTATAAAATATATTTATGCATCTAGCAAATTTGATGTTAATGATTTTTTTCTTAAATTTCTATGAATAAGAATTTTTTTTGTAAATGATTATTGTTTTCTGAACAGGTCTCATAGCAAATAAGTGGCAGAAAAGAACAAGAGGATTTTGGTGATGTGTTGAAGAATGGAATGTTGTTAATTTGTTGTCATTATATGGTTTTCCAGAAAGTGTAATAAACCAATAAGCATGATGATATGATTCGAAATAAAACAAGGAGTGTTTACAACTTTTCTTAGAATTTAGGATTGTACTGTTCGTATCTTGTGTATATGGATGTAGCGTGTTTTGCTGAATCCCATAGTTTTGCTCTATATGTGCAACTAGTTCTTAGTATAGTGATGTAGATTAGTTGTTTGTTACGTAAATCCAGTAAAGTAGAGAAGGTACAAAACTACAACGTCAAGTGTTGTATATCTTCATTCCATGTATACAATTAAATTTTATTGAAATCTATCAAAAAGAAAAGTTTTAAAACTATTGAAGTCGAACAATCAATAGAAAAAATATAGCTCACTTAAGATTGCACTCATATTTTTATTAGCCCATTTCTAGATCGGATGAACTGTTCTTCAAATTACCATCCTGAATATTTATAACCAATGGTAAGTCTGTGTATAAGTGGGTAGCTGTCTTTTAGTAGCTTGAAATCTGTTTTGAATTTCTCAATAATTAGAATTTAAATACAACTTCATGCAATCATTAATATCAAATTCTCCTGTGTTCAAACCAAGCAATAGTGAAGTGTTGCCGGCTCAGCTAGCAACTTATGCGGTAACAGTACATTATTATTTTGTTCATTAGTTTTAATAATTATTAAATTTATTAAACATAAAATCCTAATCACTAGAATTATTTGATTATTATGGGGGATTTCAAAAGTCAAGTAGGAAGAAAGGCCTGTCCAGAAGAGAACTGCGTTGGTCCATATGGGTACCCGAAATCGAGGAATAAACGAGGAGAAAGACTGGTAAATTTCAGTATAGAAAAACAATAAAAAATCGTTAATACATTTTTTAAGAAGCGAAAGGGAAAGAAATGGACCTGGTTGTCTCCAAATGGATTGTATCGAAATTATAATTCATAGATTGTAATGAAATTGACTACTTTCTACCTTCGAACCATACTATTTTTAAAAACATCGAAGCATCCCATCGATTTTCATTCCAGTCTGACCACAGAATCCTAAAAGCCACTATTTATCTACCCAGGCGTCCCTTCACCAAGAAAAAAACGAGCGAAATACCAAGGAATGTTACCGAAGAACTATTCATTGCAGAATTATCAAAATTATTAACTTCCGAAGAACTCAATTTTTCTGAAAACATTCAGACAACTTATAGCACCCTCGAAAAGGCAATTAAAATTGCAGCACTAAATTCTAAAACGACAAAAACCAATGTTGGCTTTAAACCTCCCGAAGAAACCCTGACATTAATCAATAAACGAGAAAGTCTCAAACAAAAAAGAAATAAGTCAAAAGAAGAAAAAATAGAATACAATCTTATAAGCAAACTTGTGAAATATAAACTTCGTTCTGACCTAGAAAGACATAACCAGGCCATTGTCGAAAATTTGATTCAAAAAAATACAACCCTTAAAAAAGGTAGGAAGCTGATAACTCCCGGAAAGAACTGGCTTTTAAAACTTAATAACGAAAAAGGAGAAATTCAAACTAGTAAAACTGCAATATTCCATACTGCTACAAAATTCTATAAACAGCTATATTCTGAAAAGTATCCAAACAAATTTAGACCAACCAGCGGAAATGAAGATAATAAAGAGGTGTTTGAAGATTTTCTGGAGGAGGAAATAACAAAAATAATAATGGAGTTCATAAGAGACAAAATGCCAGGGCGCGATATCATAACTGCAGAATTAATTATCCCAGCTTCAGAACTAATTGCTCCTATATTAACCAAACTGTTCAATGCAATTATGAAAACTAGGGAAATACCCGACCAGTGGTTAAAATCAGAGATTGTTTTGATTTTTAAGAAAGGTAGCCCATCAAAATTAGATAATTACCGTCCCATAAGTCTGATCCCTATCTTCGCCAAGATTTTCTCAAAAGCTCTCAAAACCCGCTTTAAAAGATTCTTTGACGAGAAGCAACCAGTAGAACAAGCTGGCTTTCGAAAGGGATTTTCTACAATAGATAATCTCCATGCCGTCAACCAAATCATTGAGAAATCGAATGAATACCAAATCTCAAAATATTTTGCATTTATTGACTTCAGTAAAGCAATTGATACAGTAAAGCACTCATTTCTTATCAACAGTCTAAAACGCCAAGGCATTAATAAACAGATTTTGGATATTCATTAATGTTGGTATACCAACATCCAAGCGAGAGTAGTTCTGGACTTAAATGGAGAGGATTTTCCAATCGAAAGAGGGATTCGTCAGGGCGATCCTTTGTCACCTGATCGATTCAATGCGGTTTTGGAAGAAGTTTTCAGAAACCTTCACTGGGAGAATTTTGGAATAGACATTAATGGGAACAAACTGTCAAATCTGAGATTCGCTGATGATGTACTTCTCATTTCACACTCACCATCTGAACTGAAGAAAATGCTAGAAGAGCTGGTCCTAGAAGGAAATGAACCTGGGCTGGAGATAAATTTTAACAAATCAGTCTTGATGACAAATGCCGAAGAAGAAGAAATATTTCTCGGTACCAGCAAACTCCAATGGGTTAAAGAAACAATCTATCTAGGGCAACTCATATCATTTGCAGATAAATCCAAGAAAGAGGTGAATAGAAGGATTAAAATAGGATGGTCCAAATTTTGGTCACACAAAAATATTTTTAAAAGCAACATGGCCATACATCACAAGAGAAAAGTTTTTGATGCTTGCATCATTCCTTCTTTAACTTATGGATGCCAAACCTGGAGTCTAAATAACGATATATCTAAATCCCTAGCAACCACTCAGCGTGCAATGGAGCGAAGTATGTTAAGGAAAAGTAGAAGGGAGAAAATAAAGAAGACAGAACTATGGAAGCTGACTGGTACCCGCGATATTCTCAAGGCAGTATCTGATCTTAAATGGCAGTGGACTGGACACATTGCAAGAATGGGATCAACACATTGGCCTAAGGTAACGACGGATTGGTATCCAATAAACCGCACTAGGAAAAGAGGGAGACCAGCTACGAGATGGCGGGACGACATACAAAACTTCATTGGAGTATTATGGCACCGTTCTGCTTGGAACAGACGTAGCTGGGGTAAATTGGGAGAGGCTTATGCCCAAAGAAGTGCCTTTTTTCTTTTTTAAAAACCTTGTGAATATAAAAAACATGTAAAAATTGTACATAGAAGGAAGAGAAAAAAAAATTAAAAGCTTATTATTATTATTAAAAATATGAGTTCAGGAAGAAAGGAACGGTGATTTATCCATAAGTGTCTTTCTTAATGGGTGAATTTTAAAAACAAAAAGTAAAGTTTAGCTAATCTCTTTCAGGAGGAGGGTGAATAAATAACAAACTTTTTTGTTTTTAAATTTCTTGTCACGCTACGTAGTAATATAATTTAAAAGGAAAAAAATTATTATTCACTCCAAGGTAATACGATATTTTTCATTTTTAATTAGAATTACATCATCCTTACATTCTAGTTTATTTTATAATCCACTCAGTATTATCCAACGCCACTTGAATAGTAATTAACAAAACAGATATTTAATCATTACTAATTTATTTTTTCTTCTTCTATTGCATCTAACATTAATTTAATTGTAGTCATAATTGCTTATTTAACTAATTAATAATAATTCTAAATATAAACCAAATAACATCGTAAATGACTTATATTAAGAGCTATTCAAATGGCAATAGAGATTGTATCCAGTAATAATGAATAATATATAATAAATTATACAATACATAGTAGACAATCAAGTTTTTTGTTTGATCGTTTTTTATTTTTTTATTAGAGCAGTAAATGAACGAAGCATTGTAAAGACGGAAAATTCTAAACCATTACTTACTTCCGAATATTGCTGAAAATAAATACAATAAATATACTCCCCGACATCTTTATTATATAATTAATATTTTATTATTATTAATAATTAAACAATTTGAAAATAACGTTAAAGTAAGAAAGCTTAACATTGACAATGATGGGTAAATTATAAAAACAAATATAAACTATAATCAATTCCCTTACTACTTTTGTAATAAATCCAAGTTCAATTGATATAAATCACTTAGTATCTTTAACATTCAGTTCGTGAACAAACGGAAATTTATTTTTCATGAATTATTCTTGCATGAGATATAAATTAATAAAATCGAAGCAATGGCAAAACAAAAAAGATGCAAATGCTGCATCGTGATTGCTTTTATTCTAAGGATATAAAATTAACATAGCTTGCTCAGAAGAATTTCTTTTCTTTTATTTAAAATAACTTTTCCTGGCTATATACGCTTAGAGACTACTGTAGTCCCCAAAAATCTACAGACGAACAGTGGTAAAAATGAAGATTTAGAGCCCATTTTTTTTTATGAGATGTAAGATACTTTTTATAAATTAATATTTATAAATAATCAGTCACTGTATAATAATGTAGCATCTTTATTTTTTTTTAAAGCAAGTTTGAATGAATAAAGCACTAGCTTATCAGCCTCGAATCATCGAGCTCATATCTCATTTGGTCTTATGGAAATAAAAAGTACAGAAGACTAGAATGGATCCTTGAGAAACTCATGCTGATATCAGTTTCCAGGATATCTGTATGAAATCTCTCGGCATAATTGATGCCATCAGGAATTTTAGTGCGAGGTATTGACTCAGTTTTCATACTCTATTACAATCTTGGGTGATGTTTAAAAAAATTATAAATAAAAAATATCTTGAAACATTTATGAATATTCCTATTTTTTGACCTTCTTAAATTGTTATCATCCTCATTCAAGACTGAAAAGACCAGAAATTGCTCGACGTTTTCGCCTACTGGGCAAACGTTCTAAGCTCCCAATTTATTACAAAATACTCATTTACTGACAGTTGTCCTAATTGGGCATACGGAGTTGAAGTCTGGGGCTCTACTAAACCATCCAATTCATCTCGTATCCAATCCTTACAATCCAAAATCCTTCGTAAAATCCTCAATGCTCCTTATTATTTCACAAACAAACTCATTCATCGTGATCTTAATACCCCACATGTTGCTGATTTGGCCCAAACTAGATACCTATCCTTCCATGAGAAGCCCCATAAGCACTTGAATCCGCTAGTCTCTCAACTTGCTTCCCATAGTATTCCTGATAACCCTCCGAGGCGTCTGAAAAGAAGATGGCCTTGAGACCTTCTACTACAGAACATTTTGGAGAACTATTGATGGGTAGTTTTTCCACAAGTGTTTTTTTTTCATGTCATTTGTTCATATTAGCAGATTTACTTGTTGTGATATTATTATAGTTGTAAATAACAATAAATTAATCTAAAAACATTTTTTTTATCGAATTATGTTACGGTTTCTTAGGAAATTTCCTAAATTTAAAAAATATTGCGGGGATAAACAATGATAAATATTAAAAACAAAGCTTTTCACGGTTATTATTCATCAATGTTGATTGTTATTAAAATCGGCTTAATCGCAAACACTTCAGATAAAGGTCATTAATAATTGTTATTAAATATCTAATCACTTGAAATTATAAGTTATCAGGTTGCCACAAAGGCGACATATTGTCTATATCCGTGAATAAAAATAAAGTAATTAGCCTTGTTCTACTTTTTTACTGAGTGAAAATTCCGTCAGGGGAATTAAATCAAATAAATAGTTGATAGAGAATTTTGTTAGTTGATAAATCATATTTGACATATTGGAGAAGATTTAAAATGTGACGAACTATGAAATTCATAGTTTTAATTTTAATTTAGAAAATTCCACGAGCAAAGACCTTATCTGTATAAATTATTGTTCAATGTCTCGTCAATATGACGTTATCTTCTTTGAAAATTTGACGGCTGTATCTAGGATCACAATTTCCTCGTTTATATAAATATAATATAAGATAATCAGATATAAGATAATATAAAGATATATTTATATACATTTTTTAAGGCCAAAAAATCTACAGGAAATTTCCATCCATAGTTTAATAATGAGTGCCATTGAAAAAAAGTTGAAACTATACTGAACAATTTCCTTTTTTAATCTGATTGAAAATCAATCTTTAAATTTTTTAGATGCATTTTCAAAAGAAATTTTGGATTCGTACTTCTCTCTGACAATGGCCTAAAACTGAGGCTGAAACGTGGGCACATAATAAATGAGTTTGTTATCTGAATATTTTCTTATTGAATATGCACCCTACCATAGTTCTCCGATGTATATCTCTACAGTCAGCTATACTCCGAACATCAGAATAACAAGTTTTGAACAACAGGTTATGAAGAAGGGAAAAGGATAATCAAAAACTTACGTAACTAGCTCCAAGTAAATCTCAAGTCCTGTAAGATTTTACAAATGCGATACGCAAAACGGATTATGTAAGTAAACAAACTATACATAAGACAAATATGCCATTTTATCGCAAGCTTATACATACAACGCCTTATATTTTATTTTAGAATTAAGATTAATAGAATGACATAAGATGATCTCAGGTGTAACTTCCATACCTAAAATTAAAAAAAAAATATTGTTTTATAGGAACAACATATTTTTCTACTAGACAAACCTGTGTCCTAAATATTTACACAACGCCTCAAAAAAGAGATATAGTCTTGTTTGTTGTTTTAGTTTCAAGGGCAGAAGAAGTTTGCTCAAGGGTCTACAAAGGAGATAGTATGTCATGAGATGAAAATATGACCTCAATGTTTACTAGTCCCTAAGGAATTTGCCACTCGAGAAATATGAAAGAGATGTTTTTTATCATAATAATAAGTCGAGTACATCCGTGAATCAAATTTAGTCATGAACTAATCGAAAATATATACCGAGGATCAAGAATCAAATTTAAAATATTTCTAGTGTCTCACATTGTTTACATCATTACGTATTTTGGTTGTGATGGTACTACTGATGTACCATTTTTTGTCCTGTTTCGTGATCTTCTAATATAAACACTCAAAAGTTTTCCTTTACAATTTTTCGATAATGTAGCCTTATTTTATTATTTATACATTCTAATATTAAAACTCAAAAAGTTCAACAACATACATGAAAACCAGTTAAGACGTAGAGCCCAAAATAATCATAAAGAATATTAATCATAATTCATCAGTATTGAATCACCGGATTCATATAACAATAATGGATTATGGATAGCCTTATGGATAAAACGAGTACAGAAGATTTGAATGAATCCTTGAGGAACTTCTGCAAATATCAGTATTTTTGTATCCTTATTATTATTTGTATATTCTAATATTAGCAATATTTTTTTCTATATTTATTTTTTGTATTGTTATTGTTTTTTTCAAATAGACGCAATTTCAATAAAATTTCAAAAACATAGATGAAAACCGGGTAAGAAGTAGAGCTTAAAATGAATTAGGATGGGAGGATACTTACGGTTAGTGGCAAGAAAGTGGATAGTTTAGAGAATATAAATAAGTAGAAACTCCCTTTTTTTTTTTAATTAAGTGCTTAAGGTCTATGATAATAATAATAAAAAGCTTGTTGAACACGAGGGTTGCACCCCAAAGATCTTCAAATCTACAACCCCAAGATGTTCCTTAACTTCATCGTTTCTTAGCTCTACCACTTTAACGTTCATCAGAAATGGATTATACAGACAAGTTATGGACAGTCCTCAGATTCAATCTCTAAGATGAATAAATAGATAAGAACGAAGAAAAAAGGTTGAAACATTTATTAAAAAGGAAAAAAATATATTAAATTAGGAACTGCAAACAATTTCAGCCTCTGTATATTTTATCTATTATTTTTTTTATAATTAAAAGAGTGAAATACTAAGTAACAGATTGGAAGTGGCGTAAGATACAAGAACAATGGCAAAGCGAATCCATTTAACGTTTTGCACCTGCGTTTACTGGAATCAAGAGACAATGAAATGGCAGATCCCCTAGAATTTCTATTTTTCATACATATAAATGTTTCTAGATATTCTGTTTGATATCAAAAGACTGGACATTGGCTAACATATTAAATCCTATCTTCGATCCCAGGAAACTGACAAGGACATTTAGGAAAAGTGAGTGATTTAAATGCTAAGTGCTCATTGGTTACCTTGGAAGGCCATAATACTGATTGAAGGAAAATCCCTGTTATGCTTGACCCAGTGACAAGAAGATAAATATACGCGTCCTCGAACTTGAGACCATCTACCACATTCCATGGGCCATTGCTTCCTGGTTTCGTGGAATTCCGGATACCATGGATTTATTATCGCCTCATCTAATTTTTTCTTTTTTTTTTATTTCTTTATCGATATATGAAATAACATCGTCAACATCTCGACTTTTATTTGCATAATCAATGGATAAAGGGTATATTAAAGGGGACCTTTAGTGATCTATCTAGAGATTTTTTCTGTTCGTTTCACAATTTTTTATAAAATATATATTGTGTTCACCATTCCGAGAATTCCTGCAACAGATAATTAACTATATGCCTATTACAGAAACATGTTTTTTCGTAAAAAAAAATATAATTAACCAATTGTTTTACATTTACGCTTTTTAACGCCTTTTTGTTAATAATAACTATGTTGAAGTGACTGTTTGAAGTTGGAAATAACTTTGAAGTTTACTGAATAGCTTTCCAGCCGAATAAAATATCTCCAGCTCAACCATTAAGCAATTTCTATGAGCAGTAATCATAATTAACAAACAGTTTAATAATAACACCCGAATAAGTGACTAAGTCAAATCTTGTCCAGAGAAAGTTAACTGTATTGAAGAAAGCGGAATCGTTTCATTTTTTGTCATAGTTTTTGAAATGGAGCTTTTTATTCACTACGAAAATAACAAGGTTTCGCTTCCTCAAGTAAAAGAAACTCATTTTGAAGAAAATTCGACTGAACCACTTAGTCACCGGGGCTGCAGATACATAGTCAACCCGTTATCATTTACACCAAGTTGTCTTTGCAATTCCCCGTACGCAAAATGTCATATGGAAACTACGACTCTAAAGGGTGAATTTAGGGCTTAATAATCTTGAACACCCATGGAACGTACTTGTTGAACGCTTCAAAATTTTTTAAGTGAGCCTTCATAGTCTGTTCATTCATCCTTCATTTTTATCAAGTATGATTTTGAGAATAGAAGTAGAAATTCGTCGCTTCTCCATGAAATTATCTTACTTCAATATCACTTTTTTCAAAATCCCTCGCATCTCAATCTATCAGTCGAAAAGGGATTTTCATATTTTGTTTATACTCTTTTAATAAATAGTGGGGGTATTTATATATAGAATCAATTTATAAAACCATAAAGATGCCCAAAATAAATGCTAAGAACATTTATAAAATATAAATTTTACAATATAAAGTAAGTATTTGCCCAAAATCAAGACTCTTTAATATCACCATTACAACCATTTCCTTCCAATGAATAAACTTTTCTGTTTCTATAAACTATTCTGCTCGAATATTTCATGAATGGAGAGGTTAAACCATACAATAATCTACTTTGTTTTTTTTTTGTTTTTTTTATTACCTATAATTTTTAGTGCGTAATTCTCATCACTTTCTACATTTACCCATATCATTTCTCATTCCTATTTTATATTCAGTTTTTTTTTTTTATCTGTAATACCTTAATTTTTTAACTTATTATTTTCTTCATGATGTGGGTTACTACCTTTTGGCACTTAGTAGTTTATAGTATACACTTATACATTTTAACCTTCATAATTACCTTACTGTACATCTTTATCATTTTTTTTTTGCCTGTATTCACCTTCTTTTGGTTTATCTATATTTAAAATGTTTTAATATATTTGTACCGTTTTCTTATATTGTCTGTATTTTGCATATAACCCTGAAGAAGACCTACAACGTAGGTCGAAACGTTGGCTATCAATAAAGATTTTCTCAAATTACATGAGAAATTCTTTCAGTGACCTCTACCCGGACCAATTTCTTCAACATATTTTGTTTTTTTATTACGAATGATATAAATAACACAGAAAAACATATTATTCCTTCGTTTGAACACAGTATTCTAAATTTTAATTACTGATAGAACTGCTACATGAATATAATAATTTTTTTTTGACATCAGAAGAATCGCCACACCTTCGAAGTTAAAGCTTATTGATGAAGAATATTAGTGTAGTAAAAATAATTATATTGATAAAAGGTTAAGTTGAGCAAAAGGTGAAAAATATCAGTTATTCGACGAATCATAAAACTAAATATAGCATTCATATTTCTAATCATAAAAAATATTTTAATTTAGATCAAAAATATCGACCCCAATTATTAAAAATAAACCATTTCGTTATTATGTTGTATTATATATTTTGATAGAAAAACGTGAAATAAACGCGTATTATGTACAGTTGTTAAGAAGATTATAAATCATAAAGAAATATTTCTGAAATGGATTAAATTGTTTTTTTGTTTACTGGATATTGGCGTCTGAAAGGTCATTTAAATAATCAATTTCGACCTTGCCTCTCACCAGAAATCAGTATTAACTTTTTCTTTCAAACATTAAATTAAATATAAATATAAAAAATTAGCGTTATACTTTACCTCGAGTAAGTAAAAACTGTAGCGAATATATAAACATCGAAAGGGGAAAAACTGCAGAAAGTATCATTTTTTAAATTGAATCTTTTACGATTTTTTAAAAATGGGTATTTTAGCCCAATAAAAATGACGGGCGCGATTCAATTCAAAATTACAATTATAAAGAAATTCGTAGTTTTATAAACCTCAGGAAGATGACCAATATTTTTTGATGAGGTCCCCCAAAATAAATTTCCTTGATATGGATATCCCTGATTCCATAACCTTACCTTATTAGCCAACATAATATTTTAACAACAATTTTGATTAAATAATATTTAAGCTGTGATTTAATTGATCCTAATCCGAACCTCTTTCAATTTAACTATTAATACTTATTTATTTAAAAAAAGTATATATTTCTTTCAAACATTCAAAAACCAAAAAAAATAAAAAGTTAACCACAGCCAGTTAATAAATGTATCCTTGAGCCTTATAAAACGTGAATAGTTATTCTCCTTGGGTTTTAATTCGAAGAAATACTTATACAATACAGAAAATGTTCAGAATTGCTTTTTAATGAGATAATTTTCTGTAACTAAAAATCTGCTTTCCAAGCAGAGTTTTTTTTTTTATGAAATGTAATAGATTTGGTTTAAAAAATATATTCAGATTTTCAAATTTTCAATCTACAAACAGTCCCTCAACGTTACCTATCCTTATTATTATTATTTGTAAGTGACTCTTCAGCCATGCACTTCAGCCTCAAGAGGCCCATTAACCATCCTTAACTAAAATATTCTGTTTTAATTATTTTATTTTACAGTATTAGTTATGCTTTATAAATGTCAGATACGACTAAATTAACTATATTTATAAACAAATTATAAATTTCATAATTATAATTAACTATACTTGAATCTTCCCCACAGTTAAATTTAAGAATAAATAAGCTGACGATTCCTGCGATGAATATGTCAAAGCTATCGATTATTGATTATCGCCTACAGTATCTTGTCTCAAGACATACATTCGATAGCATATCATTTTTAACTGAACGTAAGTGGTCTATGAAAAATATACTAAGGTCTCAGTATTGATCTTGATTCTAGTCAAGCTATATTGACTATTGAATAGAATGTTTTGTCTAAAATGTAATCTGCTAATGCTATTATACTCTTGATTGTTCAATAGTTACTAAAAAATATAAAAACTACTTCACTTAGGAGAATCAAAGTAAATGACGTTTTAATGATTCTCCCAGGATACACGAGAGTAACGACCTTGGTAGCTGATGTAAATACGTCTCCTTTTCAATATCAAGGGTATCCCAGACCAAGAATACTTTCCTGTGCTCAGTCCCCACCATCATCAGCTCTTTGCTTTAACATTAGCTCTTCCAATAGATATTGCCTTGTATACATATAAATATAATAAATGCAAAAGGTTCTTAAGTGGAAAAAAAAGTATTAGTATATTTCTTAATGCGACGAAAACTATACGAAGTAAACAGTAAAGACTAAAGACGCGCACATTAAAGTCACTAAATATTTTAAGCAAAAGGAGAGATCATCACCTGCAATGGAGGTCAAGTGTCTCAAATTAGAAAAAATAAATTCCCTCATAAAAGACATTCGTATTAAAAAGAATTTGTCCACTAATTAAGACACTACAATGTACAATGTAATAAGGCCAGTGTATGGAAAGAAAACAGCGAATCTCTCAAACCTGGGAAAGCTCCTGAAAAACGAAAGGCGAATATTAAGAAGAATTTACGGAATAATTTTATATGTTATTGTATAGAATTCAATAATATATACAAATTGAAAAGCCAGAGTGGTAATGCTAAGCAGATGAAAGAAGAACTATAAATACTCGGAATTACTGATGAGGATTGCCTGGACAGAGAGATTTTGGAGTCGACTAAAAAAACATTAGTGCTCTTCTAGAAGAGAGAACGAAGAAGGGATGGGGATGAACGGAGAAGAGAAGAAGGAAACATTAAGACATAATTAAGGATAATTGGAAGAGAAGAAAGAAAGAGCTAAAAACATGAAATCTTAGTCGTCCGTTTCGCAAAAATAGTTGTTTGCCGGTTCGCAAAAAAAAAATTAAATTAGCCACGAGTAGCCCAATGCAAAGGTGGGAGGATTAAGGGTGATCTTACAGATTTCGGTTTGAGCCGTAGATGTAAGTTCGTAAACGTGACTTGCTAGTATCGGTATCGAACCTTCGTGTCCACTAAGCTATTTCTTTTTAGGAAACAATAAATATTTATAACTGTTCAGGAAATTTTCTGTCAGAGCAGTGTCTAGACCACCTGGATTGGTTCCTAATACTGCACCTAGTTCCAGGTATGGTATGTATTATTTATACTCGGTGCTCATCCTCCCAGACGTGACCTGTCCATGGAGCTAATGCAACAGGACAAAGAGTCTACTCGTGACCCTGGTGGTGCTAAAATTAGAGATCGCGCGAGAGATTTTAATGGTGGGATCTTCTCACGACTTCGGCGCTGTGGATTAGATGTAATCGCTAGGGACATCCCCAATTTTTTACCGACGTACAATCATAAGCTATGCTCAAAAAACAAAAAAAAAACTCCGTAAAATAAGTAAAAAGTTGGAGTATGATGTCAGGTTGTCTCCCAAAGTTGTTTGATTAATCACAACAAAGAATTAAGCAGGGTCATATTTATTCTCGTCCCTTGCAGAATATTAAAGTGCTTATCATATTTCACCTTTCGTAAACAAATTTACGTGTTGCTATTTTCAATATATGCTCAAAACATTCGCGTTGTGAATATCTAATCACGTGGAATCGTTTCAGATTTGCGCATTCAATAAAATTAAGAACCAGCAAGCCGAACCCTTCGAGTCCCTTCTGATAAAAACATATCCAAGAATCAATCTCAGTCCATCCTACTGATTTTATTATCCTTCTTTCTCTTCCTCATATTATGCCTTTCAGCGTGGAGGAGCCTCCATCCATTTTGTCCACACATCTCGGTCTCTAGCCAATTCCTTCAGCTGGGCCAGGGTCTTGCCTCTTTTCTGACCTAGTCATTGGATGTACTCCAAGTATGTACTCCTAGGCCAATTCCGAAATGTGGGCATACAATTGTATGAAAAAGGAGCAACTTTACATAATGGTTATATTAACAATTATTGATTGTTTTAAGATATTCAAATCCAATAATTGTGCTGAATTGTGCTGTTGAGGTCTTTACTTTTAAACAACTCGGAACATGCTACACGAGAGTATAATTGAAGTAATAAACTTCGTGGAAGTTGTAAGTCTTGATAAGGAAGTGTTTCCTGAAAAGTTAATTAGCATTGAACTCACGGACAAATGTCCGATCGCAGTCCGACAGGTAGATGAAGACGTGATAGTAGGAACGAACTGGCGGAATTGAGTTTTTCAGTTTTTTCCGACCTTTGGTAATTTATTTCATTATTAAAGACTAGCCTATGCCCGCGGCTTCGCTCGCGTGGAATTTGGTCTGCCACATAAACTTCATTTAAATAAATAATTTAATTATTTAGTTAAAATATATGTTATTCAAACATCCAAAATTTCAGATCTCTAATTTCAAAACTGACGGATTCTATACAATCATTCAACCCCTATTATATTAAAGGGGAAACCATTGGGGATGAAATTATCCAAATTTCTTTCTAAAATTATAGAAAGATCCCATCTGAAAATTTCAAGATGCTAAGTTCCTGATTTGCCTTTAATTGTGTGCTATAATGGTTTCTCCACAGAACACAAAAAACTACCTGGGGGGCTCGTGCGCCCGTGACTTCCTCCCCCCATAAATCCTATGAGTAAAGCCTATGTGTTATTCTGATCTATAATCTATATTACTGCAAAGTTTCATCCAAATCCGTTCAGTAGTTTCTGCGTGAAAGAGAGACAAACATACAAACTTTCACATTTATAATATTATTAGGATTTTAAATCGTCGTTTAAACTCCTTATTAGTGTGTAAAAATATTAACAATACTACAGCCATACCATTAGAACTAACAAAACAAAAACCTTCAGTAGCCTCATAAAAAATATTTAACTACCGATTTTTGTTAAAATAAAATAATTTTTACAAATATTGTTTAACTTTTTCTCTTTCTCCTGTAAAATCATCTTTTTGAATCAAAATTATTACAATAAAATCAAGAGAAAGTTTTTTGAAACATATGACATTGAGCAAAATAAAGGTTTTGATTTTTTTTTTATTTCAAGAAGACAAAAATAATAAAAATTATTCTGAAAGTTCTTGATTTATTTGATTGATAAAATTTAACGTGTACTTTAGAACAGGAAATCCTAACGAGGCGTGGACAGCTGCGTAGACCGAAAACAATTTCTAGAACGTTCTGTGAAACGTAAAACTAAGATGTTTAGGCAACCGTGAAATTAATTGTCCTCGCTCAAGTCACACAAGCTTCGCGAAACGATCCTTAGAGATAACCAACTGGAAAAATGTTCAAGGAAGAAATTTGTAATTATTTTTTACGTTTGTTCGCACATTGTTCAAACAGTGAACTGTAAAATGTGTAAATGAACGATGACATATCGTGTAGATAAGTTTATAGAAATGAATGGGCTCTCATCAATGGGCTACTTCATTTCAATGCTTTATAATTTTCAATAACTTAAATAATGACTGTTTGTAATAATAAAAGGCTTACAGGACACGAACATTAGATATTTATACCACACTGCTTACAAACTCCCGTCCAACATCGTTAAAAACGCACCAAATCGATTGTTGACCAAACCTTGTACCAAACCTTGACCAAAACTTTGTAACTTTACTTAGCTTACTTTAGGTTCTACTGCTTGGACGTTTACCATTTGGATCATCGTTAACTTTTAGGGATTTTCGTTACAAATATACTAGACAAAGTACGCCACGTCAATAGATGTATATTCACGGTTGTGTATCAGGAAAGGATATCCAATCGCCCTAGCTATAAATGTCAGCAATTTGGGCACACAAAAAACTACTGCAGCCACACCGTAAAATGTGTAAGATAAAGAACCTAACATAAGATTTCTGAATGTCCGCGACTAGGCGAACCAAAATTCTCGAATTGCAAGGGAGCGCACGTCGCTTCTTGTAGAAAATGCCTCCACAGGAAAAAAATAGAAGGAATAGTGACTAAAAGGATGGAAGAAAAGAGATCTAAGTAGATCAGTACTAATCAAAACATACCCAAACTAATGACTAACACCAAACTAAGGATGACAGTTCGCCCGGGTATAGAATACGCAACTTTTCTACAAGGTACCAAAATGAAAACAGAACCACAACCTTCAACCAGTCAGACCATGCTCCACCACCATCAGAGCCTCCACAAACTTTCGCCTATATACCTTAACCACCCCAGACGGACCAATCGAATCTCATGATAGCTCTTGTCAATCAGATGACTCAGCTCATGTTACAATTTACTTCCATAATGTGAGAACTTACAACCACAATTCAAGGATTAACATGACAAAAATTAACCAAATAAATAAATTCACAATATTAAATCCCAACTGTTGAATTACGGGTAATATTATTAAAATGTTTGATTATTTACGTATTGGAAAGTTATATTAATATGAATTTGTATTAATACAAATTGTGATTTTAATATATATATATAAAACAAGTCCCTGCACCCACTATTTGCCCTGAAGATGGCCTACAACATAGGCCGAAACGTTGGCACGATTAATAAAAAATAAATTTTGCTTATTTTGTGTTATATTTAACTGTATCCCTTGACCAATTCAATCCATCATTGAATTATCGAATAAACTAATTTCCACTTAAACATCTATTTTTTTATTTAAAAATATATATTGATAATTTTAATTAAAATAGTTCTCATTAATTGAAAATAGTTTTTTTCAAATAATCTACAAATTAAAAAAAAAGAATACGCGATTATAAATATCAGCAGAGAGCGATTAATTGGCAAGAACACATTGAAAATACTTTAGAAACGGAAAGGGGTAAACTCCAGTCTACGGAGCTGACACACACTTTTTTGTTGTTGCTAATAATGAACAAAGTGCGTGCTCTGTAATCGTTGTAATCATATATTTGTACCTAATATTCTACATAATAACTTATTCTTGAAGAAACTTCCTCCTTTTTTCAAAGTTTCGGGCCAATTCTAACATTATTTTGGTTTTGATTCTTTTGTTTAAGTGGTTTAAGACTGATTAATAATAGGTTATATTTTAAAAGTAATTTTGTGCTTTAGAAAGCAGGGCGCTTAATTAAAGGAGCGGGTATTGGCAGCATATCTCGATGAGTAAGACTGCTACCTCTCTGGACTGGATTCGCATCCTGTTGTGACAGAAAATTATTTATACCTTTATGACAATCCTATTTAACCTGTGGATGTGAAGTGGGAGTCCATCCCACATCCGGTGACCTTATTTGGGCTCATTCAGGCTCTGCGGAATAAGAACCCTTAATTAGAGGTAAAATCACGCACAAATCATTTCTCTTAAAAGTCTTAAACTTAAATGCAATAGCAAGTGCTTGACTGAAGGCACTTCATGCGCTGCAGTAGTAACTTATTTTTCTTTATTTTTTGTATAAGCCAAGGTGTTATAAGTGAATGCTGTGAGACAAAAAAGGCGATATTTATCATAGGCAATTACAGCAGATCTCCATCATAAATGATAGGATCCGGTCACCCTTGAATGTGACTTCCTCTTCGCTAATAATAGTTATATAATATTTTTCAAGCAGTTAATTCGTCGCTTTTTGTCGTTGGGGCCATGGACGGAACAATAAAAGAGAACGAAAAAATACTATGCTCTGAAGCAGTTCCCTATGTTGTTTATTTATACACGATGGCATGATTGCTGGAACAGGATGAATACTTTTACATAATTTACATTTCTCTAATAGCAATGGTCATAACTTCATTGGAGTCGAAAACAAATATTAACTGATCTGAGGTGGGGATCGAACCCGTTATGTTTCGAATCTCCATTCCAAATATTTTTAAAAGTAATTGAAATATTATAACATATCAGGTTATCAAAACTGAAGCAGTCATGCATGCAGAAATGAGATGTGGTCAAATCCCGACTCTCTGGTACGTATTGTACAATTTCGTAAAACATGGACTAGAAAATATAAAATAAAAATCTGTACGAAAACAACCCTTTGAGGGTCTAGGGTTCAGTATCGGGAGGTGATTTCTCCTAGATCACGTTTAACCATCAGATTTTGGGTACCCGCTTTATAGAGGCTGGGTGAGCCCCAGAAGGGTCCTAGATCCCATAGGATCCATTTCCGACTGCTAACAGATTCTACAAAAGTCCGCTCTCACAAAATAGAAAAATCAACCCATATTCTTCCCATAAACACTATCGAATAACATCATTAATCTATAAAATATTGACATTATATATATCATAAATGGCATGATATTTAATCTTTTACAACAGAAGTTAAAACTGCGTTGTGTATGTCGTTAATAATTTTCAAGCTTTGGATTTCACGAGTTTATGATACTTTACCTTGTTATAACTATTATTAAATCTTTCAAGAATAATTTAAAAAATAATCAAACCTAGTTTTTAAATTTTGTTTACGTCTGCTTCAAATCGTCATTTGAATCACCGCATTTGACTATGTTTGTTTTCTTTCTTCCACACCATAATATAGTTGAGTATATCATTTCACCACCGTAATTATACGTGTGTTAACGTTTCAAGGTTCCTCCATACTACCATATCCTAGAAGATATGGAATTAGAATATTACAGGGGGATGTTTACCACAATATTCTTAGTTGAAAACGTCAAGTAAAAGTATAATTTAAATCACTTCAACTATAAGATTATAGTGATTACCTAAAAAACACTTAGCGATTTCTCTAATCTTGGTAAAATGACTTCGTATTGCCTAATGATGAAATAGCTGAGAAAGGTGGCATGTCTTGGGAGTGGCCTTGGGACTGGGGTTCGTGCAAACATACTTGAGGGTGTCTTTTATTTTTCATGAACACCTGTGGACATAAAAGAAAAAAATGTCCATGATTAATTCGGGCGGATAACTGATTCGTTGGTCACGGGTCTGAAACACAGTCTTATTTAATGGTCTTTAGAAGCAGAAAAATAATGCAGTAACAATAAATACGAACTTTATATTTGAATAAGACAAAAGTAAGTTACCACGAATACCGGTGGATGTTCTCTTTCTCGATCGATTACCCAAATAGAAAGATAACCCTCTTTTCTGATCTGAAATAATTGCAAACCACTTTTCCGACATATCAGGTTCTCTTCCAGACTCCTTGGAAGAAATGAAATTCAACTTTTCAATTGATCCGCCGAATGAAAACCTGATCAATGGCTGGAAGCAATTGTGATACCAATACCCAAACCTGGATGACAAACTCCAAATTAATAACTACAGGCCAATATCTCTCACAAGTTGCCTTTGCAAATTGCTAGAAAAAATTGTAAACGGGCGTCTACTTTGGATTCTGGAAAAGCAAAAACTCTTAACGCCAGTCCGATGCAGTTCCAGTAAAGGCAGGTTCACCATTGACCATCTCATTTCTTTGGAAGCTGATGTTCTTAACACTTTCATGGAAAAAAAAGAAGCAGTAGGCATATTCTTCGACTTTGAAAAAGCGTACGACACTATAAGAAGGAGCAAGGTATTTAGCTGTTTGAATAAGACTTACGTGGACAACTGCCGAACTTCATTATGTCGTCCTCTCAAAACGATATATCATAGTCCGAATTTGTAGCACACTCTCTAGCAGAAAGTGCATATTTAATGGTATCCCACAAGGTACCTTTCTGAGCTGCGTACTGTTTGCCATAGCCATCAATTCCCTTAATTCTGAAGTCCCTCCAACAATTAAAAGGTCTTTATTTTTCGATAACTTACAGATCTTCCTAAGATTCAGCGATATACAATGGGCTACCAGACTTCTTCAAAACACACTCAACAAACTAAACTCATGGGCCAAATCAAATAACTTAAAATTTTCATTGAGGAAAACCAAGTCTATCTTGTTCATCAGGAAAAGGTACCCTAGCACACCCCCTTATCTTACTCTCGAAGGTATGTGCATAGACTTCGTAAACGAAACCAAATTCCTAGGACTAATATTAGATAGAAAACTTACCTGGCTCAGTCACATCAAAAACATGAAGTTCCTGTCCAAAACTTCTGGGGGTACAGTCAGACACTAGCTTCTCATCATTTAAAAGAGTCGCATACAGTCCAAAATAGATTACGGTTCCATAGTCTATTCCTCGGCTAAAACCAGCCATTTTTTATCTTTGCACACCATACAGGTATTCGCATTAGTGATAACTGTGTGATGTACTGTACTCTGAAGAGGAAGGGAAAAATTCATGAGACAATGTTTGTGCTCGATTGGGATAATTTAAATGCCAGAGAAGAATCACTAGACTTTGAGGAAGTATTTGTGTGATACTACTTATTGAGTTATGAAGAGATTTTCCGAAGAAAGATATAAAGATATAAGATTGAAATATAAGTATGGATTTGTCGGAGCTACTAAATCAAAAGAA